>OY740766.1:120053066-121275859 GCA_963513935.1 Aphrophora alni | reverse complement strand
GGTGGTCGGAATCAATTAACATTGTGTGAGGGGTAGACACATCTTATAGAACAAATCAACTTTACGAAAATTATCTCGTATTAGACAGGTTTATATGTATTCAGGCCCGAATTCAAATATAACAAAATTGTAAAAGCTTATTCACAGATTTTGATAACAATTATAATATTTGTATCTTTTAAGTTGCTTGGTTCAAATTTAATATCGGGTTTTTACATGGGGAATTAGAAAGTTATATGCTGACCAAATCTGTTGTTTAAATCTTTCGCCCTATTTGAAAAAAAAAAAGTCAAATTAGAACTAGATTGTCAAAAAACGGGATTTTTGTTTCACTATTTGACGTATTTTGTTTTTCAATAAATTAAGAATGCACTTAAAATATGAAAAACTTTTCTATACCTTTATATGGCTGAAAAAATATTTTGGGTCCCAGCGTAACATTGGTAGTACTCAGAAAAGCATTCTTTGTGAAGAAAACTTTAAAAAACGTACAACTTACATTTATTTGTGAACCACGTAATTAAAATTGCAACTTTATGCAAGAGAGTTGAGAAATGTAAAAACCATATAATGTTTTGTTGCTTCAAGGTCACCATTAGAGTTATTGCCCTTGGGAATAATGTTAATCTTAAAACGTTGTACTAATGTCTCATATTAAAGAACAAGAGAATTCTAATGTTTTCCTTTTTAGAAACTAGCATATTTATATTATTACGTTTTAAGGGAAAACAAATAAATTATTCGTCATACTGCTTCAAAAACAACTGTTTTTAATACATGCATTGAGATGCTAAAGTTGTTTTTTTAGTTCTAGGACCTAAAAACATCAGCGGTTACTTCGTTTATACGAATTAATTAACTACTGTAAAGCATCTATAAAAACAACCGATACTCTCGATTATAATATTCGATAAAACAGCTGTTACCATCGATTTGAAGGTAAAGGTTATTATAACATTTTAGTTATTTTGAAATTGTTTTTTATATTGTTTGCAGTAACGAAAAATATAGTTCATCATTTGGGCCAAAAGAAGCTTTTCGATCCTCGCTCATTTTCCAGCCTCTACTCTGCCTCGGCCGTTAAACTTGAGCTTGTATTGAAAAGCTTCACTTTTGGTCCTAGTGTGAAATATACTATTAATTTAGGTTATTTAAACATACTTTGTTTTCTTACCTGTTAAAAGAAATAATGTTAACTACCTCATAATAAGGATTACACGAATGACAAGGTTTCCTTTAAAACGTAAGGCATATGTATTGCAGAAAGAAGCAATGGAACTAAATAACCTATCATAAAAAGAATCCAATATAAATTCGTACAAACGTTGCAAAAACACAATTTGTATCCTTACCTATTTAGCTCAGATGTAACACATTGTTAGAATAATTAAACTCATTATCAGATATCTCATTTATTTTGTTCCCCACAGTTGGCTACATACCAGATGTACAGGGTGCATAAAAAGTTGTGTGTAGGTGCATTGTAAGCTCATTATATGCTCCTTGTCGGTCACATCACCTGTCTCGGAACCGGAAGTGTACAATCCTACCGGAAATCCACTCCTACCATTCTAATAGTGTCAGCTGTACAGAATAAAACCGTTATTTTATAAGCATACGCCTTTATAAAATATAATATATTTATATTTGTAATACTCAATTTGATGACCACAGGGTTGATGTCAAAACTTCGTTCACAGTAAAAACTGATTCCAACAACTTCCCATTTTTTGGTATAACTATTTTATTGGTACTTACAAACATAACTGTTTACAACATGCGATGCTCAAATTGATCCCGCTGGACGATCTGACAATGTGCTAGCCTTTTGTAAAATTGTAAAACGGCAAATAGCAAACATTCTTATTTACAAACTCTTGTATCACGTTCACTACGGCGGGCTCACTACCGAGGTCAGTCCCGTATTTATTTTGACGTTACCTTTTAAAGTAGGTGTACTATATGTTTTGAGCATCTCCGAATAGTGTCGTGTAACATTTCCTTGTGCTTAGTTTCCCGCCACTCTGACGTCAGCACCCCCAAACGCAAGGCTCGCCTCCGACCTCAGTATATTATTCATTTGTTTTGTTCAGTCAACTCAATTTGAAAATAACATGTCTAAAGTTTACAAAAAGTGGATTCAGCTCAAGACCGAAGCTTTACCGATCATCCAGTATAATGCACACATGAAAGGCATTGACCGGCTTAACCAAATGATGTCATATTATCCGTGGAGGACACAAAAATATTATCTCCAGATGATAATCAATGTACATTACTTGTACAATAGAAATAATCTAACAGAAAAAAGAAGAAAAACCTTTATGACGTCCGCTTAGAAGGTACTAATTACCACCAACTGAGCCACAAGTAATGCTTAAACACCATACATCTGTTGGTAAAAAACGAGGATATACTAAGGGAGGAAGTAAGAGAAAGAAATGTCCTGTGTGCCTAAAAACTGGAATAAGGAAACAAACAACATTTGTATGTGGAGTCTGTCAAGACTATCAACTATGAAATGTTTTGAAAATTATCACTAAAAACCATCACTTGTAAATGTGGTTAGAACTTAATTATTATTATTTTTGCGATTATTTTATGGCCGGAAAGATAGTTTCACTTTTACTGGCCGGGCACGGGACGCGCACAATTCGGATGCAAGTACCGATCATAAACATCACATCCGGCAGTGAAAATGGATTTTTATTAAACATTATGCAGTGATTTATGTATCAAGATAAGATATGGTGAGTTAAAAAAAATAATATTTTTTAGCATTTTTGGAAGTTTTACTATTAATTTTATATCAGTGAACGTGTAAGATGCTCAAATTTCTACAGCTGGACGGTCTGACAATGTGCTAGCCTTTTGTAAAATTGTGAAACGGCAAATAGTAAAAATTCTTACTTCGGAACTCTTTGGATTTCCTCTACTATTCGATTTCTCAGATCATTAATACAATGTGGTTTGGTTTTATACAGTTTTTATTTTACATGACTCCACACAGTCAAGTGGTAACCAATCTGGCGATCTTGGAGGCCAATCAATAGCACCTATACAGCGATTAGGAAAAACGTTGTCTAAATATGTGCGAATATCCCTTGCTGGAACTAAACTAGAACTAAGTTATTTCTGGCTAACTGGACCGCTGAAATAATCTCTTGGAGTATTGTCAGGTATACAGCTTCATTATCATTTCCTTCAATAACGGTCTTTTTAAACAAAGTTATTGATGCCTAGACAGTAGGCCTAATTAGTTTTTAAGGCTGATATTATGATAATTTCAATCGGCCGTTTTATTTATAGTGTTGAGATAGAGACCTCTAGTTTTCGCCGTTCTTCTTTTGTTAACAAGACCTTTAAATCTTATACTCGATGAGGCTTTACAAAATAATATCCTATTTTTAAGGGCCTTATACTCACAAAAAAGTACATTTTTATTACCTAAAAAGGTGTTCTGCGTTTGGTTTTAATAGGTTCACCCGTTAAAAGGGTGTCTCCACACTTTTGTCTAACTCTGTATATAAATAGCATTGATAATTTAAAATTTGTATCTTCTACACATGATAGTTTGAATGTTTATGAAAAAAATTCCACCTATTACATCAGTTTACTTTTACATTTCGATTATGTACTAACACCTGAATCGATTAGGTACCGTGTAATCTTGACATTTCATTCTGCTCTAATCTAAACTTGCGAATTAAACTACATTTGCATTCGAGTTGAAATAGTGGACATTTTACATTCGGTAGAGAATTTTATAGTTTGAAATATTGTTTTATCTTCTTACACAGTATAAAGAAATTATCACGATGGAGAAAAATAATTTTTTTTCAATTTATATTTCTTTTGTGTCCCTCGACAAACATTAAAAAACTTTTGCTTGTAAGACTGTGAGATCATAACTTAAAAACGTTTGTACAATTTGGCAATATACAATTGCATAATCTACTGGCTTGTAGGAACTGCGGTCGGGAGGGAGTGATGGAAGTGGTCCACAAGCCCGGGGCAGAATAAAATGAATGCTTCAATGCGCGACTGATATGATAATAATAAACAGTGAACACAGCCAAATATTGCTCATTTGCTTATGACGCCATGACATGACTCACCACTATCTTTTATTTTTTTTTACCATTAAGGATTTTTTTTTAGACGTACAAATCGTTCTGTAATGTCTAACAATACTTGAGTACTGGAGTGGTAGAACGAGATGATGTCGGAGCGAATTTTTGGAAACGGTCATTGTAGTAGTGATTCCAAAGTCCTAATAGATTTCCCAAGGGGTCTAAAGTATGAAGTCATATATTACATAAACTACGATAGATGTTTAAGGTCGTTGATAAGAAAGGCTACTCATGGTCTTTGTAGTAGTGATTCCAAAGTCCTAATAGATTTCCAAAGGAGTCTAAAGTATGAAGTCATATATTACATAAACTACGATAGATGTTTAAGGTCGTTGATAAGAAAGGCTACCCATGGTCTTTGTAGTAGTGATTCCAAAGTCCTAATAGATTTCCCAAGGGGTCTAAAGCATGAAGTCATATATTACATAAACTAAGATAGATGTTTAAGGTCGTTGATAAGAAAGGCTACCCATGGTCTTTGTAGTAGTGATTCCAAAGTCCTAATAGATTTCCCAAGGGGTCTAAAGCATGAAGTCATATATTACATAAACTAAGATAGATGTTTAAGGTCGTTGATAAGAAAGGCTACCCATGGTCTTTGTAGTAGTGATTCCAAAGTCCTAATAGATTTCCCAAGGGGTCTAAAGCATGAAGTCATATATTACATAAACTAAGATAGATGTTTAAGGTCGTTGATAAGAAAGGCTACCCATGGTCTTTGTAGTAGTGATTCCAAAGTCCTAATAGATTTCCCAAGGGGTCTAAAGCATGAAGTCATATATTACATAAACTAAGATAGATGTTTAAGGTCGTTGATAAGAAAGGCTACCCATGGTCTTTGTAGTAGTGATTCCAAAGTCCTAATAGATTTCCCAAGGGGTCTAAAGCATGAAGTCATATATTACATAAACTAAGATAGATGTTTAAGGTCGTTGATAAGAAAGGCTACTCATGGTCTTTGTAGTAGTGATTCCAAAGTTCTAATAGATTCCCCAAGGGGTCTAAAGGATGAAGTCATATATTACATAAACTAAGATAGATGTTTAAGGTCGTTGATAAGAAAGGCTACTCATGGTCTTTGTAGTAGTGATTCCAAAGTCCTAATAGATTTCCCAAGGGGTCTAAAGCATGAAGTCATATATTACATAAACTAAGATAGATGTTTAAAGTCGTTGATAAGAAAGGCTACTCATGGTCTTTGTAGTAGTGATTCCAAAGTTCTAATAGATTCCCCAAGGGGTCTAAAGCATGAAGTCATATATTACATAAACTAAGATAGATGTTTAAGGTCGTTGATAAGAAAGGCTACTCATGGTCTTTGTAGTAGTGATTCCAAAGTCCTAATAGATTTCCCAAGGGGTCTAAAGCATGAAGTCATATATTACATAAACTAAGATAGATGTTTAAGGTCGTTGATAAGAAAGGCTACTCATGGTCTTTGTAGTAGTGATTCCAAAGTTCTAATAGATTCCCCAAGGGGTCTAAAGGATGAAGTCATATATTACATAAACTACGATAGATGTTTAAGGTCTTTGATAAGAAAGGTTAAACATGGTCTTTGACTCCAAAGGAAACACATTGCACTCACTGATACAGAAAAGCGAATACTAACTAAGCTGAAAATGTAGAGCCGTAAAATAAAAACTAAAACTTCGATTTTCATTTGGTTATAATAATTACGATAATATTTTAGCCAAATCAAAACTCATTGATAAAAAAAAAAAAGTAAATGAACCACTGGGGCGCATGGTAAATTTTGGAATATCTTAAACCGAAAAGAGAAGGCACCATAATAAGCCGACGGTGGTCAGGATTAATGAGTGAGAGAGAGGGGGAGGGGAGGGGAGGGGAAAGGGAGTAGCTTTTTGGTGTTACAAATCTTAAGATATGCCTACAAATACACAATACTCACGGGAGTATTCACAATAGTCTAGTTTCTATTTTAAAATCGCTTATATCGACATACATAAAAAAATGTGATATTTGTACTTAGAGTACGTTATACTTTTCAAAATTAAAAATACAACGTTACAAAATATGGAAAGTTATTCTCTCCATTCAATGAAAATTTAGCAACCCCATTGACATGAAATAATCCTGATATTTGCACATCCGGTCTCGCTGCCTTTGTTCGCCTGCACTATTTAGTCCAATTTGTAAATAATTACCCAGTAAACTCATATTTCAGCGAGTGGGCGTAACGCCTACTGGCGTAGTTGTACATCATAGCCTTGCATCGTTGCTTGATGTTATACTTCGTCAGATGACTCAATCCTATGTTTGTCTTCTTCATGTCTGCAAGAAAAACATCATTCTTTCATAAGGTTTAAATGACAATTTTCATTTTCTCTGATTGAAAAAGTTTCTTATTAAATTCGTCCACAATTATTTTCTTTTTTCCGGCATTTAAAAAAATAATCATTTATTTGAGCAAGCGAAGCAAAGTTCTGTTTCAATTCGTTCATTTGCCATTTCGTATGTTTGTTACACAGATATACATTACAAGCGTGTATTTCAATTGTTATGAAAAATTAAATTTGAACTATATCTTAAACAAGTCCATGGGAAGCTTTTACGGAACCAAAAAATAAAAACTTTGTCTACTTAGTTTGTTTTCATTAATACGAATTACAATCTTTTCACGTTTTATAGAGTTACAAAAATATCAATTAAATGATTATTATTTACATAACACACAATGTTTGTTGTTACATGAGATTTCTTTTAAACTTTGTATATTATAAAGCATCAATGAATTACAGTAATATTTAAACAATATTAATATAGTTAAACGCTTCCAACGAGGAGCGAAGTCTATTGTTCACAACTAGTCTCGACACTCAAAATGGCATCATCAAATTTACATCATCTGTGATTTATGTAAAGTTTCATCATAAACTAAACCATCGCATAGTTAACTGTCACATAGGCTACTGACAATGGTATATGGTGTACTTTATATTATGAAACGTGATTTATGTTTTATGTGTTCTTACTTAAACATTAACCATAACTATATTAAGCCAATGAGCTAGCATTTTAAGTGTAGAAACTGGTCATATAATTTAAAAAAAAAAATTTAATATTGTTTAGTTCCTTATAAGGGAAGAAACTATCGATTTTAACGCCTTAACTTCATAAATCAGTCAAGGGCTACATATGAAATTTTTGTAATAGACCACATTTCAAAGAAAAACTTATTCCATCAGAACCAAATGTCGTCCAAAATTGACCTACTTATGGCATGATTTAAATTATACGAATTAGTGGCAATCATAATAAAACAGTAGTAAACAACTTCAAACAAAATTAAAATTATCAATTCGTTTGACAAATCACGATGTGTTTAATTTTGTACATTTTGTTAAACTGAATCGATTGTTGTTCAACACTCTACGACTAGCCTATATACTGTACATCAAAAACTCAAAATTACCTCAACAATTTTGAAAATTTACTTTTTTGAACGATTATAAGAAATTTGCAATTAATATGTTTTTAATGTACTAGGTTCGAATTTTATATCGGTTGTCAAGTAATTCGTCCCCACTTCCTGATTTCCGCAGTAATTTTTCGAACTTTGCCGACTCTTGTCTATGTTCCAGACCAGGATTGTCCAAACGGCGGCCCGCGAGAGTTTATTATATTTTAAAAAATGAGAAAACTATTTTAAAACGTCTTTCTTTTGAAGGAGATTTTATAATGTATTATAAATAAACTTATACCAAATATGCTGATTAGTAATTTAATTAAGAAATTAATATAAATATTAATAGAAATTATTATCAATATTAATAATAGAAAGATTATAAGAAATTAAAAAAATAATTTAATTAGTCTGGGATCCTATAAATAGCCCGCAACCACTTTCAATGTTTAATTTTGGCCTTTGGCGTTTTGTAAGTTGGACACCTCTGTTCCAGACGATAGGGCTTGCTGATTGTTGGATGCCGTATTATCAGACTTTTACTGTATTAGGTAAGTACAGTACAGTAATCGTAAAACATCGACGACTTTTTTCTTTTTTGTTATCTTAAAGGAATTCAGTTATAGTATAGGCTCGTAAAGTTGGACATTTCCATGCTTAAAATTAATATGCAACAAGGGATACTGTCAAACTATTTATAAGGCGACATATTTATTTATATAATTTAAACTTAAAAAGATATATATTTGTTGGATCTAAGACCGTTAAAATGCTATTGTTTTGTTGGGGGGGGGGAGCACGTTGTTTGCCTAGATCTGATCGACGGGTGATATACAGTCGGTACATCGAATTTTCGTCGCCGTAATCTAGCTGTCGTATCCAGGATTACCATTTGTAGCTCCCCTCCCTAATTTTACATTACGGTATCGGGCCAACAATGTAACTTTACAAAATTAAACAAGTGTACACATTTAATTATTTTTGTTGCGTTTAAAAACAATCGTATATTGAGTTTTAATCCATACATTTATTTTTGAAAGAAGTAAATTAATAATTTATATTATTATGTTTATACTGTACTTAGTTTTATTTGTAAGGATGTGCATGTAAGGAGCTTCATTTTGTAAACCTTGATTTTTGTGTGTATATTTTGTTTCTTTAAGTTAAATGCGTATGATATTGTTTTGTACATGAATATTAATAGGCAATTAACAAGTCTATGTATCACAGCAGGAACTATCTCATAAGATAATATTAAGATGGTCTAATTACTTTTTAAATTTAGGTCTAAAATTATAATAAACTAATCAGCTCCTGGAAGAAGGAAAGAGGACGATCCCGAAATGTTTGGAGAAGGGAAGTACATAACATCATACAGTTAAGGGGTTTGGAGGACGACTCCTGGGAGAACAGATAACGTGGAGAAAAGATTGTAAGAGAATTGTTATAAAATAAAGTAAAACCACCCTCAAATACTGGAGATAAATACGTATTTTCTTTTACAAACACCTTGTCTTCTGTTTGATTTGTAAATAATAGAAAAAATAAACAATTGTTGTTAAATTAAACAATACATTTATTTCTGATTTTCACTATCGTATAAAGAATTCTGACAAATTAATAAAATACAGAATCGTTATCGTAGTTCCAGGCACGACAGCCGCCACAAAAATTAAGATACTCCACACGCACTTGATTAACAAACGAGATTGGACACGAATTTCTTTTTGTGATTTTTTCTTCTTTATTGACCTTGATATTAATATTTACAAGATACTAAGCTAATCAAATATGCTTGTAACTTCAATTAGGAATAGGTACTTCCGAAACTCAATTCAAACGGCCACCAGCGGCTCACTTCTACAGTTCTGTAACTAGATCTACACCATTCTTTATCTAGTCTTGGATCACTCTCTTTAATTTCCCCTAACAGATCTCCCTGAGACAGAGGAGCTCTCTTTTTTCTACTTGATATTTTCTATCGGAAAAAGTAGTTTGTAGGATTATTTTATGCTCAGTTTATGTTAAGGTGATGACTTCGGTAGTTTGTCTCGTAGTAAAAAGTAACTTTTAAAATTACTAATATTCAAAATTAATAACCAACACCACAAGAAAACACACTTCTCCACAATAAACACTTTCAATAACTAAGTCATCATCCTCAGTTTTCATGTTAGCAGTTCAGTACCAAGAATTTTGTATGCATGTAACAAATTAAGAAGATGACTCAACACAATGCCAACATACATGTAACAGCTGAAGACTATAACTCAACACAAAGGTAATATACATGTAACAGCTGAAGATTATGACTCAACACAAAGGCAACATTCATGTAACAGCTGAAGATGATGACTCAACACAAAGGTACCATACATGTAACAGCTGTAGATTATAACTAAACACAAAGGCAACATACATGTAACAGCTGAAGATGATGACTCAACACAAAGGTAACATAAATGTAACAGCTGAAGATTATGACTCAACACAATGCCAACATTCATGTAACAGCTGAAGATGATGACTCAACACAAAGGTACCATACATGTAACAGCTGTAGATTATAACTAAACACAAAGGCAACATACATGTAACAGCTGAAGATGATGACTCAACACAAAGTTAACATAAATGTAACAGCTGAAGATTATAACTCAACACAAAGGTAAAATACACGTAACAGCTGAAGATTATAACTCAACACAAAGGCAACATACATGTAACAGCTGAAGATGATGACTCAACACAAAGGTAACATAAATGTAACAGCTGAAGATTATAACTCAACACAAAGGTAAAATACACGTAACAGCTGAAGATTATAACTCAACACAAAGGCAATATACATGTAACAGCTGAAGATGATGACTCCACACAAAGGCAACATTCATGTAACAGCTGAAGATGATGACTCAACACTATTTGTCAAATTGAGAAAATAAAGTATAATAAAAGAGATCATCATTCTCTGATAGCGTTAGGGTTGGAAAATAACAAAAGTTGGTTTAGGAAAGATGAAAGAGAAGGATACAATTCAAAATTAGAAGAAGAAGAAGAATTGTGTAGATACAGCTAGGTATCAGAGTTTTACCACACCGGTACTCATTATAAGTGTCCCCCTGTATGACCGTTTTGTATTAGACCAATTTTTAAATGAAGAATTAATTTATTAAATGGTAACTGTTATTTATTTTAATTATTTTATTATAGTAAAACTTTTTTTTTTAAATTACATACAGATTTGAAATATATTAAGAAATTAGACGAAGCAGAGTTATGAAATATATCTCAGTACATGAAGTCACAGTTCATGCTGTACCTTCTGACCTTCACATAAATTGAGTGCTTTGCAGATGAAAACTTATTACCGAACAAAATTGTATATGGTTGTCATTTTAAAATTTATCAATATGATTAACCAATGATTTGTAAACTCAGTAAAAAACCACAACTAAAAGAACATTACTCGTATGTGGTAGAAGCTGTGAATAATTCATCGTCTCGAGAGCCGGCATTGTAAGGGGGAATTCGCGAATAATTTTCATGAGGGACTTTGTGTGTATCCAAAAGTGTAATGCAGAAAATTCTAGCAAAAAAATGGAGTGAAATTTCTGTCATCATGGACTGTTTTGAACATTTATATATCTTAAAGTTAATGTTACGAAGCAATGTGGAGGCTGCTAAATATTTTAGCAGATAAGAGACCAGTCAGTTCAGAGTGATATGAATAATTACTACATTCAGTAAACCTTTGAAAGGGTCGGTTTACCATTATTGTGCCATCAACTTGTTTGAATGAATAGGTAACCATAACATTAACCATGAAATGAGAAACAGCCATACATAATGACAAGAAGCATTCACACTTTATTTAATTATTCATAAACAAAATCTTTTTATACCTAAAAATAACCTACATACCCTTAAACTAAAGTGATCACCTGCAGATCTAATGTAAAAATATTCGGCATGAAACTGATTTGTTGTCATGAATTTGTTTTGCTATTTTTTGTGTTTGTCAAAACTTGACCTTGCCATGATGATCAGTTGCACAAAATGTGCTTTTATAGGTTCACGAAAAGAGCTAATTAGCTTGGTCTATAGAAAGCTGTTCTTGTACTACGCAATTGGAATAAAAACAGGAAGAGACGTTAGATTTTAGTGAGAAATTAGTTCGCACTATTGCAAGTACGGGCTCCCCTATTGATTATGAACATTTACCACTTTCCAAGAAAAGGGTAAGAAGACCTCGCGTAAAAACACGGCCGCCATTTTGAAAGTTCGTAATTAAAATCATTTTCAATTAATAGTAAACGAAATTTACAAGATAATTGTGACTAAAATTCGATGAAATCCCAAATTTCTCTTATCCTGAGGATATGTTTTAACGATATCGTTTTTTTCATTTTAGGCTTAACTCTTAATTTTTGTTATCGTAGAAAACGTTTGGGAAACACTAAATGCAGATTTGAAACCTACGGGACATTGTTCGTCGTTTGGATAAAAAATTATCCTAAAAAGAGGGTTTTAAATTTTGAAAACAGCAGCTTTTTAAAATTTACAAGACGATTTAGCTAGTTAACGATCTTATTTCTAATAGTGAGCTTACGAAACAAATTTATGGAGAATAAGGATATAATTGCGACTTTCAAAACGTTTATTAAGACACACATAATATAAGTCATCTACAGTGAATAAAAAGTAAAGTCATTTACTCCAATGACAAACATCTTCATTAAGAAAAATTGTCTCGGGCAAAAGTGTTTCCATAAGAGACATCGTTATAAGTAAAAAATCCGAAACAGGAAATTCCCTAATATTCCGCCATTAGGAGGTGTTATTTAATGTCGTATTTCTATAATAAATGGTACCAAATGATTTTGATCAAATTTTAGTCAAATGTTATTATTAATGATTTAAAAAATATGCAAATCAAGTGTAAAGGGTGGGAACGATTTAGAATAGAAACAAAAACTATATATACATAGAAAAGAAAATTGAACGCCGTTGTAAAAACCCTCCACCTCTCTAAAAAAAACTCTCCACCTACTTTTAGCGAAGTTTTGTGTCATTATTTGTTTTTGTGTACCATGTATTATTTTTACAACATGTAAAAATATGGATCTTATGGATCAATGAGTTCCAGAAGATTTACTTATCCAAACATCCGTTTGAAGAAACTTTTTATAAGCATTTCGTAAATTTAATATGTTACGTTAGATTTTAAATCTTTTCATCGAAGTGTGTAAACAATCTTAACCGTTGTGAACAGACCGTTGCGACGTCTCACATGGAAGACAGATAACAAAGTCTTTGTCTGCAGAAGAAGACAAACTGTTTACACTTGTTTGAAGTTACTGTAATCACTGACTCGCTTAGCTCTGAATGCACAAAACACAGATAAAACAAACAAAGAGATTATATAATCTGTGCTCAGTGACACACAAGATGTAACTAAGGAACCGGTTGGGTAAAGATAACTACAGTTTGATAACTGAGGGAGTGAAACTTTGATTAATTTCGCAACATCTCTTCTAGGAGAAATAAGACTGAATATTTTTTGGATGCCATGTAGCAAGAATTATGTTAAAGGCACATTATTGGAACAATAATGATCGGAAAATTATTTGTAATCAATGTAGAAATTTGTAACCTTCATTATTTTATAAATTTTATTTTATTTTCATTTATAGGTGACATTTTTTGTTTATTTAAGCATTAAAGTTATAAAAAATGTGTTATAAAGATTATCCCATTCTGAACGTAATTACATTTAAAATGAAATTATTTCCAATAAGTTTACGAAGTATGTTCACAGAGAGTATCGTGATAAAATAGTATAAATCATCACCAGGACCGAAAGTGAAGTTTTTAAATATACCTAAAAGTAAGTAAATAAAATAACAGTTCCCGGATAAATTGGAAAATACCAAAATAAACCCTGACAGTAGTAATTATAATATTTTCGAATTTCTGAACTAGCCTAGTTTCTTTAACATCAGATTTGGGCGTATAGGTTTTAAGATATTTCACTATGTAGGACAGCGTGCTTAGTTCATTTTTACGAGTTGACCATTAACTCTTGGCTACATATAATTTTGGGGATAGTTGAATGCTCTTTGTTGCATAAATTTTGGTGTTGTGTGAGAAAGTCAGCGCAATATTTGTGCACTGTTTATTTTATTAATGGATTGGTTTTGACTTTAGGTCTGAAAGTTATTCATTTTTCATAAAAATGTATTCAGATCCAATAACTAATAAACTTTTACATACAGAGATTGTTTAGAAACTGTTGTGTACCTATTAAACAAATAACAACAGAAAAACAATAACTATGCTTCATGGTCACACTGACCTCCCTTTTTATATAAAGATCAAATTCGCAAACCTCCAAACGATTTAATTTAAAATCTTCAAATGCAACCTACATTTTTAAATTACAGGATTCTATTTAAATTACATTTTACAATGAATTTATTTTTGGTATTTAAAAAATACAATAGTTCAGAAACAAAATTAAGCTTCCACTTATTTTTTTTTAAATTATAAAATCGGTCTAACATTTTTTGTTTTTTGAGAACTATGGGTTCGATTTCAAAAAGAAAATACCATATTATAAATTGCTAACCAGAGTGGCTGGATTTGAGTAATAATTTTAGTCCTAATGTTATCCTTTAAAGTTGTTTTATAAGAAGCTTAGTTTTTGTTGTAGGACTGAAAATTCTATGTCAATAACTTATTAACTACTTCAACTTATTATAAATTACTAAACTATATTTCATATCTATGTTGGTTGAAATAAAAATAATTAAATTACCGCGAAGTTGTCCAACTGTCGAAACTGCAAAATCTCCAACTTACCTATAACAAAGAAAGAGACATTATAAAATAAGAGATTTTAGATAAATAACAGAGAATGACATATTTATGGTATCGCCGTAATGCTATGAATAATGGGGGGGGGCTTTACATAAAAATTATAATTTTCATGATTATTACCACGAGGCTCTACAACGTGGAACAAATCGTATTGAGCAAGTTTTTGAGTTGTGGCATGATGATGTTACGTCACGACTCACTGACAGGTTCTTACGGTCTTTCACTGATTGAAGTAAAATCTAGTAATTTACGCAAAATGAAGATATGATTTACCCAGGGGAGGAATATGTGATGACAGTATAAGTTGTGCCGATTAATACAGTTTTGTTTTAGTTCAGAAATTCACGAGTTAAAAGTCAGGTTGACATTTAAATTATGAAAAAGGTCAAAACTTGCCAAAATCCAAAGTGAGTAACATTTTTAAATATGAAATAAAATTCTAAGAAGAAATTATTCTGGAGAAAAAAGTGATATTTTAAATATTTAAGAAACTGAGAGGAAAGGTCGATTTTGAAATGTTTACAAATAACAAAAATAAAATAAAAATAATGTATTTAAATGTAGAAAAATTGTTACTACCATGACTACTATATTAATTATATATGTGAGTATTTGTTTACAAAGAAATTTAATCCGAATATACATATTAAGTTAGATATATATCTTATATAGGATCATATTTTATAATAGTGTACATGAGTTTGGAGGAAAATAATTTAGCCCAGAAATTCTTAATTTATTTATTTACGGAGTGCCTGTATTAAATATTTATTGAAAGACCTAACTAAAATGTACTCATTAAGAATTTTGGGAAAGTTCCAATTTAAAAAGTCTCAAATTTGACCAAAGAATAACTTTCCTAGATAAAAATTGAGGGTTGCCAATTTGAAAAAAAAATCAAATCCCTATTTTTAATGAAATTTAGCACTTTTTCAAAACTGATTACCATGTCATTTTAGAGCTTACAAAAATAAGGGGAATTCCCCATTAAAAGTTATTTATACCCCAACGATTCAAAAGTTAACTACAGTATTGTAACATTTTAGGTGGGAATATATTATTTGTAGGCCTATCAAACGTTTAATTTTCTGAACTTTAAGTGCCTGTAATTCTTATACGGCCAAAGATTTTAAAAAACATTAAAGAATAAAATATTGTTTTATATCAGAAAAAAAATACAGGGTGTTTCATAACAAATTTCAAAGTTTGCCACAATATTGGAAAATGGAGGCAATTTTAACATTTTACAAATGGATTTTTAAACTTCATTGAAGAGAAAGGAAGGTTCCCCATTTAAAGTACTCTATCATATTTATAATATATAGTCATACCTTTGTGAGACATTTTCGGGTTAGATATGAATACGACAACTCACAAATTAAAACAATCAATGCAGGAGTAACTCAGGGAAGTGTTCTTGGCCCTGTACTGTACCTTCTGTTCACTAGAGACATACCAGTTAATGAGAATTCCACAGTAGCGACTTTTGCTGACGACAGCAATTTTAACAGTTGGTGACAACATTTTAGAAGTCACAGAGAAATTACAGTGTGCTACCAACGCAGTAAGTCAATGGATAAAAAAATGGAGAGTTAAGCTTAATGAAGCAAAATCTATGCATATTAATTTTACGAACAGAAGGTATGAACCAGCGCCAATAACATTAAATGAAAGGCAAATAACATATGCAAACAGTGCAAAATATCTCGTAATGACACTTGATGCAAAGCTCCAATGGAAGGAGCACATAAAAAAGAAAAAATAGGAGCTAAAGCTCAAATTCAATAAAATGTATTGGCTTATTGGAAGAAATTCCGAACATTCAATAAGCAACAAAATACTGTTGTACAAGCAAGTTCTGAGGCCAATATGAACATATGGTGCACCAGTCTGGGGATGTACAAAAAAACAACGGTAGAATAATACAAGTTTTCCAAAATAAAGTATTGTGAACGATTGAACGATTGTCAACGCCCCCTGGTATGTGAGGACCGAGAACATACAGAAGGACCTAGGCACTGAATCTGTGGAGGAAGTCATCAAGCAGCTCTCTGTTAAGCATTGTCGCAAGCTAGAGCATCACAAAAATACAGAGATTGTCAAATTGCTGTACCGTAGTGACAACATCACAAGAAGGCTGAAAAGGACCTCTCTATGCCATAAACACATTGGGACCAGCAGTCGGACTGCACCCCAGCACACAGTGAACACATAATGTGAAAGAAAAATTCCTAGATGAAGCATACCTCAGTTGTAATATAAATAAATAAATTTTTTTTTAATAATTAAAAATATTTATAATTCAAAAGTTAGCTATTGTAACATTTTAGGTGGGACAACCAATATTCAAAGGTAGATTAATTTGACCAATATATGTACTGTATGTAACCCAGTTCTTGTTAGTTATCAAATCTAGTAAACATAATATGCATAAGTAAATGCCAAGCTCAGCCTAGTCTCATTGGACTAGGTATATATAATATACGCAAAAACACAAGCCATTGGTTTCATTTATTTATGTCCTTCAACAAACTCTAAAAACATATGCTTTAGTACAGACAATGTGTGTATTTGAATCCTGGATAGTAAAGAGGTCACCCTCCTGTCTCTTCACCCAGACTTTATGTACAATAACACTTAGCATACCACCCTCGTCTAATCCATATCATCCAACAACAATGCTATATATATATAGCACATGTATATGGGACATTGATTCGGGCATACATTTAACATGTAACATTCTATCTAATAGTAAATCTGTACTTATCTTCATGCCCGGACAATAGTGGCACAAACGAAAACATTCCGTAATTAAGAATTTTATATTAAGTATTCTTACATAATAAGTAACCTAACTTATAAAAAAAATATTATGATGAATAAAAAAACTTAACAGAAAATGTATTGCCTACAGTGTAAAAAAAGTGTATCTTGGAGTGTTTGTTTGTCGTTTTTCCAGTGCGATACAATTAAAACATATTGACTGATATTGATTCAATTTGGTACGTGGACGGACATGTTTTGATCAAATCTAGAGACGTTTTGTATGAAGTAACCTGGAGAAATTACTGCGAAGGATCATAAAACCTATTTCAAGTAAAGGTTTAACGCGTACTAAAAATGAGTCTGTCGTTATACCGTGCACTAAATCCATAAAAAAAAAGTAATAAAATATTGAACGATATAGACCCCGTTTGGTATGTGGTCTTCTTATCACACAACATGAGGTGTTTTTTTCATTTTATTTTAAAATCAAATTTGGAGGCACTCATAAATGGTACTCAAAAAACGACAATTCGATTGTGCTAAAAACACTTTGAAGATATTATTATAATTTTTTCTCTCAAATAAAGAGCCTAAGGATCCTAACAAAACTAATCAAATCCTATAAAAAAGAGAAGGAAATGAAACTTGATTCCCTTATTTTTGTAAACGTGTAAGTTTATCTAAAATTGGTTTTTATTTTATAGATAATTTTGTGTTTCTGTGCACGATTTTAAAATGTCAGTTTAATTTCATGTAAAACAGATTTAAAAAAAATTAGATGTTAAAAGTAGTAGCAACGTACATTCTTGCAATTTTTCCTAAATTACTCATTTAACAGCCTAATGAAAGGCTCTCACTATTTTCTTTAGCTTCAAGTTTATTAGTTTTACGATAACATCTAATAATAATTTGTTTGGAAAACTTATAAATCGATTTAGAAGAAATAATAAAGTCGTAATTTCATCTTAAAACAGGTAATCACATTAAGTGAAAGAATGCAAGTGTATAATCAAAATCTCTCAATGTCAATTTATTGCAATGCAACCGTTTCATGCCCAGGTTTTTTTTGCAACTTATTTTAAACACAGGTAAAGACGAAAAACAAATATTTTCGTGAAAACATAGAAATAGATTTGTTTTAACATTTTACTACAGTATATGAGACTACATTTAACATCAAAATCGTTTAGTAGATATTTGAAAAAAAAAATCGAATTATTAATTCTTGGTTATACAACATGTACTGTTCAAATTTTGAACATGGTTGATATTTTTGTTTGTGTGTGGCTGTGATAATGTAGTAAGTTTTCAAAAGTGATGGAACTAATGATAATTTTTTATCAATTAATGCTTAACCATAAATGTCATTTAAAAACAACGATAGGTTTGATGAAAAATAGATTCTACATTGCTACATATTACAATATCTCAACCAAAGCTCGACTTATTAGTAAAAATATATAGAGATACATTTATAAAGCATTATCTAGAATAGTTTGTACGCCGGTTGTAATTTTCATGAATTGTTTTTGTCAGGTAGGTTTTTAATTTATTTAAATAAAATCTTTAAACCGCTGATTCAGACTCAACAGATAAATATATTTAACAATAGGGATTGAGGTTATGTTACAATAATTGTGTAACAACTCGTTGGCAACTAGCAGACAATCTGCCCATGCGTTTTGAGCAATAATGTAAACATAACCTTAAAATGAAACTAACAATAAATGGAGAACACCTATCTCGAAAATTCATTTACAAATTAACATTCTTGTTTTAGACTTTAATTACTGGAAGGATAAGCTCTTTGTGCATTTTACAAGGGAATTTCAGAACTATTGAACTGTGTAAATTTGTCTCCAAGCGTAAGACTTATAGTGAGTATGGGAGCGGCAATCTTGAGAGATGGATGTAGTCTTGGGTTAGATCCCTCACCCGCTCTCAACTCTCCTTCTCCTCTGACCCTTATGTATTTCAATATTCGAGGACTCCAACAAGAAGGGGGCGGGGTCTTCAACCGTGAAAACATATATTGTCCCTCTTCACCAACGGATCTTTAAAGTTAATAATTCTTGTAAGTTTAACTTTTGCGTTATAATTTTGGAACTTCGGAAATGATATCAACTTAAAATATTTTTATTCAAAACTCAAACTAAAATTAAATTAGCATATTATAAAGATCTTTTAATTATGTTTTAAAATGTAAATGTATAATTATAGTAATATTAATTAGGCAAACTGTACACAATATTAAACCCCACATGGAAGCTCCATGTTCGCCCATATACGGAGTATAAAGATATGGGATTGGTCAAAAAATCCCGTTTTGATGTCCCCTAAGTGCAAAAAAAAATAGTTTTGGGGAGGTGATGTGTCACTTTATGCTCCATAGCAAAACATGTGGACAGAATTTGATAAAATTTTAGCATACCTTAGGACTTTTTGGGGGTCATAAGAAAACAAACATACAATTACGATTTTACGAAAATAGGTTCTTACAATGTTGATCAATTTGTATTAAAGTGTAGCCTCGAAGGACCCAATCAAAACGTATTGATTGTCTTCCCTCAAAAATGTCGATTATTAGGATATCGGAAAAAACTAAAAAATCGGCCACAAGGTTCTTATAAAGTACAGTACGTAATTTCTCAAAATTGACTTTACCTATTTCTTTTTTAGTGAAATGTGAAACTAATGACCTAAACTCGTGTGCATAATCCCAAATAAAATAAAAATTTCAGTTGAGGAATAATTGACATACAATTAAAATGAACGTTAACCACCGCCATTATAAGCTCAATTTCAATCAAACTTACTATTTAAGCTCAAGACACATATCGCTGACACAAGCGAAGTAATTTACCCCCTATTTAAAAATATAAACATTTATTCAAAGACTGCCCCATGGTTCTTTTTCAATTTTTGACTGACAATTTTTTCAATTTTTGGTTGGTTTAATTTTTTTTAAGAATCAAAATTAGGCTCCAGTTATGCCGACATTGTTTTGAACCCAATACAAAGTTGTTCAGTATTCAGTCTTACATTTTACCTACAAATTTCTGTCTCGTATTGAGACTGTCAGCGTTGGTTTCTAAGAAACCGTTAGACCGATTTCGATCTATTTAGTATCTAGTAGAAGAAGTAAAATATAATTGTCGATTCACAAAATTTAGAGCTACCAACCATAAAAAGTACAAAGGTGTAATCGATGTTGTATAGGCTATTCATGATTCAAAACTAAACTGAAATGAATATTGTGGTAGAAGCAGCTCCCAGTAAAACGAAATTGAGGTGCATTCTTTAAGAAGATGGAAGTTTGGCTATAAAATACGTCAGATATGGTTTGACGGGCTGTTAACTTTATTGGTTCTATTATGCAACTTGAGTTTACACACTTTGTTATCTGGGGCAAATAACTTCCGCCAAGGTGTCAGCACTGGGAAAACTTTTATTTGCGGTGTATTTAACTTTAGCAGTGAAAAGGCTATGCAATTTAATTTTCTAAAGTATAAGTAGTAAAGACAAGTAGGGCGGATGATATATTTGTTAACAATAGAATTTTATATACTATTCAGCAAAATATTCCCTTTCATTTACTTCAATATGCGTTGTGTAATGAAAGTTATGTGATGAGTCGAAAATTGATGTCGAGATTTTTGCGGGTATATATTTTGAGATTCTCTGCGTACAAAAAAGTTATTTTTGAAATTATGTCTGTCGTTTGTGCACTGCTAAACGTCCCAAATGTGTGAACAGAATGTAACCAATTTGGTACATGGGCATATTTTGATCATATCTCAGAACTTTTATCGGTAACTCTAAATTTGAGGGTAGGTATCATAAGGAAAAACAAAATACGATTTTCTCAAATTATCTTTAACGTTTTTGAACAAAGGTGGATCAAGTGTAGCTCCGAACAACGCGTATTTGGTCGTATGTCTCCAAAAATGCCAGTTCGTAAGTTAGCAAACCATAAATTATTGTTGAAAAAACTAAAATATCGGCCATTGGGTTGTTTATAAAAGTTGTAATTTCTCATAATCGCCTCTTCATATTTCGTTCGAATTTTGGTGGCATGTGAAGAATAATAACTCAAACCCATGTGACACTCAAGTAAATAAAAAAAAGAAAAAATACGGTGCAAAAATAATTGGCAAACAACAAAGGCTTTATAAAATTATTTTTATTAATTTGTTCATCTCAGGAGGTAATTGTATTATGATGGGATTTTTATTAGAATAATGTTCAAAACTTTACAGCATGTACAGAAACTGGTTTTTCTAAATTATGGGGAACTGTATGTCCTGTTATGTACAGTATTATCACGTCTATATTTATAAATTTAACTAGAGCCTAAATGTGCCAAAAACTCGCCCTAAGTTTAAATTTTATGTGATTCAAATAGAGTGTTTTAATGACATTGGCTGATATTAGTTTTTTATCCAATATACATACTAGTTCGAGTAACTAATCTTCAAATTTCACAATTATTATTTTTTAAATCAATAAAGTGGATTTTGTGAATGTACATCTTCTAGAACAGTTCTATGACAATTTAATCTATATCCCTTATTTAAAAGTATTTAGATAACACTCCTACATTTTTTACACATTTATTGACACTATTTTTCTTCAAAATATTTTAATTATATTCGAAACCGTTTCAAAATAGGTCCATTTGAAATATTTGATCTCGAAATATTTTAAACTTAATATAAAAATACTAGCAATAATTTTAATATACAAATATTAACGATAAACACATTGATATCTTCAGTTTTAGTGTTGGTGGTAGAATAACTGAGCTAGAATACCAATAAATTTCCCAGTTCTCTTAATGTGTGGTTCTCCTAAAGGAAGTAGGGGGTCATGTGAGGTTTTTGATAAATAATCCCAAATTATTGGATCATTGGTAAACTTATGAATGTTTTTTATTAATAACTCGGTTGTCTTACCACCTAGCCTACTTATTCTGAAAACTGTTCTGATAATTGTCTTCTTAATATCTATATAGGTTTGAATTTTTTTTAACCAAATTTAGAATAGAGAAAGCCCTTTTCCTAAACTTATTGACATTTGGATTACCTCACTTCGTAAGCGTCTGAAATTCTGAGACTATAATATATTCTGATATCTGTTACATATCTGTAGATTTGAACATTTTTTAAACAGACTTGGGCTGGAAGAAAGGCCTTTGTTTAATAATATTCCCATCATTACAAAAACCTTTCTACTAATCTTTGCTTTAAATAAATCACTTTTACTTAAATTAAATTGGACCTACTATACAAAGTCTTTCTTCAGCTAAAGATTTTTTTAAACTACATAGGTAATAATTCTGAAAAATACTATTTTAATCTGTGATGAATGACTGCTAATTTCATTTTTAACTTTTTTGAAGAAGAAGAGAAAAAAAAAGAAGAAGAAAGAAGAAGAAGAAAGAAGAAGAAGAAAAAACTTAGGCTAGCCTAAGTACATAGTTTTTACTTCCAGGCTACAGGAAACCAGAAATGCTGAAATAAAAACTATTTCCAGGAAGTAAAAACCTGAAAGTAACACAGGTTTCTGTTTGTTAGTAAAACTAAATACAGCACAGTTAGGCATACTCAAACTGGTCACTCAAAACTCACAAAACAAATAAAAATGCAAGAACAATGTCGATCTCACAAGAATTACGTTTACTTAAACAAACGCGTTTCAACGACAAAGTCGCCATCCTCAGTGATACATGATCTATAATAACAAACTACAACTGTAAGTTATTAAGTAAACTATAAGTTATATTTTAGTTATTGTAGCTCATGTATCACTGAGGATGGCGACTTTGTCGTTGAAACGCGTTTGATTAAGAAAACGTAATTTTTGTGAGATCTTGTGTGAAGATCAGTAATGCTACACCTTAGTTCATCAGATGCACCTTAGTTAAAACGATTAACCGATTATATCATGGTAGTTTGGTAGTTGGCCGTCTGAACATACTTTCTTTTCTGTGATTCTTCCCGGATAATGTGAAACTCTTTTGTGAGGTAGGTCACGTTGATGAGAGAATTTATCTCTGAAGCCTTCTCTGATTTATAAAGTTGTCTTCGACTAAGGATCTAGGACTACAACGTGAGCCGAGTAGCCACATTTTTATAAGGGGTATGCCACAAGATCTGGAGTCGTCACCCCCAAGTTCCTAAACAGGGGTAGTAAAATAAGGCAAACAGGAAAACGAATATCCCTATGTTGATTTTGCTTTGATGAATCCGATAATTTTATTACGAGGCATAAAAGCTCGTCTTCGCCTTAGATGTAAGTGTGAAAAGTACAAAATATAATCAACTCTCAAAATATAAAACACTCGCTTATAGAACTCGCTACCAAATTACGTCAAATCCACTCAAAGCATTTCCCAATTTCAGAAACGCCTAACATTTATCATGGATCAATTGGGCGTGGACTTAATGTTCGGAGTGGAATGAAATGATTTCATTGTAAAGAATGTACAATCAATGAATGAGTGTGTGAATATAATTACAAATTTTGTTTTGTTGATTGTTAAATAAAAAAAATAAAAAAACAATTATTGTATAGTTATTTTTTAAATTATAATGATGTTAATTTTCGTTATTAAAAATATATTATTATATTTATATCTTTACTAAAACTGTATTGTGTTTCTTTTATACATATTTTACAGTTTTTTACGTTTCGTCAGTGATCATTTTGTTATAAGTAAATAAAAATTGTTAGTACCTTAATTTAATTATTTGTATTGATACTATTTTCATTATATGTTGTTTCTATGCACTGCATACGTGGTTTAATTGGAGAGAGGATCTGATTGTGGTAGTTTAACCCTAAACATAAAACGTGTATTCTAAAAGTTACAGTAGAAAAAATAGGTGACTTCCATTAAACAGAATCCCACGAGAGAGAATATCAGGAGATAAAAAAATCAGCCCTGGGCAAAACTCTAGGAGGGGAATAATTCAGATCCCAGTTAGTTCTTAACTGGAATTCTGCAGAGACAAATATCCTATTTGTGTATAAAATAACGCTTGAAAAAATCGTTTTTAATACGATTGCGTCCGTATATCTAAAGTTCCACGTATACCAAAAAAAAAGAAAAATAATTGTCACAGATAACTTTACCGGGTCGTAAAAGATTTAACTAAATGCTATAATAATTTGTTATGTTACCTTATTGACCGTCAAAATATATTTAATAAAACTGAATATTTAAAGACAGTTATCTTTAATAAAGTAATAAATAATATTAAAAAAAAAATTATTGTATTAACAATTCTATTAATCTAGATAATATACTTAGAATTCTCTTTCTCCCCCCCCCACTTTTTGAAACAAAACTTTATTGTCCTTGATGTAGGATGTAACATTCCGAGATAGGCTTGGCACAGAAGCACATAATATTTGAGCCCAGAACCGAAATGAATTAAATTAGTTTTTTATTTATACTTGATTACCTGACATCTTGGAATAACTCAAATTTGGGTGAAATTCTATATATGCTGATACTTCCCCATAACATTTTGTCTTAAGGGATCCAAGCTTGATTTCCATCTCTTTCTTAGGTTCATCCGTCTTTCATCTTTCGTATTAGGTCTCTTTTGTTCTCTTCCGACCCTGTCACTGCTCGAGTATTCAAGGACTACTAGCTCTTTAATTTAGTTATTTTTCTTCCTTTTTTACAAGGCGATGATGACTAAGAGTTTTTTGCCAAAATATGGGATTATTTTTTTCTAAATATAAGCGGCGAAGTGTTAACCTGATCGTCAGACTACTCTAAAAGATACCGAGACAAGCTATTGTTTTAAAACAACAACAATTTATTGTTTTAATGTTCTGATTGAATAGGATATATTCTCTACAAAGCTGGATTTTTCATCTTCACTGTTTTTATGTATTGATTAATTTACTACACAAGATTGGTAAAACAACTTTTGAATCGGACGTTACTTTCCGCCTAACCTACAAGTATTGATAGATGAGTACTTCATCGTACTATATCAATAGGTTTTATTAGAGAGAAAGTTAATGCAATCTCAACACGTTTAGAGTATGTTTGAGAAGTGACTACGTCTTAACTTAAAGTTAGAAAGCTGTGTGCTATTAGCTGCAGGCAAGCAGGTCGTATTATGTATGGTTTTGTCTAATAGAAAAACTATAACTTTCAAATTCTAAACCAGAATCTCGATTTAACACTATCCATGGTCGACTGGACTAATTTTTTCTAGGATGAAAAAATCCAGCTTATCCACAATTTTCTAATACTTTTTTAAAAATGACACAATGATTTCATATATATCTTTACTGTATACACAGACACAAATAAATAGCTGAAACTTTCTCATGTAGTATACAGTTCTTTCCCTCATTAAAAAATTTCGCCCATTCTCTCTTGTTTTTAGTTTTATCTTTCCGTCTACAGACACCCATTATGGATAATTTGTTCTCCACATCACCCAGCCATCTCTTCCTTGAATGTCCCACTTTTCAAGTTCTTTCTGGTTTCTGGGAAAGTACTTTTTTTGGGAACTCCAGATTTCTACAAGTCCCAACCATTTAATTCCCTTAACCTTACATCCATTGATGTGGTTCCTCTAAAATCTCCTACACCTCTACATTTCTATCTCTACGCCACTGACCATTGTTGTTATTTCCTCTCCCATACTATTGGCGTTTCTTCATCTTTTAAAGGTTTAAACTTTCTCACACCCTCAGATAGAAAATCAAATCATTTTATTCCTGTTGTAAAAAGTTAAAAATCATTTTTCTTAGAACTTAAAAATTCTGAGTAGCTATTTGCATTAAAACAAAACTTAAAAATTCAACTTTACAAAAGAAAAGAATTGCTTTCCACAGTTTTCTCTTAATACAAGAAAAATACACATCTAATATTATTAGATCGAATATGGAATATTAATATGATAAAGACATAATTTTCATAATGTATACAAATTGTATTCAATGCTTTATATTGTTATTTATTACTACCTAAATTACCGCTGTTATAATGGATAACAATTGGGAGAAAAAAATTTAGGTACAAAATACAAATAAAGGAACGTTGATCTCCGTCAGTTCGTTGTACTAAAATGTAAAAAATAGAAAATTTGTATCTTTAAAAGAGAATTGTATGCTGAAAAAAAGTATGTTATAAACTGAACCACTTTCTACACATCATTTTTTAGTTTTATATATAGAAGTAATGGCAAATATCCGAGTAAATTATACCAATAATTTGAATTAAAATGTTTCATTTTTGTACATCTAGATAAACACATAAAAATGTGAAGTGACGTATAATACGTTACACAGCTCAAAGGGATGCACGGCAACTTGGAAGATACAAAGGTGATGTTGGAAAGAGAAAAGCTCTTTTGACAAGTGGATAATTAAATTAAATTTAGAAGTGGATTTGAAGAGTGTTGAGAAAATAACAACCTCCTTTCTTTGCAAACAAGATGCGGGTTATCTGAATGTAACTGTTGCTGTATGTTATTTAATTGATTAATTAAGAATAATTAATTGCTATGTTCACAGGTAAAGCCTATTTTTCCGGTCTTTTTTAGAGAAATGTTCAGTTTCTTCGAATTTGTACAATAACTAATCTCTCAACACGTTATTGTCCATCAAAACGACCTATCGGCTAGGGTTTCGCCTCGTTTGCTTATCAGCCGTCCGTCTGTACATGTCATAAATTACTATAACTACTCTAACAATTTTTATAAAAATGTATAGCAATTCTAGTTTTAAAATAATTGGATAAGGACGGATTGTTCATATTATGGACATAGTTTATTCGAATATGTAAAAAACTGTCAATGTTGGAAACTATAAAACTAAGACTACTAATCCAAGTGGTAAAGCAAGGCTTGACGGACAAAATAACTAAAACTAAATAGAAACCTGATCAGGAAAAATAAAAAATCACAGAACTATACAACATTCCTTAGGTTAGGGTACTTTTTTAACACTCATATTCTAAGGTTATCACTTGATAACGGAGTTAATTCATACTCTCGAAACGTCGTGTATTAGTTTTTAAGTATACAAGTTAACTGCAAATCTCTTGGTCAAAATATAAGATGAAATTTAAAAAGAAGTTTTTTAATAATTCACCTCTAAACAATTTGATTAAATTGTTCAAAAACGTAACTTCTGCAAGAGCGGAAACAAAATGAAATTATTCGCTATTATTGTTATACTCTTACATGTAACCATTACAAAAAAAAAAAAGTATAATAGTTTAAATCATTTTTCAAATTACACATTACAATCTGAGTTTATCCTTCCTTCATCTTCAATATCGATTGTTGTGTAGGGAACGAATCTCCAGAGATTTGTCCCTTATTCCAGAACAACGGGGTAGAGGACGTGATGATTACATTTCACCCCCTTATTTCAACATAAAGGATGTCCCCTAAAGATAAGTCAACATAAAAATTTGCTGACTGTAAGATTAAGATCCCGATAACAGATCAGATTCCTTATCTTGGATCTTTCCTTTGTAAATCTTGAGATAGACTGTAATAGCCACACCAACATAATGTGCATTTAGATACACGATTACGAAAAAGAAGCTGTGATACAAAGACAATAGACTAATGTTTAATTAGGTCATGGGTCAAATATTTACCATAGTAAAATATTCCTTCATCCACACAAAAGATTGCCAAGGGTATTTATTATAGCTTAGCGAAATGATATAATATATTGTTGAAATTTGTACAAGTATTACTATATACAAAGAATTGCGTGTAGTGCCGAAAGGTTTGTGCACAAGTAACAACTCATAATGATGATGACGACATGGTGATTGAAACGTTGTCTTGAATAAATAAAAAGTGCGTTGTGGAAAATTGGGTTTTCTTTTATTTGATCAAAATAATCGTTTAAAAATGAAATTAATCGCAAATAAATGAAAATTTATATTTAGGATTTTAAAAAACAAAAATCAAAAGAAATCCGACGGGAGTCAATGATCATTTAGATATTTTGCAAATTACTCTAGAACCGTTAATTTACTTTAAAATTGGGATTTAAGACGTTGATTTCTGAGAATATTCAAATGTTTTTAACGGCGATCATTCTTCACTTCTCTTTTTAACAAATAACTCTCGAACCGAAGGCGACAGGTTTGATTTGGGTTCTTAAACATATATTTTGAGAAAATCCAATTTATAAATCTTCACATTTCGTCAAAATTGGTTTGGTAATTTTGAAATATTTCATCTATGACAGCGCTCGTAGTTCATTTAGACATTTAAATCAATAACTCCGAACCAACACTTTTTTCAGAGATGGCGTCCGGTACATTTTGATTGGGCCAATATTGGCAAAATTTAATCATAATCGGTAGATACGTTTCTGATAATCGATCTCTATTTTAGTTTTTGTTTTGATGCATCAATTGTGAGTTACTGAAAAAATTTTAACTTTAGGAAAAATACAACGTCTTATGTCAAAATAATATATGGTAAGAATCGGTCCACTCGCCTAAACTGTAGAGTAATGCATAAACGACAGATATGGATTCAAAAACCAATTTTTTTGGCTCAGAGGACCTCAAATCCCAACATCGATTTCTTGACAAATCTTATAACTTTCTATACACTGCGTATATGTGAAAAAATACACATAAAAAATATTTACAGTGTTAACCTACATAAATATTACTCATAGCTTAATAAAAAGAACAACAAAACATAAAACTATTACGTTTTCATATATGAAAGATTTTAATAAACAATGAATAATGAAATTATGCAGAGTGTCTTTTGACAACACTCAATATCAAAATAAACTAAAGTAGCACTGTAATATTAATATAATGAAAAGAAAGGGATCACATAAACTGTTTGCAAACAAGTTATTTTGTGTCTGAAAAACATCGTTTTCAAGCAAACACAATCAGTTGACATTTCGCACACGATGTCATCAAGTACAGATAATTTGGCGTCTATGTTCTTTCCTGCGGTTTATCTTTCAAAAATATTTGGACTCTTACCTGCAGATTTGGAAGTAAAGACCGACACCAATGGCAGTCAATGTATGTAACATATTATAATTATAATTAAATATAATTCACTTGCATCAATATGCTTTATATTTTCTTTTAGATACAAAATATCAATTGCTGAACAATCAAATAGCAACGAAAATAATAATAAGGTGGGGAAAATAGAATGTTCTTTATTACTGATTATCCCGATACACTTCTTATGGGAGATAATTTTCTCCATAAGAGAAGAATTTCCCTTGTCAGATATTTGCTTGATTAATAATCATTTTTAGTAATATTTACATATTTATATACAGTTTAATAATGTTTCGGTTGTGCCATAACTTGTCTAAAGCGTAAATCATATTTAATTTATATAAAAATGTTAGGGGGGGGGGGAGGAATCAAGGTTCAATCAGTCTTTTGTTAATTATTCTTGAAATGTGACATTTAATTTTACTTGCAATTATGCACAATGTAGAGGTTATAATATAACATTTTATCATCATTTTTACGAAATCCTAGAACCAATTGTAAGAAAATATGTTTTATGAATAGCTTTATGGTCCATGCTTCGATTTTTATCGATAACTTCCCAACTAAAGTTTATATAAAGATGCCGATCAATACGTCTTTTTTAAAACTTTAGTGGCTACATTTTATCAAAATTAGATCAAAACCGTTAGTGTCGTTTTTAAGAAGATCTTTCTTTGAGTAATAAAAACAAAATGAGAAAAAAACATTAAGACATGGTCTATTTACTGAAGTTGATAAAAATTGAACCACTCATTTGCGCTACACAAAGGACGTTAGATAGTTCCAAAAATTACTTTTGTACTCAAAGACCTCAAAACGGAGATTTTAACCCCTTTTCATGTCATTTTCTTTTTTAAATGACTAATTATTGAGTTGAGCTGAGAGCGATTGTTGTAGAAATATTTTTTTTTTTAAAGAGACATTAACTTATTGCGAATCAACTATTATTTCGAAAGAAATTTAATATTGAAAGACATGAACGAGTTTCTGATTTAAACACTATTAATAATTATTAAGATTTGTTTTCCGTATTTTTGAAGATGTGGGTGGCAGAGCAGTTATTGTAAATTCTGAGTACTACGTCAGTACCGTATGATAAGAACATATAGGTACTACGGCTGCATCATCAAAGTTTGACACCAAAATAACTGATTTCAAAAAGATGAAGCTAGTTAAAGGGAGATGTTTGGCGCACATTTGATTTCACGACTGAGTGACTTTTAAGCTTGTCAAACAAATTTAACTTTCTGTGATTTTTTGCTTGCGCATACCTCGAAAGTAAAGTTTTTAAACCGAGGTGCTGACATCATCAGTATAAAACAAAGAATGGAGGATAGAGTCAAATAATTTTCTCGGGATATGCTGTGATTAGCGAACAACGTAATGATGGAGGTGCAATGATAAGACTGAGTGAATTATTGAAAAAATCTTCTTTTTTTTAAGAAAAAAAATTATTTAAATTATAATAGAAAATGGGGTCGTTTTCTCTTTGTATAATAAATATTAACACGTTAAATCTCTTACTGGTCCTATAGACTCGAGGTAGTAACTAATTCTAAAACTTTACATAGAGTCCCGAGAATTCATATTTAGTAATAATCCATTGTTCAAATAGCGCTATATGAGTTTCTTATACGTAATTAGTAGGGCGGGGCTTGTAGTGTACATATAATATACATTTATCAGCTCACAAAAAAATGTTCATGGCGTTTTATCCCGTTTAGTTTAAAATAACAATTTTAAATATAATACAAAAATATACAATTTGAAAACTTAACATTATTGAAAATAAGTAAAATGTAAATAAGAGCTATGCCAAGTAGCCTACTTGTTTGGTGGGCTTGTGTGCGCTCATTGTATCGATAGAACCAGGAATTGTTTTTACACTTTACCACTGTAAAAATACAGTTCGGTAATATCGGAACGGAATTCAAAATAGGTTATTTTAAATAGTACTTAAATTAGAATAATGTTTGTAATAATATATGACCCACTTTCATAATATTAACAAATGATATTCAAAGAGGGAATCAGGATACTGCACGCGGCATTGATGTGTGTTTTAATAAAGATTTTGATACATGTATAATTGTTTACACCCCAATAATGAACCCTACATCACCCTGTTTACTCTCTTAGTGTACTTGAAAACGTTTTGAAGTGTCTAGATTAATTTTATAAATCTATTTTATTTTTCAGACATTATCATCAAAACCTCGAAACTTGCTTTCCTTTGGACTCCAATCCTAATTAGTATGATCGCCTTGAAACTATACAATTTGAACGGCTTGTATTCAAATAATTCTCTACTTTTGACTGTCAAAATACAATTCATCTATATGACGATCGATGATTTGATCCATATCTGTGTAATTGTTATCAGCTGTTTCTTCTTTCGATTTCGGCCAACATTTAATTGTTTAAACACTGGTATACATATTTTACAAAAAGTAAAACTCCCTAATCCACCACCCAAAATACGTTACCTTGCCGTTATTCTGGCTTTATACATTCTGATGATCACAATTTTTCGATTTACTATAAATCCCATCATTAGTACTTTAGCTTTCCACGCACCAGATTTTTTTCTGTATGCTGCTTGTCTAACAGTCACCGGTCTCATAGCATCCGTGTATATAACTGGTTCTTTATCATATAGGTTTATCAATAAACAAATACAAGACCTGGTTACTTTGAAAAGTACTGAACAACTACTGTGCAAAAAACTTGAGTATTTTTTGGAACTGCATTGGGAAACAGGTGACCTTATATTACAAACTAAGAAATACTTCAGTTCAGAAGTATTAGTAAGATGTATATTTATTATTCTAAGAGCGGTTAACCTTGCTCATATTACCTACAATATTCGAGAAACAGGCCTTGCTGAAAGTAATCATCAAATTGTAGCGTTTATAGAAATACTAATGTGGCTCATAGAAATATTTGTCCTAGGGAAGATTTGTGAGGACGTTGAATATCAGGTAATTAAAACATAAGAAAAGATTACACCTTACCTCTTTATTTTTTATTAAAAAATGTGTTAATTATATATAAACTGAAAATGAATGTTATTTTAGAAATGTATACAGACACATAACCAATACACATATAAAAGCAAATGACCTGATTGACATACCAATGTCCAACCCAAACTTCCGGACGTAGAAACATGATATGCGAGAAGCATATTCCTTCCTTAACTAAGGGATTTTTCGAAATTAGATACTTAAGGCGATTGAAAGGTGTAAAATATGTTTCCATAGATTTCTCAATACTATGACTTGATGACATGTGAAATCTAAGTTTTCTTAATTAAATACACGTACAAATATCTAAAACATATTTCATAAAATAATCACATTTAAATAAACTTAAACAAATGTCCTATGTCCATCGCAAATTCTTGGATTTTGAAGCATGAAATGCGTGGATTATATTCTTTTCTACTACAAAGAGGTTTTATGATCTACATGAAATTATCCCCACATATTTGGTTCATTGCCCCATGTCGCGCCAGTTATGCTCTTTTTATCAAGAGCTTTATTTGTTTCACTTTATTTTTACAAATAAATAGTTTACATATATCATTATAAAATTATACATTTTTTCTATATCCCGTAATTTCGGCTTGGAATGTGAGAATATACATGAACCAATTTAAAAGCCCATGAAAGTCTTAAGCCGATATTTCAGTTGGCAATGTGACATCATTACATAGAATGCCTATAGCTATAGTTCTAGTCTTCAAAATCAGAATTGGTCCAACTTGTCATCATGATGTTGAGTCAACACGGTTACCTTTGAGCCCCCGCAGGAATTGAACTAGACACCTCCAAATATTTTATTTTTAATGTATACGATTTCTGAGGTTGTAGTGATTATGTAGTTATATATATATGAGTATTATACACTTAAAACTATCTTAGGATTTAAAACTAAGTAAATAACTTCTTCTTGTTTTTAAATTTATTAAAAGTTTTTATTTGAAATCTTCTCCAACAATTATTTCAAGAGTGTTTTATAAAACGACTATAATTTATTTCCTAATATTCATAATATTCCTAATACATAATATAAAATACTAACATGTATTTAATTTGACAGTGTGAAGAAACCAAGCGCCAGCTTTACCAATATTACCAAAATTGTTACAGAAAAATGCGTTGGAAATCAAAACAACTGGTTTGTAAAATTATTTATGTAGATGTTCAAGATAATACAGAATAGTTTAGATACATTAATTGACATAAAGTAGGGAGACAGAAATCATTTCAATTTTTTAGCTCAGAAGACTTCTTAAATAAGTATTTTCGCGAAATATTTGTCATCTATTTGTTTAGCCCACAACAAAGCTTTCTCTCCATTATGTCTGATTGGTAAGATTCTGTACCCAATAACAGTAATAATCAACAATTAAAATTATACCAACACTTAATATGAACATTTCTTATAACTTTGAAATCAAGCAGGCAGATATTAAGGTAAACATTTATAGAACTTCAAAATATGTACCCAATCTTAAATTCTATACAATCATTCAAAAACTCAAAAGAAAACGTAAATCTCCACAATAGACACTTTATAGGGTAACCTTATTAATTGTTCATTAGGTTAAGGCAATGATTGTGACGTAATGACATTGGTTAAAACCAATCTACATTGTGATGGCCTTCGACTTGATGGTGTGACATGTCCTTTCGGTTCATTAACACACAAGTTTATTTGTATGTAACCACTGAAGATGACGACATAGTTATTGAAACGACGCCTTATTTCAAACAAAGTGTTTGTTATGGAAATTCGTATGTTTTATTTCATTTGGCGAAGTTTCCACAAGTTTTGTTCATTTCAAGGAAATATTTTAAAAAACATTTGTTGTCTTTATTGCACAAGATAAATAATTATTTATACACCATAAATTTGATCATAATTTTCTGACCTATTTTCCTTTTAACACGTTTCTTGTCATTTCCCTAGACAATTAAGAATCTAGAAAAACTAAAATTATGTTTTCTTCTTAACACTACTGTATAAATCAGCTAAACCTAAAAATCCTTCATTGTCTCAAACATACAAAATTTAACACTAACCTATTAATATTATTGACTGCGATTAGAAATAAGCTAACGTTTTCTTACTAACTACAGGTAGAAGCATTTATCCTACAAATAGAAAGTAGAGACATTCAGTTCTCTCCACATAACCTCTTCGTCATGAACAGAGCGTTGTCTTACAATGTGAGTATTAACAATACAGATTTAATAATTTACTTACTACCCCTATACATAAATACATACGGACCGTTTTATTTTATAAGAGTATACAATGAAGACAATGTAATAAATATTAAAATAAATTACGGTATGTCAAATATAAGTCTAAAATTGTTCCTAAAAAAAACTGATGACCTTGTATTAGGCCAGGGGTAGGCTGGCTTCAGTAGAATCTGTGCCCGCAGTACAAATGTAATGTGTAAGGTTAAGGCAACCATCAAAATTTGGATGGAATCAAAACACCAGTAAAGATAAACGGTCTTGCAGGACGCTCAAAGTGGATTTCTCATAAAAAAGTACCTGTTAGATTCTGTAACTTAATGGTACCACGAGTCTCTCGAGAAACAATATGTCCTTAGGATATACTTGCATACTATGAGGGCGTATCATTGAAACCCTGTGTGTATATACTATGCGAACTAGACAATGAACCGCTGGCCAGATAATCTTTAATGTTACTCTTACTGGCAAGAGGGTTAAGATCTTGTGAGTTTATTTTTCTGTTAACCTCTAGGATAAAGAACTAGTTAGTGGATTATTAAAACTTGTTGATGGGACAAATCTGTTAAACTAAACTCATTAGATGGGCTTACTTGCACAATACCGCTTTATAAAGTAGTGTCAGACGTTTTATTATTGTCTTTACTCCATTATCTAATCTAATATAAATCTTAATATAATAAACAAAATATTTTGTCATGTTCTTTAATAACTATAAGGTTTAATTTTATTGATAAATAATATTAAACAATTTTTTTTTTTTTTTTTTTTTTTTTACAGATGGCGTCAATAATTATTGCCTATATTGTTCTACTCGTCCAATTCCATAAGTCAATAACTGATAACTGAGCATTGGGATAGTATTTATTTCACAAATATATAAATGGTTGTTTTCTTTTAATATCAAATTAAACGACTTGTTGGTCAAGATGTAAATGTGAAAGAAATAAAACACTGTAGTTTGATATTTATTTTAAAATCTTGCTTCCTATATTTATGCACTTACACTCCATCGTCGCTTTACAATAATTGAATAGATTTGATAAAATAGTTGATGTGATCAGCGTGAAATATAAGGGGACTCCGATAAAAGAATTTTTGGATTCGTCGAGGTCCAAAATGCGGTCCTCAATTGAGCATGAAGAATTCAACGAAGACAGATGCTCAAAATGATAATACTTGTTATCTATGTGTCAACAAACAAAATCAATGAGGTGGAATGCTAGATCAGATTCTTAATGTTTCATTCAAAGGAATAATGTAGGACTATGCAAGCAGAACTACTAACCAGAGACTCTCCTGTTAGATTGCCACCCAAAAAAGTGATTATTGGACGAGAAACGGACGGAACACGACAGAGATTCAGAGTCATTGGATTGGTCTCAGCAGGATCAAGACCTGAGGTTCAAGTGAGTTTCGTAAGAAGCCAAAGATCAGGGATGATTTTTTTGAGTCATATATATTCTGTAATAGATCCAATTTGGATTTCAGAGGAGGAAAGCAACCCAAAGAGACACAAAATAGCAGGTTCAAAAACATTATATTCAAAACCGAATACTAATCAAGTTCAAATTGTATTAGGGAAGTTGATATAAGACCAAAATTCAATATTCTAAGAATTCTACATAACATGTTTCTAAAATATAGACTCGAACAAACCCCAAAATAAGTTTTGGGTCGTAATTTCCCCAAAATGCTGGTTTGAGAGTTATCGGTTAAATAAGTAAAATGAACTGTGGGCGCTATCGTAAACATTGGAATATCTCAAATTCGATAGTAACGATTTTTATCAAATTATGTTAAAATATGAAGATTTATAGTCTAAACCACAAGTGAAAGAAAATTAAAGATTAAGAGTATCTAGTTTAGAGTATTTGAGAGCTAGAAGTGTTTATTTTATGCTCTTTTTACTTTTATTTCTTTAAAGACAATGGACCGAGCGGTTTTCAATAACTCTTTAAACAAAAAAGGAAAAAATAATTAATTGTATCCCAAAGAAGTCTGAAATCACTTCTGTATTTCGTAATTTTCGTTTATTTGCTGTTTAAACAATAAACTAAAATACAAATTGTTTGACTCAAAATGTTTTAAATATACATTTTCAAATTTGATCGAATTCGCTTAGGCCGATTATAAGATATTTGAACTTCTACCGCTCAAGATATGGCCAAAATATGCCCACAAACAAAATTTGATCGAAAATCGCTTGACTCGTTTAAACTTTTCTCTATATAGGCTACGATCCAAAAACCAATTTTTTGAGATGAGAGGATTTCAAAACTACATTTACGTGAAAAATTGAACATTGATTTTTTTCCAATTACATAAGTTTCTATATATACTACCGATATGTGATTTAGTATACTAAAAACAAACTCTATATTTTATTGAAGCATCGTTAATTTTAAAAAAAGACTACTTCTAAAACTATTAAAGTTTAAAAGTTAAATAATGATAAATTAATCATATTATTGACATAGGAGATTCCCCTCATTTGTATATATAGTGCACTAGTGAAAACTTATATAAACGAAATATAATTAAAGAATCCAATCGGCCAAACCAGATCAGAAAAAAACGCCATTGTGCTTAGGTAATAAAAAATGAAATAAAAATTTTAAATAATTACTACTCTACTTTAAATCATTTTTTTCGTTAAAATATCCACAAGCAGTGATCATGACGTCACTTTGAGAGAGTTGACAAAAGGTTTTTCATCCCTATAAAACCGTTAAGTAATCACGCCATTGCCACATAATCCTTATTTGTTTAATTGACCACAAGTGGTTTTCTCTTCAACTTGGTGTTCGACATTCCTTGTGTTCTGTGACTTGTGGTTTTTCCTGATCATTTATGTATATTTTCTTAGTTATTTTGACCCCTCAGACTTAGCTTAAGCTTTAGATTCCTTTCTTAGATTACAAGTTTTAGCTTTAGTTTTCATCATGCCCTAGGCTACCAGACCTATGTTGGCGTTTTTATATGCCATGTGAAAGGTTTATCACTTGATAACGGGAATTAATTCATACTCTCGAAACGTTGTGTATTAGTTTTTATGTACGCAAATAATGGTAAAGGCCCGAATACACTTTCAATAATTCTCAATCTAATTCATAAAACTATTATATGGTCATTGTGCTTGACTTGTGACATAATATGAATAATGATATATTTTGTGAGATCTTGTGTTTTTTCTATTTATTATAATATGGTCACTTAAAAAAGCTTTTAATAAAACAATACGTAATATGAAATTTATCAAATTGCATTATAACAAAAAGTAGTTGAATTATTATAGTGGATGGAAAACAAACCACATAAACTGATTGCAAACAAGTTATTTTATCGAACAAACAGGTTTTATCAGTTATATTAATATAAACTCATCAATAATAGTTGAGGTGGCTTCTACAAAACAAGGTTTGATGCAAGATGACTGCAAATACAATAAATGTGGTATCTATGTTCTCTCCTGCTGTTTATCTTTCAAAAATATTTGGACTTTTACCTGCTGATTTGGAATCGAAAACTGACAGTAATGGCAGTCAACGTAAGTATGTAAAATATTATACCAATTGTTAAAATTATTAATCATAAAGTTAATTATCATAAGTTAACCATAAGATAAGGTTATTATTGTTAAAGTTAATAACCATTATGAGTATCAGTATCCTTTATTTATTTTTTTAATAAAAGCTTTATTAATTATCAATAATAGGATCACTGATATATTTTGGTAACATATTTTAACGAAATCTATTGGTTTCATTTTCAGAAATGGTTAGCACCAATATTTTAGTCAAGCTTTTCACATAACGTGCTCCAACAATTTTTGGAAATTTTGTAGAAAGTCGAATATTTAAAACCTAAAAATATATTCATATATTTAAACCTACAATTCATATAATACAAAATTTCTGTTAAAAAAAAGTTGAAAATAATATAAAAATTTAATTAATTTTTATTGTGTTGGTTTATTTATTTTTATTGTTGCCTATAAAGAGCAAGGTGGGAAGGGGAATTAACTTATAGATTGTATCATAGTTTTATTTGTTACCATAGTGATAAGTAAGACATACATTCTATCATAACCTATTTTTTAAGCAATTGTTTTAAATGGCTCATTCATCAGTTGTGCAACATGAGTTTTCAACAGTGATTAAATTATTACAACGACTGTTTAGAAATCAGTTTAATACTGAAAGGTATAGAAAAGTCACTGATTTAAACCATTAATAATTTGTAATTCTGATTATCCGCTTCAACAGGGAAAACAAAACTACAGGTAATGTAAACTCTGAAAGGACCAAAATTATCAAACAAGTTCGATGTGCCATTACACTTAGCCTTAAGAGAGGTATTCTTTAGTGCGTAACAATACAAATATCTCTACACTATTAACCTTAAAAAATTTACATTGTACAGAAACTATTTCAATTATCAAGAAAAAGTATATGAGTGTTTAAATCGTTTTAAAAATCGTTTTAAATAATGAAGATCCTAATTTTTCAGTTCAGTCAGATGAAGGTTATTTTCAGCATCGGTGAAAAACCCAACTATTCGATACGAAAGTGAGTAAAATCACCCGGAACTGCATCGAAAACATTTTCACAGGGTGCGTGTTACGATTTGTTGCGGAATTTCTTCATCTTCATTGTCCATATATTTTTGAAGATGAAGATAGTAAACCAATTATACAAATTTTGAGTCCTATAACAGTATAACAGCTGCATCATCAAGGTTTAACGCAATTATTGCTAGTTTCAATGAAATTGAGCATCAGCTCTTACAGTAAATTGGCCAATGAACACTGTAATTGCCTGAGGATTTGTTTTGGAGACCCTAAATTTTCCGATTCAGTGATATTATTTGGACTGTCAGATCACAGGATTTAACTTCCTGTGACTTTTATTATTTTAGATGGATCAATATTTTGACCTGTTAATTTGATGTATAAATAAATAATTAGGGAAACAATTAGAGAAACATGGAGATGGTTGGGAAACCTGAAACATGAATGGGAAACAAAATGAGAAAGGTTCAAGATGATTTTTATCGCATGGATGGACACTATTTTAGAAATAATATTTTTGGATCATACGGAAAATTCATTTAGTACATATCCATATTAACTCGTCATATCGGACCGAGACAGTAGTAGCGGTTTCGGTAATTTTAACTCATTTCAATTGTGTATCAAACCGTTCTTTTGTTCTAAAATACAAATAGCAAGATCTACGAAACTGTATACGCACAATTTTAAACCTTGGTATTGTTTTATATATATAGTATTTTTGTTATCAGCATTAAAATTAGTAAATTACAGATCAATATTATTTAGGTAATTTTTTAATTTTTTCTCGTTTTCAATCGGTTTAAGGAGTTTCTCTTCCCCCAGTATACTTCAATATACAAGTAAAAACTTTTATTAATTTTTTTTTAAACTATAAAAAGGTAACTTTCATTTCATCGACATTCAGCAAAACATAAGAAGTATTTATAAAAATTGGTCTAATCAAAATGTTATTTATTAGTTTGTTTCATATCAAGCAGTTGTTTCGCAGGCTGATTCAATACGATAGGAAGGTTTTAAAATGGATTATTGTACAGGATTCACTTTAGAATATACTTTGAAGTAATATATGAAACACATTTCTGCTATGAATTTCAGATATGACAAATACTAAATTGAATTTACATTATAACACGCGGGACTTACAAAATTAACTCTGCCCTGTTCTGTTTAGGACGTGTTTCTTCCATTAGTGTAGATTATGAAAACGTTTAGAAGTGTCTGTTTATTAATAAATGTATTTTATTTTTTAGGAACTTCAGTCAAATTGTCGAAACACGCTTTCTCTTGGACTGCAATCCTGATCAGTACGATGGCCTTCAAACTATACAATATGGATATTTTATATTTAAACGATACCCTACCTAGGAACGTCAAAATGCAATTCATGTTTATGTCTCTCACTGATTTGATTCCCATTTCTGTAATTGCTATAAGCAGTTTCTTCTTTCGATTTCAGCCAACATTTAATTGTTTGAACAATGCTATCCAAATTTTACAAAAAGTAAAACCTCTTAATCCTCCACCAAAAATGCGTTACATTGCCATCATTCTGACTTTGTGTAACTTTTTCTTCTCTATTTCCCGATTTCTGCTACAACCCGACGTTATTAGTTACATTTTGCACTTGCCAGACTTTATACTGTGCAATGCTTGTCTAACAGTCACCGGTCTCATAGCATCCGTTAATACAACTGGTTCCTTATCATATAGGTTTATAAATAAACAAATACAAGACCTGGTTACTTTGACCAGGAGTGAAAGCGTTGTGTGCAAACAACTTAAGTATTTTTTGGAACTACACTGGGAAACAGGTGACCTTATAATACAAACTACAAAATTCTTCAGTTTCGAAGTATTAGTAAGATGTATATGTCTTATTCTAAGGGCCTTAAATCTTTGTCATAGTACCTACAACTTACGAGAATCAGAAATAGCCAGAATTGATCACCAAATTATAGCGTTTTTGGAAGTACTAATGTGGCTCATAGAAATATTTATCCTGGGGAAAATGTGTGAGGATGTTGAATATCAGGTAAATAAAATTTAAATAATGATTTTATATATTTCTTAAAAATTTGTTTATTGTAAGAAATGTATACAACAATACTATATGAAACTGAACGTTTATAAATGTATGCAGATATATAATTAGTAGAATCATATTATATCGTTGTATTTTTAAGTTATTGGATAATGATGGATTGTATATTATTGGTATAATTTATTCGAACATTTATCATTGTTTTTATATACATATAAAATGAAAGTCAAAACCCACTGACTGATCACGAAATCTCTGAATCCAAGAAGCCTAGAGCTATGCATTTTTTAACATGGTTTGGGGTAGGTCTGTACTAAGAAAGCGTATTAAGAAAGGGTTTTGAAAATGAACCACCCCAAGAGTGTTTTTTACCCCATAAAACAAGTATCATATTTTTGTTATTTATGGATCGATTTTGATCAAAATTGGTGTGTTGCTTGCTGTATTTGGGGATAATTTATTTCCATAGGGTTGTGCTAAAAAAATGTCTTTATAAAACTATCTCAACTATCCCCAAGTAAAACTGTGGACATCAGCTAGTATACATATAAATTTAACTGACGACGTAATTTTCTAGACAATAAGCTGGATCTACACTTTTTTATCATGCTAACTTGGGTTAGACACCTCACGTTTATAATTCCTATCAGATCTCTCTTGTCTAATTCTTGTTCTTTTTCGACTCTGACTCTACTAGAGTATTCGATGGCTAGAGGGTCTTTATTCTATACTCTTTTATTATCTGTTTTTATAAGTCGATGATGACCGAGAGGTTTTCACCTTTAAACAACAAGGGGAAGATGAACACGACCTTTCGATAGTATGGAAAACCTATGGTTAATAAGTGATAAATCTAAAACATGAGAAACATTAAAAATAATCAATTTAGGTTATTAACCTAGGACTACTTTGAAAAATAAATGAATAGTCCAAAAAAGAAACCCAAAGCTAACGTTAGGTCAAAGCTGTCAACTAAACATAAAGAACTGTGTGTTAACGAAGTAGTAATCTATTTTTTCTCAGTAAAAAAATCTAATTTATACTCATTCAACAATTTAACACGCACTCCCTGCATATAATTAGCCGGGAGGAGAATGTTAACATTAATAAAGTAGAGGAGTATTTGAAATTCAGTTTTTATTCATGGAAAACATTTGGTTTAGCGGATTTTACCGTTTCTTGATATATGAGGCTTCTATTATTATTATTATTTTTTTTAGGCACCAGAAAAAACTTACATAAACTAATAATTTTATGGCGTATTTCAGCTAGTAAAGGTATTTAAATGTGATGAGTGATCAGGTCTTCGAGTGCTCGTCACTGTAATTCTAGTCTTTGTAAGCAGAATCCGCAATCAATCGTAGCTCCCATCTCTGTATCACGATCTTAAGCTAATCATAACTTTTTGAGCTGGAACTTCACACACAATAAACTGAAATCTATTAAAGTCTTGTAACTAACTACTATCACGAGTAAAACATGTCAATTATTTGAAATCTGAAGACATACTCTAAATAATTAATGTATGTATTTGAAGTTAAAAACATTATGTTTAAAAAAATAATATATTTCAAATTACATAATTTATTAAGATTTAAAATAAAAAGAGTTTTATAAATAACGCGTTGTTTTCTTTATATTAATTAAATAAATTAGGTGCAAAATATAATATTCCGGATATATATCTGGGTGGGAATTATTAGTTCATGAGTGTTTTTATAAAACAATTGTTCAACTACAATTTAGTTTATAGCTTTCATAATGTTGAAGATTTATATTAATATATTTAATTTCGCAGTGTGAAGAAACTAAGCGCCAGCTTTACAAAATTCAAGAAAAGTGTTACAAGAAAATGGATTGGAAATCAAAGCAGTTGGTTTGTAAAATTATTTTTATATAAGTTGAAAATATTACAATATGGTTTAAATGATGTATTTATATAAACTAAATAGACAGATATCATCAAAACTTCTATTCTTTATTTTATTTTTTTCTTATTTGCCAAAGCAATCTCAACACAGATTGTTTTGGCAGTTCGCCTAACTTTCTTTAATGCCCAGTCATTTTAAGCTTAAAAATAGGTAGAATTGTACAAACATATTATAAACTGATTTATACAGTATGTATTCATAGCTTGTTAGGATTGTATTTTATGGAAAACTGTTTTTTGAAAAATTTTCAAGATAAAAATGTTTAAAAAGAAGATATAAAAAAACGCGAATATACAAATAAATTCCCCCCTCCATCATCTTAAAAAGTGATTTCTATTATCAAGGAATATATATAATTAAATTGTTTTTTTAATTATATTGTATATTTAATTAAAAAACTAATACAATTTTGAATAAACATTTTTTTTTAAAGTAGAGCGTCATTCAAAATTTTGTATTTGTTGTTGACTTTTACAATCAAAATTAACGTTAAAAGGATTAGTTAAAAAGTTTGGTAATAAATCATTCCAATTGCATAATTTGCTATTGTTTAAAGACATTTTATATATCAGTTGCATAAGTCTTGAAAATACACAATAAAAAAAATAATAGTAATAAATAAAAAATAACTTTTCACTAAAAGAAAATATCTCAAATACAACTCCTTCCTGACTATATCTTCCTCCTGAACTTGAAAAATGTTAGATTGTTTAAAAATGTTCATAATATTTTTAAAATCGAACCTTCATTCCTATTGGTTTAAATACTTTTTTCCCAATTGCGTGTCTTTACAATTTTAAGTATTTTTATTTTATCTGTAGGTTCAATGATAACAAAGAATCAATGAGAAATAAAATTTAAACACAATTTATATGTAACTGACTACAACACTCAGAAATTTACGATTCCAGCATCATTATTATAATTATTAAATGTATTACATGTTACACCTTAGGTCCTGAGAGTGTGGTTTTAATGGAGGACACTTTAAACATTTGTTGCAATATTCCATCTTATTTCTGTGTTCGTCTTTTTAATTTCTAAACATATGTGAAATGTTGTACTTATTTATCCATTGAAAAATACCATTGTGTTTATCGCTTAAAGGTCAAAATATTTTGTTTCTTGTACATTTTAAAAAAATTATCAGTTTTCGAGACATTTTCGACTTCAAAACTTTTAAAGACCACCGTTTTGAAAATGTGTTAAAATAAGAGTTGTTTCTATTTGGATAAAAAGTTACATCAAAAATACACATTCTAAATCTGGATTAAATATCTAATATATTTCCACATTTATAAAATATTTTATCTCAAGCAATAGAGAGAAGGGGTTTTTGGGCATATGTTTAGAGGAACTTTCTTATTTATTAAACGTACCACCTGTTTAACAAAGTTTCTGATACATTATGTAGAATCTCAAATTATTGACAGTCATAAAAAAATAACAATCATCATTTAAAAGGAAATACACAAATGTCCACAAAAAACACTCCATGTTTTTCAATCGTTATTGTTCATCAGGATTATATATTGACTGGTATTGACTACAAGCTGTATTTTAATAATTGGAATTGGAGGTGTGGCCTCATTACTTCGCTGCAGCATGAAACATAGCCCCAAACATTAAAAAAATGTAATGTTACTTCTCATTAGTATTACTATTGACTACAAATACAAATAAGCTAACATTTTCTTACTAAATACAGGTGGAAGCATTCATCCTACAAATGGAAAGTAGAAGTATTCATTTCTCTCCACATAACCTCTTTGTCATGAACAGAGCTTTGTCTTACAATGTGAGTATCATTAGTTTTAATTATTTACTGCCTCAACGCATAAGTGTACATAAACATAAATGCGTAAGCACTGTTTTATTTTAGAAGACTATACAATAAAAGACAACGTAATAAAAATTAAAATAATTTATGTCGAATCGTAAAAATCTCAAACACCAACTTTCCATTGGTTTCAAGACCAAGATGTATTGTGGGCAACGGAGAGGCTGATAATATAGGCTACCAGGGCAGGATTTGAACTAATAGTTGAAGTTTCGGTATCCCAGGTTGGGACAACCAGCAACATTTGGTTTTAATCAAAACATCAGAAAAAATGAAATGCTTTTACAGGTCACGCTTACAATGAAATACTCATGAAAGATATTCTAAATACTCACTCGATGGCATCTTACTGAACCTGTGTAAGGGCAAACTAAGAAAAACCACGGGACTCGAGACGAGCCTTAAGATATACTTACATATTATAGGGTCATATCAAACATAATTGTTGATTATGTAACTCTTACTGTCAAGCAGCTGAAGTTGATTCGAGTTTAACCTTCTGCTGATTTCTTGCATGAAGAGCGACTGGACTGTTGATTATGTAACACTTACTGTCAAGCAGCTAAAGCTGTTTAGAGTTTAACCTTCTGCTGATTTCTTGCATGAAGAGCGACCTAATGGACTGTTGATTATGTAACTCTTACTATCAAGCAGCTGAAGTTGTTTCGAGTTTAACCTTGTGCTGATTTCTTGCATGAAGAGTGACCTAATGGACTTTTGATTGTGTAACTCTTACTGTCAAGCAGCTGAAGTTGATTCGAGTTTAACCTTCTGCTGATTTCTTGCATGAAGAGCGACCTAATGGACTGTTGATTATGTAACTCTTACTATCAAGCAGCTGAAGTTGTTTAGAGTTTAACCTTCTGCTGATCTCTTGCATGAAGAGCGACCTAATGGACTGTTGATTATGTAACTCTTACTGTCAAGCAGCTGAAGTTGCTTCGAGTTTAACCTTCTGCTGATCTCTTGCATGAAGAGCGACCTAATGGACTGTTGATTATGTAACTTTTACTGTGAAGTTGCTAAAGCTATTTCGAGTTTAACCTTCTGCTGATCTCTTGCATGAAGAGCGACCTAATGGACTATTGATTATGTAACTGTTACTGTGAAGTAGCTAAAGCTATTTCGAGTTTAACCTTCTGCTGATCTCTTGCATGAAGAGCGGCCTAATGGACTATTGATTATGTAACTCTTACTGTAAAGTAGCTAAAGATGTTTCGAGTTTAACCTTCTGTTGATCTCTTGCATGAAGAGCGGCCTAATGGACTATTGATTATGTAACTCTTACTGTGAAGTAGCTAAAGATGTTTCGAGTTTAACCTTCTGCTGATCTCTTGCATGAAGAGCAACCTAATGGACTATTGATTATGTAACTCTTACTGTGAAGTATCTAAAGCTGTTTCGAGTTTAACCTTCTGCTCATCTCTTGCATGAAGAGCGGCCTAATAGACTGTTGAAACTCGTTAAAAGATATAATCTGCTAAAGTGGGTTCTAGGGGCTTAGTCACACAAGTAATTTTTATAAACTCATAGGTTTTATATCCTTTAGCGCCACTTTTTTTATTCTAGTCTTAATTTATAAACGGAATCATTTATTATGTTATTCAATAACAACGAGGTGTAATTTATTGGTAAATAACATTAAAGAAATTTCTCTCTTTTTGCAGATGACGTCAATAATTATTGCATATATTATTCTACTCATCCAAGTCCATAATTCAACAATGAAACATTGACCATGGAACCAATATATATTTAACAAAAATTAAAATGTGGTGTTTATTTTCAAATTAATCCCATTGACGTAATGGTTAAGATGTAAATGTGAAATAAAACACTTTGCAGTTTTACACCTTTATTATATTTTCCTTTATGTTGTTTCCTATGCTTATTAAACTTGCGCTTCTTTCCTATCCACATGTTAGAATAATGAAGTAATATTGCTAATAGTTGACGTGTCCGGACATGACTACCAATTGCTTTCATAAAATTTTAAAATATACCTAAATTATTATACTTTTAAGAGATTGAATAAAACTGACATTTAAAACTTTGCTCAAAATGTAGTTTAAAAACAAAATCGAATTGACGAAGAAATCGACTTGAAAAATAAGTCTCATTTTGTAACGCAGCGGCCACTCGGGACAATTAAAATCCTTAAACAGTAGATAATACTGAATTGCAACATATAGTAGGCCTACACCTAACTATATTGAAAAGACATTTTTATAGCTATCTTCTGGAAAGCTTTTCAACCTGTTATCATAACATGATGGTAATCTCAAACTGGCTTTGCTTGCTACAGAGGTAACTAATTTTACTTTTTCTAGATGAAAGACAATTACTTAATATTTAATAATTTAAATTACCCCTATTCTACTGTGTATCACCGGGGTATATATTCAGTTGTTTACGTTCATCTTCTGAACTATTTGAATAAAACCTATTTTATTTGCTTCATATCAAAAATGAGATATTTGCTTCATATCATCTCAACTTATATTTTTTTCACCTTTTTTTATTTTCTCGCATACGTATGTATATTTTCGCCTTTTTTCACATACGTATGTAGTATAGACACGTTATGCAACGGGTAAAAAGATTTCGCGTGTATATCCTGATTGACGTCCCTCTGACTTAAATCTATCATCTGTGTCACTACACTGGCTAAAGAGAGTGTAGCTCTTAGAGTAGTTTATACTCTACAGTCTAAAGGAGTGGGTTGATTTTGAACAAATTTGGTATTTGAGTAGGCTATATTTCTGATTTTTTTTTTTTTAATAACTCAAAACTCGGGGATATCATTCATAAGACCAAAATACAATATTACAATCAAAATTTGCTCAAATGTAAACTCTGTAAGGACTCAAAATCAGACAAGTAGAGATGAAAACTTCTATTTTTTTACGTACGTTCGGATATTACAAAAAAAAAATCAATTTTGTTAGTACTTAGTATTTAGTTTTGAAAATGGTTATGTGAGAAAGTTAGTGCAATGTTTTTGTAGTGTTTATTATTTTCTTTCTCGAAAGCAAAAATCATTATATCTGAGTTATTGCCTAGAATCAGTAATCTATATTCCCACCACATCACACAGTAAAATTTAATTAAAGATTTTAAGAGGAAATAATACAAATCTATATATTTCTGATTATTAAAACAGTAAAAACAGAAATAGACATTTGCGTTAAAACTTAATGAAAAATAAGGTGGAAGAACCCCAGTTACATCTTCTCTCACTTAGAAATAATCACCCCCTTCAGAAAATTGCTGGAAAGATTTTTAAAGGATACTAAATAGTAATCTTCGACCGCATATTAGACTACATCGTTTCACGCTCTGCTCAGTACATTAGGACTTATCTACCAGTTCATCCCCATTGCCTCTAGCAGGTTTGAGATTGGATTTTAGATATAAACACATCACCACCAGGCCACCATGTAAGTAGCTACGTAGAACATTCTATAATACATGAGAATTTTATATTTCTAACGCATTCAAATCTTTAAAAAATGTCGCAATAGATAGACTTACTCAAAAGGCATCAATGTACTTTAAATATCAGAAATTAATTTATATATTTCTAGAAATATTTATTTTTCTTAAAGTTTCAAAACAATTTTTATCAAGATAGCTAGTTAACAAGATGTGTAAGCGAGAGGAAACCAAAATATTTAGGTTAAAATTTACAAATTTCAGCCTAGCAAATATTAAAAAGTTTAGTTAAAAAATTAAGTTATAATGGAAAATTTAAACGACATAATTATTGAATTTTAACATTACTTTTGTTTCGAATCCTATAAACAAAGATTAACAAACCCACGTTGATTTAAAATCAGGGACGGATAAAAACATAATATTAGGAGTTTTTAAAAATCATTAAAAAGAATTTTAAAATTGTATTTTATTATTGAATTTATGAGGATTCGCGATTCAAATATCAAATCGATACCGATGTCAAATTAGACCCACCACTCCACACTCCAAAATAGATTTATTATAAGTACAACAAAAGTTTTAAATAATGGCTGTATATAATATTTATATATAGTTAAACAAATATTTAAAATATCCATACACTTTCACTCCCAAAATGGTATTGACCAAAATTGTAGTTTGACTAAACTTCCAACATCCCACTTAATTTTAAAACATTAATATATTTGACGATCCACAAATAATACGATACAATTACTTTTCACTCTCCCTTATAATTTATACCCTCAACTCTTATGAGATTTGGTCAGAAATGTAATAATTGTAAAGTTTTTTTTCTTTTCTAATTATCAAACTCCGAATACAGCTTATAAGTCTGAATGGCATTAACCAACATGTAATGCTTGGGAAAATGCCGCAGATAGATCGACAAAAAACATTGAACTTTTTCACACATCCATAAACAAAGTCAAATACTCACTAAGGTCAAAATTTAGGAGGGTATCTGTCATAAAACCAAAATTCAAACTATATTTTCATAAAGTTACTCCTAACAATAAATTTATAAATTAAAAAAGGAAAATTGATAAGTGCCAAATAAATATTTGAATAATTCAAAATGGGGCAAACCGATCATTAAATTTTGAAGAAAGCAAATTTTAAAATTACAATGCAAATCATAGTTCTTAAGCCGAAGAAAAAATCAGGTTTGAAAGTAATTTGAAAAAAAAAAAAACAAAAAAAAAAACAAACATTTCTTGATAACAGATGTTTATGTGAAAATTTCAACATTGATTTTTTAGTAATCACAACGTTCTATTTAAAAAAAAAAAAAAAAAAAAAAAAACAGGAGTACTTTACTAAACATTAATACTCATGGTACAATTTAATTTGTCTACAGTTGTTGACAAAATGGCATTTTGTTCATTTAAATTAGTTTGCAAAACAGCTGATTTCTCAACAGTTTCACTTTGCCCACTACTTTGCACACTACTTTGCTCACTCCGAATGGCAACCGAACAAAACGAAATTTAGGTTAAGTTTATTTGAATTGATTTATAATATACAAGAAATGTCCCGTATGTATGTTAGATTAATTCTTACATGTAAAATAACATAAATAAACAACAAAACAACGTTTTAAAATTGAAAAAGGAAGTATTTATTCATGAAGATGATTGACAGTGTGTGTACACGGAGAGTATTTTTCGTTTGCCGAGTTTTGAAGTTGGCAATCCCGTTTCCTCAACAATACACCTAAGTTATTTGTAATACTCATAAATACCCTCAGTTTTAACGTGAGAACTTCTACTCAGTGTTGATGTGTTGTTTAGCACTACTGCTATATTTCGTGTAGTTAGTTTTAAAATATGGACAGTTCAGAGGATGAAAACCTGTCAAATACCCCGCCTAAATTAGCGGAAAAAACTATAACAACGTTGTTCTAAATCTCCTTCCTGTCAAATCAAGGAAAAAGTACGACAGCCAGTATGAACTGTTTTTATTGCCAAAATAACTGTAGACAAAGTATAATGTGCAATTCGTGAGCAAAGTGTCTTTTTTAAACTCGATAAAAAAAGTGTTTAAACGAAAAAACATTTTTCTCTCGTTTAAAAAAGTGCCACTTTGCTCACTAGTTGCACAAATAACTATTGCATACATAATTTGGTGCAAAAATATTGTACAAACTTCTTCACCCATCCCCACAACCAAAAGTCTCAGTGATTTATTTTACTAGCGATTTTGCAAACGGGTATGGATTATTAATCTTCACATTCCAATAAAATTTTAAGAACACCGTAAAGTCAATTTTGAGAAAGTATTTTAGCCGCATGGACGATTTTGCCTTATAATTCACGAACCAGCATTTTTTGGAGAAATGGAAACCAATAAATTTTATTTGGGCCCTTAGAAAGAGTACACTTGATCAAAATTGTAAGACCCGATTTTTATAAAATAATATTTATTTAGCTTTTTTCTTATCCCAAATTGGCAGAATTTTGAGTGATTTTTTTTTTAAGTTCCGACATATGGCCCAAATATGACAAATGCCAAATTTGATTAAAATCTGTCCATGTGTTGGGCTGGAGATCATTGCGACAAGCGCTAGACAGGCATCATTCCAAAAAACAATTATTTGGACTCAGAAGGCCTCAAAAACCACGCAAAAAGATTGACAGCAATTGACAACGATCAAATCACATAAATTTCTCTATACTACGTATAAATGAGAAAATAAAAAGCATTACATTATAAACTAATTTATAAACTATCAATTTTCTTTATGCATTACTTTTAATAAAAATTACATAATATGAAAATTGTGAAAGCGTGTGTCAACATTCTACATCTTAATGAACTAAAGCAGTTGTATTACTATAATGGAAGGAAAACGAACCATATAAACTGTTTGCAAATAAGTTATGTTGTTCAGAAAAACAAACTGTTTTTATTGATTGTTTTCAAACAAACTCAACAGTAATTGTTCACTTGACATTTTGTAAGACAAGGTTTTGCACAGAATGTCTTCAAATACAATAAATGTGGTATCTATGTTCTCTCCTGCAGTTTATCTTTCAAAAATATTTGGACTCTTACCTGCTGATTTGGAATTAAAGACCGACACCAATGGCAGTCAACGTATGTAAAATATGAATATTTAAAAATATATAATTATCTTAATATAATTTAGACGTATGAGTACATTTTATATGTCTTAACAGCTGAACAGTAGAAAGAGATGAGTTCCTCAAATATCTTACAAACCGCGCATTACATTGTGTTAACTTTTTCACTCGTTCATCCACAAAACCAAATATTACCATAAAATTATAATCATCACTATCTCATAAAATGATCTTTATGCTATTTATATGTTAGAAGGGAAAAAAACGTATATTTCCCATGTATTTCTAATGGGAGATCAGTCAGTATATAAGCGTTATAGGTCTTTATTTTTAGTAGAGTTTCTCTTATATTTTGTGTTAAATTTTGAAGAAAGCCGACGATTTAAAAATTAAACAGTTATTCTAAAACAAAATTGTGTGAAATTTAAAAATTCTAATATAATCGCATGAAAATTATTTTTCCTCTATCAATTTTTATTTTTTTTTAAATTTTGAAAGATATTTAAAGACTTGCTTCGCTTTGGCATTAAAATCGTCCTAACAGTAGATTGTATTTGAATCCAGTTTTAAATAGCGACAGTTATAGGTTAATTTTTGGTTTTTGTTAATTTTCCTAACCGTCTTTTTGTTTTGCTTTAAACATCACATTTTACAAAATTTGAGAGCTAAATGTGTGATTTATCTTTTCTTTTTTCACCAATAACTAAAAGAAAATACTACCAATATTTTTGTTGGGTCCTTAGAGACTTACGTTATAGCAATATTTGACCAGAATCGTCTCAAAATATTTAGAGAAAAATTGTGTTTTAGTCTTGGGACAGGTAACGATTCACAAATACCGAGTTACGAAAATAATGAATAGAAAAACCTCTTGATATGACAAAAATCACATGCTACATTTTAATTAAGATGAACTTGTCTGGGCTCTAGACATTGAGAGGATTCTAAATAGATACTTGCGTAAAAATTCGTCATGGATTTTTTGAGGCATCACGTAACTTTTTCTGTACATGTAAGAAAATAATAAAATAACCCAGTATTTCTTATTATTTAATCTAACTTTACAAACATTATAATTAGCGTATTGATTAACGAAACGCATTTCTTTACTATCTCTCAAAGTGCTGAATTTGAATATTACTAAAAACATGAAGACTCATGACCACTATTGTTTTGGTCAGGTTTCTCATAATTTCCTCTCAAATTTTGGAGAAAGTAGGTAATTTAAACAATAAAAAGTGTATTCTAAAATGCGTGTAAAATTAAATAGCAGTTCGAAAACATTTGTTTGAAAACGTATAATTGTCATCACTAAATTAATTTCTTTAAATAATTTATTGGTTAATTTTAAGAGTGTTTGCTGCATATAAAGAGTAGGGCATAATTTCCTCGTACATTTTACTAGCAAAGTATTTGATTACTGTTGTGATGAATGTAAGCTAGCTGTTTATTTACCCACTATTAGAAGTCAGAGTAAGTTTCATAATCGCCATTTCGACCTCTGTTTTATGAAATAACGTACTTTTATCTAAGTATAAGTCATATTAATAATTAATTTATTAAAAATTTTGTTCAATTTATAATGGTTTTATTCCAAAATTTAATATATGTGCTTATTGTATACGAGATTTTTTTATTTAAATAGTTAAAATATCTCATTTTATGTCTACACTAGTCCTCATTTATATATGAAGCGACATGTTACACTGTTACACGAATAAACACTAAACATTATACACATACACAAAATGCAAATATAGTTGTAGTATTAAAATTCTTGTACACTTGTACGTGTTTTACTTAAATTATCTCCATAAATGTCCACTATTTAACTAGCCTGTAGTTTTGAAGTCTTATCTTGGTTATGTATAAGAACTGTATGTTATGGACTTCTGTATATTGTTTAGTATGGAGGGTTGAATTGATTGATTAAATCATATAAACTCTTTGAATTGAATTTTAGTTTATCATTCAAAATTTCACTTGGTGTGTCTGTAAATTTCAAATTTATCCAATTGTTGTGTTCAATACATTCATACTTCACACCTACTTCATATGTTTAGTGTTTAGTATTTATTTATGAATATCAGCCTGAAGATGTCGTCTGGTGAAACATGTCGCATCGTATATACTGTAGACGTAAAATAAGCTATTTATAAACATTTAATTATAATGAAGCAGTCCATGTTATTAACATTTTAACTGTGTATTTCTTTAAGTACATTAATATTTATAATTCCAATTTTTCAGGGACTGTTATCACGTTCTCGAAACAAGCATTTCCTTGGACTGCAGTCCTGATCAGTATGTTCGTAATAAAACTATACAACATAGACTTCTTATATTTGAATGATTTCATTCCTCTAAATATCAAAACCCAATTCATATTTTTAATACTCAATGATTTAGGTCATATTGGCTTAATTAGTATCAGCTGTTTTTTCTTCAGATTTTGGCCTACATTTAATTGTTTGAACACTGCTATCGAAATTTTACAAAAAATAAAAACCCCGAATCCTGCATTAAAAATACGTTATATTGCCGTTATTCTGTCTTTATTTAGCCTTATAATCACTATTTGCCGATTTATTCAAGACCCCAACACTGGGAATTTAGTTTTCCACATTCCGGATATTTTTCTATATCCTGCTTGGTTATCTATCACCGGTGTGATAGCATCCATTAATATAACTGGCTTCTTATCATATAAGTTTATCAATAAACAAATAAAAGACCTGGTTGCTTTAAACAGCAGTGAAAACATAGTGCGCAAACAACTTAAGGATTTGTTGGAACTACACTGGGAAACAGGTGATCTTATATTGCTAACTATGAAATACTTTAGTTCAGAAGTATTAGTGACATGTATATGTCTTATCTTAAGGGCAGTAAATCTTGCCCATATTACCTACAATTTACGAGAATCGGAAGATTCTGGAACTGGAAACCAAATTATGGCATTGTTAGAAGTATTAATGTGGTTCACAGAAGTATTTGTCCTGGGGAAAATTTGTGAGGACGTTGAATATCAGGTAATTCAATTATATAATTACTATTTTTATTTTCATAATAAAAATTTTCTTGTATATAGCAGACTAAACTGAACTGAATAATATTTTACTACTTTATTTAATATAGGCATGTAATTATAGGCGAACAGTGTAGATTCAAAAAGTGGGTTTGTTCTATACATACCAACCACTCGCGCATCCGACTGGCCAATTTTTGTTTTAAATTATGTATTAAATTAAAAAAATTTTCCCATAAATTTGTTTTTTTAAGTAGTGTGTACTTATTCCCATTTAAAAAAATGAAAATCAAAGTTGAAAAAGAGTGATTTTAAAAAATGACTATAGAAATTGAATGATTTTCTAACTTTAAAAATCATTAGAAAACATTAATGGATAGTTTAAACCAAAATTGCGCTGTAGAAGGCTAGTGGTAAGTCGAACGGATGTTGATCAGTAAGTGAACGAAACCGAGGATTAAAACTTTGATTAAATTATGTCAAGAGCACTTTATATTCAATTTATCTGTGAGTTTTTATAATTTTTAAGATTTATACTAACATGTATTTAATTTCGCAGTGTGAAGAAACCAAGCGCCAGCTTTACAAATATCAACAAAAGTGTTACAACAAAATGGGTTGGAAATCAAAACAGCTGGTTTGTAAAATTACATATATACAATTTGAAATGTTACAGTATGGTTTAGATAAAGTATTTGTTATTTAGATGAACCAGACAGGCATAAACAATTCTAAAAATTACTTTTTCGGTTTAAGGTGACCCTAAACTGGAATTTACTTTTTGTCATTTATAATAGATTTTTTTATCCTAAATAAAAAAGACTGACAGTAAGAATGATAAAGGTCAATTGTAATTCTAATCTCATTAGAGAAATATAAACTAATTGGAGAGGTTCTGTAACTAATTTCAATAATGTCCCGACTGAATCTCAACGTCCAGCCGAAAACCTTGTGTAGATAATTATAACAAATAAAAAGATGGCGACTTCGTTACTGAAACCTCGTCTTGTTAAAATAACGTGTAGCCTATGTTGTGGAAATTTCTGTATTTTATTTAATTCGGTGAATATCCAAAAACTGTTCTATTGATACCACATTAATACGTTAATCACGTTACTAAATAAATTGATCGAAACTTTCTGATCTATTTTCCTTTTTACCGTCACGACCCAACTCAAAACTAAGAACAAGTAATAGCAAAAAATAATTTCTCTAGTTAAAACCTTAATGTACTTTAACATTACAAATGAACTATAGAGAACGTTAATTTGAGCATAACCCCAAACATTAAAAAAATGTAATATTACTTCTCATTAATATTATTGACTGCGATTAGAAATAAGCTAACATTATCTTATTAACAACAGGTGGAAGCATTCATTCTACAAATGGAAAGTAGAAGTATTCAGTTCTCTCCACATAACCTCTTTGTCATGAATAGAGCTTTGTCTTACAATGTGAGTATCATTAGTTTTAATTATTTACTGCCTCAATACATAAGTCTAAATAAATACATAAGCATTGTTTTGTTTTATCAAAGTATAAAATACTAAAAATTAAATGAAATTATAAATAATCAATGGCTAATATCACATTTTTCCAATATCATGACGAAGGAATATTGAGGGAAATGGAGAGGCTGATAGGGTGATTAGAGCAGGATGGAACAGACCCATAGAACATTAGCCAACATCAGAATTTGGATGAACTGTTCTCTGTGGACTATAAGGACTACTATGAAACCGCTAGTCACGTAATCTTTGACTGTATGGCTGTTATGACAAAATGTGATAACTTATAGCCTAGCCATGAAATCTCTGTGGACTATATGGACTACTATGAAACCGCTAGCCACGTAATCATCGACTGTGTGGCTGTTATGACAAAATGATATTATAGCTTAGCCAAGAAATCTCTGTGGACTATGTGAACTAGACAATGAAACCGCTAGCCACGTAATCATTGACTGTGTGGCTGTTATGACAAGATGTTATATAGACTAGGTATTTGGCGTTTAAACTATTGCTAACCTCAAGCAAAAAAACTAGCTAATGGATTATTAAAACTAATACACTAATATACAATCAAAGGCAAAATCTTCTAAACTAAGTTCGAGGAACTTAGTCACAAAAATTACCTTTTAAATTTGCAGTAAGATTATCTTCTTAAATTGAGTTTATACGTCTTAATTTATAGACAACATCTTTTAAAATAGTATGTTCTAAAATAAGAATAAGATGTAATTTTATTGATAAATAACTATATAATTATATTTACTTATTAATAATATTTGTTACAGATGGCGTCAATAATTATTGCTTATGTTGTTCTACTCGTCCAATTCCATAGGTCTACAACCAAAAACTGAGCATTGGAGCAATTTGAGAAAATACACATTTTGTATTTTTTAAATTGAATCTAAATGTGGAATAAAATCATCATTTAGTACATGTTTCTTTACTTTGCTTTCTATATTTATTAAACATGCACCTCTTCCTTTCCATCACGTTACTATAGTAGAGTGCTATTGATAAAATAGTTGATTTATCAAGGACATAAATTTTCAATAAAAAAACAAAATCAATGTTAAATTTAGGGATAAATACGAAAAACATAAGTTTTATAATATTTAATAAAAACGAGCATAAAGTCCCATAAGCTGCAACTAAGAAAAATCTGGGTGTCAAACTTTTGTCATGTCTCAAAACTTATAAAAACACACAGTTATTACCCCCCCCCCCTTCCCCCAATAAAAAGACCTATATTATCATATCCAATTATTTACCGTGTTTTTCTTATGGGCGAAAAGTAGTTGCAAAGAAAATCTGTTATATCTCTACATGCACTTCGAAATAATCAACCCCTTCACAAAATTGCTTCATGAATTTTTTTAAAGGGATGTTACTAAATAGTAATCTTCGACCGCCTATTAGATTACATCGGTTCACGCTCTGCTGAACACATTACGACCCATTTACCCTTCCTCCCCCATTGCCCCTAGCCAGCGATAGATTGACTTTTAGATTAAGACACACCACCATAAGTTGGAGACGGCAAAGTATAAGTAATGAACTAAAATCATTCTATGGAATATTTTTAATAATCTGATTATAATCCTGAAGCGATAAAACCTTTCGGCCTTCCGGTAAAATTCACTTCAGCTCCGATTGATAAAGTTCCTTTAAAATGAGTCTGAGGCCAATGTTTTGTGTGAAGATTAGAAATCAATGTGTGGACTGGTAAACAGAAAAGTAAGAAAATTACATTTCGATCAAATATCGGTATCAAAGTTGTCTGGACGACAAAAAAAAAGTCACAAATTTAATTGAGATTAAACATTATTTTTAATTTATTTACATAAATCGTTACCAAATATATACATAGAATATAAACTAGGTTTAAAAATAGGTCAATAATTTGGTTTTTTTTTTTTTTTTTTTTTTTTTTTTTTTTTTTTTTTTTTTTTTAAATTTGGATTAGTTGTAAAGGAATAATTGGCCGAGCAATGCGTGGTTGCGTTTAACTCTACATTTCCCCTCTTTTCCCCTTTATTAGTTAAAGACTAAAAACCACTCAGCAACATCATCGGCTTAAGAAAATAAGAAGAAAAGAGTAAAAATATAGATTTCTAGCCCTCGAATACTCTAATAGCGTCAGGTTCGGATAGAACAAGAATTGATTAAGAGAGGAACCTGATAGGAAAGATGAAAGAGATGGATCTAATCCAAGACCACGTGTAGAAGGTGTTGTGTATCCAGCTAGGTCACCGATGGGGTTTTATCTCTACCATTTGCCATTTCGTCTGTTTTTTGTTTGTGATGCAGTTATGGCCCAACGCACGTACCAATCGATATGAAATTTAGTAATTAAGATCTTTACAAACTTAAATGAACAAAGGATGTACACGATTTTTAAATTTGTTTTTCATTTTGAATGGCGGCTCCTCACAACAGTTACTGTACAGTTACTAAGGCTGAATTCGACTAAAAGCTCAGCGCTCTCCTAAGTATTAATATATGGTGTAAACGAGACATAACAGTCTTTAGAAAAAAAATCCAAAAGGAAATTTGTGTCTTTCTAAAATTTCCTAAGATTTTTCCTCATCAATAATACTTCCACACACGCTAACTTTTTTGTGGGTTTCATTTATATGAATGGAAAGCCTTTCCGAGTTTCACAGCATTACGAAACTATGAGTAAATTATAATTCATACCAGGTGTTCTCTCAATTCCCTCTAAAATGTGAAATAATTTCGTGTAAGTGAATTGAAGTAAAATATAAACAATAGTCGGAAGTTTATGCTCCCAACGAGGCGTGAGGTCTACTGTTCACAGAAGCAATAGTTCGAACGATTGGCCTGAAAAAATATAAATGTTTGGAATTTCATCAACTAAAACTAAAGATCTTTTAAAATTATCTGTTTTTTGGATGGATGAAAATCTGGGTAAATATACACAAATTGATGTGAATTTGAAACTCAAAAATACATAAATATGCTGAGTTAAAACAAAAAGTATGTATGATATACAGAAATTATTTATTTTGTAATTATTGTTACTTTCATCCCTAACATTAAAGGTATTTGACCCAAATCATTTCGTGTATGATCACTGGCACCAAACTAACATTTTGGCCCTTCGGTCCTTGACACAATCACTTTTTACTCTCCAACTATGTATATTTGCCCTCTATTCATAATGTAATTAAATCCAAAATTTAGTCATTATAAAGGACATCTATCGAAATTAAATTTTAAAATGTTGAATCAATCAGATCACCCGTTCTTAAGGTAACAAGACAATAATACCACACATATATAGACAGACTGAAATGATTCCAAAAAAACGTTAAAATACAATTCTAATATTTTAAATGTGTAAAATTAAAACTTTCAAGGTAGACATTTTTTCACCATCGCATAAGTATCCTTTCAGTTTAACTAGAAAGTCATATAAACACAATAAGGGAAAATACAACGTAATTTTCATCCAAAGGTGAAAATATTTTGAGTAATACGAAGACATTGACACAAAAGCTATCTATGTTTTATAAAGTCATTAAGTTATGCAAAACTATAGATAGTTAACTCTATTTACTCACAATATTATTGTACGTAGATAAATTGTAAACAAAGGCAGAAAAAAGAGGTAACAAAACTGTGTGTCAAGCTCACATTCCTTGCGTAGACAAGGTCGGATCAAACGTGCACCCTTGAGGCAATCCACGACGGTATGCGGGCTAATCTTTCTTAGTACGTGTTAACTAATTTTGTTTAAAACAATCTTTGCACGTTATAAATTAAATTTAACACTTGAAATCTTAAAATTTCGTATCGCTCCCTCTATCAAAGAGATTCTTAATAAGAAAACAAAAATCATCGACGTTGATTTTGAAAATATAATTCATGTGGGCAAATCACGTGGACTGTTGCCAGAAAGTGTATGATAAAAAAAACTAACAAGATATTTTGAAGATAATCAAAAGAAGATTGTGAAATATGACTGTAAATAAGTAAATGGAGAAAGAGAGTAATTTTTAGGAGAATAAAAAGGAGATTAAATAATGAAATGATGGAGAAAATAAAGAAACTCTTGACGGTGGACGAAAGGATTGATAGCAAATCTGAATAAATATGCCAAGAAATTAAAACCGATCAAACAGAATTTGAAAAATGGTGAGAGGAGACGGAAAGAAAAGCATTGACATATTGAAAGAGATAATACAGGACGAATATCCAAAAGATATGGAAGTATTACAAAAGAAATTAGAGGACATAGAAAATAGTGTAGCTATTTGAGTCATCAAATTAAAAGATAAGTAGAGCGAAGAAATCAGATTGAAAAGGAGAAACAAGGAAAATTTAACAAGTAAGAATAACTTTGAAGAAACTATAAGAACTGAAAATATAGAGAAAATTTAAATAGACAAAACAAGAGCTATTGCGATTCATTATTCTCAGAGTGCTACTCCATCTTTAATAAAACTCAGCAAATCTATTTCTAAGGTTAATGGCATAAATGTGATCAAAAATTAAAACAAATTCTTGCAACAATTTCAAAATGAGAACTTTTTAAAGTTTTTTCTTCCTTTTTTTTATATAACTTGATACTCGTAGAGATTGCAAAGTTCATTTTATGCAGACTGTAAATTTGGGAGTTAATTGAACTTTATCAGGATAAATTATAAATTAGACCATCGTAAATAGTAAACCACTAAACCATAGATTGTAAAGTAATCGCAATTTTATTTCAATAAAGTTTGGAATGTACAATCATAAAATGGACGTACATGAGGAAGCAATAAAATCAGATTTGTTTTAAACAAAATATATAATCTCCTTTGTATTTCTTTTGTGTTTTAAATTGTCTAAAGATATTAAAAATATGAATGAAAAGGTAAATTTAAATTACATTAACTTCAAAAAAATTTGATTTCAACATTTTTGGCCAAAATAATTCTGTCTTACAGTCTTCAATCAACAATGGTGAAATTCAAATTAATAATTCCCCCAACCACAGTTGTAGGAACAATAATTACTATATAGTATTATTTTGTTAAATACTAAAATGCATATTTCGATATCAATATCAGTTCTATTGTAAAAACAACTGTAGATTCTACTGGTGAATTAGAACCAACATGTAAATTTAATCTAACATACATTATGACTTACCACCTCTACCACTCCACAGATTTGTCAACTATTAGATTGAGGGAAATACAAAATTTCGATTTCTTAAAATCTCTGATAAAGTTTTGATGAAATATAGGCAATACAAATAATGAGAATAAAAAAATGGTTTTGCTGCCATCGTCCAAAAAGGAAAACATAAGATCTACTGTCGAAGGCAAAATATCTCAAAACTAATCCCTATTTTTAAGGGATTTTGAAGAGATATTTGATATTATAAAATTGCCTCCTTTTTCGAAAATAGCAACAAAAAATTTTATTTACAAAGGCATCTATATAAACAGTGTTATGTATAGATGCGTGAGAAAGTTAGTGCGCTACCTTTGAAATCCGTTTACTTACCAACTGAAAGAAAACAAATTGTACTTTTTCTATAGTTAATCAAAACACTTTAATAAAAATGAACCTGCAGTTCATAAAATAATATTTAAGTCAGGGTAATATAATAAACCTGATTAAAGATTAAATAATTATATTATGTCTCGCTGAATATTAAAAGGATATTTAAAAAAGTAATATATATCTCGTGTTAAACAACATAAAACTTTTTGTTATACAGATGACATTAATTTTCTATTATTTATAAATAATTTCATCTCTGACTAAAAATTCTCAAAAGCCATATTTATACAATGGGTCAGGATAGGTACTAAAAATGATGGCGTTATGATAAGGATTTAGTTACGCAATAGAATATTAAACTGTAATGGCTCCTGATAACTGGATATTGTACGGCAGGATTTCAAATGTTTTACAGTCAATTAAATCAAGAAAAGTACTATTATATATATATATATATATATATATATATATATATTCACATATGTTATTAAATCCATTGAAGAGAATACGGTAAGAACAACTGTCAAATTTGCTTTTCAATGTCCAATTTGTATAAATATAGGATATATTAGAATGTATGTGTACCTAATGTCATTTTACAAAATGAGATTGAAAAATACTCATATTACACAAAATTTTCACATATGCATTAACAAACAAAATAGTTATCAAACAAAAAATAATTGTAACCTACTCACCTAACTTTTTTTCAAATCTGAAAACCGTATTTGAATAAAAAATAAATAAACTGTCCTCCCACTAACTTTCTTACACGGATATACATAATACAATTCGTAAGCAAATAAAAGTAATAGTCGTCATCTCTTAAACAAATGCTTGTGTAAGAATTACGGTATCGGTCAAAAAGTAAAAATCGAATATCTCGAAATCGACTATACTTATTATGATTTGCATGTTTGCGTTACCGAAATTCCTTTAATAAATCTTGCCATTGTCGACCTTCAAAGGCTGCGTTTACGGTTTACTTTTTAACAAATAGCTTCATAACCATAATTTTGGAGAATATGACGTCTTTAGTGTCTACATTTTATCAAAATTTAATCAATATTGTTAGAGCCGATATTTTGGTCTTATAGTAAATAACTTAAAATTTTGATTTATCCAAAAAACCTCGAGATATTGTCAAAATATAATTTAATTCAACAAAATATCATTATCCATTAGACTGTAAGGATCTGGTAGTACGACAGGCAAATTAAAAAAAAAAAAAAAACTTAAGAGAACTTGAAACAAATATTCACCAAAAACGCAACAATGATTTTTTCACCCACCACACAAGTTTCTCTATTACGTATTTCTGAGAAAGTGAAGAGGAGATCCTTTCGTTAGGTAGTAATAAAGAACCATCACCTTAAAACTTAATTAAAATTCAACAATAACTTAATTCCAAGAATTAAAAATATAATATTACCTGATTCATTTATTATAAATGATGGTTCAAGACACGAGGTTGAATTTTACCTGAAACAAAAATAACAATTTATAAACCATATAAATAATGGATATAACGCATATACAACGTTAAATTATTTCAATACAGTTCATTAACTACCTGATACGTAAAGCAATTAACAGCATACATTTCAAATCTGGGTATTTCGACATTATTATATAATCTTCATAACCTCCATTGCTGAATATTTATAGATAGTAGTAATTTAATCAATTCTCTCAATTTCAATTAACGTTTGCTATATACAAATTCACTTTCAGAGGAAATCCTGCAAATCCCAAAACCAAGCAAAACATCACTGAAATATTTAATCTGTATTGTAAACTTTATCGTTTAATAATTTTCTAGGCTTTCATTTCCACAGCTAGATCGACAGTTTGATATAAATTTCAAATTAATCGGTTGTGTAGATCTCCAAATTTAATAGGAAACGTTTTACAGTCACCCATACAAGTTATTAATTAATATATCATAATGGCATTTTATGAACCTGAATTTTAAAACTGAAGTTTTTTGTGTGCACTTGTATAAAGGACACGTTCTTTCTTTAAAGCTTATACAACAGCTCAAAATTAAGGGAATCAAGCTATTGTTCCGCCTTTAAAATCTAAATCATCCAGTCTCATTTCCTTATCAATTTTAAAAATACATTAATGACTTTTAAATTCCAATTTGATACATTTTAAAATCTATAGATTTTTTTTTTTATATACCCTCTTCCAACTAGTTGTTAAAAGCTCCTTCCAGAAAAGTACATTGTGCTAAAAATTAAGAACTAAAAGGAATTGTTATTACGAGTACCAAATATGCTAATCTATTCGAGCAAAAATAAACTTTTCGTTCGTTATTATATCTTCGTCCTTCGTGATACTCGCAGGCAGATAAAAGGACAAATCAAAGTAACGATATTCACTAATTTTTAAGATTGTTAGATTTAAAAAAATAACAGTTCTCTTAACAGAGACTTCCTACATAGCATAAAACACAAATAATCACATCACCTACACCGAGTAATAGCTTATCCTTCCGGTCAAGTTATTAACCAGGGAAAGCGTAACAAATCGATTTATTCCACAATCGGTAGACAGATTATCGTCCAACATCTTGATTATCTATAGAAAGTACACGAACTGGACGGTCTATTTTTTTAATAAGGGTAAGAAAAAGAAATAATTTGAAAACTTCTTTTGCATTGAGAATTTTTGCGTAACAAGGTATTACGGAATTATATAAGGAAAGCGAAAAGTTATAGGAAATCAAATAACTATGCATCTGATGGGAGCTTTATTTATTAGGTTTGCTTAATGCCTAGGGGATGGGCTCCTCATACCTTCCCGCTCACAAGTAATCTGCCCACAAATTAGATCAAGTTGAATCAATGAAAGACAATTTAAAAAAAAAAAAAAAACACTGTACAGATCAATATAGTAGACATAAAAGCTGTTGAAACATGTAAGGGTGAGGAAATATAGGGGACGTATGGCGATGAGGGAAGGAACAGGATAGGTATCGACTAAACTTCTTAAATATATAGGGTTGTGTTGACTCCTAAAGAACTCTTTGATCAGTTGGTTAATATTGTAAGTCATATAATACTTACCTTATCGCTGCGAATGATCGACTGTCACGGGATAACCAGCCTCGCATGCATACAAAAACATTGTAATCTGTTCTGCTTTTGCACAGCTTTATGTCAAATATTTTTATCTATCGGTTCAATTGAGAGTGTCCAACTTAATATTTAGGAGAGTTATTTAACATTTGCACTTGTGCTTTTAAGCATAGATGTTCGTCCTGTTGTAGGAAGTTAAACTACCTCTTCAGAGTTGTGAAGAGGAGATGAAGGCAATGCTCAATGGATCTTGTCCCTAGGTCAACTGATATCATGTAAAGGGGCCAACCTTAGAGTTGTGGAGTGATTAGACATCCTTAGAGCACATTGTATTAGCACAGTTCTCAAACTACACGCGGGCTCTGATTTCAGAATTTTTAAATTTGTTGAGGTCCAAAATGTGGGACTCGCTATAGGAATTAGAAAAGTTCAACAAGGGGGTATTTGATATGACCCTGTCTGTGGCTATGTGTGTGTAAAAACAGATAAAAAAAGAGATGTAATCCACATCAGTTTTATATTCTGAAATGTTCGTTCCAGTTAAAACAAAGAGCAGACGAGCGAGAAATAGGTCTGCTACTGGAAACTGTCCAGTGAGATAACCCTTTAAATAATGAGGTCGATAAAACGAGACGTCTGTTGTATTTTTCTACGAGAGGGCAGACGACTGAGATTCATCACACCTAGTAAAGCCTTCATTAAGTCTTGAAATCTTTAGAAATACGGATCCCAATGAAATCGTAGCTTTCGCAAGTAATCCTACAGAAAATATGGAAGGAATATTAGTCAGGTCGTTTATATAGACTCCACAAAAGATCTAGTTTTGTTAGCAGTGGAAATAGGCTACCTCGGTGACTGCGACGTCAAAGGGAAAAAACCAAAATGCATCACCTTATATTCCCGATTTTAAACGTATCTCACTAATGTTTTATTCATGAGACATTTGCTAAAATAACCCAACCTAACCTTTATATATTTCCAGCACAACATTTCTTTTCCATGTCTAGACCATAATTAGAGACAAACTTTAAAGTTATTAGTGGATAAAATTCGATTCAAGAGCTCTTTCTATTTCTAAATAAACTAAAACTAGACTAATAAAATTAGTTCACAAAAGAAACACGCTACGCTTGCGTCTAACTATAATTAGAAAAAGGATCGCTGAAATGCATAAAAAGCTTTCGTTACTAAAATATATTTGCTCAAACTATAACATAAATACGACTTGTTTTTCTACTTCAAAGCGACCTACTTTGTTATTTATAGATAAACATTATAAAAACCTTGTCAACATACATTTATTTGCATTACACAAAAACATTCAATATAACCATTTCAATAAAACTGAATTTTCTTTCTCACTTTGAATACAATTACGCAGAGGTGCCCATGTCTCCAATTCTCTACAAATAAATTGAAAAGTATATTTTAGTCAAAGAAATCAAACGGATAGGAATAAAGAGTGATGGAAAGATATTATTGTACCTGTTGTTCACAGACAATCAGGTGGCGCTAAATCAGGAAGAAGAAGATCCCAACTACATTGTGTGACAAGTACGAAACTAAGGTATAGTTCCAAATCATAATAAAACGAAATATTTAACTAATTATCTAGATGAATTATATACTGATGGGTAGGAAAGTAGATGAATTTTATTATTTGGGCTCCATACTGGCAATAGATCGTTCATCAAACCACAAAATACAAAATAAAATCAGCAGGGAGAAGTAAGTAATAAATAAGAATGTTAAACTCTATCCTATGGAATGGAAACACAATCAACCATATAAAAGGTATAATATTTAAGACCATAGAGTATATTGTAGTATAGTGCAGAAACTTTAACAATGAATCAGAAGAAAAAGCAAAAATTATTGTGAAATAAAATGGAGTTCTGGAGAAGGTCGACTAAATCAGAAGAGAAAGGGTGAGCACGGATATACGGAATATTATATGAAATGTTGCATTCATTTATAAAGGATTTGTAAGTAAAGTATAACAAAGATTGTAATGGACTGGTATGTGGAGGTGAGTGAGGGAAAAGACGAGGTGTTCAAGAGTATCTCAGGAAATTTTAACTGGAACCAGAGGATGCAATGGATAGAGTTAAATGTGCACAATTACGCGAAGATTAGGGGCTGTTAAATTTATACTTTAAAACACATCTCTAGATCCTAAGCTTTTCTTTGATTAAATCATAATATGAACCTAAGTGATTTAATAGATGAGATTTAGCTGCCACTTTTGTTTCAATTCTAGTGGTCTGTTGCAAAATCTGCACAATATGCTAATCCTTTGCAAAATAAATTCATTTGCTGTCACATCAATAAAAGACTTCCACCCGCCATTTTCGTATAGCTAATATAACCCTAACGAAGTTTCTCGTATTTAACTAGGTTTTCCACTCGTTTCATCTGAGTCAGTGAATTTATCCTATCATGCCTCAAAGTTGATCGTCGAATGTTGATCTATGACACGAAAAATACTATAAAGATGAAGGCATACTTTCATATTCCCTTATTATGATGAATATAAAACTATGTTTCCGCATTACTCACAAAAACAACAACAACTCATAATTGTAATTATCACTGCATTATTACAGCTATTAACTGTGGCCTGTTTACAAATAATCAGATCTAAGATTGCAGTATGAATCACATTAAATTTGCAGTATGTGATAAAATGAATAACTTCCATACGTTCATTTAATAATAGGTAAATGAGAATTGTTCAAGTTTTAACTTCAAATTGCTCAACAATTTTCAAAAATGGAAAAAAGGTTACTGTTCCAATTAATTACTAAAACTAATTACACCATCATTATTTAGCAACTAAATTTTAAATAACATTAATTTCGTATATACTATAGTTACACTGTAATCACAATTTTTCTCACAAAACATGATTTTACAGAAAAACATATGTTATAGAATCAACCGTTTAAACGAATATTTTGTTTTAAGCTGAGGAAAGGACAAATTTATATTTCATGACACGTCTGAAAATGGCCCATAAATAAGATTAATTTTTGGAGTTGCCGAAATTTAACTATTGTTTTGTGTTAACATAAAAATCGGCTGGTTAAACGAATATCATTTCAAAGATAGAAAAATTAGCGTATTTATACTTCATAAATATCTGTAAATCATAGCCAAAACATAATGTTAATTGCTTCAAATGTCAAAATATCACAAATATCTTGGGGATAAACATACATTAGTTAAAAATGTATAAATGGTCGTAATTTTACTTCCTTAAACAGCTGCGGGAATACAAATTTATAGTTGTATGGTTGAGTAGGCTACTCTATAGTGGTTTGGTTACAATTTAACTAACGCTTTTATTTTTATACGAAACTCGTTCGGATAAATGAATAATAATTATTATTAAGGGATATGTAAGATAGCGAATTTATACTTCAAATCTGGATGTCATAATTATTAATTTGATGAAACCTAAAATTAATAAGGTTAATAATTAATTATTGTTCTAGTTGTTGAAATTGTATTGCTAATATTTAGGTTAAGTGTTCTAAATGTTGACATTTAGTTACTTAATTTAGTTTTATATTTACCAAATATATATTTTTTACGAGAGTTGGAAAATTACATATCTGTATGTCGTAACATTTCATTTGATGAGTCACGATCAAATCGTCCTACTATTGTTTTAATATAAGATTCGCTACGACAAACGAATACTCTGTACAAGACGTGGAATATAGAAATAGCCAACTTTACACTTCATGGCAGATCTGTAGCTCGTAAGTTTTAATTTGTTTGGCCATATTTGATGTGAAGTGTTCTAGTTGTCGAGAATCGGTTTTAACAACTTCTGACTTTTTTAAGAATCGACTAGATAAACAATATCTTTGTAAAACACGTAGAAAATAATTACGTTACTTCTGATATTGATTTCATTTGAGGAACCATAAAGATAATGTGATAAAATTTACATAAAATTAATTGTTCTGGTTGTGGAGAACCAATTTTTATAACTTCTGCCTTATTTAAGAACCAACTCAATTAATAGTATTGCAGTACTAATTGAGGTTCAGGTTATACCTTATTAACGAATATCTCAAATATAAATAGCTGTTAAGATCAACGGTTTAGCAACACCAACGTTGGAGATCTGAAATGTTCATTGATCCTACCCATTGAAATTCTATGGCACGTGTGTCAATAAATCCCCTAGACGTCTCTATCTTATTCCGATTTTAATATGTTGTTTTACAAGCCACCTCCCATAAAATATTTGATATTGGCGATCCTTTTTACGTAGGAAATACACAACCCCGTTTTTGCAACTAGCGATGCGCTCATATTAATATTAAAGTCAAGGTTGGGAAACAAGGAAATACACACAAAAATTTTAATGTTTAAAAACTTTTATTTGGGTAGCTTTTCACCCAAACTTTGTATAAATATCTACAACTTTTATTTATTTATTGATTTTTTTTACCTTTAAAATCTGCAACCGACGTTATCCAAATGTGATTTCTACGATACAAATAAAAGAATTATTGCTAAAAACAAAATTGCTAATAACATAATCTCCGAAATAGAAGAAAAAGCTGCCATAATCGCTCCAATAATCGGAATTTTAGCTAAATTTTGCATCTACACTAGGTTTTACATATGTTTAAAGTATAAAATTTCAAAATTAAGGTCATTTGAAACACTTTCATCAGTAGTTAATTTCAATCTTACACCGGTAATAGCTCATATTGGCTAGATATATATTAATACTATATGTAAAGATCGCCAGCAGAGCTGATATAAGCTAAACGATTATAAAACTTTCTCACTCGCCTATCTACAAAACTAATAAACACTATTCATCACTTCCAAAAATCTCAATTTGGTCGTGTCAGTCAAAAAGTGAAAATTTACCATGGACGGGTTCTTTAAAAATATAAAAATTAATAAGGCGTGAGCTTGCTTCGCCTATGTCATATCGAATTTAAAAAACGATCTTTTAATGAAAGTAATCGAAGTTAATTTGGAGTTTTTGCCAGTTATTTCTGAATGTAAAATTTTTTACTTGCTATTTTGTTCGGTTTGAAGACACTGATCTTTACAATTCACTAAAATATGGACTAAATCATTTGAGCATATTTTGATAAATTACGACTTTCTTCCCCATATCCGATTGTTGTGTTTTTTTTTTGTTTTTTTTGCCGATAACTAAAGAACTGGCACTTTTGGAGAGAAGGCGACCAAAATGTTTTGTTCGTGTCTTTAGGACATCGTTACAGCCAATTATGAAAAAATCGTAATTTTTTGTTTTCTTTTTATGGCAGCCACTCCTAAATTTTAAATTATCGAAAAAATGAAATACCGCGATATATAACCAAAATATACCCACATACAACACTTTTTTGACATATCAAATAACTTTCTATACATATATTATAAAGTATTTAAAAAAAATCAAATCAAATACACCAGCATTCAATTTCATGTATTTGTTTACATTATCTAGAGCCATGTACATTATACGTCTACATGAAATTAAGTGATAAATTTGAACAGATTTAGCTACCATTTTTGTTTTAATCGACCGGATAAACGAATATTAGTTGATGGGAGGAAATATCCGTGTTATTACGTGACGGTTGGCCGAAGTGTGAGTCACGCCGACAATTTCACGCCTGGCGGAGGAGCCTAAGGTTGAGCGGTGTAGTGTGCATCCCAAAGTTCTCTAATTATTACCTAATAGCCCAAGCCCTTCAACCATGATATAAGACCTTGACTTAGGTCTATTGCCTTGCTTTCATTTAGTTCTACATCCTGAATTTTTAGTAGTGAACAATTAATTAGCTTAACCTATATCTGACTGGAAACGTCGAATACTTCACTTCACTTGTTCAGGGTGAAACAAAATATTGTAGCTAATTTTCAGAAAATGATTGCACAGACAAAAATTAAAGTTTTCTAAACATATGCTTAAAAAAGTTTTGTTTTTCGACCGTTAATGTTTTCTAAAGAACAATTGTAACACCGAAAATATATGAGTCCAGATACAGTATACACATTTGTTTTTACGTGACATTTATCTAGTACACCAAAAAACAAGACTTTATTTTATAAATTTTCAAAATAGCGAGAATTTTAATTGTTTTAAAGCTGAATATTAAAAAAAACTCGGTTACAATAAAACTGTAAAAAGAGAAATATTTCGTTCCTTTAACTACAAACTATCTTCATTTTTGTTCTAAATCAAATTATAACTGAATGATAGAATAACAATCATTTTAAACTTCTTGGTAATTGTTTACAAAATCCTGTTTGTCGTTTAAAAAGGAAAAAAATTGCCAAATGAAGAGTATATAGAAAATTACTTAAACATTATCAATCTGCAGCTGATACGATTATGTTATTTTTACCACCTTACGTTAATAAATTGTGAGCTGTGTTGGTTGACCACTCTGTAGTAAAACAATTCGACTTCTAAATATTCAGAATTTCAACCGATAAAGTGGAAACCTAACCTAACCTGTATTTGTGGACATATGAGAATAAGTTGAAATAAAACTGGTTGACTTGCATCTCTTGATTTTGCAGCAAAAGCAAATGTATACTAGTATTTGTTTTTAGTTCTGTAACTAGTAGACCTCTCACACCTTACAAGTTTTCATTCTTTAGCATAAGACGTCACATAATATTCAGAGACGAAGACGTTAAAGTAAATACCACTGCGACAGACAAGTCCTCTTGTCTGTGCCACTCCTAATGTAGACCTACACTGAACAAATATCCATTCATAAGGAATAATGGAAGGTTTGCACCTTGTACTGTGATCGTGATTTACCAATACAGTATTATCCCCACCACTGGTAGGCCTCGATGGCTGGTAAACCAATACGTTCAAAACGCAAACTATCTAACAATCGATTATATTTTACTCAATTCACATTGATGAATATTAAATGAAAGTTGCCGTATAATATATCAAATTTCAGAGGAAACTCCAAGGAACAAAACAGTAGAACAAGTTATTTGATATTTTTATAACCCTACATACATTCTAAAGTTTCAACTAAAATAAATAAACCATTATAAAATTTTTTATAAAGTATAATGTGTTGCCTTGGACTGTTTAATATATAATATAGTTAATTACCTTAGAGGTTGTCCTCAGTCCGTATTATAGTTATGGCTACAGCGCTGTTCCGCCAAACAGTACCATACCTGCAGCTGGACAAGTAAGACCTTATAATGTGGCCACGAACAGTTATATTATTTGTGTACGATGAGTCTTACTCTGATTTTATATGTTTTAGTGTTGTGTTGTATTACGTGTTTATGTGTTAGTGCAAGCCTGACGAAGCCGACAGTGTTTGGCGAAACAACGCTGTAGCCATAACTATAAGGAAATTAACTATATTATAAAAAGTATCGAGGGAGGAAGTTTTTTTATTTATTTGAAAGTTGTAAAAAGCAGTTACATTTTGTTTTTCATTTCAAGCCTTTTTTTAATTTTTCCTTGTTCATACCATATTACTTCCGAACGCACGCTTTATTCCTAATCTGATAACCTGAGTCCGTGGTTTGGAAGCGTGCAGTAACTATTTTGAATAGGTGATATTTTAAAACAGAAAATACGACAAAAAATCGTGTACATTGAACGTTCGTTCAAGTTGTATAGAACCTTATGTCAAAACGATTAGTACCCCGAAAACGCTAACAAACACAGACTCACAAACAAACAAACATACCGACAAAATAACAAATGGTCGAGTTAAAACAGAGCTTATTTTCGTTCAGTCTAGTTATTCAAAGATATAACAAACACAACCTGTATTGGTTGACACCTTAATACGTGAGGACAAGTGTAAAACAATATGTACTTGAAAGATTACTTGAAAGATTACATATGTATACACAACTCCCTCTGTTGTTGGGCTAAGTTTTATTTCTACAGAAATAAATCGCTAAACTTGATTATAAAATATATAACGTTTAGCGCGCATGAACAATTAGTTAATTAACTTTGCATGTAATTGTATTAAATAGTGGATTGTCAATTATACTAAATAGCTAATGTCGAGCATGGAGTGGTTGGGAGAGATGAAGAACTACAATTTATTATTTAAACTAACTAAGCTACACTGCTGACAATTATATTCTTGAATTTATCACTTAGCTGTCTTTGTTGAAGAAAACCTATGATTTATTTCACAACGAATACGAGTTTCTTGTTTCCAAACTAAACTGGCATGACGATTCCTCTAATCCTTACAACACAAAGCTCGTGTAAGTGACACTTGAAGTCCTTACCACTTAATAGCCTTGACTTAATAGCTTTAACACCTCTTAAGACCCTCTCTCAAATTCAACTCCAGACTAGAATCCAGAACTCTTTAGTTAAAGAAAAAAAGTTTCACTTTAGTTAAATCTCAAAACCAATTATACTAAAGATTCAGATTGAAAAAACCCAAAAGTTAACTCAATAATAGGAGTTTTTTTTTAAATATTATGTCTCTCAATTATAGATCCTGTTATTGTACAGTTCTTTATTGCTTTCAAACTTTATAGAAGAAACATAGTTATCCAAGATCAAACCGATATCCAATAGTCTGTGTTTTTGTATTCATCTACAGTCCAAACTTCTGTATTCATCCAGTTTTCAATGTTGTTCATGGACACATATAAATGTTTAAACTTTGGCACAAAAATAATTTATAAGGAAACTTCTATATCTAATTATCTGCCGTACGAAGTAAAATTGGAAAAATTCATAAATAAAAAAATTTTTAAAAAAATTAATTCTTGCTTTAACATTGAAACCTGGAAGCAAACTTGAATATACAAGTCAGAAGACTTGTGTTTGGACAGGTTTCTTTGCATCGAATAGCTGATCAAAAACTCATTCTATAGCAATTTTTTCTTGACTATATTACGTCACTTGGTAAACGTTTCTTTAAAAAGATAATCCATTAAAACGATCGAGCAATTTGCGCGATATCAAAAATATCATAAAATTATCATTACCACTGAGAACCCAGTCCTCACTCACCCTGGATTTCGTGTTTCCACTATATAACCAAATTTATGTAAAAAATGACCTAAGGATAAATCTAAATTACAGATCTACTCCAGCATATCAACCCACTTTCTAAATAACGAATTCCACATACCATCCAAATTATCCGCAGAATGAGTGTACATTCGTCGCGGAATAATCATAATTGCAATTGTTTGACAACGAAATACAAATGTAATAAGTTCAATCTAAATATGAAACAACTGTAATGAGCTACACTTGTGGAAACTTCAAAAACCAAACGAACGAAAACACAATCCTCCAGACAAAAAAAACACTCTATTTGTGCTATTATAAATACAAGACGACATTTTAATTACCAAGTCATCATCACCAGTTGCTACATGCACACAAACCCTACTGACAGTGGACTTGATTTTTGTCATTGAAGATTTTGACTTTGGTTACAGAAACGTCGTCTAGTGGAGGATTGTGTTCTTGATTGTCAAATTCGTATTCATAAAAATCAAAACCGGGATATTAATTAATCACAAACGGTAAACCACCTTAGTATAGCCTATCTGTTTAGTCTGTAAACAGTTTTGAAACTATTGTCCCCAGACTTTTTACCTACAAACGTTTTGTGCTCACACTCATTCCATTGCCAGTCGAGGTATCTTAATGCGTTTGAAAAGGTTAAATTTTCTAAATCCTATAAAAAAAAAAAAAGCTTAAGCAACTTTTGGATCAAAGAATTCTTATACTGAACCGAATCGAGCGTGATCTTCGTTTTAGGAACGTTGTGTTGAAATTCTCTTAAGAAAATTTCTCAAGTCATATTTCCCTCAATCCCATTCAGGTTGTTGGCTTGTGATGATTCATACACAAGATCACCTTCACGATGATGGTACACAAGAAGGGAATGGGGAGGGGGCAGACCACCCACGCCTTCATTGTCTTTTGTTTTCCATTCAAATATCTTCTTACTCTCTGATATTATCAGTTGAGTATAAAGTCAGCATACAGCCTAAAGTCCCTGAATTACTCTTTATAGTGTTTGTCGAACATTAACGTGACATACTCGACCTTCGTATTAATAGATGAATATGTTCAATGTCAATGAAATGTGATATTTATAGCCTAATGTAGCATCTACCAATACAGAACTTTAACTGCCTTAAACTGCAGCTATTTTGACATTTTAAGATTTTTATATTTTAGTAATAAACATAATAATGAGTAGTGAAACTGAATTAATTATACCAAATTTGACCAAAATCCGAATAGAATTTCGGCTACTTTAGGTTTACAACAGTAAGGGGACTTGAGAGCAAGAAATCAGTCCCCCACCACACTCGTCTAGCAGAGGAATATAAAAGGATAAATGACAAATGGGAGAGGTACGACGAGGTAATCTAAAATAATGAAATGAGAGAGTCATGCCCACAGATTTGTTCTTTTTCTGTTGAAGATCTATAGAAAGATTGTTACATATTTCCCCCCTCCCTTGATATTTTTACGTTATATTATTTATTTAGAATTTCGGGTTATTAACAATTACCTTTTACGTTTTTAGCATAATACGCACATGTTTTATACATTGGGTGGAAATTTTAAAGAAGTATACAATAAACTTTGACAGAATTACCGCAGAACCTATAGGTGAATCTTTATTACCTAAAAATTATTTAAAACGGCTGCCATTTTGAAATTAATTTTTTTTAGGGTCAACAAACTTATCTAAAATATTTCAAACAAAAATAGCTGCTCTGAATTTGAAGAAAATCGAGAAAATAATTAAACTGTTAATACACATGTACATTAAAGTCACTCTCAACTACTCCTACTTTTTCACACAATTTCCCAAATAGTTTATTTTGTACATAAGCACTAACTTTTGAGACCTTACCAACTTGAAATAATTAACTTCAAACCTTCAAACTTTTAAATCTACAAAGGGATCATGTGATCCAGATAATTCAGAGATCATGTGACCAAGCCGCCTTTTACTTCGTGAAAACAGAACTCAAAAATCTGTTACCGTTTCCAAAATATTTCCATTTTGTGATGATTGATGTTGGTTTTAAACAAATTTTAATACCCTCTGAAAACCCTATTTTTTAGGGAGATCAAAAAATTAAGGTTCAATATGTAGATAGAAAATGGACCAAAATCTTATTCTCCTGTTTATGATAGTGGCTCATTGTTACAACTTCCTCAAGTACGCCTGATTCTTTTGTGAGATTTGAGACTGGCAGAGTGCATTTGGAACTCAGAGTGTTTAAGCAAATGTTGAACTGGTGGACTGCACTGCTTCAATTGGATGATGAAAGTTTGCCAAAGATGTGCTACCTCAAGCTTGCCTCTATCTCCACTCAGGATGTCCCATAAAATTGGGTTACCTGGCTTAGATGTATGCTGGGAAGGATTGGAGCAGAAAATATCTGGAAGAGTCAAAACCATTGGGATGTAATCAAGTCAAGAAAAGATTTAGTTGAACAATTCAAGAATAATTTAATATGCTCAGACATTGATACCATTTTAAATTCAAGATACAGTGATTACTACAGACATATAAGTGGCTTAACCCCCTGTGAACCATACTTTGAAGAGAATTGTCCTTTATACATAATAAGAATTACCGCTCAATTACGCCTTGCTGGCAAGAAATATAATAGATTAATATTGCAGAATGACAACTATAGCTTTAACCCCAGTGAAATCTGCCCTATCTGCACAACAGGAAATGACACTATAACTCACCTTTTGTTGGAATGTGAAGGGTATAATCTTTTTAGATATAAATATCTGAACAATTACAATTCTGTGCAATATTTATATAATATAGAGACAATCTTAACCTCAAACTCAGTACAGGCCATGAAAAATATCTACCATTTTGTTATGCATAGCCTAAAACTTAGAAAATCTATTTTAAACTTAATGTAATAAATTAATTTGGTAAAATATCTTCAAACAACTAACTCGTTTGTAAATGTACTGATATTATTGTAGTTCGTATAATTTGGTTACTTCGATTCCTAAAATTGTGTTACTTGTTATAATGGTATAAAAATATTTTTGTAAGTATTATAAATGCACCGGAAAGTTAGTTATAGAAAAACTAAGGATAAAAATGAACAATGTCATAAAATATGTTATTTTTGTAAATGGTCAACATCTTGCTTATGTACACTGTACTTTAAAGCAATAAAGTTGTTATGTTTATGTTATGATAGTCGCTCATTTTCTAATTTTTTCATGACTCCAGTCACGACAATGTTTAAAGGATATTAGTTAACAAATGGACAGACAAGCAGATGACCCAGGTCAACACAAAATCTTATTAAATTGCTTATTACAACATGAGAAGCTCTCCAATAAATGCAGGTATCGGAATCGATCTACTGGTTACTGTCTTGTTTTAGTTGACCGTCAAACATGTTTTCAAGTCATCACCTACAAGACGTACCTTAAATTGCAACTTGTATTGGACAAGTTTCGTAATATTTGAGGAAGTTGGAAGCTGTCCTTACAGTTAGAAACCTGATGTGTTGGGAGTCATTGTCCCTTGATCGTTCTCAACTCTGAGTGGAGTAGGGAATAACAATTAGATGGATAAAATATGTGCTTTACATTCTCAAGTATCACAGTGCAGCGCCCAAGCTTGTTTCCAGTTAATAAAACATCTTTGCTTTTACAATGAATGCATCTTATTACAGAGGACAAAACTAGAGAAACTTCTATAAATAGACAATATTATTGAAATACAATTATTACTTCAATTTTTCTTTTTGTGAAATGACTTATTCAGCTCAGAGCCGAGAACTATAATGTGCATTAATTCTGAACTCCAGAACACTATTTTAGTTTGTATGTGCTCATGTGTCCATGTGTTGTATGTGCCCATGAACCCATGTTTGTATGTGCGTACAATATATTTCGAATGCGCCTCTCATATTCTTTTTAAAATCTGAATTAGGTTACCTAGCAAAAACGAAACCTCGGATTTGTTTGTTTACTACTTTAGTAGTCACACATTTCTGATAGTTTGATCAAATTTAAAATAAATATTGGGTTAACAAAAGTTTAGACTTGTAGTTAGCATAGTAAATAAAAAATATAAGTGAGATTTTACAGGATTACTCCAAATTAATTCATATTTCAATAGGAAGTTCCCTAATTGTTTTAAAATTTGATTTAATACATACAACAAAACTCGGAACTCAATTTCGAAGTAAGTGTTTACAATTTTTTGTTTAATACAAATTTTGAATAGTATATTTATGTTACCTACATTATATAGTAATAGATAATGCTGTCTTCTTGGAGAAAAATGGTGTGGGAGCTAGGTAGCACCCACAATATCAAGTTAATGAACAATTGTTGATATAAATTAATTAAACCTCTATAATTCTCGTACTAACGCAAACTCCCAAAAACGTGCATGATTAAGATTTTTCTGTTACTCGCTATTTTTAGATGTCAAGTGTTTTAAATGAAACTCAGTCTCGCCATGATGATTAGGAAGCTTTATTATTATTATGTACGCACATTTAATTAGGAAATTATATTTATTATGCTAGAAAATCAGTAAATTTAATTTATTTACTTGAACCGATTTTGATGTAATCCGTATCTAAAATGCCACAGATACTTCGCCCATCATTCTAAGGGGTTCTAATACCTAAGAACCATCGAATTTTCATTATCGAAATTGTTGCGTCATCACAATATTTTTGTTTAATTATGGGGTAAACTATAAAACTACATCATAGCAACAAAGTGGCAAACGTAAGTTTAGAAATGAATATTATAGATAACATAGGAACTCTCAATATCTAAGAAAGACCTGATAACGGCGACTAGTAAGAACTCAACTTGTAAGAAATTACGCCTTTAAAACCTCTAAGCTCTTCGAGCAGTTCGACCTTGCCCGGACTAAACCAACATGTCCAGAGAAGTCGCCGCAATGCAAGAAAACACGAATTCTCCGTTAGACGAACGCGCCTAGTGGAGTAAACATGCAAATCGGCTGTGGTTAACCTGAATCTTTTCGGTCAGGCCTTAAACGTCGCTCTTCAAGCAGATAGATTCCGAATAATCCATGGATAGATTAGCTTTACACGTGGTCTTCAACTTGGCACTTGAAAAACCTTACTTCCTCCTGATATCCCTCGACAGGTAGTAGGCCTACTTTCACAGTAAGACTATGTCGACCGATAAAACTTACTTTTTAACTTATGTCTGCCAATTTGTTTCTATGGTGTAAGTGTGTATTCATATAACAGTTAGAACAGATCCATACTCTAGAAATCATGTAACAATGGAAATTGTCCGTTAAACAATATTAATAAAAATCACATCTTATGTGTAAGCCTTTTATTCCATACTTTTCGATCGGTTTTATTAAAATTTCTCGTGCGAAAAATATGGGCCAACATTAAAATATAATACAGTTAACAAATAACTATAACTATAACATATAAACACTACTCATCTAGACTATATTTATCTTTAGAACATTTCGGAAACTTAAAAATAAATCGTATTGTACAAAAACCGCTTAGGCTTACTTTTACCAGAAAATATAGGGTAAGGGTAACCTTGAAACCTGTAAAACCCATTCTCTCCCCCCTGAGATCATCAATTCATATTAATTCTTAAACATTTTGTTCGAGCTGGTTAAAATTTAACATGGTTACTCTGAAGGACCTTTGGAATATAAGCTAATGGGAATTGAAACCCACTATCAATAATTTCATTAATTCATAGTTATTCGGCTATTTCCTAGTACTATATAGAAAATATGAGCTTCCTTGAAAACTGAACAATCCACTTTCTCCTCCTGACCTCGCCTACTTCATGTAAATACTTAAACCTTTTAACCGATCTTGACGAATTAGTAAAATTATTCTATAGGACCTTATGAAAATCCATCCTTTTCCCTGAGTTCAAACTTTTCCTCAAACCCGTTAACCAATCTTAACAAAATTTTGTATAGTTACTTCCAAAACCCCGAGGAAAATACAAGATATATTTAAACTTACACGCCCCACTCCTCCACCTCGTTTCATCCCTTTAAATAGAAAAACCATATACTTTAAGCTAATAATATTTACAGTGAACCAATAATTTACCTAACCACAACTACAGTAGATCTTACAACGAAATAGTGCGCAATCGATAAAATTTGATCACTAATAATTGCAAGGTGAAATTGATTGAAAACAAGTATAAAGGAAAAGACAAAGTGAAGTGCAATAAACGACACACCCCACACTCAGTCACGGAGGCCTTCTATTCATGAATAATTAAAAGAAGGCAGCTCCCAGCTCCCGACTCCCAGCTAGTAGTCTCTCAGCCAATATTGTTTTAATTTTCTTCAATGGAAAAGTCCTTCAATATTCTGCGGTTAGCAGGTTTCACTTACATTGTACGTGCTCTGTCTTTATCGGGAGCATTCAAACCTTTTTAATTTTACTTTCTCATGAGTACTCTCTAAATACTTGATAGTATAGATAGTAATTTTGTATAATTATTAACTTTAGATTCAATATTGTGTTGAGTAGAAAATCAATCTAATATTTATTGGATTTATCGGTTATGAATTGTAATAGGTTCCAAAAAGCGTTTTTAAAATAGAATGTCATTCTGCATAACTGTTACTATGAATACTTATTTTTTAGAAACTATTGGACAGTGAATAGTGTTACTTCGAAATCGGTTTTGTTCTAAAATACATAAAACCACACTTATCCCACCATCTTTTCCCATCTTTCATTCTGTCTTTTAATTCGTCTAAATACATCTTAAGTATTGCATTGCATTGCAAGTTCTACCTCAGGGGCTCACTTTCAGAGTGAGTAAGCTCGAGGTACCCTAGCTGGACTTGCACTTTTTCATCTAGTATTGGGTTAGATACCTCGTTATCGTTTTTTCAATCAGTATTTTCTTGACCAACTCTTGTTATCTTTCGAACCTGATGTCTTTTGACTGCGAGGTTTTTAAGCTTTAAACCACAACAACGAAATATTAAAACAGTGCACTGCGAGTTGGAGTTGGAGGCTTGGTTATGGTCATGAAGTTGCTTCCCTCATAACTAAGTCTCGATCCTGGCAAGCGTCAGAAATGTATACGAATGAGAAAAACGTCATGTTAAAAAAGTAATAACAATCTGAAATGAAACTTTGATCTAAGTTAGCATGTTGAAATATACGCCAAATTTCAAGTCTCTACACATATCTTTTTGTCCTTCATTGTACCTTCGTATAAACATTAAGAAGTAGATGGACGTAAAGTGGAATTTTAATTGCTTTATTGTACTCACCCCACACTCTTTAGTTGCATAAGTAAAATATATCTACATACATCGTAAAAACACTTCACTAGTGAACATTCACAAATACTTTAAACAAAATTTAAGTTTTTTTTATATTTGATAACCTTAAATTTTATATACCTAAAGAAGTATTTTTTTAAACGAAAAAGTTTGTCGATTGCTATTTTTTTAAATCTGTCTATAAAATATTTAAGTATAAAATAATTATATATAAATATATTTTAAATCTATTTAAAAGACTATTTAAAACAGTCCATGTTTATATGCCGAAATTTACAAATTTATCAAAATCATTAGAACTTGTTTTGAAAAATAACGAAGATAATAAAGTTGTTAAAGGGTAATTTTCAGGTTACTTTCGTTTGAGATAACACAAACGATAAATGTCAGCTGAGAGTGGAATTCAAATTATTACTTGTATAGTTTAGAAGATTGTGAGATACATTTAAGCTTTACTCGAAATTGTTATTGGTATTCTAGTTTAATATTTGTAGTTTGTTTTTAAACAAGTTCGCCCAAATGTCATCTTATTTAAAAAATAATAATAATAATAAAAATTTAAAAAAAAAAAAAAAAAAAAACGAGACAACATGACGGTGGGAAGACAGAAATTAGTTATAAAGGAATACTGCGAAACAATGAAAAATAAAAACGTGTTTATTGACCGTAAAATAAAAATCTCCCTAAATGATCAATATGGTTATGAAGCAAACCGTTGTGATGGATGAGTATCCACATAATTACACTTTCTCCCTACACTGCAAGTAGCCTACACGTAAAGCGGTAGTTTTATAGTACAGCCACAAAATAACTCATTAACCTGACGTCACCGTAACAAGAGGGAAGTTGAGTGCAAGTACTCAAGGGATAATGAGTAGTGAGGGAGGCAATTTGTGGAATCTCTCTTCTCTCTGTGGCCTGGATGTTAAGCCGTACGGAAAACTCAAGTGTATAGTTCATTGACTTTGGTTGTGGTAGGTCACGTGCTATAGGTTAGTTATTTTAATGCATTAAACATTGTCAAGATTATACTACACTAATATATTCTGCATAAACAATGTGATCATGAAACTCTATTTTGGTTAATGATTCAAATAAAAACTCTAAACTTTAGAAATATTACTTTGGGTATAAACTCTACTATTTACCGTTACTTTTCTTTACTCCCTCCTGAGGAAAGCTGTGGGATAAATGGCAAGAAAGTCGTCCACTAATGTAAAGGTAGATAATAATGAAAATAAAACGTTATTTCGTTAATCTTATCCAAAATGGCGGCCGGTTAAATTTTAAAACAGAGCTCGTATAACACATTCAAACAGATTTTTCGCATTAAATTTCGATTTTAACAACAAAATTATTGCGATTTTTTCTCTTTTTGAAGAGTTGCGAGCGATGTACCGCGAAAATTTTGAAATATTAACGTAAAAATAACTTCAAAAATTAACAATTTTAGTTGTAATACTTAAGATTTTATTTCGACTAAAAAGAGAAAATTTAATACTTATAAAAAAGAGAGAATTAGTTTCTGAATCATGACATTGTTGACTTTTTAGACAAAAGGATCATTAAATAGGTTAAAAGAGTTATTTAATCTAACAAAATAACAGATTTCTCTCAGTACTTGATGCAATATGTCGTGAAAAGAATAGAAGAATCTACGAATTTTTCACCACTTATAAGAGCCTTCAATTACGTCAACTTCAAACAAAACATTAAAGAAGTAAAAATCACGATGATTTGTTAGATAAAAACTCTTCTGTGGTTTATATAGAAAACACATAACTCTGATTTAAACTTTGACAGGTCATTATTTTTAATATATCAACGGAATTACGATGTCTTAAAACTATCTACCACACTGTTTAAGATATTTCAATTTTCTCTCCTCACAGCTCCTCCTGTGTAGATGGGTAAAATATTATTATGCCAAAAAACACAGTTTATACTCAAAATAAGATTCCCAATTAGTAATATTTGGAGAGCTGGGATTTATTGTATTTTAAACAAAAACATCTGCTAAATAACTGCATAAAAACAGTAAATCTAACATAAAAAATAAAAGTAAATAAGAAACACAAAAATTACAACAAAAACTTTATTTTAAACCAGGTGCGTTTCAATGACTATATTATCAATCTCGCAGTAAGCTTTCCTTGTAGGCCTACTAAAACACGATGACTACGATGGAATATCGTCTGACGTAATATCAAAGTTTGTCATGGAAATTTATGCATTTCTTTCATTTAATGATTATATGTTACACAAGTGTTTTTCTTTCAAGTGATTTAAAAAATATAATTTCTATTAGTATGGTAAAAAACATTGGATAAAACTCTCTGTATTTAATTAACAGGAACATAATTGCTATTAGAAATTTCCTGATAGAATTAAACCCTAAAAACAAACAAAAAAACGTGTTTTTTTTACAAAAATATATTTTAAGGTTACTCCAATAATTATCATCCAATTTTATCCAATTCAAAACCGTATTTATATTATTTCAACAAAATATGATTTTGTTCAGTGGTTCTCGAGTGGGTGACATACCTATAATTTGTATTTATATAAAATCACATTAAAAACCTTTTTATTGTTTGCACTTTATTAAATTATTCAACCATTTAGGATTTCAAAAAAAAAGGATCTCAGAACTTGTTGAAATTAAAGAACTTTCAGTCGTTGGACCAAAATTAAACTACTAATAATAAAAAAATGTTAAATTATATAATATAACAGTTAGAAATAATATAAATAGGTTACTTTCTTCTATTTAGAAGTTTAGGGTTTGTATGACAAACAATATTGAAAACTATAACAGAATGCACTGGATTTACCTAATGATTTATAGGACAATTTTATTGTTATTCCTTTTTGACTAAAAGCTTAGGTTCATTTTAAACCCCAGGTTTACTTTTTGGGAGGAAGTAATTAAATTATAGCCCCAATACCCAAATCATTGTTTCTATGCTGTTATTTGTATAAAACTAACTGAGCCGTTTCTATAAACACCCTGTAACATCAAATATATACAGGCGAGATAAAAGTCCCCTCTTGAAAACTTAAAAGTAATAAAGGTAGATCTTTTTATTGAATTTGTGCTTTTTGTTTTTAGACAAAAACATTTCAATCATCATCGCCTAATAGTTTTAGGAAAGAAAACTGCATTTTGATATCTTATCCCACCTTCCAAGAATCCCTCCAAGAGGGAAAAACGAAACATTTTTAAGGTAAAAAATTGGTTTGAGTGATCCAATTTCTAATTGATAGTCACAATCCAAGGATGGTAACATTTTATAGCTTTAATTGAAAAATTAAGATTGAGGTCTCGGATTAAACATGTTTCGTCATTACTTTTGTTTTAATAAGACTTTAATTCTTTAGTTAGGTAACGTTTGTAAGGCCGTTCAATACAGGTGGAGGAGAATATTTTAATTGAAAAAAAGGTTGAGTATCGACTAATTTTAAAGGGTTTGTAACTAGACTAATGGGAACGAGAATATGCCACAGAATAAAGGAAAGCTAACATGGTAACGAGGGTGATCTAAGGATCAGTAAGCTACTACCTGTACTTGTAATGGAGGCATAAATAAAATTTGGAGACGATAAACATAAAAAAAGTGGAGAAATAGTTTAAGTAAAATTCAAACATAGAACTCTGTATATGCGCTGTCGTGTTAAACCGGGAATATTTTTTATAGTTCGAATAAAACTGGAAAGGGACTGGGGATGTGGTGTCGCGGGAAAACGGTGTTGCCAAATCAAATTTCATTATTTTCAAGAATTCATAGTAATATGAGTAATGATTTTTAAAACAATTTCCGTTTAAATTTAATTTCAGAGTATTTATTCTATGTTCATTTCAGTATTTAATTACTGACCATTTACCTAAGCATATTTTGACACTTCCGTATAATTGGCAACATGGGACCGCTACTAAAACAATGCTCGCCTTCCATTCGTCCAGAAGGCTACGAGCCCCTCACACCATATCCGCTTTCACTTCCATAGAATCCCTTTCCAGTTTAAATCCGACTATAATAGGCCTAATATTTGTGGATCATTGTCTCGACTTTGATATTAACATCTGCACTTTGATCGGCTGAAAAAAAAAGAGCTACTACTGCTGTTGTGAACAGAAGACCTCTTCCCTTGGCTGTTTCAACACATTCGATAAATCGTTCTTGTAAACACAGTGTGGCTACTGCTTAAAAATTTATCAATAAATATTAAAAGAGCTAATGTACATCACCACTTGTAGTGAGGAATAGGATAATACAAGTTAAATGCTTGTTCCTTGCATTATGAGAGATCACTGTGGTAGCAAATATGACGCTGGATCTCTGGAGATATACAAACCATAAAATGCTAACTGCCTTAACTAACACAAACTTTCTACCCGAAGTTTACCACTTCCACTGGTGAGCCTAGGTGTCTGGTGCTAAATTCGTTAAAAGGATAAACGTTGATGAAAATATTATACAAGTTATATCAAATTCAAAAGTTATATTGAAGTATTATCAAAGAAAACAATCCTAGGAAACATAACGGTGCAATAGTTATGTAAATTTTTGTATGTCGTTTATGTGTTGTTATAACTCGTTCACAGCATTTTATTTAATATTTCGGACCACTCGCTTCATCTGCGTCTATGCCTCCGAACCGCACAGTATCTGCCACCATTTTCAAACTGAATATAAAATTAAAAGGAAAAAGAACTATGACTTAGGATAATAAACTTCATAACGATTGTAACAACACATACTCAAACAAACATCCAAACGAATTAGCAAATGGTTGAGTTAAACAGGAACTTGCGCCGGTCCGTCAGTTATAGGCCAAGTTGTTTCGAAAAGATCGTTTACTTAGACCATTATTTTTAACAAATAAATTTTAACAGCAAACAATTTTAAATTACGAAATCAATTTTTTCATCAAAGCGAGTACAATAACTATGTGTTTCCTGTAAGTCTACAGAAGGATAATTATTGCACTAGAATAGTTAAACTTTGTTTCTGTAGCTGTATTTTCGCTGTAACCGTTGATAGGGTGTAGGCGTACCGAGGTGGCTAGCAGTACAATGCTCCCGGGTCTACATACTTTACTAATTGGTGTCAAGAGTAATGCCTAACTCCGTGTCTAGAGGGTGGAGACTATGACATAGTATTGTTCAAAAGTTTGAGATGACTTAAGACTTTCAAAAGACTTGTCTGTACACCAGTAAATATATTAACTGTGTATTATCGGTAATCTATAGAAGAAATTACACAATTAATACTAACTAAATCAAGTACTAACAGAAAATTTCATCGCCGTCGTCCCAAAAATGCTTTTGTACTTTATGTAATTGTCCTTATTCAAAGTTTTCCCCAATTATTTCTATTGGGAGATATAGAAGTGTGTCCTTTATCAACTTTTTTAAAAGGCTATAGTTTTATAAATATTTTGAAAGATATTTTTAAAAAACTTGTGCCAAAACTCGGTCATACAAGTTTCTATTTCGTATTTTAGAGATTATTTCTGACCTATAATTTTCTAATATTTTCTTTTTTTTACGCTGATTTAGGTAATTAATCCTCAAAATTTCAACAATGGTTATTCAATACTAAATCAAAGTTAAGTATTCACAATAAACTTCTTCTATATAAGCAAATATTAAAACCTGTATGGACGTATGGTGCGCAATTCTGGGGATGCGCTAAGAAATCAAATATTAACAAAATTCAAATTTTTCAAAATAAAGTACTGCGTACTATTGTTAATGCACCATGGTACGTCAGAAATGAAACAATTGACAAGGAGCTTAAAGAGAACACACTTCTCGAAGAAATAAAATCTATTGCAGTGAAGCATGAAAGCAGACTTCACACTCATAATAACGCAACAGTATTGCAACTGATTGAGACCAGGATCGCTTTGCGGAGACTTCATAGGACCAAGACCCTGGACCTAGTGCAGTGAAATAGAATTACTCAGAGCCACTTAAAGGAGTGAACTCTGGCACACAGTGTATTATCTAAATGTAAACTACTAGATAAGTTTGTAACTTAGTTGTAGTATAAATAATAATAATAATAATTTTTTTTTAATATTTCAACAAAATTTTAACGAAATCGGTAGACCTAATTTTGAGAAATTATGTCTTTAATAAAATATCTAAGGACAGTTTAGGTTAGATTTGGCAAACAGTAAACTTTGGGGAGATGGCGACTGATACGGTGTATTTGGGTTCTTAACAGAAACATTTAAGGAAAATTTATAACTGATTATGAAAGAAAACGTATTTTTTTTGTTTTTGACTCTATGATTAGCTACACCCAAAATTTTAGTTATCGAAAAAAAAAAAAGAAAAGATAAACGCCTTAAAATATGCCGAAATATACAAAATTTGATGAAGGAGTACCCGCTATAGACTCGTACAGACCACAGACTAACACTATCCTAAAAGGATAAAATAAGCACTAAGCTATAGTTTCAAATGTATTTGAATACATTTGAAACTATAGCTTAGTGCTTATTTTATCCTTATTATGGAGTTTCAACAAGTAGTTACTGCTGTTACAGTTAAACTATCCTAAAAACCACTTGTTTGGGCTCAGGGGACTACAAAACAGATAATTTAAACAAAAGCTTGCATCGATTTTTTGAATTACCACGTAACATTCTCTATACAACGTGAATGTAAAAAGATAAACTCTTATGGATTTTTATTTCTCTTAAACCGTCAAATCAATTTTCACAATTTGTTGACTATCGAAGTCGCATTAGGAGTTTTTGCTAAAAACTTAAACCTCTTAGAATTATTTTTCTACTCCCCTTCATCTGTCATTAAAAGATTTCCCTTTGTTTTTACAAGGCAAAAACTAAAGATGTTTATTTTAAAAATCTCAAAGAACAAAATAGTATACCTGTTATGTAAATAATAACATATTTCATGCAATTGTCATGAATGAAAACTAAAATGGCCGAGTTAAAATCATAGCTTCGCCTGATCAATAGTAGGAAAATGTATTCCAAATACCGGTTTAAAGGTGAAAATAGTACAAAGAGAGTTATTATATTTTATTTATTAATTGTTATTATTATTTTGAATTAGATGAATTTTGTAGGTTTTGTGAAATAGGTTTTTTTGTGGGTGAATTTACGATTTTTGTTGTCTTTAAGTTTAGGTTTTTTTTCGAAATTTAATTAACAATAAATTTAATTATTTCCAAGTTCTCATAAAGTATAGCGAAAGCATATCATCTGATTTATAGTGGAAGCATGTCCACGCAGTATTTCCATTAGTTAGCCAAGACGACTTGGATTATCTTATGAAATTTCAATTAACTCCTGTCGACCTTTTATATTTTCATCTTAAATCTGTTTTAAACTCAAAAAGTCTGTTCAGATATTACAGAAAATATCAATATCTGAGATATAACTAATGTAGTTATTAATTTAGTTATTATTGATACTTAAAAACTGTGAAGGAATGATTGATGAAACACAAAGTATTTTTGACCTCTCATTTAAAAGATCACAACACCGCAGGATTCGTAAGTTTTTTATGAGTGGAACAGATATTTGTTTAATCCCATTTATAATTAGATCATTGTAAGTCATACCCTACACAATACTAAATTATCAGTATAACAATGTATGACAAAGTTATTTTCCATCTGGTTTTTCTGTTCAACTATTATAAATGTTTTATTTACTTTATTTTAAGGTTAAATAAACATTATTTCTGAAAATGAATTCACGGAACTTATTTCACCAAATATCTTTTTAATATCACAATTTATTTAAACATAATTCAGATTATAGTTTTATTTTAATATTATAACTGTGATTTTTGGCTTGATGGCATTATTTACTGCAGAAGTCGGACCCCTTTCTAATTTATTCCCACTCTACGTCATAATGTAATTCCCATAAAAGTCTAACTCGTGCCGTATCGAACTAATGACTACTGCCTCCAATCTATTCAATTTTGAAACATCATTCATTAACAATTCTTAAGTAAAATTATCACTTTTTACCTGATAACTTTATAAAATGTTTAAACTAAGTGGAATTGTCGACATAATAATAAAAACACTGTTAGTCGTAACGTAATTCCCATAAAAGTCTAACTCGAGCCGTATCGAATTAATGATTACTGCCTCCAATCTATTCAATTGATAACTTTAAAAAATGTTTAAACTAAGTGGAATTGTCGATATAATAATAAAAACACTTAGCAATAATGTTATTTACATAAAAGTCTAACTCGTGCCGTATCGAATTAATGACTACTGCCTCCAATCTATTCAATTTTGAGACATCACATCATTCATGAACAATGCTTAAGTAAAATTATCACTTTTTACCTGATAACTTTATAAAAAGTTTAAACTAAGTGGAATTGTCGACAGAATAATAAAAACATTGTATGCTAATCAATAGTTAACCTAGTTCACGGATATTGCGGGTGACTAAAGAGAATTTACAACTGTTTAAGAAACAAATCCTTTGTTGAGGATCTTTGATCTGGCCACCTGATGAAAGTTAACTTTTTTTGTTGTTTGGTTTGTTCACATAAAGTGTTTCAAGTGTTCACACAAGCTGGTGACAAGCAAAGACACTCTTGCGTTATACAGTACAAACAATGGGTGTGCTTGTGTAAATAAACATGGCGATTGATAAGACAAAACATGCCGCCTTTACAACAGCTTCCTGTTTCTTAAGGAACACTCCTTGTTAGTATTACAAAAACAGATGGATTTTTATTAGATTTCATATAACCTGTTTCATGGCAGCTCGATAAATTTGACAAAAGTCTTACACAAAATAGTAAAGCTCTATTTCTCAACACTTTACAAGTTAGGGTGAAATAAAATCAGTCTTGGAGATTATTAAAGGAAAGGTTAGAATCGTTTCATTTCTCTAACAAGCTACAACCTGTTGTATACATTTGGTTAATATCGATGGACTATATAGTTGAATAGTCTTGGAAACGTTTGGCAGCTTAGTTCTTAATCTAAGACTAATATTCAGTAAAAATGAAATAATTCAGCAACCGAACGAGTAATTTGCGACCGCATTGAACGCTCACATTTTCAAATTTTGTGTTACGAAGCAAATTAATACAGCAAATCACAGGACAATAAAAATGACATAGACCACTGAATAAAGGTAGATTTTGTAAAAATCTGGACAAAAACCTTCAGTTACGAAATTTGGTGGAAAGTTAGGTTTTGGGGTTATTTTAATGAGGGGAAAATCGGACTCTCCAGCTCACCGCTAGGCTCCCCTGGGAGTGTTAATGGTGGGAAAAATGGTTTTTTAATAAATATCTCAAAAACTAACAAAGATATCAAAAACTTTTTAATACAAAAGTTATAGTACACTAAATTTTCCATGAAAATGGTCCTTAGTAATATTTTCGTCAGACGCACTGGGACGGAGATATGAGCGCTTAAAGTTGAAACCGTTACTTTACAATTAATTGATTGTTCGTATATGGCATTTTTACTAAAGAAAAAAACTCATTTTTTTTTTAGTTTAGGCCGATTTTCGTATTGTAAAAAACGCTAAATATGGGTATGTACGTGTTTGTTCATGTAATACCAACTATTTGGATATAAATTTTTGTATGTATATATTTCTGCACACATATACACACACACAACTACAAAAACGTGCATTTACATATTTTACACATTAAAATCATATATGGACTAATCCATGTGTATAGATGTGTATTTTTGGATTTAGACAAGTATAATATATATATATATATATATATATATATATATATATATGAAAATATTTCTACACATATTTGCACATACATGTATACAACTAAAAACACTTACGATCAAAAAATGCACTTTTTTTAGTTGTAGTGTGTGTATGTGTGTGCATAAATATATACATGAAAAAAAAATGTATATCGAAACAGTCGGTATTACATGAACAAACACTTACTTACCCATTTTATCGCTTTTTACTATAAACAAATCGGCATAAACTCAAAAAAATTAAAGTTTTTTGTCTTTTGTTAAAAATGCCTTACACGAACAATTGCAAAAAGAAAAAAATCTCAACTTTGACGGCCCATATCTCTATCCCAGTGCGTCTGACGAAAAAATTACTATTAACCATTTTGATAAAAGATTTAATGACCTACAACTCTTGTATTAATCTTTTTTGATATCTTGCTTAGTTTTTGAGATATTTACAAAAAACTGTTTTGCCCCACCTTTTAACACTTCAAGGTGAGCTGAAGTGTCCGATTTTTCCCCCATTAAAGTAACCACAAAATCTAACTTTCCATCAAATTTCATGTCTGAAGGATTTTTGTCCAGTAAAAATCTTTATTCAGTGGTCTAACAGTTTAATTTTTTTTTTTTTTTTTTTTAATATCACTGAAAACTGAACATACTATTTCCTCTAAATTATTATAAATTTCCATATATCTTCTTGGTTTTACAAAAAATATGTACATTCCTAGCCTAATTACCAACTTATTACAGTATTACCAACTGAAGCGTTTCGGAGCACCCTCATCTTCAAAAACTATCCATGTACTCAAATGAGGTATCTCAACGCGTCAACTAAGTAATATTAAAGCGACAACGCTTTGAATGGCTCAGAATTGTACGGATCATTATGTCTACCTGATTAACTTTTAGCAAATTTCAGATATACTAATTAATTAGATATATGTGTTGGACATACTTTTAGAGGTGGAGGAGCTGAGTTTAAAATTGATTTAATTATTTACCGGTATTTTGAATTTTGGTAGTGGTTCCTGATAGTTTTAAATACTTATTGGCGGACTTCAGGAGCCATCTTGAAGCAGTTGGATGAATTTATATGACTTTCGAATTGGACCCCGTCATTGGGTAGAAGAATGCGTTAGTTTTGTCAAAATCAGTTCAATAATTCAGAGAAAAATATACTAGAAACACATGGGCAAAAGACATCTTTTTTTATTTCAGAAGCTAACATAATTAAAACTAGAATTCCATTAAGTCGTAACTTTTAGAGACAAACATTTTTGTAGGTTACAAAAAAAGATTTTAACCAAAGTCTAGTATCAGCTATTAAACTCCACTATTAAAAACTTTTGTTAAACAAATATATATTCAATTCATAATAAGTAAATGTTTAAGTACAAAAACAAACATTGTCACAAAACATTTTCGTAATTTACTATTTACATACATATACACGAAATTCTTAACGTTTGGTGTTGACAACATCTCCAATTTTATGTAGGGTGTAAAAGTTACCACACAGATTAAATTCGCCGCATTGCATTGTTAACTTTACTTTATTACTGACAGTTCTCTTTTCAGGAATATTAAATTTTTCTTTAACCTTGTGTATTGTCTTTCTCAGTCAAGTAAAGTGTTTATGTCTTCAATAAAACTAAGATGAGAGGTCAACATACTTGGGGATACGATTACGTAGAAGTGTCTGGGAAGGGGAGGAGGTCGCAAGTAGAATCATTTGGTTTAGTATATAAAACGACCAGTTCGTTCGTAATTGTTCATCAAAGATATTTGTACTTTGGATCAATGAAGTTTTTTCTCTATTATAACATACACTCAACATTCATCAAATCCACCCCCTCTCTTCCACCCTCAGTACTGCGTCTAAAGGACAAACTTTACACTGATTATCCATTTTCATCTCTGTTTGGATTTAAAACGTATTGAAAAATTGAAAAAATAAAATAGCTATGGGAACTTTTATAGGTATAGCCTTCATGTGAACAAATTAACAAACGAATATTTGTAGAAACAATAAATTCAAGCAATGTGTTAAAATATTCCACCCGAAGAATGGAGCGTTTCAACCTTTCCACCTCCTTCCTTGTATGTAATAATGTAATAAATTGCATTATTTAAAAAAAGTAAGAACTTAATTACATGTTTACATTTTGGGGTTACTTATATATTATGTTTTTAATTAAGTATATTTTTTTATAATTTCCCTTTCTTTTTTTGAAAAACTGTCTTATACTTTCGTTACATATAAATATTTGTCGTTTAATCACTTTTATTTGTACGTATTTCAATAAACCATTTTTCAGAAATAAAATTATTATTTTATTTGAAGTCCAAAACTCTAAACAAATTTAAATATTAATTGAAACTTCACCTTGCAAGAGTTGAAAAAAATATATATATATTGTATTCCATTTTCATGATCTGCGTGTCATTATTTTCATTTTCTCTTTCGAGAACAAAGAACGAACTCTTGAGCCCTAATGTTTTTGTTCGTCCTGCTCTTGTATAGAACACTGTCTCGCGATCTAAGAAATGATCGGAACCAATATTGGGTCACTTAGTTCACTTAGCTCTTTCCGATCATAATGTGATTCGGATCACTGAAAATATAAGATCCGGTATTTTCGGCTTACCTCGTGATCAGTTCTTTACGAACGAATCGATCGTGAATCACTAGTTTTTCTCCACTAAAACCCGAAGAGTGGATTACTTAATAGATATTACTCGCAAACCGTTCCATCCAAATCCTTTTACTTATTATCCTTTTTAGACTTCTTGTGGAGCTAAAGGATCAATACTCCTTAAGACTTCAACAAAAGACTCCTACAAACCCCATTAGTTTTAGATATAAATCAACTTGATGGCAGTTTTCTACCTGTTCAGTGATACAGTACTTTACATTTTAATTGGAGCATTTAGGAACTTAAAGTTGATGCGGAATCGCGTCTTGATTATTTTTTCTACATGGTCAACAGAGTCACTTCAGCTTCGTCTCTTTTTGAACTCTTCCAATAACATTCCATTCATTAAAACCCTCATTTTGGATTTCGACAAATTCAAGGATCTTATCATCAGAGTCCACATCGCAATTAGGAAAATAATAACTCAAATTTGTCCTTTAGACATCTTTTCTACCACAGAACTCTTAGGTTTGCTCCTTGAGGTTTCAGTGGATCACTCACTGAACAGTCTTCTCATCACACAAAACCCTGAAGTCATCTTACTAGAGGTCATTTGGTAAGTAGTGGCGCTTGACCTTCATCGGGCAAACAGGTTCACGTCAGTTTTTAGTAGTGGGGGAAGCGAGGAGTCAGTGTTTCTCCGTCCTTTCGTCAGTGCGTTTCTATACAGTGTACAGGATAACAACCTTCCCACTCCGAGTCAGACTGCCCTCATTCCAAGCGCCACCACAAAACAAATGAGCTATACTGTACTAGAGATGAGGAGAAGTGGTTAACATGTGGTGACGCTATAAAGTAAGATTTGATGGAGGTCAATGTTTAAAAGATTATTTGTCTGTATTTTGGTGTTATAAAATCCATCAGCTTTAGTTGCAAGAATAATTCAGAGATTTTATGAAGGTTGTAAAACCAGCCACATATTAAATTCGCCGTTTTGTTAACTTTATTACTAAAGTTCTGTTTGGGTGTGGATTAAGTAAAAACCTTGTGGTTATTTATCTCAGCAAAGTATTTATGTCTACATAAAACTAAGACTACATTTCAACATACATAGGTTTCGTTACCCTTCTCTGAATAGAGTAACCCCACTGCTTATCTTTACTGCAAATATTAAACACCACCCTCACTCGTTCAAATAAATGTTGTAACATAATTGTGCATACACTTAACATAAATAAATAGTGAATGAATGAATAACTTTAAACATAAATTAATAAAGACTGAACGTATAATGCTTTATTTTTTTCGATATAACAAGTAACAAATGAAGAGCACAATTTCTATAAAACATAATTCAAACAAAACCTTAAAATTACTGTACATAATTAGTACTGAATAATTACGTTAATCTATATTATTAAAGGAACAATTCTTGAACGGTTGTAAATTTTGTCTTAAAAACTGTCCATACCATTTTGGTGAAATAGAATTAATCTACTATTTTACGGTTGCTAATGGCGATTTAGTTAAGTCTCGACTTTGGGAGCACCCATTTAGGGGGTTAAAAACCAAGACGTTCAGATTTTGTTAAAAGACCTCATAAGGGCCAATTCTGCATTCAATTTGTTGATGTCATGGTTATTTTCTTCCCCCAGTACGTAACTTCTACTTATAAAAATATTTTTCAAATTCACTCTGAGATTAATAACAATTATTTGAGACTAATTCAAATAGGCTACTATTTGGTGCTACTGTGTTCGGGTGAAAGAAAGCGATTGGGCTTAGTCTCGAATTTGGGAAAACTCATTAAGGGTTTAAATAACCAGATTGGTTTCTACGAAATAAAAATACAATAAGTCAATTAATATTTATAATTATAACTAGAACAAAAAATTTATTTTCGAAATAGTAATACATGAATTAATCCAAACTTAACCCCTAGACTATGTCGCGATTTTGAATCGCCTATACCACTGTGTACAAGTCAATCTGTTATCGCAGGCAGAATGTACAGTACAGGTTGTAAATAAATGATTTTATCATTACACAACATAGGCCTAGTTGATATGGCGCGCTATGATTCGGCGAACTCCATACGGCTGTCTTGGAGGTAAGTTATATTGTTAATTCATATTTTATACGTTTTTTACATGTAATAAAATAATTTGTTCTTTAAAATTATCGTAGCCATGATATATTAGGACGGTATCGAATGTAACTATATATAGGAGTAAATTAAAAATATGCATACAAAATAAACATTATACAAAATGTAATATAAAATAAGATAAAAGAAAATTCATACAATCAAATTAAATGGCTATATTCACTCATCTTCAAAGACCAGTGCCTTTCGTTTATTTTATTATTACTGATTTTGGTTTTAATGTTCAGAAAAAAATATAATTTTGATTCATAGTTTTCAGTATAATACAAACAAAACAAAAACCATTTCTTCATCTTTGTTGATTGGTAATTAATTTGTCCTTGATACGTCATACATTATTACTCTAAAATATTACAATCTTTAGACATAATATAATACAATACAATATAATATAATATTATATTATACAATGCAAAATATAACATTTTGTATGCCTGCAGCCTCCTCCTCTTTCGTAATTAATGTTTTCATTAATTTAAACGTAACTTTAAATTGAAAACATTAATGATATTTTTATAGCCTACTTCAATGACATTTCCAAGGATCATTTAAGCACATATTATTACTCATAAATTATAATTATACCCCCTCCTGTTTACTAAACACGTATTGGTTATTACGTTGCACTAACCAATCTAATGGCCGCACTTTACTATGATTTTCATATTACATTAGTCACGATAATTTCCTTATACTGGAAGAGTGAGTACTTGGAACTTGAGATAATAATTCAACTAAATTAATAATAATCATTACAGGCAATTTTAAATTTGTTTTTGTATAATTTTAACTTTTGTCACTATCCCCTTCCTCGATTTCAAGTTCATGTTTTAACATTGAATCTTTATTCCAAGTAAGAACAAAACCGTGTTGAAGGTTTGTGGGGGGGGGGAATCTCGGTATACGAATATCTGTGGAAATTTCCATTAAATACTAACTTTATTATAAAGTTATTATGTCTGTTGTAATGGGGAAAAACACCTTGGAAACAACTTGTATAAATAAATAAAAGCTAAAAACCGTCTTTTCCTACTCACATCGCTTGTAAATCAATGAGAATTGGTTGCTATAACCAGTATCTTATCAATTTTAAATGTTAGGTAAAAGTTTACGATTGAAACATAAAACTATTAGAAATCGTTTGATCATGTTATTAATATTTAAAGAGCTCGTCTCTGAATCTCAACAAGAACCACACACTTTAATGTTCGTAAATGAAGTGAAGTGAAGTAGAAATGAAAGCATGACGAAACTGTTGCTAAAACGATGACGTGTAAGGAAAGGTAGCATCCTGTATTTTGACAATGATTGCTTGATTCCATTGTAAGTAGTGAATCAGCAAAATTATCTAGAAAACTCTATTGTTTTACACGAGCATAACGAATACAAGCAGAAGTCTACAGGGAGATGCTAATCTAAATGTTCAACATTTGAGTTTCTCATAATTTGTAATTACGTCATTCACTCGTTTGATAGATCTAGATAAATGTGAAACTTGAAGGTTCATAAAGTAAGTATTATCTATATAAGTAATCTACACTTAATACAAACAGGAGTATAATACAATATATTGATGCTGTTGTAATTACCAACAGATATTGAATATCGAGAAAGTTAGTGCCAAACATATGGTCAGGTCAATAGACATAAAATATCAATATAAGGAAAAGAGAACAAAATTTGCTTGGAAACTGCGTTTTGTATTGTACAAGTTAAAAATTAGCCGTGTTACTGAGGTTTAAACAAATAATCTCTGTATTCTAGAATATTCAGTGATATCTCGGTCAGTTTTACATCTTTCCCGTAATACATTACACATGTGCCTGATTTAGCAGGATAACATATTTTTAAAACAAATAGCTGCTATTAAAAAAATGTAACTTTCATGATTCTATAAATATAGAATGATTTACACAGCACGTTCATAGAGTTTACGAGTAATTGGAAGTGAAACTGTCTCCCTCCCACTAATCGTTTTTGGATTAGGAATCCGGCGGTCAGGATAGCGACCTTGATACTCGAGAGCTACAGCAGTAGCATTACCATCACATACACCAAAAATGAACACCATATCGCCATATTCCGCAGTTGTAAGTAAACCCGGCATCTCGAATAAATGGAAACTCATTAATCACAGACGAATTAATTCACCAATCACAAAAGGAAAGGAAATCATATCACATACCACAGTCAGATTAAACACTAAACACACAACATTGTTTAAATGTAAGACAACTATTGAATTTTTCCATTACCAACTTTTGAATGAAAATTTCCCATGTAATTAAAATGTCACAATTTTTTTAGACGTTTCTCTATTACTTAATAGAATTAAATAGGGTACTATTGTTGAACGCTTTTGCAAATATTTTTTTAATTTAGATTTTATTATTATTTTAATTATGTTCACTTTTATCCGCCGTTATTTTCTACCAAAAATTATTATCAGTTTCACTTTTGTCATTTTTCAGTACACTTTGATATGTTTAGTTTAAAATAAAAAAGAATAATAACAGTTTGTATTTGATTATTTTTTATCTTATCTTATACCAATTTGTTCACAATTAAATTCTCTACAAGTTTTGTTGAAAACGTGTTTATCGTCCATTTAAGAAAGTTATTTCATAGCAAACTAAAAAGTGTGTTTTCGACACTAATCATTTGTGCTTTACCCCATTTTTCTAATAAACTACAACAGAAAAAATTCTGAAACCTACCTTTTACGGTTTTTCATGTCAAATTGTATATAAAATCACCAAACTTGCTCCTTAATTTGGGTCCCAGGGTTTCAGCAAGAATGAATTATAGCGGATAATTAGAATTCACGGCGAAATCTTTCGCTAGCCATAACTAGCTATCAAGCGTTTTAGGACAAATATTTATATGAAACTGTTTTTTTTCTCTTTTGGCCTGTAGAATGAGCTCAGAAAGCGCCAGCCAAACTTCCTGAATCAGGTTGTATAACAATCAAATTACGTATGACTGACTGGAGTTTCAGCTTGAGTATACTTACAACACAAAATCTTTGGTATTTTATATTTAAAAATTTGAGCACCTCACGTTAGCACTTCTTGGTAGCTGTGTGTGGATATACTACTTTTGTAATTAATTTTTGTCTTGGGTGAAGTTTTCTTGTATCAACTTTTTAATGATAATATAATAATACTTTATTTCATTTAAAAAGCACAGGTTTCACTTTATATATTTTTTTGCATTTTTTAAACTTTTATTTAGTTTAAAACACTGCAATCCAGAATAAAAAACATCATCTTTTCTATTAAATTGCATAAAAGCGTAATGTTAATTTACTCCCAGTACCCAAAACCTGAAGTTTAGATGCAATAATTCTGCTCTACATTTTAAAACAATTTTTATTGTTTTCATATCCTGAGAATGTTCAAAATAAATTCCATTACATAATTTAAAATTAAACTCCTATAAATATTATGATAAAAAGAATTGGAGCCAGTAAATTATCATAGCCTACTTAGTGTAAGAACTGTGTGTAGCTTCTACTGAAGCAAACATTTGCACTTTCCATTCTCCTAAGGCCGATAGTCCTCTACCAAGAGGCACTGACTCGTCTGCAAATATGTGTCATTCTCTTTATCAGATCAAGTAATTAATCTATCTCCACTTTGCAAATTAATTAGGAAACCAATCTACGGTCGTACTTAACACTTAACACTTAATTTACGTATAATTATTTAAAAATATAACAGAGCAATTTGTCTAAACGTAATTTTATATAGAAGACGTAATTTGGTGTGTTGTTGAGTAATTTACACAAAAAACTGCAATAACTCCTCTAGTTGCTAGTATTATTTGTAGTCCCAGACTTGCATTATAGCATATTTTTATAGCTAATATGGATACAGTCAGTAATAAAATTGTTCAAACAAGCTCAGAACATTATTTTATGGTTTATTACTAAATAAATATATAATTAGTATGTTTTACGTCAGCTCTCAACAGGTAATTTTGCAATCCCCTTTATGTCTTGCTTCATGAGATATAAGTTGGTACTTCTGTTTGTGCACTTAACAACACTAATAACAGTCATTATTGTGCGACATATTATTTTATAAGATTATCTGTGTGTTGTATGCCTAAATCTGTAAGCGACAGACATGCTACTTTACTAAGAACATTGATTTAAATGCCAGTATACATGTTTTATATTCATAGGTAAGACAGGTGGCTCTGATGGTTTTGAAGTGTATTCTATTTACAATAAATAAAGAACAAAATACTATGTAACGATTCTGTGAACTTCGATTGATAATCCTGTAAAGCATTTTTATAAAAAGAAATGGTAAGGGCGAAGGCTTAAGTGATTAATTGTTTTGGGGGGGGGGGGATACCAGGAAATTATATCTTGGAGAAGTGAAATAGGTCATCATACCATCCTATTAAAATCTCGTAAAATAAAATATATGTAATGTTGGCAACACATAATTTGTTATTTTTAGATAAAGGTAGCAGCTTAAAAACGTAATTATTACTTCTAATACCATTATTCTATGTAACAATTATAAAATAGATCTGTTAAAGAAACTCAAAACTTGGGTTTATTTTGAATATGTTAGGAATCCCGAAAACGAAATACAAGCAACAAACAAAGCCAAGGTAAGCTATTCTAAATACATGTATGTTAATTAATTCATAAAATGTTCACAAATTTTGGGCTAACACATATTCCTCCATTTTTTATAACTTTGGCTAAAATATTATATTTCTGTAAGACACCTTTACAAATTTAAAAAAATAAATATTAAGTCAAACCAATTGTTCTTGAGATAATCCACGACATTAACTCTCCCTACATTTGTATCCCTAATTTTGAAACGATTTTGTACTAATCTAATAATTTCACAAGAAACCGCTTAAAACTTAAGAATTATTGTGAGTCAAATAATTATTTTTAAAACAATGCGTTAACAAAACAATGTAAATGCCAAAATTACAGAAATTTTTCAGAAAATGGTCTTTCTTCTTCCTAGCTGAAAGGAGTTAACAATCACAAAATCTAAATGTTCACAGCATCACAATACTTTTCTTATTATTAAATTGGAAAGCAACACCAACCCCAATATAAAATAGTGGGACCTTTGTAACACTACGGGAGACAGTTTCACTTCCAAGTACTCGTACACTCTATGAACGTGCTATACAACATGATGTCGCTATTGTTGAAAATATTATTAATGCAGTTCACTACAGTCCACAGGTAAAAGTACTCGACAACTATCTCAGCGGTTGGGTGTCACGCAGTCTATGGTATGAAGGATTCTTCGTAAAAACAAACTTTACCTTTATCATATACAAAAAGTTCTACCACGAGATCGTCCTGTTCAATTTGAATTGGTTAAACAGGGATCGGTGTTTATTGCTCAATTCACTCGTGATGATATGTCAATTCAAGAAATGAACACACAAGGGCGGAAGCAAATCTTCACTCAAAGATAGAAAAAAAATTCTCAACACCGATTCAACGCCAATATGTGGTGTGGTGTGCTGTTATTCACAATAAGTCGGCAGAACCATTCATTTTCACTAGACGATTAAATGCCGAAGTGTACTTAGAGGATGAATTGCCGCAGTTGCTTGACAATTTTCTTCTACCACTGGGACTCTGCGTGTGTTATATGAGTGATGGCGCACCTCCAAACTTCTCGCTAGCTGTGCAAGCCCACTTGAATCGATAGATGGATTGGTCGTTGCGGTCCCTGGTCATCTAGATCGCAAGATCTGACACCAGTCGATTTTTGTATTTAGGGATGCGCAACTTAAGGCCAGTCCTGCAGAACTTCAAAGATCAACATGTGCGATGAACAAGCATGGAGATGAAAATTTATTATAACATTTGGCGAGTTTATTTATCAGACACTTAAATATCAGCTAATAGATTTTTAGTTTCATTACAAGAATTGTAATTTTTCAGTACATTTTGATATAAACTGCACTTTTTTACAAGGCGGATTCATTGGAACAGTTGAGAAAAGATATGCAAGATGACGTAAATGTTTTGCGATGGTGGTTTACCAAGAGCTATATGGTAATGAGCCCTAAGACCAAATATATAATATATAATGTTGCTCGTAAGACCTATTTCTCAACAAACATAAAATATCATAGCATTAACTGTAAAGAAAGCGGAACGTGCGATTGCCTAGAAATAGAACAAGTAGACAACATTAGAGATTTGGGATTATTCATGGATTCCAGACTCTCCTGGAAAACGCATATTGATAATACCAAACTGAAATTGATTAAATATATTAGGTTTTTTTACATGTTAAGGTCGGTGACTAAATTGAAATTATTAAAATCAATATACCATGCTTTGATTGGCTCAAAGTTAGAATATGGTATTGAAGTTTGGGGAGGTGCGTACTACAGTGTCTTAAGACCAGTCATTGTACTTCAGAAGCATTTTATTCGAATTATGGCAAATAGAACTAAATTGGAACACGCTGCTCCATTATTCAAAATCTTCAAAATTTTACCGGTTAGAAATTTATATATATTTAAAGTGTTAAGATTATTCTACAATAGAAGCGGAGGGAATTATACAACAGGGGGTGGAGGGAGGACTTTACGAAATGACTTAAACGTAGTTTTTCCAAAACCAAATTTAACAATTTTTAAAAAATTTTACTTATATCTTGCTCCAAATTTTTTTAATCTGATGCCTTTAAAAATTAAAACGTGTACAAATAAAATCGAGTTTTGTAGATTCGTGAAACAATATTTATTAGAACAGGAGCAGGTCTATATGTTTTTTATCAGTAACCAGTGAGGGAGAATAAACTGGTAGTAAGTGACTGTATTTTATTCTTGAAAGCTCTCTTCTTCACCAGTAATATGAATGGTAGAAGTGTGTGTGTGAATTATGTATATGTATGTGTATGTATGTGTATAGTTTTATTATTGTATTTCTATTTTTTTAGTGTTTTATGTTGATTTGAAATGGTTTGTCATAAAAGCCAAATCCTAGTTTTCTAAATGTAATTTGTGTGTGTATATGTGGGTTGGACTGGTCGGTCACATTGTTTCTCTCCCATCGAGCTATATTGTTAGAAATGTATAGAGTATTTCATCCCAAACAGGTTTTAACCTCGGGATGAAGTGACCCTTTGCTATTTTCTTGTAATACAGCAGGAAGTATTTTTTGTTATTATTATTATTAATAATATTATTGTTTATTATGTTATTATGAATTTTATTTTATATGTATTACATTTTATAATGTGAACAGTTGTCTATTTTATTATTAAGCATATAAGATTGTCAAATTTTTCCTGTTAAAATTATGTATGAAAAAGGGTCAAATAAATAAATTTTCATTTCATATGTTTTGTTTAAAATAAACAAAAATATTTTACTTTTGTATTTGATTATTTTTTACCCTATTTTATACCAATTTGTTTAGAATTAAATCTCTACAAGTTTTGATGATAAAATTTTACTCGGTTATCAGCCATTTAACAAAGTATTTTATAGCTAACTTTAAAAAAATATGTTTTTCGACCCCAATTATTGGTGCTTTACCTAATAATGTAGAGAAACAGTTCTGCAACCTACTTTTTACACTTTTTCAGGTCAAATTATATAAAACCACCAAATTTACCCCTTAATTTAGGGTCCCGGGAATTTCAGCCAGACTTAATTTTACCGGAGGATTAGAAAGCAGGACGAAATCTTTTCCTAGCCGTCAATTTCTTATTTAAACTCACAGCTGTTATTGGGGGAAAGTGTGGTTTGTTCTACTGTATTCTAAATTTTATTAATATAAATTAATCTTTTTTAAATACAATTTTCATAGCATTTTGTTTTTATGTTTTATAATCCGATCAAATGGGTGTTCCACTACAATATAGTGACATATAATTAAAATAGTCCGATGTCTTACTACAGAAAGTTTTGTATATGTAATATATATAAATCCTTTTCCTACTTTGAAAATTACATTTTTTTTTAGTCAAAGAAATACAAACTGAACCTTATACAAAATATACAGGTTTTGTTTACTTTCTCACATAGGCAGAAAAATGTATGTAATGTGTAAAAGAAACCAATATCAAGTTTTTGGATGATGTATCCGTTTCGAGGTTTTTCGCGTACTTTCCTCTACAGTCTATAACCATTTTTATTTAAAATTTGTTTTGAAATGTAACTCAAAGTATCATCAAAATCTAAAGTAATAAAGAAATTACTGTTCAAAAAATTGACACAAAGCTAAAATGAATCGCCATCATTTAAAAATATATTTCAATCATATACTATTTAAGCTTTGGGCGAGTTTATGCAAGCTTAGGCTATATTTAAATATATAAAAATATAATCCCAAAAACAAAATTTGTATGAGGGCGATATTTCCACACGACTTATCTCCTACAAGATGTATGTGGGAGAAGATTAAGTAATAAAGTATTACTTTTTTCTTTCCCAAAAAGAGGTTATAGACATTTTTTGAGAGATATTTACGAATTTATTTATGAGAAAGTTAGAGTAATTTTTGCACAGTTACTGAAACTATTTAAATCTCAACTATACAGTAAGACGACATAATTTGCTAAGTTACATATAATTAAAACAGCTTGTAAGAAAGTGACAACACGAGGTGCGTGTGATCTTTCATCGAAAGTTCAAGTTCACACTTGTCGAGTTCCTCATCAGAAAGGAAAACTACAATGGGAGTGTATCAGTATCAAGATCCCATGTATTTACTTGCCTTTTCATAAATAATCTCTGTGAACTCCATGTGTGGAGTAATTCCCACATTGATAAAAACTTTCTCACGAAAAGCAGGCCTACTAGTTATAATGATGAACTTAAGGTTTATTGGCATGTAAGTAGAAAGGAAGTAATTAATTCCAATGTGCATACGTTTAGTCATTATATTAATTAATAAACATATAAACTAGAACATGGCGTCATTGCGCATGCACCGTAGAACAGACAAGGTTACGCGGAAACGAACTAATGGTATTACAGATGATTATCTTGTTAAACAGAAGCTGATAAAACCAGAAAGCATCGAACCAGGCTTTGCGTTCTGATGTTACCACGACGCTTTGGAATTTGGTTTCTATCAAGTACCGACAGTGAGAGTTTAAGATAATCTTTGACGTCGATTTCACTAATGGCAGAGGTCGTGTTTGACTGGTCATCACAATTCGTCTTAATTTGAATAGAAACATAAAATAATCTTGTAAAAATTCCCGACTCATAATTAATGAGACTCCTCAACTATAAATGTCGAACTCTGAAATCACTCATTGGAATCTCGCTAGCCTCGATCTATAAAAGGACCTTTTAATCGTTCGTTAAAGACGGCTTAGCGCACGACATTTTTGCCAAAGACTTTTTGATTAGCAAAATGAGTATTTACTGTCAGCAGAAATAAAATTGTAATATCAAACTGGTGTCATTTTCCACTATCTTAAAAAGTAATTATTTTGCAACGACTACTGATGTGGCCTGGGTACAGTGTGTAAGGTTAGGTTAGGTTAGGTTGTGAACCTGGGTAAGGTGAAATTATTACCTGTGTCTTTACCGAATGTTTATGAAATTTAACATATTTTTGAGGGCTAGTGTCTATTATTAAACATCGCAGCCATAAATTATAAGTAGGTCTAACCCATATACTGTGTGATTTAAGTAATGTATTTAGATAGCCTGTATCTAAATATCATAAATTTAAGATCTCTATGACGAAATTAAGCCACAGTTTTTAAATTAATGTACAAATTTAATGTATTATTTAAACCTAGAAATTACTTAAGATATTTATATGGTTAATGTAACGATGATTCTTTGCTACTGTTATTTAAATTTTACAAATGGACCTACCTACCTACCTACCAAATTATTAAGATTAAAAATAAACACAATAATCTAAACTCTTAACATTATAATTTAAAAATATCAAATTTTCCAAATGTTTTGGTAAACTTGGAATGAAAATTATTGGGCAATTATACAGCTCTCCATTATTTTCTAGTTTTACATTTCCTAAAAAGCTTTGGCCAAAGAATTAAGTCGAATATCTTCTTACTATTATTAAATAACAGTTTTTCTTAAAATTGAAAATTTATTTATTTTAAGAACATGAAGTATTGTCTAGTAATTAATGTTAATCTAATATTATTTAATCCCAGATTACAAAAATTCAATTTTATGGTATTCATAAGGAAAATTATAAATACCTAGGTATTTAGGCGTTTAAGTATTTGTCCAGATATTTTACATCACTAATATGTTTGTTGATAACTTACATTTGACAATTTGAGGAATTAAATCAATTTATAATGGCTATTTTTAAGGAACCACCCAGTTTGTAGCCATTAACATAAATAACGAACATACAAACACACAAAGCCTACAAGTTGTACATCAATCTATATATAAAAACTTTAACCCACCACTTTCTTTCACCAAAATGTAGAAAACTAGAAAAAAAACAATATTAATCTGAATTAAATTTAAACTTGAACAAATTCTAACGAAAAATACGTTTATTAACTCAAACGTGTTCCAAACAGCAGTGTCGCCTCTTCAGTGATACACGAGCTACAATAATTATGTTCAAGTTTTATTATAATTTTATGTCATCTCACAAGTCTAAATATAAATATTTAACTGCTATCATATTTGGCGTTTTCATAAAGCAATGCACAAGCCCTATGAAACACTATGTATGACATGGCAAGAAAATTTCCACCTTAACAATTTCAAACATATTACTGTTTATATGAAAATCCAAAAACTACTCTTGAACTCCCATTATCTCCTACCTACCCCCCCCCCCCTCCCCACACTTTACTTCCTCAAACCATACACAAATGCTCTTACAAAAACATAAATATGATAGCCAGATGTCAATAATACACCATAAAATAACTACGCGATGGGTGGGGGAGTATTATTAATGTATCTACAGATTTGTAACATATGAAAATTAAAAACGCACATACCAGTTTTTTTAAGTACATGTTTCTGAGCATATGTACTAAGTAAGAAAGTTTGTGCAATATTTGTTCACCATATATTTGTTTAAAGATAATTCACCACAAAATACAAATTCACAGTACTTCCGCCATTTTGAGCATTCGTCAGATCAATTCTTAGGGGGGAAAATTGAAACTCCGTAACCGTCACATCAGATCAAGATTTCGTAATCGCCAAACCATTCCTAACTTTTGATTTGAATGTGTCTAGATTCCAACGCGTCAAAACAATTACATGCTTAAAAACAATTAAAACTTTTTACAGCATATAATTAAAACTGTTACGCAACGTCGACGAATCCCACAATGCTTAGTCATCTGTGACTGCAATAGTTTATTGGTTGGTATACCTGGAGGTAAACGGTGGATAGGCTGCCCTTAGGGAAGTCTCTTGAAACAATATCCCTTTACTGATGTTCTATTTACTTTGGATAGTGCTGGGTTTTGATATTAGTTTACAAAACCCTATTTCATTCCCTTGTATTTTTATAACAAAACAAATAGTATACATAAATTCGAACATATTCTCTGAGAACAAAAATAATAAAACTAATCTATCTACCTTCAAATCACTCCCGTTTCACCGGTTTCGGGTGCATTTTATTCTTTTTATTTGTTTCTTATCATATGAATGTGTTTGTACTGTTCTTTGTTGTAATACAAATACGTGAGTTGTTATCAATATAAACAAATAGCTAGGCCTACACATTACTATACATTATACAACATACATCATTGTCATACAAAAAGTAACAATAAAAAAATTACTAAAACACAACAAACTAACACAAACCTGAATAAACCAGAAACCCTGAATTAAAACTTGAAATATAAATATCAGATTAATAAATCTAAAAGATGAAGATATATACAACAGATAATAGACAATAAGTATAAAGAAACAGTTTTGGTTTATTATGAATTCTTTTGCCATCTATTACTTTTTCAAAACAAAATTAGCCTATTAAAAAAAAAATAATAAATAAAAAAAATTCCGATATATGGTACTTGCGAAGCCAGTAATAGTTTATGAAGTAGAATCACTGGTCATAGTTTCGTTGTACTTTACACGTCAGTTTGTACACTTGTAGAGCACAACCAAAATTCCCATTAGGGGGTAACTGTTGTGAGTACAGATAATCCCAAGGGACCCTAGCTATATCTACACTTTTTTCAAGTAGACTTGGGTTATATCTTCGTCTTTCATATCAGGTCTCTCATGGCCAACTCTTGTTTTCTTCTAAGATTGGCGCTATTAAAGTAATCTAGGTCTAGGAGTCTTTATTTTATACTAGTTCTTCTTTTTTTAATGCGATGATGACCGAGAGGTTTGTTATCTTTAAACGACAGGGAGGGGGATGTATATCTGTGATCAGTCATGACTTGATAGAAGATTCTTCTATTCGATAAACGTCAGAAAAGGTTAGGCTAGGTTAGAAAAGATCAACCCACACTTATTAACCTTTGTTAATATCTCACCTAATTGTTTGTTTGGTGTATTATACCATAGTTTGATATTATTTAGGTTTTCTTAGATTTAAAAACATATTAAACCCTCATATAAAAATATAATATCCACATACAATTAATATTTGACATCTAGGACAGGTTAGGTCCATATTAAGCCGTAGTTTAGTAACTACACACCTTGATCACACCAGACTGCTACTTAGAACTAACAATGCCTTCTATTATTTTGAAACACATGCCTACAACAATCAAACGTATTGACAGTTTCGACAGATATCAAGCCCCAACAACTAATCAGATACGTAGATGTAGTGGAAATTAGGACAACTTGCATCTCGGGAATCCTCATAGATTATACTAATTCTTGTATATTAATTCCAACCTTGAAATCGGCAAATGACCAAATACATAAAACAGTTAAAAAATAAATAAATAAATCGTTGTGTTTATTTGTAAACCAAACATGATATTTTTTTAAATCCGTTCCCTAATTTTAATTTTTTTAAATTAAGACACATGTCTTGACCTAAATCTTAACCCCAGCTAGTACCTACCCTAGGAATTCCATGAACATTACTGATTTATACCATAAAGTTAGAAATGTAATTTAAAAAATAACCGATCAGGCTATATTAGAAATGAAAAGCAGATGTAAAAGGATAATATGTGCAATTTTGGGGAATTTTAACATTATTTGGCATTTAAAACAAAAATTCGGTGCACAAATAGATCTTCCAAATTTATACAATACAGTTGTTTGTTTTAACACACGGAAAAATGCAACGTAACTTGTTTGATCCACTCCCCAATATAAAAGTGTGTTACTGGCCATTAAGAACCTCAGATACTGAGTCTTTTGAGCTTCATTTTGTAGATTTGCTTAAAAACGAGAGGTGAGAAGGAGCTTGATCTTCGAACAGCATTAACCACTTATCAGTCAGAGACAGAGCCACAATAAAAGATCAAGTGCCACGTAGTCAAAATTATGTTGAGCTCATATGTTGTGCATACCACAGCCTCCCGTTAAAGAATTGTGATTTTTTTTTGCTTTATCATACTCTGATTTAGGGAGATGCTGCATGTAGGATTTTTTCAGCATTAATTTACTGTAATTGAACATTGCAAAACCATCTAATTTTGCTGGTGATTGGATTTCATCCATCTGATGGTGGTTGCTCTGGCACACCGATATTCCTAGAGTTAGCTTTGGTTCTATAACTCTAGATGCAGATTCCATCCTAGACAGTCTATCACCTTTCACTCTTCTTCGTTGTCTTTGATATCCCTACTTAACAAGGGGGAAAAGTGACAAAGTTTTTAGAAGTTTTTTTGGGGGGGAATTTGTAATGCTGTCTACAAACTTTGAAAAGCTGGAACTTGATATGTCACAAAGTAATATGTTATGTAAATGCCTCATCTAACAGACTTGGTGTGGGAAGGGGGGGACACTTTCCAATAATTATTTAATAAGATCGCAGATTCAAGCAAGCAACTGATTGACGTATGCCAGGTAGAAAGTATCGCCGCATATATAATGAAGCTACAGACTACAGAATAAAATCTAACGCGGAACTAAGGCCAATGTTTTGCTTTGCATTCGATGAAGAAACAGTTAGACGCGTTCTATTTCGCTGCTCAGCGACCTTCATTATACGTCTAGTCGGTCTAGTATGCATAGATGCATCTGCTACATCATACAGAATAGGAAAATATCATTTTTTAATTATAACTTGGTAGAAATTTTATAATTGGTCAAATTTTATTTGGTTATAATATTGTTTGTGTATACTTATACCAAACAACTCCAATTTTCGTGCATACAATATTGTAGACACGTCCCTTTCGTTTTTCTTTTAAAAACACTAAACATATAAACACAATGTGTGAAATTTTAAAATATATTTTATACTTCAAATACTGTATATTTAAAGTATTAAATTAGCAAATTAGAAGTTATAAAATTACCTTCAGGAAAATTACAAGAATATAATCACTCATCCAAATAAAGCCAAATTGTTTGGCTTTGCATCGCTAAAACAACAAAGACGGATAGATGTAATTAAGTTGTACAAACGACGTTTTGGACGGAGAATCGTTAAGAATTTGCCTACAAAGCTTTACAATAAAATGTTTCGTCGACCATAATAAGACTATGGATACGAGTAGGTTAATATTTTTAACAAATTAAAGATTAAAGATGTGGCTTCATTTTCCAGTAGAAATACAGGAAATTAAGAACATTAATCCGAATTAGAAAAATATGCACATTACCATTTTTTAAAAGTATACCTTCATTGAATTTTTCGGGCTGTTGAAAAATAAAAATTAGGCTTCTAAATTCATTACCGACCTAAGCTAACGTGACAAACAGCACTTGATGCAAAAATTTAATTTCGCAAGTAATTTGAAACATAATAATGAATCAGATAACGTACAAAGTTTATTTTAGTAGTTTCCAATTTACTAATGAATCATAATATCCGTTTGGCACATCGGTTTGTTTCGCATATCTTCACATTCCACACACAAAATATTAAATTATATAAACCAATTTTAAGATATAATTCCAAGAATTTTATTTCTAAGAACCAGCTCATGGATCATTTTAACTTTATGACCAATTAAAAATTGGTATTTTTAAGGAGATGGGGACAATTTTGTTTAGATCCGCTAATGACCTACATTTTAGGAGAATTTTATTTAAAAAAGGATAGTGAGAAAACGAAATGTTTATGTTTTGGTATTATGGCATCAACCCTGAAATTCCAAGGTATCTGAGAGTAAAAACAATCTCATACCTAATTTGATCAAAATAGGTATTGTACTGGAGACCTTAAAACAGATATTTTATACACACAACCTTGTTGATTTTAGCAACCTTAATGTTAAAGTTTTATTACCCGGTGATTACTAAAGTCAAATTACCCCTTATATGACAAAAATAAAGACTTCTTATTTCTTCCTCACCATCCTATAAATTTAAGTTGAATAATTATCAGTCAAAATGTGAAAATGAACCAATGAACTACTTTAAGTTAATATATATATATATATATAGTAAAACGTACTTCGCTTGTCACAAACTCGTCATAAGCATAAATCTTCTTGAATTTCAATTTAGTTGTTAATGACGACAATCAAAAATAGTTTTCGTTTTATGCCAATTATATCGTAATTTTATTTGAGATTTGGCATAATGTTTTCAGTCAATACTCATCAAATATTTCTGAAAAAACAGATATATATATATATATATATATATATATATATATATATATAACAGTTTCATAGATTGTTACTGATAACTACCGAAAGAACACATCTGAAGAGACCACGACGAATATATTTTTTTGTCAAACTTAAGTGTCACATTTAATTCATTAAATCGATATTTGAGAAAAAATAAACGCCAAAATAGTCTCACAAACTAAACGGTCCACATTTAATCACACAGCCAGACTACAAAGACATCATTTTAAAACGGATATTTTCGAACATAGATTGTATTTGTCCTATCACAAAACATTCTTTAAAATGCGCATATGTGTGAAATTAAAAACGTTACAAAACGGACTACAATAAATACGACCAGCATGCAACCATGATACATGTACCTATAGAATTAAACAAAATGATCCCACGGTAGTTTAGCCATGACAATACTGAATGCAGCATGACCTCATGGCTTAGATGTTTACCTTGCGAAACACAACACTCACTCAGTCAGTCTACGATACAAACTGGACCTCATACTATTATAATTATAATGTCCTAATTTCTCATATGTTTTCAGAGCTTTTGACCGATATATTAGGCCTACTATGTATTAGAGAAATTATATTCTAGCTATTGTGATATCCTTTTATAGAAACGCTCACAGTCGCGACCATGAAATGTCACCGATCCTTTCCATGCAGAAATTTGGCAACATTTGTAGCTCACTGTATATAAGATGAGACATTTAAATTGTGACAAGTAAGTATTTCAAAAACTAAACCTTCACAGAAAAATGTTTAGGTATAAGTTATTTGGGAATGAAGTTGCAATAGAATGGTATTATTAATTCTTAGTTTGGTCATGAATTCTACGTTTTCATGGTATTTTGGAGGCTAACTTATTATTTATTTATTTTTTATAGAAACCTATTTATATTTTAGTCTTTTTTGTACTTTATTGTAAGTTAAAATATGAAAACTTTAATCTGAAACATTTTTAAACCCTTAATTTTAAAAGATATTTAATAAAATATTTGTAGATGTCGATCTTCGAGAATTTGTTTCTCGAACAACATCAGTTCTAGAGATAAATTAAAAGAGACAATGGTTTACTTTAACCTAGAAAAATATTAAGAATTTTGTAGCAATTATTTCATTGCAGAGAAAAATGAATTGAATTGTCTAAATGAAAATATATATATATATATATATATATATATATATATATAAGCTTTAACAGGTTAGATACAATCTTGTTGAGCACTGTGGTGAAATTCACAATAATGATTTTATTTCACTAGTAGATATGTAAGTTTAGATTTAGTTTAGAAGCAAGACCCTCCGATGATGATAACCATGTTATCGAAATGTACATCAGGGCATTTAGTGGAAAGAATTAATAAAGAACAATTAATCAGATAATTGTGCTTTATTTTAAGTTTCCAGTGATTGTGGTTAGGGGCAAATTCGAATCATTATTTAACAGGTTAAATAAATCATTATTATCTCTTACAATCTCTCTCTAAAGTGGATATTTTTCAAAGTTCAGAAGATATCCATATACCTGACAAAATATCTTGAAAAATTAATTTCGGATTAAAAAATGTTTCAGACAAATGTTAAATTATTTAGAGCATAATAAAAATAAGTTTTTATTACTTTTTTTAAAACAAGTTTACCTTCTCATTGAAGTAAAAATGTATACTTATTAGATTTTACGGTTCTATAAAAATAAATAATATCATTGTGCCGTGGGGAAGAGATTTCTTACAGAAAGTATTTCTTAGAGTGTGAGTATCCCTTATTTTGGAGTCAACGATTTGGCAACACTGGTAGTAGATCCTATAGAGAAGTTACGTAATGGGAAACATAATAAGCTTCAGTTTTTCATCAGTTTTGGGTACTTCTGAGTCTGAAAATACGTAGTTTTGAAATTATGTCTATAGACCGTACAATGCAAAACGTCGTCTTTCAAAGCTTATTTCACTTTTCGACTAACACAAAACATAATTTTACTTTACTTTTATAATTTTGACCAAATTGCAGCCTCAAATAGGTCGTCCCTTTTTTAAAATGCAGACAGTTTTTAGTCAAAATCTGTTTTGAATCAAAGCAATGGATGCACAAGGATTTTTATTAATTCGATAAAATTTACGTAAAATGTGAAGGTTTAAGACCCAAACCACACGTAAAAGAAAGTTACTCTTTACAATTGGATAACAGATAAAAGAGGAATGTACTTGTCAATGGCAACAATCTTCTTCTTTTTTAAACTTTTTTACTCATACATAGGACAGCATATAGAAATTATGATGGGAAATAAACTAATTCGTGATTTTTGATGACATGTCCGTTATGTGGATCCATAACTTCAAATAAAACTCTGAACCCTCGATCAAAGATTCCTCACATCGGCGAACCACCTTTTACACGTCAATTAATATGAATACACTACACAAACACACTTTTTATAATATCAGACACGCACACTAAAAAGCGCCACGATTTGCGATTTGCGTCACACAATAATTAAGAATTTTTATGGTGGATACGTCGTTAACTGGACATCCTAGCTCCACTACGGTAAAGTTAAGTCTTATATATTGTATTCATTAATAAAGACGTCATCATAATTATTCTGGAAGATAGAAACCGCGATCGTTGGAGTATAAAAATATTATCACACACATAAAATAATGAAAAAATATATAAAGCTAACATATTTACAATTACGATTTAAAAAGGAGGAATGTAATTAAATATTTTGTGTACCACACCTAAGGAAAGCATATTTGAAGTACAAAACAGTACTGCAAAATACCAGGATGCTACTAGCTTGTCTCTCATTAATCATGTAATTACATTTCATTAATTAACTTTTTAATGAGGAGAAATAATAACCTAAAATTCCATTTCAACCCCGTCTCCCCAATCGTTATTTCACGATGGGCCAAAATAACTCGACAGAATTTTATTGGCACAGACTATTTGTAGGTTTGTAGGTTAACATTCACAATTCGATTGGTCGCTATGTTGGGTAGGATGAACTTAGAGACCTCTAGTTTGCGCCATCATTCTTATTTTTAAAAGACCTGTAAAATGAGGTATCACTCAATAGGGGTTGCTATTTAAAATTCTTGACTTACCCCCAAACTACCACATTTGGGGGTAAGGGTTGAAAATTTTGATACTTCAAAAAACTCCTCCTTTGGTTATCTAAACTTTCCCAAAAACAAATCTGTCTATTTCCATTAATAAAAAAAAAAAAAAAAAAAAAATAGGTGGGGGTGGGACTTTTAGGACACATAGTATATATATATATATATATATATATATATAATTACTTCAAATATTATTATTTTTGAGGACCGAGAGACCACGACTTGCCTCGCTACACTGCGAACCCAAATGGATCTACTGTAGAATGGAATAACCAGAATCAATTCTTTGGTCTCTGCGGGAATTGAATCCGGCTCCTCTCTATTCAGAAACAAGAGTGGTAACCATTCATATTCATCGCCCTCAATTAATCAAATTCAAATACTATTTTGTAAACATTAATGCAAATTTAAATACAGACAGTAAACATTTTGCACTTCTGTGCTAGAAATCTTTCAACGTTTTTGTTAACAAATCAGCTTTAAAACTACTGAATCAAAATTACTCTTTTTAGTACAATGACATTCTCATTATCTCAAATTATAGAGCCTACGTAATCTAAATTTCAACCGTTCACCGCAACTGAATTTAAAGAAATAAAATCATCACAACACCTAATAATGTTATTTTTTTAAGATGGCGAACAAAACACAAACAAACAAAATTTGTTGTAATCAAATTTACGTTCGAATCTCTCAACCGATATTGGCCAACTTTAAAACGTATGTCTTAAAATAAAGATACCGCTGAAATCAGGACAATTTCAACATTTTTTCGAAATGGCGGCCAAAAACCGATTCGTCAAATTTATGTCTTAAATAAATGGATGAAAAAGTTATATCTCATGGGTCAAAAAATCGAAAAATTGAGTTTTTTGCGGAAAAGTTCCCTGACCCAATAAAGTAATTCTTGGATTGATGGATGCCTGCCTGACTGTCTGCCTAGCGTATCTCGTCTGTCATATATGCAGTGTTCTATAGCACACATAAGTAGACCGATTTGATCAAATTTGCTATGTGTACATATTTTGGCCATACACCGGGAATTTTTTTTAAATCGATATACCATAAAAAATCAGAAAATTACGATTTTCTCAAAACGATTTTGATCAAATTTGCTCATGTTTAGCCTCTTTTAACCAAAACAAAATGTATTAGTTTTGTTCGTGACCAAAAATACAGGTTCGTGAGTTACCAAAAATCGCCCATCGGGCTGTTATAAAATTCGTAATTTCTCAAAATCGCCTATACCGATTTCCTTCAAATTGTAGTTAAATGTAAAGATTAAATACTCAAACCCGTGTGAAAACACCCAGTAAACAAATATTACAGTTCAGGAATAATTGGCAGAAAACAAAAATGAACTTTAACTTAATGCCTTTAAAAACTTGATTTTAATCTAATGGGTTAACGCTGAGGACACGTTTATGACACAAGGGAAGCAACTTGACGTCTTTATTTATTTTTTTTATTTATTTATTTTTTTTTTTCAAAGAGGACGTCTTTGAAAGTTCTTTTACATTTTCTGACTGACAATCGCTGAACTGAGATTTTAGAAGAAATCTAGTTTTGGTTCGTTTTCATTTTATTTTAAAAATGGGGGGGGAGTGAAAAAGTTTGTGCGATCATTTATTTAAAGAGATAACCTTAAATTTTAACAAAGTTAAAACATGTCTACAACATTCGAAAAAATAACATTAATCTAATTTTGGTTAAATCTATAAAGTTGTTAAACGTTGCGTCGTTTTGATTTTTGTACTGCTCCAATTCTTTTTAAGGTTTCTATTCATTTCTTTCTTTGTCTTGTGTGCACTTAATCAATATATGAGAGAAATCTTCACTTACGTCACAATCACTGTAATTTAGGTTTGTTGTTAGCCCATGAGAAATTAAAATTACAAAAATAGCGAACCATATTAAAATTCAATTTAAACTGACAATAGATTATTTCTACCAATTTCTACATTTGTTTAGCAAAGTTTAGTTCTTAATGCTGTTTTATTCAGTTTGCTTTAAATACCCAATATTTTTATATTTTTCTAGAGATATTTTCTGCAATTCTTTTTTAAATTAATATTTCAAATCTGTAAATGGACTAGGGAAATTATTTATTGCCTTTTAATATTTTTCTAAATAAAATGTTTCCTGCTTCATTTCCTTTAATATTTGAATGACCACAAGTATCAACTGCAATTCTAAATTATTATTATTTAAACGTAACTTTGGAAATATAATTGAAACCAAAATTATGACTTTTCTTATTATATTTAATGAATGAAGGCCAGTTTTTGAGTCAGACGAACTTACAAACTTTTTATTAATTTTATGTTTTTCTGTGAATTCACAAAATTGAAAAATGGCTATTAAGTTTAAATCCAATACAGTGTTGGTCTCAGTATGATAAATAGTACTTCATCAGTTTATAAGTTGACAGAACTATAAATGAAACTGTTACTATAGACCTTCCGGAGTATGTTTAATGTGTCTATAACAAATTGTATTCTTCGATGGATATCTTTATTGGAAATTATTTTAAGAATTTCATCATTAATCAAAAAAGTATAAGAACATTAATTAAAAATGCAGTAAATTTAAGAACATTTGTAAGCGTCTCTTTTCTGTAAATATGTGTGGATTCAGAAAGAGAGATAACTTTCAATTAGACTTGATTAGGTTCTTTCCACACACTTCAAATTCTGACAAAAAACTTAAGTTCATCGAAAAATATAGAGATTATTGTTTTCCGAAGCAACAATTCCAGTTTACCAAATTGTTAACTTCACCAATGTAATTAAGATATTAATTTGTTTTAAATCAGCAGATCTAAATGTCAATCGACGTATCCGCTGTATAAATGTCAAACACGAATGCGTATCCACTACTTAATTCAATTTATCGTCCAATCAATTTTGATTGAAATGTTTACCATACAAAGCCTACCCACACATTTACTTACAATGCTGGTGGTGCCTAATACATGTAAAGATTACAAAACACTTTTAAGTTTCAAGTATTTACACATCGGTGGTTGGGTTATCACATCATTAGTCTATTAAGTTCGGAATAGACCTGGCAACCGCATAACGACAATAGACAGACATACTCCTAAGTCTTACAGTATACGTCAAAATAAACAGTACTGAAACTGAATCAGCTGTAGCTGCCTTCTCGATCAGCTGTGTCATCTTTTGATTGTTGCCTCGTCTTCGTGATTATTATTTCTTTCTTATTTGAGGTTATTTTTTGCTGACATGGTGCTAACTACGGCAGATAGCTTTTATCGTATCTAATTATCGAGCATTATTTTCGCTAATACGAATTGGACGTGCGGGCGGGCCAAGTTTGCCACACACTGCATTACGTTTTCAGGAACATTTTCACAAAAACCCGCCTAGTAATGCTGTGATTATTAGTGTTGTTCAAAAATTTCGAAATACAGGTAGTGTTTTGACGCAGTGGAAGGGCTATTCAGGTCTCCCAACTACTGTCTGTACAATTGAAAACCACGGAAGAGTGTTGCAGCAAGTGTTACAGTCTCCAAAAAGAAGCCTAAACTGAATATAAGCAATACGTCGTTGAGAAGAATGTTATTTGATCGAAAGTTGACAGAACTGATCGAGAAGGCAGCTACAACTGATTCAGTTTCAGTATTGTTTATTTTGACGCATACTGTAAACGCGCTTTGAGCAAAAAACAAGTAATAAATCAATATAAAACTGAGTATATTAAATAAGATAGCAATACAAGAAGTTGCTTTGTTTGTTATATAAAGTCTTCCATACTTCCGGAATAGCCAATATAAACAAAACATTCCGCTTATTGAGTATTTCAGCAGAGTTGAGTGATGTAATCGAAAGCCTCAGAAATAGATTTACGCAGTTACGTTTGTTTACATCACGTGAGGCAGAATTGATTGTGTGAATGAGGAAGTATTCCGCTGAGGAATTTGGGAATACAAAAGCATTGACTGCGTGAAAGCTAGTGATGAAAATCATGTCAGAGTTTTACATCGTCATTTATTATATAAAACAAAAAATGTACAAACAATTTCCTTAAAGGCCTATACAAGATTGGGTAAAAATATCTCATATATGACGTTAAAAGTCCGAAGTTGTTTGAATCGGCGTAGCGTTGGCAAGCTATTTACTATAGAACTAGACGTAATTGCGGTTCTTTATACAGATTGTTTCGAAAAACTACAAAAGTCATTTTTATAAATCACATAACATGTCAATATTTTAACATTTTCAAACAGTACTTAAATAAATGCATTTAACGCGGAACAAAAGATACTGATTGTGTTTTATATTATATACTGAAAAGTCACATTTATTGATATAGTTTATTCGGATATATACCATTATTATAGTTATAATTTTGTCAGGTTAAATCTCCACAAGGTCACGCGCTAAACTTTCGAGTGAGAGAACAAAACGTTATTCATCCCAATAAACAGTTAACTAAGCATGTCTTTGGCATACAACTCCTTGTTTATTTAGTTCTCGGTTCATTTGATGTTTGTTATTCCTTGCGTTTTGTATTTCTGTGACTTGTGGTTTTTCCTGATCACATAAAGTTTAAAGTTTTACAAACGAATTGTAAGCAAATTTCTTAAAATATGTTGACTTAGTTTAAAAAAATGACGTAATTTTGAAAATAGGCTTATACAAAAATAGTTTAACTCTGAGAGTCAAAAACGTGGCTTTTTTGTTTGCGGCATTGCAAAAAACTGACAATACGATCTCGTTTTTCAAAGTTTTGAGACGACTTTAAGGTTTTGAAAAACTACTTTACAGCTTTTCGTTTCAAGCTTATCTAAGAAAAATCCATAACAATTCACAAGAATTAATTTCCTTTAACAGCCTACAGGACTGAACCGATTTTCACACCATGCGACGTATCGTTTAGTATCGGCAGGGATTTAAGTTCAATAACAACAAAATTTGACTAGTTTATTAAAAGAACAAACACTATTGGCAAAAAATTGTGATAATCCGCCATTTTGTGCTCACTAGCATAGTGTAGTCACTCATAAACTTCCGGATACCGAGTTGCGCTTGCCACAACAAAAAAAATGGAAGATGTACTATTTCTAATCAAAATTTTACTTGGATTTAAGTCAAAATTACCAAATACTTACTTTAAACAATGGCAAATAACAAAACGACGGATTCTCTTAGTGTCTTTTGTAACAGAGATCCTGCATTAGCCTAAATTGCTCAATTTGTGCGATCTGGATAACTGCCACGAAGATCGAGGTTGTTAAACAAGTAAATCTTAAAATACAAAAGGAATATCCCACCCAATCACGATAACATATCAATTGTGAGTCGAGATATTTATATATTTGCGTCTTAATAAATTTTAATGAATTAATTTTGAAGGTTTGATAATTTTTGTCCACGCTCTTAGATAAGCCTTAACAGAATAATTACCCAGCTAAATAAATGAGATTATTAAATAGGCCTAACCTAACCTATTCAACACAAGAGCAATACCAATGTTTTATTATTACTTTCACTCTAGACTATTGCATAAATTGGCAAGATAAGCCGCACACTTGATTTACGAGACAATCGCATGTTTACAATAGTATTATCAGGTCAAAAACTTTTACCTTTTCTTATTATTAACAAATTGTCTATTAGAAGCTTTAGAGATCTATCTCATCATCCAGTTATATGTAGGAATCTCTTGATCTAAGGATTCCACAAATAACATTTACTTCAGTTAACCTAACCGGTGAATTCTTACACAAGTTTCAAAATGGTGGAAATTCAAAACCTTTAAAACATCAGTCTCTCCATCTCAATCTGCATGTTTGTTCTATTTTATTTCCATTTGTTTTTAATGTTTTTTATATTTGTTTTTAATTCTTTTTGATCTCTTCTTCGTTTCTAGACTTACTTTTATAATGTATCTTATATACATTGGTTTCTGTTCTCTTACACTTTGTTCTTCCTCCTTGACTCTAATACTGACTTGTTCTTCGTTCGTTTCTTTCATCTTTATTCTCTGTCTTGTTTTCATCTACTTTTTACTAACATCTTTCAATTTCATTTCATATAACTCTCCTTTAAAATCTTATCTTATTCCTTCCCTGCCTCTTTTTCTATATATTATTCATAATTACAAAATTATTTTTTTATCAGATTTTATTCAAATTTAACACAAAAATACTTTCTTATAATTGGTATGGATAAGTTTATTAGCCAAAAAGTTAGTTTGGTAAACTTCAAAATAACGGTCATTTTAAAGTGTGTTACGCTTCGTCTTAGAGTCATATATGCTTCACATTAACTCGATGTGTGCAGCTTGGAAATAAGCATCTAATACTGATATATTGTGTTTTTTTCTGTACAAATTACGACTGTTATTACTAAAGAATTTATACCGCACACATCAAATGAAAGAAAACACAACTTTCAACAAAAAACACTTCATTAACGACGACTTTATAAGACAACGTTTGTAAGACTTTATAAGACAATGACTACGTCGTCATCTTAATTACACGTGTACATAAACTTTTTGCCATGGTCACTGAAAGTTTCCACAAGTGTTGCTCATTTCAAGTGAATAAATATGACACTTATCCGCATAACCTATACAAAAATTGAGTAATAAGGTAGGAATTGAATTTTGTTCAGATATCTTGTCAAATTTGGCTTAAAGGTCAGTTTATTATTTTGAACAACAAAAAAAGTACTGTAATTTGAAACGGTATTTAGGAAGTCTGTCTTACCTGATGATACTATCTCATTTTGGTCATAGTTCATTTTGTGCACAATACACAAATTAGGCCAAGGTCGCCAATACAAATATCATTCGTGTCGTGTTTGTTTATCTTTATACTTTTTATAACTCTTCTTTCCAATCTTATCCTTATTTATACCTCCTTACACCTCCTTCATCTTCTTACTTCCTTCTTTCCATAAATATTAAACTCTTTTTATTCAGATTTAGATCATTTGCTTCGTTTCTTTTTGACCATCTCTCAGACTCTTTAATTGTTTGTCCTTTCACTTCTCCACTTCTTTCCCACAATCATACGTTTTGTTTCAAACTATAGACCTTCCTATCTGAGACTAGTATTCCCCCACCTATCTCAAGACTTGTATTTTCCCCTTCTTGTCCAGCTAGCTTCCTCCCTTCTCCCTCCGTTTCCCAACCCTAAACTGTAACTGAATCGATATCTTTTCTAAATTAAGAAAACAAACATTACAATATTACTAAGAAAATTATATTTGATAGACAGAATATTTCCATCACAAAATACTGTATATAATATCATTAAATCACGTATAGACGAAAACCAATTTCCCATGTTTGAAGATAATACAAATTTAAAAGATCCGAAGAGAAAAGAAACATGTTTTGTCTCCTCACAATATCGACGGATTGTCTCGGAGTTTGTTTGACAAGACAATGACATTTTGTTATACAAGTAAAGTAGAACAAACGTTTTGATACAAAGATCCCGTCGGCCTTGCTTTACCTTTGGCCTTGGTCAATGAATCACTCCGCCTACTATAACCTCTAGTTCTATGTATTCACTAAATGTGGGATTATTATTATACTGAGAATCATAACTTACGTGGTATAAAAGACGTTCACCTTTCTCGTAATATTAAAAATATTTATTACTTAAACTGGAAGCTGTCTCCTGTTTGCTTGTTGAACGTCTTAATCTCACTTTCCAAGAATGGGAAGGGGACCAGAGAAGATATAATGCTGGGCGATTTTAATTTATTTGAGCTTAACAAAGTATAGCCTGTATAGTGTATGGACTGGTACTAAACAAACGAAAATATATAATTATTTTTTCCCGTAGTAAACAATTTGATAAATTAGTTACCCACAGATAAAATATCCGCAACCCTTTATGTTTATTTATTATTATTATCCTTAATTGATTGTTTTTCACTTAGTTCAAATTAGACCAAAACTAATTTCTAATTTTAGTTCTGGATCAAACTTGTCAATGAAACAGTGTCATCAACAACAGTTGAGAGTTTTTCTGTCTAAATGATAAAACGGATGTGTTTGTGAAATTATTTTTTGTATCACCCATATAGTATTTTCCTTATTTTTACTTCCATTACACATTTAATTTATTTCTATCACGCTTTCTCATTCTCGTGGTAACTTTTATAACTATTTTTTATGTACCTCATTCGAATTCCTTTTTCTATCTCCCCTTCTTCTACTCCTATTTTATCAATCTCTACTCTTTTCATGACTTTTATCTACTTTTTCCTGCAATTTTTATTTTTCACCCCCAATCAGTGGAGACATTACATTCTAAAATGCTGTCATTCTACGTTTCCGCTTTAAACTTTTGTAAATGACAATTAAAATTTCAAAGAAAAAGCTTTTTAATAATTTCGGTTCAAGCAAATTAGGATCAAATCAATACAAAACCGAATAAAAACGGAATGTATGAAATCTAGAGCCCAAAGGGCTGTACATTTTTCATTAATCACTTCAATTTGCTCTAATGAGTTCTCTAAGAAGCCCGATTTTGAATTTTTGTTTTGAATCCAACCCTGAAACACAATATGGATTGATTAAAACCTCAAGAAATTCATTGAATAAATGATAAAGAGCCATACTTTTCTCCCATAAGAAATACGAGGAAAAACACAAAAGAAATGAGACAATTGACAATTGTCCTCCCCATTGGCATAGCAATCTCGAGGTACACTAGCTAGATTTACACCTTGCTTCATCTAGTTTTGGGTTATATTCATCTTTTCCGCCTTTTCATGTCTCTTATGATCAACTACTTTTCTCTTCCGACTTTGACGCTATTACAGTATTCGAAGGCTAGAAATCTCTCTTCTCATACCTTACCTTATCAATTTGAAATAAATTATTGGTTTTGTATTAAGGAGAATGTTATGCTGTTTTTTTTTTTTTTTTTTTTTTTTAATAGCGGTGATCACCTAAAAAATCCGCGATTGAATTTCACCTTATAAAAAATGTAATTGAACTACAACACTCCAATCTTGATCCTTTAAAATTACTCTATATCTATCCCCCTTCCCCTCCCCTCCCTCTCATATTACATACACTATCTCGTTTTCATTCCCTCTTGCTTATAATATAAATATTGAATTTGTTTAAACTTCCTTTCTTTTTTACACATTGAGTTCAAAAATGAGGAAAAACCGTGAAATATCATACCCATATTATCCTTTCAAAAATGCCAAAACTCCAAACCACACGTCCGAATTCATTCACAAAATTCACTCATACTTAAAATAATACGACACGAATTGTTTTAACACGTTTCATCATATTTGAAAATAGTTCATTACATACTCATAATACGAGGAAATAATCGCTAATGCACAAAGCAAAATAACACTTCAGAGCAAATAAAATTTTATTTTATCTGTTATGAATCATAACAACTCTGTACAACCGTACAAATGAAGCAACTCATTAAGTTCATTCACCATAAATACATCAAACCGACTAGGCCTATAAAATTCCAAATTTATTAAATAAAGCAGCTGCAGTAACAATATTAAAAGTTGACACTTCCTTTACTTTAATGCATAACATGTATTAACCAATTAGAAACATAAACATTGCCATGTCTGTTTTAAATATATTAATACATACGCTATGGGTAAAGATATGTAATTAATGTAACAAATGTATTACTATTATATAGACACATTATGTAGAATAGGAGATATTACGTAACGTGAAATTGAAGATAAAGATAGAAGGGAAATATATGACACCAGAAAAAGGCCATGAAATTCTACTAGCAAAACTGTTCTAGCCAAAAATTTCATAAGTCTTAGACTGTTCTAGGAAAACGTGATTGAAAAGAACTCGGCACTAAATAATTCACGAACTCAGAAACATAACCTAACCTAAACTAAACAATTCTTTAACTCAAAAAGAAAGGCGCACGAAAATAGGCGTAACTCCGTTGTAAATGATCGGATTGGTGTAAATTAAGATGGAAATTTAAGAGTAAACTTCATGTTTAAAAAGCATTAATATTTTTTTAAATATACTTCCTACACTAGCATCATATTAATTTCTTTTATTCTCAAATCCGTGTTTATGGTGAGTGAACTCGCTAGTATCAAGTACCTTCAAGTACTCTGGAGACTGCAATAACACCATTCAAATAACGACACGAACCTGACAATACTGTGAAGATATTCAATACATAGTCTACTGTGAAATATTTGACTAAAATATATATTTGTAAAATATTCATCAGAAAAAAGATAATAAGTCACATATTAAAATAATTATTTATTCTTTAATTTTTTTTAAACACATTCTACAATATTACGTTTCAAAACTGCCCATGCACCCAATGACGTAAAATGTCGCTATTAAAATTCACCATTTTAATGTAAAGAAATCTACAAATTAAATCTTCCTAATTCCTAGAATTGTTCGTTTTAAATATTTATTAATTGTTTAAAACATTTATTAATTGTTTATTAATTTATTAAAATTATTTCAAACTGTCAATTGATTCGTTGATAAATGGATCGAAAATAGAACTAAAATTAAATCGGAATAAATTAAATCGACTTGAATGTTATATGTACCTCTGCACGGATCATTAAAAGAAGTAAATTATCCCCAGAGAGAATGAGTTATTTCGTTGTTCCCAGTGATGTATAATAGACTGACATGTTATTAGGTTACACATAACAGAAACACTATATTTATTAAGTGAAATAATATTAGCGTGCACCAGTTTATATTGTTTAATGTCATTTAAATGTACATACATAGCATGTGTCAATTTTTAAAAAAACTTTGTACGTAGCCTATAGGTAACTATGACAACCTTAACTGAATTATACGAACAACCAATATAGGTTGAATTGATAACCAACCAATTTGTTTAAACTCAATTCAAATATGCCAATACTTTCCTTTACTACTTATAATCACACTTTAAATAATTAAAACTTTTATAAATATACATGATATTTGGCATGATATTTGTCTTGTACATGATATTTGGCAAATAGGTTTTGGTTATTACAGTCTTCACAATTTATCAAATTTTTATCAAATATTACTTTTTTCACAATTGTATAATAGGCTATATATCTTTAAAACTGTAAACTGTAACAAAAAAGTTTTAAATCAAAATTATTTGGAATCAAGAGGAAAATAAATTGGCATTATTAATTCTTTGTTTAGACTATGTTTTCAAGGTTATTTGAAGTTCGCCTCAACGGTAAACTTTTATCCGATTTTAATTTTTCATGATGTTAAACAAAATATTTGGGAATCTCCTGACTTTCAAGAATTTGTTTTAGAGCAAAATTGTGAGACACAAATACGTTTTTAATCATTTTAAGGTTGTATTCTTTTGTTCAGAATTTTTGCCCTTTGGTAATTTATGTTTAATCCAAAGAAATAAGTAGTAAAAGTTCTCAAAACATTAACCGGGTTAAAATACAACATTTTTGTCTTTTGTTAATGTTACACATTTGGTTCTAAAATATTTTTTAGAAACAAATTCTTGAAGGTCATCAGTTTTTCAATTATTTTATTAAATATTTTTAAGTAGGATTAAAATATATTTCAGATAAAAAAATCTTACTGTTTTAGCATAAAATAAGAAAGTACAAAAAAGTTTCATTACAAAAATGACCTTCAAACATACCTAACAGAAAACTAATAACGCATATTATTTTCCCCTCTATAACAAATACCTTTGGTTTAAAACATTTATCTTCAAAGCTCCCTTCCTCATTTTTACTTTTTCAACAATCTGTTAACTTGGAACTTTCTAGAATACCCTATAGTGACAAATCATTTCTGTTTTTAAACCGATTTTTAAGTTTGTTTTCGGGGTGTGAGAAAGTTTGTGTAATGTTTAAAATGTAAACCATGACCCTATGTGACTTACTAGACAATTGTGTTAAACTGTTATAATTAAAGGTTTCCCAGCACACTATGTAAGTATTATACAATTAATGCAGCTTACAACACCGAGTTATAAAATAGTTTAATAGTTCTCCCAGGACTAAAAAGAGAAGTAAAACTGGGTTAAACTAAAACCAGAGGTGTGTAACACCATACAATTATTAACGTATAATTATTTAGAGCCAGCTACCATGGGGCTAATAATGAATAAAGTTATCAAAACGAATCTTCTGATCGAAAAATGTGTAAGAATCAAAACACTTTAGCCACTAATTTATTTATGTAATCTTGTTGTTGGTTTGTAAAATGGTGTAAAGATAAAATTTACTTGAAATCAGATTTTCAACGTTAAAAAAATAAATAATAACATCTGTACTAATTCATTCACTTAAAATGAGCAGCACTGGCTAAGCTTCTATTACAAAAATAAAACAATAATATCATAATATAAATTTGTTTTACCAAATGGAAGAAACACAATTTTTCACAAAAAACATTATATTTTTTAACAAGACTACGTTTCAATGACTATATCGTCATCTTCAGTTGTTTACATAAACATTATGTACTTGGAAATAAAGTGATTGTTGTAAAAATTTGTATGTTTTCTTTTATTTGGTGCACTCATTTATTTATTTAATGAATTTATTTCTTTAACTTTTGAATAGAAGCTTAATTTTTGTTCTAAAGCTAAATAATTATATATTTTTCACAACTTTTGAGAGCCACTAACTCATAAAAGGTTTACATTTTATAAAGTGTGTAGATTATAGGTATACATATGAAGACTTTGACAAAATTTATTCTTTTTTTCCATTTTATACCAAAACGTAGTTCAATTTAACCAATAGGTGTACCTCAATTTTTGTTTTAATTTTTTTATTAGTTCAAAGGAACGGTTTTTTACACCGTTATTTAATTACAGCCGATTCTATAATTTGTAAACAACATCTTTAAATAATTCATCAACAAGTTTCAATAATAAATTTCTAAATGTAATCATCTTCTATGTTAAGACTATAAATGACTTAAAAATATTGTTTACAAACCCCTTTTTACCCTTAAAAGTCCGAACTACCAGAAAGATAAAAGACCAAATTAATTATGCGTTTCAAATATCTATAAAATGGCTCACAGAATATAATATCTTACTTAAGACGATATTATTTTTAATTTTTAATGTATGCAAAGACGAACTTTACAGAACTCCAACGTACAATTCGTATATAAAAACAATTAGCTGTTTTCAAATATTATAGATTAAAGCTCTGTTTTTCTTCCTGTTCGTATTTAAATATCATTAATTAATATTGACAATTTAATACTTATATTTTCTATAAACGACAGTCCGCCTATAAAATGAGTTTATCTTCACATTTCGATCAAAAAATTGTAAGATCTGCAAAGGATGCATAGATCAATTTAGACGTGGTACTAACACAAACACTAAATTTACAACTTTCAAAAATCCCGTCCCATTAGAGTATACCTCCTTCAGAGACTTCCTGTTATACATTAACACATTTCCTTGCTTAACAAAGCTATTCACTTAAAGTTAAATTATACAATTAAATATAATTAACGGAATCTATGCAAGGATGCTCCAGTCCTGGAGTGTAAACAATATAGTTATTGCGTAGGCTACATATCGCACAATGTGTCTACGACGGCCTCGAGCTTAATTAAACACCAACATTTAAATGCAATGAATTACAAATAACATTTTATTCTGGATTCGTCAGTTTAAATGAACTGGTCAAAAAACATTTATTTCGTCAATGCCAATCTAATGTTACACGAAACAATTTAAAACTAATTTCTTATATATTTATATTTGGAGATTTGGTTAAGTATGTATAAATTCGGCCATTCTAAAGCTATATAAAGTTGTTTTTTTCCTAGTATTTTAATGTTCATTCTTTGGAACTCTTTGAATTAAGCATTAAATTACTTTTTAAATGCGGCATTTACATAGCATATTATGCCCCCGTTTGTAAGCAGCATTTAAAATTTGAGAAAAGAAATTGTTAATTTCGTTTCATAGATTTTTAAGATTTAAATCTATAAACAGCCATTCGAGCAGTTTTTATACTGTGTTCATTAATCTCTATCTCAAAATATCTAGCTATTCGATTTAAATTTATGTTTTTTCTTAACATCTTTTATAAAACTCTCATATACAGCGTATCCAAAAGATTCTGGATATCAAAATAAAGAAAACATTTAAATAAAAATATGCTAAAAATGCTTTCTTTTCGTTTATCTGTCTATTCGTCTTTTCTCTATACAATACCATAAAGAATCCGTACAAAATTGTTTATAATGTTTTACTAGTATTTTGGAATATACTACAAAATGTTAATTTTTTCACTTAAACATTACAAAATGGGTTTCATTTAATATTTTGATGTTAAATACCTCGAAAACAGTTTATTTTACAGTCTTACATTATTTAACTTGATTAATGGAGATCGAATCTATCTTTATTTCGATTGTATGATCAAGGATAGCAGAGCTCTTAGATGGTGTTAAACAAAACTAAATCATAATGCAAAATTTTGTATCTCTTCATTTTTTTGACCAGATGGAGACAAGTTTTGTCTTTTTCAATAAGAAGATTGCATATATTGAGTTTATTTTTATGTACAAGTGTAGTTAAGTGTTTGTTTATTCACCAAATTGTATTCAAAATATAATTTTAATCTTTAATGTTGTTAGCAAACCAGATAATTTATTGTGTTTATTTTGTTGTTTATTTTAATACTTTATCTGAAGAAACAAGCGCAGAAAAATTAAAAAATCACTTTTTCATAATAACTTAGCGTTTAATATAAATCGGTGAATTGAGCATATTAAACAGTTTTCTTTCAACTTGAAAAATGAATAGTTGATACGTGGCAACTACATGACTTTGCATAAGCTTTCTCCTTCTTATAAACACAAACACAAGTATTTTTATTATACTTGTGGTTGTCACGTTAATTAATAAAACCTGCAAATGTTTTGATCGTATCAATAAAGTGAATCTTGCCGTGAGTGTAGGGAGAGGCTTCTACTGGATTCGCTTGTAACATAAGCTGCTTAACTGGCTGAAATTGAGTTTTTAATGACGGTTTTCAAGGTTTATTTTAATTACAAAATTCAAGTTTCATTTTTAGAGACTGTTTTCAAGGTCCATTTAATTTATATTGACAAAATCGTAATATTCTTTAACTTTGCATTTGGCACAGTTTATCCGAAATTTTATCGAAATCTGTAGCTCCCCGATTTTGAGGTATTAAGCCTATAGCAGTTCTATAGGCAGTTTTTTGTCAATAAGAGTTGAACTAGAATTTTTGGGAGATAGCGAACATACGTTTTAGGGGGATCTTAGGGGTATTCGAGAAAAATTAAATAAAAGAACATTTTTTTAGAGGAGGTATCCACGTAATTTCAAAGTACGTCGATTATATTTACATTTTTTTAGCCAAAACTGTACAAACTTTAAAGAAGATCTGTCAACCTTTTTTCATATGTTCTTCTTTTTTTCTGCTGATGTAGACACAACCATTTTGTAAAAATATTTTACCGAAGGCTACTTTTTTGCCTTCACAATATAGAGAGGAAAAAGGGAATAGAATCCCAACTAAAACTTTCACAGGATATACATTTCATAAAATTCATAAAAAAATGAATAGGCTAGAACTATGCATAAATATGGAGCATACTATATAAGTAGCTGCATAGCTCAGTTGACGGTTACGCAGGTTACACAGGTCCGAGTTAGGTTTTGTTTATGTTACTTACGCCCTAACAGATGTAGGCCCTAAAGTAAAAACGTTAAGCAAGAACAAGAACTCGAGTAAATTTCATCTGATATACCTACAAAATTAAGCATTAAGCGGATTACCCATCTTTCTGATAATCCTTATCCATTTTTATCCTCCACCTCTTAAATCATTCAGTTACCTGTTACACTACACCTACAAGAACAAAATGTGAGTTAATGAGATGGGCCTATAAAAAAAAAAAAAAAAAAAAAAAAAACTGCCGTATACGGACAGACATAAATCATTCCGAAAGTGGTTTAAACATGTTCATAATAATTGTGGAGCAATAGAAGTAAGTACTATTTCACATTCACGTGTATATTTTACGTTTGTTCAGAAGATACAATTTTGGATCTACAACCTCTCGACTCAATAAATAAAGATACAAGGATGGAACGTTGTGGCTTCAGGTCATGGGTTAAAACAATTGACTAAAGCTGAAGCAAAAGTCGGTGTTTCCACTCCATTAAATCCTAACCTTGTATTATATTGTCTCACTGTATTTGTCAAAACTACGAGACTAGTATATCACTCGTCTTGATTTATAGAACCAAACAGAAGCATAGTGTTTGTTATCAATGAATACTGAATGATTAATTTACATAACATGAGCTATGTCTAGGGTGTTGCCAGCTCAGTGAGTAAAAAGTTATTTGAGAATAACAATTTAAACGGGTTGAAGGATAATTTTAATTTAAAACTAACGTGTTTCATTGATCCCATTAATGTGTGGTGAGTTTCATTGAAAAAGGTTGAGTAATTTATGAGTAAAATTAACTCCAGATGGGGGACAGACGCTTTGTGTTTCTTTTAATTTAAAGTGCACAATTTGCCAGATAGGTAGAACACTTTTATAAAATCACAGTAGTGGATTTTTTTTGTTTTAATTACAACGCTTTCTCTTTTATTCCAATCCGCTTCGGGATAATGCATATTTCCATTTCTTTCGGTCCAATAAACAAGTTCCCGTATACATTTTTTACCTAAAATATACACTTTCTATTTTTCAAACAGCTTCATTCAAAAGATTTTTTTCAAAAGATATATTTCAGGGAGTGAGCTGATCGATTTTGCAGGCTGTTTTAATCCATACTTTGGCACTGGAATAAATTAATAATTAAAATTTCTACAAGACAATTCTACAAAAATTAAAGCAAAATATAATTAATTAATATTTATGTTGATTAAAAGTTTTGTAATGAGTCAGAAAAAAACGATGACGAGTTCTTGGAAATAGTTTTAGGAAATGGACGCTATGTGTCGTCTGAGCATATCCCGGCAGTATTGCAATTAGTTTGTTTTCAGTCTTTATTCGTACCCGTTAGACTAATACACGAAAAAACGCAACGGAATCACCCGGGCTCGAACCTGTGTAACCTCTAACGATTCACAGTTTTATATATATAGCTAAAAATTTGGAAGCATAGCCTACCATAAGACATCAATATTTTGTTTTTTATAAAAATCCAGTTCAATAATTTTGTACTTGATTCTGTTAAAATATACGTAGTTCCAAAAAAACCGAAAACAAAAGTGTTGGTGGTCATCTCCCTAAAAATAGTGATTGGCAAGTTATCTATGAAAAATGTTACCCTAAAAGTTCGAATAGCCTACATCAAATCGGCCCAAGGTTTAGTCATAGACCTAAGTCTTCACATTAAACCAAAATTTAGAAAATAGATTGAAACTTTTTGTTACATTCAACTTAGTAATGGCTTCCTCCACAGTTCATCTTCACTTTTGACTAATAATTCCAAAACTGGAATATTAAAAAAAAAATAAAAAAAAAAAAAAAAAAAAAAAGTAATAAATTCTTGTTTCCTTTCTATTTACGGTATGTGATCGAGATCGGGCATTTTTTAGTACTAACTGTAGTGAGAAGAATTCACGCCTTAACTAACTAAGCTACAATAAAATTGTAAAAATACACTAAAAAAGAAAGAAGAATAATAGGACCTACCACGCTCAATTTAACAGAATTTTATCTTTTTTCAACTATAAAAATTAATAAGTTTATCGTCGTTTAAAAGCACGTTTAATACAATTATGAAACACTCGACAAAATAGAATAAAAACCAACATCCACGAGTTCCGATTTTTCTGTCTAACTAGCTGACGGAACTGTAGTCACGCACACACGCACAAAAAGTCTAAAACAAATGACAAAACGTGTTCCAGTGTCCACGATCATGCTATGACGACATCTGCAATAGATAAATTACGTCTCTCAACATGTAAATTAGGTAATAAAGGCTTCGTCAATCATGGATATTATATGAAAATATTTGTAAAGTATAAGTTAAAGCCGATGTTTCGCCACAAATCTATGCAAGTTGCCATCAATTCATCCTACACTTAGGCCTACGTCACTGGTTAAAAATAGAAAATTGTGAATAGAAATAATCACCCGCATCCATAAAATGGCGTCGGCCGCTTCAGAAGATTTGTGATCCTGTGAGTTGAGTAATTAAATACCATTTGCTGAGAATAAGCGGTCCTCTTTATAACTTTGTGCGAGTTCTAAACTGTACAGGATGTTTCAAAAGTAATGAACACCTTTTTTGACCCCATCATTTTTACAATTTCATAATATATAAAGAAAGTGTTTTAATGAGGGGAAATCAATGTTGAGTTTTCCGTGGATATATCCGTTTTTGGGGTTCAAAAAAAGGTTTATTTCTTTTATTATAAGAAAAATCTGTCAGTCCTGCATCACTGGTTTCTCAAACACCAGATAACTGATTTTGTTAAAAAATGGCACTAATTGGTTTCTTTCCTCCTGAATTATGCACGTTACGTATAACCAACCTAATTCAAAATTTAAAGATGGGCTATCACCATAAAACCAAAATACAATAAATAAATCTTCTCTAAATCAATGATAAAAAATTTACCTAAAAATGTGGAACCCATAATTTCCCCAAATGTGGGTGTTTTCGATATAAATTTTTAAAAACGCTGTAACAGGGCATAGTTTATCGAAATCAGCTGTACCGATTTCAATCAAACTTTGGTAAAATAAAAATATAAATAACTACAATAAAAACTACGGAATACAGTTAAAAATCTAAAAAATCTAAAATAAATCGACTTTACCTTACAAGTTTGAAAATGCGTTTAAAGCCCTTGTTCTTTCCAATTCCCATACAACTTCATAACTATAAATAGTAGGTGTTTCAAAACTAAGAAATGGCTGTCATTTGACTCTCTTTATCATTCTATAAGTAGAACGTAAAGTGCGAAAAATAGATAGTTCGATTTTCGTAGACACACTCTTTTTGTATTCCCTAAAGTTTTGTAAGAATGTCACCATTGTTTCACAGAAACCGATTGTTTAGATTAATTCAAAATAGGTTTCAAAATTTTTCAAGTAAATAGAATCAAGATAACTCAAAATTAAATATATCTAACATAAAATTCAATTTCCTCGAATAGGTTCGAATAGTGTTGTAACAAATTTAGCTTATTTATAGCTCGATAGAACCTAACAAAATATAACCTTCAGAGGCTCACTTTAGTAAGTATGTAAGTATCATTGGATCTACATGAAGTCTTGGGTTAGATCCCTCTCTCATGGCACGACTCTCTTGACCAACTCTTGTTTTTGTTTTTTCTCAGCTAAGACGCTATTTGAATATTAGAGGTCTTCCTTTTCTTATAAAACGATGATGAACATGAGGTGTTTTATCATTAAACACAAAGAAAACTTACAAAATGTATAAAGTCATCTCTTCCCAAATATAACGGATTGGGAGTTATCGATATAACAAAAAAAAAAACACTGTAAAATACATATTTTCTCATAATCAGTTTTACCGATTTCAATCAAACTTGAGTAAATTGACAAAAATAACTCTAAAATAAAATCACGGTTCTCGAAATAAGGAATGAACTAATACCGCCTTCAACAAGTTAGAAAATTGCATATACAAAAGACAATACGGTTTGTCGTCGCTCAACTTCAACCTAACTTTGTATCTTACTTCTACAGAGTGTTTCAAAAATAAAATCAATGACTCGAATGGTTTTCTTGGCTTATAAATATATAATAAAATAACACCACTATAACTCGAAATTTAAATATACCTCCATAAAATCAAAACACCAAAAATTGGTTCTACAGTAATGTTTTTGATAATTTATAAACACTTAAATTCTTGCTTTTACTTTTAGACTCATAAAGGCAAATTTTGAAAACAAAACACTGCAATTTAGACTATAATTCATTGAAAACAGTAAAAATCATTATTACGATTTGCTGTTTTGATCTAATTTACCTTAAGTAGTGATATCTTTCAAATTGTCAAGTAAATATAAATTAGGTAACAGTGACAGTTTAAAATTTGTATTTTCTAAAAATGAGTTTGGATGGTCCTAATTTGCATGCAGTCTACTAGGGTATATTTTTTCAGTAGTAGGCTATAATTGTGCATTAGAGATGAAGATGTATTGTAAAACTTTTACTTATAAACATTAACAACAATCCAATAACGGATTCTTTAATACCTACTTTTCCCCATGGGAAAATAAAAAAGAACATTTTAAAATGAAAATAACAATAGGGCCTAATAGGTTTATTCTAGTTTTGCATATTTTGACAAAACTTGACAATTCCATAACTCCTAAGATACTGAACAAATATTTGGAACTCAAATTAACTTTATCCATTTTATTTCATTTCTTCTACTGAGGAAATGATGTACCTTCAATAATTCTTTAATAAAAAAAAAAAACGACACATGACCTATAAAGTAGCATCAGACTAGGAGTGTGTCTGGTGTAATGGGCGTGTCCTCCCTTCTACTTGTTTCCCTAACCTGACTTGACGGTACAACCCATTCCAAGAAAACTAGTTACACAAATTACTGCTTAGCTACATTTAATTCTTAAAGTTTAAGTACGGTACAAGTTAATTCTTAAAAGTTTCATTTTTTAACGTTTTATTCTTATTTACACCGATAACAGAAACGAAAGTAGGGTAGGCATTTAAGGTCTATATTTTTTTATTGGGGTTGTACCGCTGAAACTAAACGCAACAAACGAAGTGTAGGGGACCCCTCTTTTCCTCTCCACCCCAGACACATTCCGACCTTGAGGATACTGTACTTAATATGACACATGTCTACAGTGTCTACAGAGCATGTTTGTTAATATTCTTCTAATTAACAAACTTTATTTATTAACTCCAACTCTTAACATAAGTTGGACACAAATGAGATATGTTTTTCCCAAATTATAAATAAATATTGAGCTTGACTTGTGAGATAATACTAGACAGAATAAAACTCGAATACAAGATCTCGCAAAAATTACGTTTACTTAATCAAACGCGTTTCAACGACAAAGTCGCCATCCTCAATGATACATGAGCTACAATAACTAAACTATAACTAATAATATATTGTAAATTAGGCCAACAATGTTAAATTTCTAAACTAAATAATCAATTCTGTTTACCATTAAATTCTGTCAAATTGACCAATGATACCGTTTGGTTAACGGGATTAATAGAGATAGCTTATCCATGATTGCACCTAAAGCAACAAACTATATCCGTAATCCTATCTTACACACAGACCTACTTAAATCTATATTTGTAGCAAGTTTAATTATTCAATCCGTGGTCAATATTTCCGTCCAAGTATGCGGAATCGAACTTTCTAAACTATCGATAATGCTTTCATTTCGACATCGATTTTCCAAATAGATCATCATACTTTCTATAAAGTTGTTTAGAAATACATAATAATTAGGCCTAGAAGGACAATAAATCACTTTGAAATACATAGTCTACTTAGCCATATAATTTTCCGACACCTGATAAGTACTTAATTATTACTTTCTTACATATAAGAAAATTATATTATTATTTTTTTGTATATAGGCGAAAGTTATCTGATGGATCAAAAATTCGATAACGAGCTTTTCACGAAAAAAGTACTCTAAATCCAAAAACGTGTTTATTTTTAATGATGTCTGTCTGCGCAGTACTTTACAGCCCAAACGAGTGAATATGTAGGCTTATTTTGGCCATATCTAGAAAAACAAATTTCCATTTATTTTGATAGGACTTCCTCAAAAAGAAGGACAGATTTTAAACGCCCATTTTCTCAATATCAAATATATAAATTTTAGGTTAATCAAATTTTGCTAAAGTATCAAAACAAAATATAGGCTATATTGGTCTCCAAACCAGAAAATTTCTATTCGGGAGTTTAGAGTTAAAAATCGGAATTTCTACCGATTTGATTAAAATTTTCGGAAAATAGATTACAGTTCAAGAAAACAATTTTAAAAAACGAAAATTAAGCTCGAACGCCGTTACTGAAAATTGGATTTCAATCAAATACGTTATACACTTGGAACAATTTTATGATGAAAAGATGGAAACTTAGGCTTAAATAAATATCGTTCAATTATTATTATTATTTTTACAATAAGTTGAGAATAGGGACATCTTATACCTTAAGAAATAAGGCAATGTAGAAAAACTCGGTAATAAAGAAAATTCTCTCTTCTTTTCAATTTATAAGTAGCCCTACTAATATTTACAATCTTGAAAATATGGCATCAAATGTTATTTTTGTTAGTACAGTATTTGTGTTTGGTGAATAGGTGTGTGAGAAAGTTTAAATTATTTGTCTTGAACCTTGTTTTTCACATTACTAGCTGCCAGTTGAATTAAATAGCTGAGATCTGAGACCATTGTAAGAATATCAATTTTAAAATAATTACAAACATAAAGAAAGTGGCAATAATTGGGAAATAAATTCATTTGGTCTGAATAAGAATAAATTCCAAACAACACATTTCCACTACATTTTTTTCTTTCTGAATCTCCTCAAATACCGAGGAATTTTGTGGTGTTATGGTTTTTAAAATGCCATCAAATAAATATAGGTTTGTGATAACTTCACAAAAATCAATGTACAAACTTTCTCACATACACATACACAAAACCAATCAAACTCAAAATTTAGGGGAGAAAATATCACAACTCATAATTCAATTTTCTCACAAATAACCGTAACGATTTTGGAAAAAAAAATGGTATAATATAGGCTCTAAAAAGCCCAAAAAATCTACAGATCGCCATCTCCTCAAATGTTATATTTAAATAAAATGGGTTATATTTGCACTAACGTAAACGTTGAAATATCTCAAAATTGGAACTAGCAATTTCGACCTAATTATGAAGGAATGTGTAAGTTTATAACACAAAACAAAGCCCTAAACTGCAAGTAAAACAAAATTACGATTCTTGAATTATTTAGAAAAAATCAAAACGAACCATTCATTGATTACATAAAAATATTAAGCTTGGCTTGTGAGATAATATTAGATAGAATAAAACTCGAACACAAGATCTCACAAAAAATACGTTTACAGAATTTCATTTCATGTATCCAGAAACAGCTGTTTGGCTGTATAAATCCGGACGTTCTGCAATTTTGTACAAGATAGGGTTACAATAATTAAATGTTATCAGCAAAATTTTTAATACCCACACAGTTTGAAAAACAAGTAGGCTAGGCTACATAATAAGAAGCAAAATTCTTCATTTAAAAACTAATTTTAAATATATAATTGATTTCGACAGACATTGTCTCTAAAATTTTAGAATTTTCATCAAAGTAACCAGAAAACCATTTTGCAAAATATCACAAATTTTTGTAATATGGTAGGTACTACTCTTGTGAATTGCACTCAATCGTCGTGAACCAGTTGCTAGATTACCCCAATTTGTGATATCTTTCCAAATGGAAGGTCATGTTGATTAGTTTTATCACAGATTTAAAGAAGCCTAGAATAGAAAGCGTGTACGTCCTATATATCGTAATCAATTATCAAGGAATTATCTTTTATTGATAATCTGTTTGTTCTTTGACCTACGATTAAAATTAAAATATTTAATTTTATACAATAAACAAGGAAAGATAAAGTGACAGGCCCACTTGCAGAAAATGTCCAAAGCGAGGTGGATAGTCGGCCTATAGGAACATTTAAGAAAAAGAGTAGAGAGTTGGAAGGGCGTACGGACTGTAGCGTAGTGGAGTAGAAGTTGTATCTACATCATGTTTTCCTTTAAAAGGGCAAACAATAACGTTTTGTTTTTTTTCTTTTATTCTATAACCTTTTTACTTTATCCTCGTTAAGACTAACGAAGACGAGGGTATCGGTTCCATATGGAAAACCCATCGCCATCTACCGGTTTCGAACTCCATAGCCCAAACTGTAACGAGATAAGTTCACGCCTTACCAACTGAGCCACACTGAACCTTAATATATAACGGTTTTCGTAATATTAAAAATCTGATATTTCAAACATGCGCCGGTTTTGTAAATTATGTTTGGTAGACAAGTTTAACATAATTGTAAAACATTCTATATTTAATTCCATTTTTAGAAACTGTATGCCTATACCAAGGAAAACCAGAGTCAATTATCCAAACGAACGTTTCCTGGCATATTCTTTACAACTTTTCATTTATTTTGACCATCTGAAAGTATCAACCCATTATTATTGCCAAACCCGTAATTTTGAAACAATATGCATGTACTCTATTATATATACTAGGCAATTAAATTCTATACAATCGCATTGCATTTCAGACTTGGAAAATTCCAAATATCTCAAATTCCACTCTTTTCTCATTAACGATACTTGTCTCAAACAAATATAACATTTTCCATTGAATTTCATTACATTATACTACAGCATACTTAAACTTATAATTATAATAAGTGTTAAATACATAACCTCAAAATTAGAGGAAAACAATAAAAACTAAGTACCTGGATATTAGTTGTTTTTAGTCAAATTTAACATGTAAGCGACGTTTTCTATTCCTTGAATATGATTGTTTCTAAAAAAAGGTCGAAAATTTAAACAATTACTGCCTGTAATTAAACGTTTATCTGTAGTCTATTCTTATGTAGAAAAGGTCCTTTCTGAGACTATAATAGCACGTTTTTTTAAGTTATGTTCTACTGACTGTACTACATTATTTCTACTGTTGCTGACGGTTGGAAGTAAGGGGAAAGGCTGCTCAAATAACAAACAAAATATCTCGTTCTATCAAACCAAACTACATGTTGAGTATTAAGAACATAAAACAACGTTCACTAAGCCTGTCATAAAAACTACTCCAAGTCCATAAGTAATCAAAAAAATAATTGACTACTGTACTTGTTATAATTAATTGCAAAGGTAAAAAAATGAGGATTTTATATACAAATGATAGATAATGTGTATTGTGTGTGTGTGTCTGTGAATACGAATGTTTATGCTTATTCAAATATGAAATCTAGGCGTTCAAGGTCTAAAACCAAGTGTATTGTTGGGAGTGAGGTTAAGATCCAATACATTTATAAATTAGATGTAAAACTTTCATCTGACAAACATGAAATAATACTTAACATAAACTTATAGGTTTTAATTTAAGTTTTTAATTCAACTTTTCTAATTTTAATAATACTCAATAGGCTACATTTATCAAAATATAATATGTGTACCTCAAATAGAATTTTAGGCCTAATAGTTATCAGTTAATTTGTAGCCAATATTTTTCAACCTTCCATGTAGTTAAAATTCGTGTAAGAGATTTAATCAACTCGAACAATATTCTACTCTTTTATTTAGTAAAAATATTTTAAACAAGAAAATAACTTGTTTAAATGACTTAAACTGTAAAATGTTGCTGAAATTCAATATAGGCTTATTATAACCTATTATTTTGATTAGGGTGCAATTTATAATAATAATAATAATAAACTTAGTATTTTTATTCCCAATGTAGTAAGTAATAAGGTTAGATTGTTGTAAATTACATGTCGAATATCCCAATCAACAACTCAAATGAAATTATTTTTATAAATATTTAGAATTTTTAATCAATTCGTTTTGAAACTAACTATTTATTTTCTTTATTGTTCCTGTTTATAGTTCACTATTATAGAGGATTGTATTCAAATACCTGTTTTGCAGGCGGGAGGCAGGTAAAACAAAAGGTTGCATGATTAAAGTAGGCCTAACCTATATCCCAAGGCGTTCTTAATTCGTCATAAAAACACTCCCAAAATCTATTTAATTTACCCAAGACTACATTGAAACGAAAGATTACAACCTAAATTAAAGTTATAAACAATCACACATCAACAACATAAAGCAATATTTTAAAAAACAACTCTTGCGAACTTTTTACAAGTAGAACACTCTACACAACGTCTATTTTTATAAAATTATATCATATCTTTACCTTTTAAAATGACATCCTCTGTTTTAAAACACTTAGTAATCCAAACAATAAGGTTATCACTAACACAAACACACAAATTGTTGATAATTTACCGTAAACATAACCAAACAACAAACACAGATATCAACCGACATGCTTTCAGTCGCGCGGCACAGCGTCAACTTAACGGAAGTTTTCAAGCAGTGCTGCCACCACTCAGAAACAAAATTATGTAATGCTACCAAGACCAAGACTGCATCAATAATCCAATTGTAAATCTCGCGCACGCTATTTGTGTTATGTAAATAATTTTTATGTAAACCGTCTAGATTTTTTTTTATTGAGTTATACCGTTATTATCTATTATTAGAACTAAAATATGTTTACATTCACGGATCATGATAAAATATTCTTGTGCATTTTGTGAAAGTTATTTTTGTACCGTACCTTATAAATTTAAATCTACATAGACTGGTCCAAGAGGAAACGGCAACAATGTGTATACATATTCAGGAAGTCTAACAAAAAACTTAGAATAAACATATGTTCTGAAGTGCTTCCTTTTCCGTTTGTCTGTCTACAGTTTTTATTAAAATATAAATATGTGAAGATTAGATTGAAGTATCGTGTTCGAATTTAGCTGTGATATTCATATTACTTTACGAGTCTATAAAAATACGTGATTTTCTAAAAAGATCATTTAAAACTGGTCATTTAAAAAATGGCATATTGAATAATGCATCTCAAAAAAGGTTATTGTTGCAAAATAAATTGTAGAAAAATTGCGCAAATTTCTCACTCACCCGTCTACAAACCAAAAATAATAATCCTACGCATCTCCTCGAAAATGTAAGAAAACTTGAAAAAGTAAGAAAAAAATACTTTTCTTTTTTCTGACTTTGTAGTTACGAATTTGTTAAGGAATATGACAGAAGGCTTTCTAAATAATTTTAAAATTGTATGAAAAGGAAATCCCAAAGATATTTAAATACAGCCTATAACCCTGTTTCTTTTGTGCCTTTAACTAATCATAAGCTGAAATTAATTGTATTTGACTGATATAGAGTTTTTAATAGGATAGTAGCAGTCAGTATTACTTTAAATAATTACCAATGTTTCTTGAACCTTATTTTGTTTCATTCTTTATTTCGATTTTAAAATTTTCAAAAGAAGTATTTTCCTTTTTTTTAAAAAAAAACTCACTAACTGGCTATTGGTTGAGCTGGCAGTCATTTTTTTTTTTTTTTAATGCTTACAGCCTATATATAAACAAAATTTGTAAACGAAATCCTTAAAGCCGATTTGAGCAAAGTCGTAATCTTGAGTTGTTTTCTTATGATAGCTACACACTAAATATGAGTTATCTAACAAACAAAAAACAGTTAAACTACTACATTTTTATCAAAATCTGTTCACTTGTTAGGGCTACAGTAAACTGCAATGATGACAGATATCATTCCATAAACCATTCTTTGGGCTCAAGTGACTACAAACGAAAATGTCTACAAAACTCGATTTTTTAACCCATCGCATAACTTTTTCTTTACTACGAATATGTGAAAAGGCAAAAATTATTGTCGTAGATCAAAATATAACTAAGATATACTCATAGTTAAACAAGACAGAAATGTAATGAATATCAGAAAAAAAATTGTGAAAATTAGTCATGAAATTGCCAGTTTTATCATTTAAAAAATATTACAATTTACCTTCTTACATAGGCTATACCTACGCAGAACATCGCATAGGTCCTATATAAAAGTAAGATTAATTAATTAAATTTGGTATATTATTCGATATCTAAAATTTGGTGTTAGTTGTTATACGAAAAAAAAGACAAAATTACGATTTTCTCAAATACAGCTATAAAGTTTTTGAAGACCCTCTGAAGACCCAAAACAAACAAAAAACATAAGCCATTGACGATGAGTTTTGTTACGTCAGAATCTTGAGTTTCACCTCTGGCCTTCTTTAGAGCCCCCAAGCAGAGGGCGGAATCGCCAAATCGCCTTTATGTCGCTTGACCACACCGATCCCCGTCTCAGAGCCCCCATCTGTGATTCCCAACTCGGACTTTCTCTTCTTTATTCCTGCCCTTGCCTTTTGTTAGGGTACTATTGATCACCACTTAACCCGGAGTTTGGCTTTGAAGGCCTCCCTTCATTGGGCAATAGTGAAATTAGTTCTCTTCACCTTTAGTCCGCTCAGTTGCCTAGTAGCATCGTTAGTGAACCAGTGAAGCTTGGTGTTACTGGATTTTCAGAAGTTCGTCCTCTCCTTCCGAGAAAGCTCTCTCTGTTCCATCTGCAGCTCTTTATCTGCGCATTCTTGACTGGAAGCCTTATAACTTGCTTTAAGTTAAGGCTGATTGCTGTAATTGTCCACCGGATGATGGGATCATAACCCCCACGCCATGACTGACAACTTCCTACCGAACTAATATTTTTGACACCAATAGTATTGTTTGGTTAGTACTTAATTTGTGGGAGGCTTTTTTCTGGTTTCACGTCTTTTTTTATACCCGTTGGATTAATGAAACGAGGAAGCAGAGCAATGCACGTAAAATGCAACTCTAGCAACCGGAGTTGCACCTTGGTAGTAATGAAAATGCAATCCTCTTTTAATGGTTATTGAATTGTTTGTCTCACATCTCACAAAATTACTTTAAGTTGTATTCGTTATACAAACATTATAATAAACAATTACACTGTTTCGTTTCACGAGATTTCCTCTTAAACTTTCAAAGTACAATATAAACATTAATTGGATCCTTTAATCTCCCAACTAATTGACGTGATCTGGGAGAAGGATAGTTTTACATTTAACCACTCCTTCCTTTACAATTGCAAAGAACAAGTCACCAATAAAGCAATTGACTTTTATTATTTCTCCCTTTAGGAGCTCCCTTATAGTGTACATGGAATCTGGCAATTCCGAGATGTGCTAGCTGGATCTCCACCTTTCATCTAATTTGGGGTTAGATCCCTCTCTTTCCTATTAGTTCTCTCTTGACCAACTATTCTTCTTTTCCGACCCTGACGCTATAACAGTATTCAAGGGCTAGAGTTCTTTATTTTATACTCTTTTCTTTTTTATGGCGACGATGACCGTGAGGTTTTTCGTCTTTAAGGACAAAGTAATCAAATTCTCTCTGTTAGTAGGATTTGTTCAAGTGTTCATTACTGTGGTAGTTCTTGGTCTATGAATGCTGTTGCCACTTCAATCTCTAACCATTATCCTCATTGGGTTTACAAGTATTTATTTAATACATGTATTTTAAAACTTCTGCCGCCTTTAAACAACAACAAAAGCGATTAACATAATCCAAGGTTTTTTCTGGTAAAATGCAGTAAACCATTGCCTATGTAATATCTGCACCCAAGAATCTCCATTACAGGGCGTTAAATGTCCATCGATTGCATGTATTTGACACTGACAAATAGGCCTAGAGGGTACCAAACCTGGCGTTGTCATTTGTACTGAGTAAAGTTTGCGAACAAGCACTCCTCACTCCCACCCCACCTCAACATTTCATCTTCCTTTTGCTGCCGTTCCATTGTGAAGGAAGATTTTTCTAAAGTAAACTTTGATTTTTAAAATACGCTTCTATGCACCAGATACGCTGACATGATGGGGCGGGAATTTATTTTTAAATTATTTACTTTTTAAATATGCGTAGTACTAAGAAACTTATGTGATGTGTAACAAAATCGATGTTGACTTTTTTTCGGAAGTGTCCGTTTTGATGTCCCATACCCCAAAATGCGTGTCTCTGGTCTGTGGAGAGATCCTTCAAAGTGGATCAAATTTGATAAATTTGGATTTTATTAGTCGCCATCTCCTCGAAAATGCAGGTTTGGGATTTATATGTAAAATAAAAATAATAAAATCCACATAGCTGTTTAAAAATACCTATTTCTATAAATCTACTTTACTAATTTCGTTCAGTTTTGAATGATGTGTGAAGAGTGACAACTCAAACCAGTTTACAAATTCGCAGGTAATGAATAATTACAGTTAAGAATAAATCCAAGACGAAAATGAACCTTGACCGAAAATAAAGTTCGAGTTCCGCTATTTCTTTACTACAAACACTTTAATATTCTAAGATATATTTTGTATCACAATTACCAACGGTTAGAGTAACAAATTAACCTTAGAATATGTTTAGCCACAACTACGAAAAGGGATATTTAACTAGATCTAAGCTAATGTGTGAAACATACTTTAATAGACTGGAGGTAAGTTACCAACTGACTTACTTTCAATTAACCTACAAACCGGAATAGTAGTCATTATATTGAAATTTACATTGAATGCATTTACCATTTACCGGCTACAACTTGATTATATACGCAGCTATTAGTCAACTTGCCAGTTTTAAAGTAATTATTACAAAGATTTACCGTTTCACACTTCAAAAATATGCAAGAAATTATTTGTTCAATTTGATTCCGGTAATTTACCCAATTCTGTGATCAAAGTTTTTGTAATTAATGTTGGAGGAAAATATTAGGAAACGCTAAATATCATGAAGATCAAATGATAAAAAATAGTTTTAGTAGAATATATCACACTAAACTTTACGTCCCAAAATTAATTTGTAATTTTCATGTTTTGTGCAGAGCTTACTTGAACAGCTAAGGCGAAAGTACAACCCTCTGCTTCATTTCTTTTGCTAGAATATATCACACCGTGTCGAAGAACTTGAAGAGATAGTAGCTATGTTCCAAGTTGATTGGGAATCACAAATTTTGGGGGTTGGATAAAGTCGATGTTAGCACCTGTTGATGATAATGGACTCTGTTGGTGCAAAACAGCACGCATCAAAACTAGAACTTACATAAACATTATCCACTAGTTAAGGGCGTATAGGAAATTATACTGGACCGGCTTATCTTGAGAGCCATGACAGGGGGGCAATCAAATATTGATTTACTCAGTAGCGGTACTGAAACTTAAAGGATAGGTGATACTTTAAACCTGTAGTGGAAACAACCCACTTAGATGTGAAAACCTTGACTACAATTCTAGTCCTTCGTGTTAACAACACATTCCTGCAATAAACATATGGTTGCTAATCTTTTAACAAAACCCAGAAAATAAGGATTTACAGGCAACAACTTGGACTAAAGAGTACGGAACTTTGGAATATTACTTCTAACAATAACGGAACTGGCATAGACACCATTTATTTGTTGAACTGCGTAAAACCTTGCATATACTCCTTAATATATGGGATAAGGGAATTGTAGGAAATATAAATAAGGAAATGAACATAAGTATTATAGCGGAAAACAGGGTAACTTTACTAATTTAAATTTGATGAGGTTCAAGCAACTTTCAAACTCCACTAAAAATAAAATATATATAATACGTTGATCAGGCCAGTTGTTAAGTACTCAGGGATTTGAAGCATGATTGTATTGATCCAGAATTGTATTGAGAATTTTCAAAAAATAAAGAATAATTAGCAAGATTTATGGACGCAAATTTGAGAGAGGAGAGTGAAGAATTTTGAGAAACTCTGAAAGAAAAACCATGCCGAAGGCATAAGTCATTGTACGATTTATAGAATAATTGAGATTCAGCTGGTAGTGACATTTGGCTGGAATTTCTGTAGAAAAGTTGCGTAAGCAGGTGTTTCCTGGATATATGGATCGTACAAGAAGAAAAAAAGATTATTTTTTATTTAAAGATTGGAAATCACAAAACAAGCTTTTCCTAAAGGGTCGCTATTATTTATTTCCTGTAAAGGTTTTTTCATATTGTTAGGCTCTTTGGTTTTGTTACTTGTTATATATATATGTATATATGTTTTGTTATGTATATATATATATATATATATGCCATGTGTCCAAAAAGTCCCACCACCCCCCTCTTATTTTTTTATTAATGGAAATAGACAGATTTGCTTTGGGGAAAGTTTAGATAACCAAAGGAGGAGTTTTTGAAGTATTAAAATGTTCAACCCTTACCCCCAAAATGGGGTAGTTTGGGGGTAAGTCAAGAATTTTAAATAGCAACCCCTATTGAGTGATACCTCAATTTAAAGGTCTTTTAAAAATAAGAATAATGGCGCAAACCAGAGGTCTCTAAGTTCATCTTACCCAACATAGCAACCAATCGAATTGTGAATGTTAAACTACAAATTCCGGTTGTTTTTATTACATTACAAACTGCTCTATGTTGGTAAAATGATGGTAAGGGGCTTACATTGTTTGTTTTTTTTGCTCATATTAAGTTCTTGAAATGGCTACCATTTACTTTTTGGCAGAAATACTTTCTGGACTCAAAAGCTTGTTGTACATTTCGTAACATTTCTGGTCTAATTATTAACGTAAAATTCACAATTCGATTGGTTGCTATGTTGGGTAGGGTGAACTTAGAGACCTCTAGTTTGCGCCATTATTCTTATTTTGAAAAGACCTTTAAAATGAGGTATCACTCAATAGGGGTTTCTATTTAAAATTCTTGACCTACCCCCAAACTACCCCATTTTGGGGGTAAGGGCTGAAAATGTTATACTTCAAAAAACTCCTCCTTTGGTTATCTAAACTTTCCCCAAAGCAAATCTGTCTATTTCCATTAATAAAAAAAATAAGAGGGGGTAGGTGTGGGACTTTATGGACACATGATATATATATATATATATATATATATATATATATATATATATATATATAAGATAATACATAGTAATTTTCTGTATATGTAAATAATGAAATATTGTAAAAAAAAGGAGGCTCTTGATACAGGATGTGGAAGTGGACCTGAGAACTTTGCGAATACCAAGTTTCGCTATTAGGAGAGAGGAATGAAGGTGGATCGTGAAGGAAGTCAAAGGACACAAACGGCCTGTAGAGGTTTCGATGAAAAAGAAGGTGATTAAATCAAACAAAACATAGTTTCTTAAAGTTGAAATTATTAAAAATATTGGAGTTTGATTTACAGCTGAGGGTATTTGTTTTTATCGTTCATTTTCTGAGGTTAGTACCACAGTTGGTCCTTATCGAAGACTATTACTTTCTCACTCTATAAATTAAGAAAGTATTGTGATGACTAATTTATATATTTTTATCTTAACATCATTACTTTATGCCTATTAAAGACAATTACTAGTCATTAAGGTAGGATAGTAGTGTTAAGACACGTACCTTATGCTCCAAGTCTGTTCTGCTCAAAGCAAAACATTCCTCAATCATTTGTGCCACGCCTCTCCATGTAATGGTACTGTATTTATATGTTGAGATTTTTATAGATATTTACTGTCTTTTGTCTTAAAAAATACTATAATATATGAACTATCATTATTAATGGAAGACTAGTCACCATTGAAATTTATAAAAATGTATAATAGGCTATATATATATATATATATATATATATATATATATATATATATATATATATATAGGACAGTTGTAACATTTTTATATAATTGAAGAATAAATTTATAAATGGAATAGGATTATAAATGTAAAGTTATGGAAAATTATTCAAATATTACACAGAAGAATACAAAATTTAATAAGCAGGTGCAGGGGAACCATGTGATTGAAACAACAAGTAAATCATATGATTTATAATAACAATTTAAAAAAAGGAGGAAGAAATTTTCAAATTATTCTGATATACCTAAGATGATCTGAAGTGAAGTTGATATTTTTAAAGGTATAGGATACGATTGAAAAATAAAAACAGTTTAAGTGAAATATTGAAATATTGAAATAATTATTATATTGAACAATTACCAGGAAGAAGTATATAAAAGGAACATTATAAATGATGGTGAGATGAACTAATTATTATTTAAAACTGATTATTATTTAAATATATTTCTGTTTAATTGTGAAACCCAAATCTGACCCCGAGATAAAAATATAAAAAAACATTTATTTTTTTATAGTGAATATTTCTTTTATTGTGTTATTTAAGAACTTAATGATATAAATAATTTTTAATTTATAAATATAATACTCAAGAAAAGTATTATAAATTTGGCGTATATATATATATATATATATATAATAACGTAACTTAGCTTAAGATTATTACAATTTATGACATTTTAACAAAAAGAAAATACAAATATTGATCTACTTTAATTAATTTTGTAGGTATTATTGTATCATAACTTGTTAAAACGATCTTATTCAGAATGTATACATTCTTTGGGGTTTTTGGCTTTTAATTATGCATAAAATATAATTGTCTAACTCATAATTTGAGGATTTTTACGTGACCTAAACACACACAAAAAAATGTATTTTTTATTTAAAATGTTCATACCTGTAGCTGATAATGAACTTTTTGATCAATATCTCGCAAAAATATCAATAAGTTATTAGTAGCCTAAAACCTTAAAAACAATTTAAGCTCCATCATTAATGGTTAATTTTCTAAAAATTGGTTCTACAGATTTTAATAACATTTTAGTAAGTAAAATTGTTAAATCTGATATTAAAACAACTAAAACTTAAACTTGACCATCGTAATTGAAAATTTTATTTCAACATCAAAATTATATCGAGATATTTTAGTGTATTTTATACATATGTAAGGGCTGACAAACATAATATCACAAAGTCACTCCTACACCCGTCATACATGGCATACAAATGATGATATAGCACAGGCTAAACTCCTTCACAAAGGCCCTTATTCTATATCTGTACACAAGGTATTTAGCCAACAAATATTGACCTATACAACCCTAATTAGTTCAAAGCTATTAGGTTCAAAGCTAGGGAGCTCAGTCTTAATTACGCATCTCTGACACTAACATAGAAGGAGATAAAATCTTTAATGAACATCTCCCTTTAAATTTTAGATCTCTCTCCTTACCCTTTTACTTTCTAATTAGAAAGGAATGTTTTGTGATCGTGTTAAAAGAATGATATAATGTTTTCATGATGTCTGTCTATCTGACTGTATTGAGAAAATAGAAATTTTGAGTTTTGGGCTTATGGCAGCTGCCCTTAAATTTTGAGTATCGAAACAATTATTTTAACTCGAGATATAGCCAAAATATATCCACACACCATCTTCATAAAAATCGGACTACTTGTTTAATCTGAATGTACATAAACTGGTTAAAAACATTGCCCCAACTTGCACAAACCTATCTATCCTATAAATCAAATACCAACTAAAATTATCATTCGTTGCCATCTTCCTAAAAATGTTTCTATATTAATATACTTATAGAAACATGAGTACCTTTATAAACAAGAGAGAAAAATGTTTAATTTTCTTCACTACTGAGTGTTCACCAGTGTATATCGTATAAAAGCCCCCCCTCCCTATCAACTGAAATAAATTTGTATACCATTATTAAGCCTAAGTTCCCTTTGCTTGCGTCATAAATTCGCCCAGAGCGTAGATCTATATTTAATTAAAATCGAAGTTTTGATTACTTTTTGTCAATTATTCTTGAAGAGTAAGTTTCTTTTTCTTGTGTTTGAAACAATGGTTAGAGTCATTAGTCTTCTTATTTCACTATAAAATTTAAACGAAATCGATACAGCTGATTTTGAAACATTAGATCTTTTTACAATTTTATTTTTTTGGCTTTTTATATTAACGTTTTTGTGGAGATGGAGACCAATACCTTTTGTTTATGTCTTTAAGGGTACATTTTAACGAAATTAGTAAAATTTGTAGAAATAGAAATGTTGGTCTTACAGTACTTACTCCCAAATTTTTAGTTATAAAAAAAACTAATGCCATTAAGATATGTTCATAATATCCACACATGCCTAAATTATCGAAATCGGTACAATACTTTGGTTTGTAGAGCACCACACAAGTTGTTATTAAAGAAAACTGAAATTTCGACGAAAAAATCAATATCGATCTACTACATAATAATTTTATACTAGATATATGTGAAAAAATAAATGGTAACAAACGTTCCAACTACCTTCTAAAACGGAGCTCAGATTGTAATTCTTTAAGAACTACTTGAAATCCATATAACTAGCGTCTTTAATACTGTTAAAAAATGATAGCCCATTGAAACACTAGAATGTAAACTACACATAAAACTAAACCATACTTTGTACGGTAATTTAATATAAGTAATGAACATTTCTACGATTAAATTAGTAGAGTAAAGAAACAAACTTAATATTCTTTGAACGCCTGCTTCAACAATATAGCCCCTAAAACAGTAGGTCTTTTATATTACTGCTTTCATAACCGTATAAACATGGACTGCGCTATATTAAAGTAATAAATATTGCGTGATAATTAGAACAAAGCAAGTATAAAGCTAATTGTTATGTATGAGCAGGCTAAGAATTAAAGTCATATTATAATACCAAAGGTGAGCCTATTGTCCTTTATGGATGGAGAAATAGACTCTCCCCGTGTCCTTTGCATTATTATTAGGCTAGTTAATGATTTTTCGTCATACTGCTTCAAAAACAGCTGTTTTCTACATGCATTGAGATGCTAAAGTTGTTCTTTTTAGTCCTAAAAACATCAGCTGATGTCGAGGTCATCAGCTGTTACTTCGTTTATACGAATTAATTAACGATTGTAAAGTATCTATAAAAACAACCGATACTCTCGATTGTAAATAACAGATAAAACAGCTGTTACCATAGATTTGATAAACAAGTACCACTAACACAAACTAAACAGCTGTAATAGCTGCAATCTTGTGTAACTTGTCCAAACTTTTGAAGGTAAATAGGTTATAACATTTTAGTTTTTGTGAAATTGTTTTCTTATATTTTTTGCAGTATAACGAAAAATGTAGTTCATCACTAGGACCAAAGAAGCTTTTCCATCCTCGCTCATTTTCACATGAGCTTGTATATAAAAATTTCACTTTTGGTCCTAGTGATGAAATATACTATTAATGGCAAAACAATCAAGTTTTACGCTAATTTCGATTTTATAGTAAGGAAAGTTTTGTGAAGGTGCTAAAATTTTGATATGACGGTTCTCGACATTTTAAGCACTTAAAACGATATTCGGAATGTTGTCTGATTGTCTACTGCGTTTTTCACACGCATTTTCAAGAACGAGTAGTCCGATTGTCTTAAAATGTTAAAATAAAATACAAGGTTGATATTTCAATGACGGGTGTTCTGAATGACTTAAAATTTTAAATTTTCATTTGATTTTGTTTTAGTTTAAATCCAAATAGGGTAAAATTTGGAGGAAGAGTTGAAATTTATGAAATGGCGTGTTAATTGTCTATTTTAATCATCTGGAAATAATAATATAATTTGAAGTACTCTGTTTTAATTTTCATGTACCTAATTATAGATCTCACAAAAATCCACAATAAACCCAAAATAATAATTTTCGTAAGGACCGATGTAGAAACATTATTTTTATTTTTTTTTTTTTTAAACGAATGAATTTATGAATTATTAGATTTTTTAAATACGCTTATTTGGTGGTGAAAATAAAGGCTGTTAAGAACTTTAGGAATATTTGTTATTATTTCAAAAATTCGATTATATAATCATTAGGAACGCTAAGTTTGAATTTAAATCTGCCTGTATACACTGGAACCCACATATAAAAAAAATAAAAATTGGAAAATTACTTGATGAACAATTTTATGATATTTTTATCAATATTTTTAAGAAACCGAGTTCAAATATGAAAACAATTTGTACATGTCTGACCTGTTTATTACCAAATATATTGGCGATCATTATGAAACTTTTATTTATTTTAAGGAGCTGAGTTCAAGTTTGTGTTTGGCTTCTGTATATCTGGAAAATCCAAACCATTATTGCCCCTTTTATAAACTCTGTAATATTCAAGTTCTATCCAATACTGTGGTACTGCTAATATTTCAATACTGGATTATCATTATTTCTCGATATTTTAAGTCTCTAGCAACGCTATAATACAGTTTGTAAAATCATATCTGTACGTCCGATAGTCTATGACTCTATGACATTTATATTAAGCATTATCTCAAGTTCTATACAATTAACTATAAATATAAAGAGATTGTGGCCTCACGGAATGTTACATCAATTTCCTTAAGTTTTGGGGGTGAAAATACGAGTAAATTTATAATACACCCTCAAAACGCGGATAACATTTTATTAACTTTTATTCAAAATCATTTAAGGCTTTTCATCGGTGATTAGCACATCGCGTCAGCACGTTAATTTCCAATCTCTTTAATTATAGCTTTCGTGACCAGTGTACGCTACTTATAATTGAATCTCCCCGCTTTACCTCACGATGGCGGGTCAACACTGAAACTTTTTTAAGTCTCGCAGAGATTGAACACGAAACCTTTTGTAGACAAGGAAGCTTATTCGTTTAATTTGTAGAGATAAAAATAGAGATTAGCCACAAATTAATAAGTATTTTAAGTACCGGTATGATGCGTTATAAGGAAAACCGAGTAGTAGGCCTCCGAATAACTCAAAACGAAAACATACATAATATTTTAACTCATTCATTTAGTGGCAGATTTTTATAAAATATTTAACTAAAGTAGCCTTTGAACTTTATATCAGCAGATTTAAAACTATCCAAAATGCACCTAAATTACAACTATTTATTGACAATTAATGAAAAATTGATAGAGCACCACTGCTTTGTATTATGAAACTCCATCGTAATTAAGTATTAAAGTGTTAAAAATATCAAGTTCTAGACTTTCTAAATTCCTTGCTATGATAAGTGTAAAAAAAGACATGTTATGATCCCGAAAATTACAATTATCTTTTTAATTTAGGAAATTCTTCAGTTGTGGAACAAAACAGTTATAGAAAATTATGGATTTACTAAATGTTGATTACAAAATAAAACATGTCAAAAGCTCTTGTATATATTTGTTACGAAAAGAACTAAATTACAAAATGACTAATAATTATTTAAACAGTGATTTGCCACTTTTCAGTGTTATATGGTTAGATATATTAATAAGACTTACCGTCACAATAGTCTATTTTTGTCTGTAGTTATATCACTACGGCCGTTCACCCCATTTTCAAGTGTTATGCGGGTATTACCGTTGTCTTAGTTTAAAATCACAAATTACGAACACACGACACATAACAAACACACAAGTTCTTTAAACATTTAAAACATGATGCAGTAGGCCCACTGGTCACAACGCGTACGGTAAGTCTTATTAATATATCTAATTATTAATCAGTAGTCGGAATGGCGAAAACAAATATGTATGTTATATGGTTGTTTAAAGTTAGAGATACAACACACCATTTAGTATTAATAGTGAACAACATTTATATATTAGTTACCTTTATTAGTAGTCAGAGCAATTCTTTTTTTGTAGAAATAACTACTATATACCAATAACTAATATAGTATAACGATCTCAAACGATCACAATGGATAAACAATTAATTAGGCCTAATATCAAATATTAAAATAATAATAATCAATCAAAAGTTAACATTAATAAATAATTGTGTAAATGTGTAAATTGAAACAGAACACATGTGGACAAGCAAATCTTACCGAAAGAGCAGCTGCAAGGTTAAGTTTCGAAAATAACTGTACAAATTGACAAACGTGACAAGGACAAGGGAAAGAAGACATTCTGTTTTACTTAAGAGAAGAAAGTTTGCCGACAAATAAAACTTTAGTAGAAAACATAACGGAGTTTTGCTATTCAACGCAGCTGCGTGTTGTAAAAAATGGGAACCAAGAAAAAAATGAGAAAGCGAATTCCTAACGGTATCTCCGAGGGTGAAGCCAGCGCGTGTAATAAAAAAACCAACGATTTTGGAAAGTTAGAGGTCCAATCCGGAGAGGCCTGAGTTTTAAAAAAATGAGAATTAACCAATAAGCGAAGAGGACGCTACACTTGAATTTCGGGAGAGGTGAAATCCAGAGTAAGGAGAGTCAGTCTAGAACTGGGGTTAAGAGCGTGTAGGTCTTAACTTACAGTTAGGAATCAGAGTAGGAGGTGTTAAGTGTTAAGAATTAACCTGAGGGTTTAATTCTAAGTCATTGATTAATTTAAAGGCAGAGCCGCAACAAAATTTAGTAATTTATCTTGAAGTTTGTTAGATACATAAATTAAATAGAGTCAAAGAGTTTAAATTTCATAAAAGAAGAGGAGAGATCATCGCGTCGAAGTCCATAGTAATCGAGAACTAGTAAGGAGACTAAATAGAGTTAGCGGAGTATCACCAGAGATTCACCACCAGTCAAGGAGCCAGTGTTAGCAGCATCCGACTTCACAGGCTAAGGATCCGTTGTGTTGTTGTGCATAGTTAGTGATTTGTGTTGTGTAAAAGTGCCAAAATTATAGCGGACGAGGAGAATTGTTGATAAGTACAAAAGTTCATAATAAATAATCATTAGAGTTAGTATTTCACTTTAATTGAGTCATTAAAAGTTCCCATGCCCGAGATAAGAGTCAAGTTTTTTTTTTTGTATAATTAATTTAAAAGTAAAGTAATTGAGCTAGCCGGCAAACTAAAGTAAATTTGGAAATATCAGTTAATTAAAGAAATTTGTCTTGTTTTTTGTTATAAAATTGATAAAGTTAATAAGAACAATTTGGACAAGATCTGTTGAACATTTTGTAGAGTTTTGATTTTATGTAAATTGAATAATAAATTGTAGAATTTAAATTTGTAATCAATAATATTGTGTATTAGAGTAAATTAGTTTTTAAAGAATGCAAGTGTGAGAGAATGAAGTAGCCTTAAGATATTTCAATGAATAGATAAATTGAATTGATACTGTTGTTATAAATAATGGTTTTGCTAATAAATCCTAAAATTAGTTAAAGGATAAAAATTTGTTTTGTTGAATTAATTTACTTAAACCATCATAATAGTTTTTCAAAAGTTTTCAAGAGAATTAAAATAAATTAAAAGTAAATTTTTAGAGTTAATCAAAATAATAAATATTATATAACAGCTTGGATGTTATATTTGGCGCCCAACGTGGGGCATTTGTTTAAAATAAATTGGCAAGATTAAATAGATATAACATAAGCTTGAATGTTATATTTGGCGCTCCACCGCGTGGCTCATTAAAGTGAAATTTAAATTGCTAGTTATAGAATTGTTAGAGAATAAGAATATTAACATTGTTACAGGAAATATTGTGTGGTAGATAATAGGTTAGAATAGTATTGTTTATGTTAACCAGAGGTAAAAAGAGGGAATTAGAACTTAAAATGGCAAATGAAAGTGAAATATATAATCAATTGGGATTAAATAGTGGGAGTTTAAATTTTAGTCAAGAAGGGGAACAATTAGAGTCAATTAATCAAAATGGGGAATTAGAAGTAGAGAGTAACGTAAATTCACGGGCGGGGACAGAAGTAGACAATCCAACAACATCGGCGGCAGTACAGTTAGGAAACGCGGGTATGACAATGATACAGGAAATGTTAGAGCGGATGGCGGAAGAAAACAGAAAAACGGCAGAAGAAAACCGGAGAAACGCGGAAAAGATGACAGAAGAGAACCGGAGAATCGCGGAAAAAGCCGAGAAAAACGCGAAAAAATACATGGAAGAGAAATTTGGGGAAGTTAAGGGTAGTCTAACCGCATTAGAAGAAAGATTTAACAGGAAGATAAATGAGCGTTTTGACGAAGTCAACAGTCGAGTAGAGATGGTCGAAACACAAGTCGCGGAAATTCGTACGAGCGTCGAAGAGAGGTTGAAGAAGACGGAAGAAGAATTCGGCGATCGAGTCAAGGGATATCGCGCGGAAACGGAGGGTCGCGTGCAAGAACTCGAAAACCGTGGCGTAGTTGTCAACAATCGGTTGGAAGAACTCGCGGCGAAAGACGAAGAAATCGGGGAAATATGCACGAAAAATAATGAAACTAACATCGCGAAAATTGAGGAGAATGCGAAGAAGACGGAAGAGGTCGCTAAAAAATTAATTGAATTAGATAGGAGATTAAAAACGGTTAGAAATTTAGGGGAAGAATATTGTCACGAGCCAGAAGTAAGAAATATTAGTTTCTCGGGAAAAGAGAGGTTTCCCATACAATTTCTAAATGTAATGGAAGAGATAAGCGAGCAGATAATTGGAAACGGCATGAATTGGATTGACCGATATTTAAAAGACGAGGCTTATATATGGTGGCAGTTACATAGGAGAAGTGTTAAAAATTTTAAAGAATTTGAGGAATTGTTTAGGGAGAAGTATTTCAATGAAATAATACAGGCGAAAATTAGGGACCATTTAGAGTTTGGGAAATTTAGAGGCAGAATGAATGACGAGGCAATTGCATATGTAGAAATGTTGATGCTACAATGTTCCGAGTTAAGTCCGCCGTTAGCAGAGGAACAATTAGTTTATAAGGCGGGAAAACATTTCCATCCAAATATCTTGATTGCAATAATTACAAGGGGGATTAAAAAGAAAACAGAATTTATAAAATTGCTCATGGAATTTGAACATGCTAGGATAGAGGAAGTCAATGAAAGGGAAAGGGTAAACAATAATAGAGGAAATTTTAGGGAACAAGTAAATAATAACAAACAGAATAATTGGGGTAGACGACCGAGTGACCATGTGACTCCATGGCGAGAACAAGGTCATAAACCAGTTGAGTGGAGAAGGGACGTAAACAACACGCCGGAATACGGAAAGGATGTAAACAATGCAAGGCAGAGCAATGACCCAAGGCATCAGGATAGAAGGGTGTACAAAGACCAGATGGCAGATACCACTTCATGTAGAAAGCAGAGACTACACCGCGTTTCTACATAAAGGCCTGTGTTATCGATACAAAACAGTACCTTTTGGATTAAGCACCAGTTTAGCCAGTCTCACAAGGGGATTAAATTCCATATTAAATGAACAGGTGAAGAAATTTTTAACATTATACGTCGATGATTGTTTATGCTTAGCAGGGAGCTGGAAGGAACATTTAATACAAATAGAACAGATTTTAGAATTATTTAAAAATGCAAATTTAACCGTTAACCTTAATAAATCAAACTTCTGCAGACAACAAATAGAATACTTAGGTTTTTTATTAACGACAGAGGGAATCAAACCACAAGAAAACAAAATGGCTGCAATTAGGAATTTTCCAAGACCGAAAACAGCAAGGCAACTGAAGGGATTTTTGGGTCTTACCAATTTTTATCATAAGTTTTCGAAGAATTACGCTTTAGTTACTGCACCGTTACAAGAACTACTAAAAAAGGGGGTAAAATTTAAATGGACCACAGAGGTTGAAGAAAGTTTCAATAGGGTTAAAAGGGAATTTGTAGAAGTTGTCACATTACGGCACCCAGATAAGGATAAAATGTTTTATTTGCAAACAGATGCTTCGGAAATCGCAGCTGGTGGACAATTGTACCAAATTGGGGATAACCAGGAGATCGGTGTAATAGGGTACACCAGTCGTACATTTAAAGGAGCCGAGAAATTCTACAGTACAGCAGAAAAAGAGTTATATAGCGTCGTAATATGTTTAAGGAAATTTAGAAATTATGTTTTAGGAAAAAAGTTAACAGTAATAACCGACAACAAAGCCATTACTTTTATGAATAATTGTAGACTACTGAATGCACGCATGACCAGGTGGATTTTATTAATACAGGAGTACAACATCCAAATTCAACATTGTAAAGGAAAGGAGAACGTAGTAGCAGACACTTTGAGTCGATATCCTGAGGATAACGCCGAAGTCAAAGAAACAAGTGACGAAAGACTGGTCGAAATATTATTATTAGCAAAAGGGTTTAGTGTAAAAATAGGTAAAATATTAACAAATTTTGAAGTAATACAAGGAAGAGATCAAAATTGTAAAAATATAATTGAGAATTTAAATAATAATAATCAAAAATTTAAGGAACATTACCAGGTCTGTAAAAATAAGTTATTTAGGAAAGAAAAAGAAATATGGAAATTAATGATACCACCGGATTATGTCAAAATATTAGCAAATGAAATACACGTAATGTATGGACACATTGGTATAAATAAATGTTATAAAATATTTAAAGAAGATTTTACGGGAAACAAAATTGCTAGGTATATAAGGGAAGAATTAATAAAATGTCAGAAATGCCAGAAATGTAAATTTGATCTGAAACATCGAAATGGGGAGCTAATACCGATCATACCAAAAGGAGTGGGAGAGTTAATCTGTGTGGATTATTACGGACCGTTACCAAAGTCAACAGGAGGGTGCAAATACATCTTTGTAATGATCGACGCATTTACAAAATATACGAAATTGTATAAAGTCAGGAACACTACTACAAACACCACACTTAAACAAATAGAAAAATATATACAGGAAATACAAGTACCTCAATACATATTATCAGATAACGGAACACAGTTTACTTCACCAAAATGGGAAACAGGATTAACAAAATTAGGGATACAGAAAAGAACAGTAGCGATCAGGAATCCACAAGGGAACATGGCCGAGCGGATTATGAGACAAATTGGACAATTTTGCAGGATATTATTAAAGGACAGGCATCAAGATTGGGGAAAGATAGTAGAAGTAATAGAATCATGCATCAATGAATCGTATCATGACACCATTGAAACCACACCCGTAGAGGCGCAGTTTAAAAGGAAACCGACACGTAGTTGGGCCAGATATCTCATCAAACCAGATGACCAAAAAGAGCCAATCATCAGCGACGCGGAAATTTACTTACGTATAAAGAACAAAAGAGAAAATTATGCAAGAAAATTTAATGAGCAGCACCCACCCACCGAGTACAAAATAGGCGAGCAAGTATTGGTAAGAGCATGCATACCTTCAAAACTAATAATAAAAAGATATCACAAGTTTTGCGAGCTGTATGAAGGACCTTATAAAATAATAAATAAATTAGGAAATACGACATATAGGTTAGGACACATTAATAAAAATAAAATTAGGGGAATATTTAATTGTAGATTATTAAAGAAATATTATAATTAAGGACATTAGGATAAACTTAGGCAGTAAACAAAATATAGACAATAAAGGAGCAAGAGTGAAAGGGAAAACCATGAAAGGGACTAGGGTTGACCACAAGAGGAACAATAGAAGAAAGGTCTATTGTAAAACAGTGGGTAACCGCAACATAAAGGGCATTGTAAGAAAAAGGTTCTTTACAACCTATTGTTAAAGAAACGGGCGTAAGAAAAAATTTATCTTGAGGCATTTCAAAGACAAATTTTATCTGGGGACAGTATAACGATCTCAAACGATCACAATGGATAAACAATTAATTAGGCCTAATATCAAATATTAAAATAATAATAATCAATCAAAAGTTAACATTAATAAATAATTGTGTAAATGTGTAAATTGAAACAGAACACATGTGGACAAGCAAATCTTACCGAAAGAGCAGCTGCAAGGTTAAGTTTCGAAAATAACTGTACAAATTGACAAACGTGACAAGGACAAGGGAAAGAAGACATTCTGTTTTACTTAAGAGAAGAAAGTTTGCCGACAAATAAAACTTTAGTAGAAAACATAACGGAGTTTTGCTATTCAACGCAGCTGCGTGTTGTAAAAAATGGGAACCAAGAAAAAAATGAGAAAGCGAATTCCTAACGGTATCTCCGAGGGTGAAGCCAGCGCGTGTAATAAAAAAACCAACGATTTTGGAAAGTTAGAGGTCCAATCCGGAGAGGCCTGAGTTTTAAAAAAATGAGAATTAACCAATAAGCGAAGAGGACGCTACACTTGAATTTCGGGAGAGGTGAAATCCAGAGTAAGGAGAGTCAGTCTAGAACTGGGGTTAAGAGCGTGTAGGTCTTAACTTACAGTTAGGAATCAGAGTAGGAGGTGTTAAGTGTTAAGAATTAACCTGAGGGTTTAATTCTAAGTCATTGATTAATTTAAAGGCAGAGCCGCAACAAAATTTAGTAATTTATCTTGAAGTTTGTTAGATACATAAATTAAATAGAGTCAAAGAGTTTAAATTTCATAAAAGAAGAGGAGAGATCATCGCGTCGAAGTCCATAGTAATCGAGAACTAGTAAGGAGACTAAATAGAGTTAGCGGAGTATCACCAGAGATTCACCACCAGTCAAGGAGCCAGTGTTAGCAGCATCCGACTTCACAGGCTAAGGATCCGTTGTGTTGTTGTGCATAGTTAGTGATTTGTGTTGTGTAAAAGTGCCAAAATTATAGCGGACGAGGAGAATTGTTGATAAGTACAAAAGTTCATAATAAATAATCATTAGAGTTAGTATTTCACTTTAATTGAGTCATTAAAAGTTCCCATGCCCGAGATAAGAGTCAAGTTTTTTTTTTTGTATAATTAATTTAAAAGTAAAGTAATTGAGCTAGCCGGCAAACTAAAGTAAATTTGGAAATATCAGTTAATTAAAGAAATTTGTCTTGTTTTTTGTTATAAAATTGATAAAGTTAATAAGAACAATTTGGACAAGATCTGTTGAACATTTTGTAGAGTTTTGATTTTATGTAAATTGAATAATAAATTGTAGAATTTAAATTTGTAATCAATAATATTGTGTATTAGAGTAAATTAGTTTTTAAAGAATGCAAGTGTGAGAGAATGAAGTAGCCTTAAGATATTTCAATGAATAGATAAATTGAATTGATACTGTTGTTATAAATAATGGTTTTGCTAATAAATCCTAAAATTAGTTAAAGGATAAAAATTTGTTTTGTTGAATTAATTTACTTAAACCATCATAATAGTTTTTCAAAAGTTTTCAAGAGAATTAAAATAAATTAAAAGTAAATTTTTAGAGTTAATCAAAATAATAAATATTATATAACAGCTTGGATGTTATAATATATATATATATTACATAAAATAACTAATATATATATATCAGCAATTCGTAAAAAGCGAATAGACTTTATAGTTTTACATAAGATTATAAAGAATATTATGAACAACATTTATTAGGTAGTATTTAATAAATAGGAAAGAGATGTTTTATGCCAGTTTCTTCTTGTCTACCCTTAATAACATAATGACTTGTTATTAATAATAAAAAACATGTATATATATATATATATATATATATATATATATATATATATAATATGCTATATATCCTTGGACAAAAATTGTAGTTATTAGTAAATTATTGCAAATAAGTTTATATTTTGGAAGCAACTTATTAAATATAAAAACTTACTTTTTAGAAGTGATTATATCTTTTATTTGATTTATAGTGAAATTATATTTTGTATTATTTTATAAAATAGTAGTATAAAATTTTCTAAAATATTAGAACTATATTTTGTTATTTATTACTATTTATCTTAAGTTTCGTTTACTATTTAATTTAGCTACTTCTTTAAAATCTATTTTAATTATACTTACTTTTTTTAGTGAGAAAATATTTAATGCTTTCCCACAATAAATGAAGATGCCCTAATCTTTATCAGATAAATTAAGTTAATGACTTGTAATTTTGTTTTAATAGTTACTAATCTATTGACAATTAATTAACATATTGACAATTTATTAACACATTTTCAATATCCATGTGTTTTAAGACGGTTAGATCAAATTTAAAGTTGCTATTTACGCATGTCATATGTTGGCAAGACATTCATTTTCAATTATTTGTTTGTATTGAATGGATAATTTAGATCAGACTTTGCACAGGCCCACAACAATACAGTATGAAGCGGTCCTGGTTTCATTTAACCCCTAGTCTGTAAGCTGGATAGTACTAGTTACACATAGGGTGGACAACTTTCCTCCCTGTGCTTGCATTGAACTAGCGTAATGAGGTTAAAATACTTTCAAAATGGGAACAGTACTCAATCATTTTTACATCGAGCTAACATTACATGCACGCGCATAGAAACAAAATCATTTTAAGACCAATATATTAAACACTTATAATTTTTTTAGTGAAAATGATATTAAAAGAAAGTAAAAATTAAATAGCTAAAGCCAAGAACAAAAATAAATCGTTAAGCTAACTTTTTAAAACCACCTTCATACAAAATGAAAACATAAGAAAATACATATTTATCAATCATCACCATCTTTTCACGATTCCACCTCGGGGACTTGTTTAACATAACCTCTTTAATTTCAGTCGATCTTTCCACATCTGATCCTTCTCCACCACAGTCTCCAATCTAGTCTATTAGCCTTCATATTTTCCTGACCTTGAACCGTCCATGTTGATAGTGTCTTTTCCATAGGTTTCCCTTTTCTTTTATCTCTGGTGTTCTATCAGCCATTTTGATTTCCTCTATCCTCACCACTTGCCTCAACCACTGAACCCGTTTTCTCTTGATTGTCTAAGCGATTTACCATTGAGCCTATCCCGAAGGTCTTCATTCCTTATTCTATCCCTTCTTATAGCATTTTCTATATCTCTCAGAAATATCATCTATGTCCTCTGCAGTCTGCTCAGATCATTGTCCACGTCCATGTCCCTGAGCAAAATGTTAATTTTCCCCCTTGTTGTTTAAAGGCAAGAAACCTCTTGGTCATCATCGCCTTATAAAAAAAGAGAGAAAAAAACAATAAAATAACCCCCCCCCCGAATACTTATAGTTACGAGACACCAGACAGGAAAGATGAAAGATTTAATCCAAACTACACGAAAAATGTACAGATCCAGCTAGGATCCCCCGGGATTGTTAAACCCATATTCACTCCAATACTCACTCCGCCTCTGTGGGTTTGATCCTTACATCATTGTTTTTATAAAACTGACCACTCTTCCATATACTTTGTCCTATCTATCTTCTCGTGTTAGTGGTGAATTTGCTTCGTATGTCATCTACTCTTTCAAGTTACTTTCCTCCCCTTGTCGCTTTCCTTTTTGATTTCTTATTTCTGCCCAACTTCAATATCTTATTATTTTCCAAATAAATATACACTCCAAGCTTCCCCAATATTCTTTCCCATTTGGCTTTCTTTAGCCTAAGTTTCCTCCTATACCATGAAATCATCTGCATATGTATTCTATTACCTCCTGCTTTTCTAAGACCTTGTACTTCTATGATGATTTCATCCATTATTCTGTTAAAGAGGAAGGGTGATAAAACACTTTCTTCCCCCTTCAGTTTGAAACCGGTTAGAGTATTTATCTTCCATTCTTATAAAATTGTTGCACGTTTCATTCTCCAGAATCGTTCACTAATTCATCCAATCCATATAGTTTCTCTCTGCACCTTGTCATAAGCTTTCTTTATATCGAAAAACCAAACAATTTATACAAAATAGTTCATGACTTTAATTTTAAATTTTAATGCAAACTTTTTTTATACCAGGTAGTATTATAATTAAATAATATTTCAAGTGAAAAATACACTACCTAAACTGGGAATCTAACCCAAGACCTTTCGCTTTACGCGCCAATGGTCTACCAACTGAGCTATCCTAGTCGCTTCCCAGTACAGGGCGTACACTTGCCGCCATGGTCTACCAACTGAGCTATCCTAGTCGCTTCCCAGTACAGGGCGTATACTTGCCGCCAATGGTCTACCAACTGAGCTATCCTAGTCGCTTCCCAGTACAGGGCGTATACTTGCCGCCATGGTCTACCAACTGAGCTATCCTAGTCGCTTCCCAGTACAGGGCGTATACTTGCCGCCATGGTCTACCAACTGAGCTATCCTAGTCGCTTCCCAGTACAGGGCGTATACTTGCCGCCAATGGTCTACCAACTGAGCTATCCTAGTCGCTTCCCAGTACAGGGCGTACACTTGCCGCCATGGTCTACCAACTGAGCTATCCTAGTCGCTTCCCAGTACAGGGCGTATACTTGCCGCCAATGGTCTACCAACTGAGCTATCTTAGTCGCTTCCCAGTACAGGGCGTATACTTGCCGCCAATGGTCTACCAACTGAGCTATCCTAGTCGCTTCCCAGTACAGGGCGTATACTTGCCACCAATGGTCTACCAACTGAGCTATCCTAGTCGCTTCCCAGTACAGGGCGTACACTTGCCGCCAATGGTCTACCAACTGAGATATCCTAGTCGCTTCCCAGTACAAGGCGTACACTTTGCTACAATTTTCGCGCTATCACGTAGATTGTTAACTACACAAGTTGCGTGGATATTAATTTCAATGTCGCTTGTGTAACGTGGTAATTAATATGATTGCAGGAAAATTAAATAAAAAAAAAAGCAAATTCAAGTAAAAAGTGTACGCCCTGTTCAGAGGAGCGACTAGGATAGCTTTGTTGGTAGACCATTGGCGCGTAAAGTCAAAGGTCTTGGGTTCGATTTCAGTCTAGATTGTGTATTTATCTTCAAATATTATTTAACTTAAAAATAGTTCTATAGCATTAAGTTACCGAGTTTTTAAAACTTTTGCTTTCATATATATTTGAACAATGAAACGGCTATCCATTCTGGTCAGAGGAGTAACTTATTTGTTTACTTATAGTGTTGGAATGTTTCTTAACAAGAAATTTGGTAAATTTAAAATAGCGGCTGGTTTTAAATATTTAAAAGAATTGTTTAAGAATACAGGAAGAAATTCCATCGTTCATCTTATACCGTCAACAGTTTTTTGGAGTGTGAAAATCTGAAAACCGAAATTGTCCAAAGGGTTTTTTAATACCAGAATAACATTTGCTCTAATTAAAAAAATAATAAATCTGAAAAACTGATAGTACGTTTTCCAGTTAAGAATTCTAACAGTTTTGAATAACTAAATTTGTGTCTCTAATTGCTAATTTCTCGTTGACCAGTTCCTCGATTTCCAAGGAAATTTCTTCCTGCGGCCGGCATTTACACTATCTAAGCTACCACGACATTAATTGTCTTATATTACCAATAAGTCATGTAAACTGTTAACTTATGCGAGATGTAAGCAACAAATTAGAAATAAAGTAAACGCTATACACTATGTACAATTAAGTAGTTAACTTTTGTGAGATAATAAATTCAGACCCAATTGTTACACATAGCTATTGGGTTTTGCGAAATCCCCACAAATAAAGTAAGCACTGTATAAAGTTAACCTAAATAATAATTTAAAACAGATTTATTATAAATTCCTTAATAATAATTTAAAACAGCTGTTATAAATTCTCAAATAAATTAATTAAAAAAATTAATATAATATGTTTGAGAATTTACAACAGCAGTTTAAAATTTTGTTTTTGTTTTTATTTTTGTGGAAAGTATTATTTAACCATAATAGGCATGATATTTAATGATAAATTTGTTACAAAATAAATGTCAAGAAAAATAAATAATTATAGACAAGTCTGCAGGTAAAACTGTTCAATTTGACACCTCAATCATTAAAATCGGCCATATAGTAAAGAAATACTCTACTGGAGCAGAATTCCTTAGCCAATGAAATATAAGATTGGTGGAGTTTAATCAAATTTATCAAATAAACTGTTTCACAATAATTTGAGCCATGTTACTAAAAACAATTTTTGTTACAATTCAAAATGGTGTTTGTTTGAAACTATTTTACTCATTTCTACTTAGGCTACCTATAAGTCCTAGATTAGCCCATAATAGCCCATATTGGTTAACTAGGAATACTGGACATAATTACGGTTGGATGACAACAAAATTGTTAGTCACCAATTCCCAAAAAAAATAAAGAAGAAATTTTTCCTCATTGCTAAGATTTTTCAGTTTGTTTCTTATGAGAGGTATGAGAGTAGACCTATGTTTCCCAGATTAGAAACAAGTTGTTTTAAAAACATATTTGTATATTTAAATAAATCGTAAGCTTGTCTCATAAGCTCATCCTAAACTTATATCGTATTTGATTGAATTTAAATTTTTACTAACTGGGGAGTTTTTTCGATTACCGGGCACTCCTAAACCTTTTTTTTTACTTGTAATTCGGCACACATAAGTGAGTTATTAATTACAAAACAACTTTTTGTACTCTGGGAGTCTCAAAACTGATACTTTTATGAAAAACCCAACCTCAATTTTTTGTTTCCATCACAAAAATGTGTCCATTGTATGTATAAACACCGACAATAAACTATTCATAACAAGTCAAGTGAGAAAGTAAAAACATCGTATTCAAGCAATGCATGGTTCGAGTGGTAACACTGTTTATCAAGTTGAGTAAGTCGCAGCTAGGTAGCGGGTGTGTAGTTAGAGGAAACAGGTGTTTGAAACAAGAACCTAATTTCTACTGAACATCTGGTTTTAAATTTAAATTGAAGTGGGAGTGAAAACTTCGTTTAATTTTGAAATGCCTTAACACTGGGTAAGCTAGGAACGACTTATATAGTTTTATTAGGTCAAATATTGTCAAACTTCATGGATTTACTTTAATATTAATTATTTAACAGAATACGTTGGCCTACTTTAAAATTAGTATAAAAATTTCTAAAAATCGACAAAATAATGAGTTTTTGTATAAAATTTGTATAAAATTTGACACGGAAAATATTATTTGTATATTTATGTTAAATAGGGTAAATAAAATAACTGACTCCAGTTTTCCAAAAACTGGCTTTCCGGTTATTGGAAAGGGCTGAAATTGAGCCCTTGTCTTCAAACATAAAAATTATTTAATTATATAATACAGGTATATTTTTATCTATCGGGGAATCCGAAAGTCAAGAAGGCCTGTTTAAACCGATGTAAAATTCGAACTCAGTGCTTGAAAATACTTATATATTAAGACTGCCATAAAAACCAGAGTTTAATCATTTTTTAGACTTATATTGTATTTATTTTCATCACCTTTTGTTACACTAAACATGTGACATGTAATAATTTAATTTAAAATTCTACAAACATCAAAGTTTACGTATAAACGCCATAAACATAAGAAATTTTACACAATTTAATCAATATGACAAATCCACCTGTCCTGACACCAACAAACTGTTAGGGTAGGCTACATTTGGATCATCAAGGTAAAAAGCATATTCTATTCTGTAGTATCCTGAATAAATTCCAAAAACTAAAGAATCTTTGTTTTTAACATTTTCCAGAAGATTGTTAAAAACTTTATACCAGAAGAATATACAACGAGTTTTAAAAATGTCATCTCTGTACAGGATTTGAAGCAAACTTTTAAAAGCATAGGATATTCATCATGGTGTTGATTAATTTCAAACGTATTTTGATTACATTATAAAACTCAAATAAAAATGTATAGAAAAGTAAAAATTTAATGTTTTTGTAAAAAGGTTTGCATGATTGATTATAATTTAAATGAAAGGTTAATTGTAAAATTCTTTTTTGTACCCAAATAAGTTTAATGAGACAACAGAGTTCCCTCAGAAGGTCACCCTAACTTTGTCGAAAACATATACAGGGAAATATATCGGCATTTAAAACATTAATATCATAGACTCAAGTTTTGAAACGTGATTTTTCCAGTTTAAATTTCCAATAACACAAAGAGATTTCATATTACTGTACTTGTGTTATTGATTTTTTTCTCCCCTCTAAATTTGATTACAAGCTATCCATAAATCGGTTTTGATCAAAATTTATTCATTTTTGTTATCAAACTACAAAATGTCGATTCATTTGTGCAATTCGTTCTTGATATAATCATGTTTACTCCGACCTTTCTGCGATTTTTTCTTTTGGGCATGAAAAATCACCCTCTGTAAAAGTGATCTATTTCAGTTAATCGGACAACCCCTTCAAAAAAGATTTTGATCCCCCCCCCCCACAAGCATATTTCAATGTTATACTGAGATCCCCGTGAGGCTAAAAAAATTACTGTATTTATCCAGCATCATGAGGTAAAATTGGGGAGCAACAAATTAATAACAAATCCTGGTTAGAACCGCTAAAATTATGGCGACAGGCTTTCAGCACACACTTAGCATGCCTATAGGTTCACAACGCCAAAGATTTATTTTATTACAACACATGTAAATGAATGCAAAATACAGAACAGTTCTAGAAGTTTTGTAAAAAAAAAGTAGTATTTAGGAATATTGTTTTAACATTCATTAATTCGTTCATGTGTTATTTCCATTATAATTTATTACACCTAAATATTTTATATATTGAAGCAACCACAGTCGTTTGTCTAATTTGCACAACTATTTTTGTGTTACACAAATTTTATCAGCGAAATATTGAGTAAATGAATTTAATTTTATCCACATTAACTAAAATTACTAACACACCTTCCTGTGGTGAATATTTAAGAATACTTTTAGTTTTTGTTAAAACTGATTGTTCAATATTCCTGCAACTAATGTTAAATTAATATAAAATATATAATAAAATTTTATTAAAATCAGCCTACAAATAAGGTTTTTACTTTTTATAGGCTACTATAGATATAAAATTTGGAGAACGTTGAAATCATCACCATAAAAACTGAAGTCTAATATAAACTCAATGAATTAATGACAAAATTAAATTATGATATTGTTTTTTTTAGATTGTATTTCAAAAACGTAAGTCGTTGAGAAAATCTAAATCTCAACCTAACCTAACCTCGCCACTTCTTGATAGCTGTATGAGCCTACTTGAATCGGCATTTTTCAGATCAATGGATTGGTCATTGCGGTCCCCAATCCTGGCCATCCAGATATAACACTAGTCGATTTTATTTGGGGATGGAGGAAAAATATTTGGGGATTCGATGACTTATTTCTTCCATTTATTGATTTATTTAATGATTTATTGTTTTAAAGAATAAAGTCCATATTATTATAAAGAATGAGGAGTGGCCGCATTATGGATGTCACTGCCCAATTAGGTCAGTCCTGCAGAACTTCGAAAAGCAACATGTGCAATCCACAAGCATCCAGAAAAATGTATTGAAGTAGGACAACTTTTTGAAAATTTAATATAGCATTTGATGAGTTAATTTACCAGCCACTTAAATATCAGGTAATAGATTTTAGTTTCATTAAAATTTTTGTCACTTTTCAGTACACTTTGACATGTTTTAAAATGAAAAAGAATATTTTCCGTTTGTTATGATTTTTTTTTTACCTTATCATATACCAATTTGTTCAGAATTAAATTCTCTACAAATTTTGTTGAAAACTTGTAAATGTGTTTATCAGCCATTTAACAAAATTATTTCATAGCGAACTTAAAAAAGTATGTTTTTGTTTTCCGACCCCAATTATTGTGTTTAACCGCAGGATTCTCATAAACTACTGGAGCAACAGTTCTGAAACCTACGTTTTACAGTTCACATTGCATATAAAACCACCAAATTTGACCCTTAATTTGCGTCCCAGGGATTTTAGCAAGACTGAATTTTACCGTAGGATTAGAAATCATGGCGAAATCTTCAGAGCTAGCAGTAACTAGATACCAAACGTTTTAGGACATATGTTTATATGAAGTTTTTTCTTTCTTTTAGCCTGCAGAATGAACTCAGCGCCGGTAAATCTTTTTGAATCACCATGCATATACACAGAATTAACATTTTCTTTAAAGTATTCCTTTTTTACAATGGTTTTAATATATCTTTTTTTCGTATGTCTTTGAAAGAAAGATCTGCTAGACTGTTGTTCCTGTTGTTTACATATTTTCGTTAATTACTGGTTCCAGACAATTAATGAAACTGTTAAAATTGAAAAAAAAAAAGGAACTATCACTAGACAAATTCAGAATGCATGATTCACTAAATTTGTGTATAATATACATTTCGTTTTAATTTTAATTAAAATGAAAATTTACAAAGGGAGATTTTACAAATTTCTAATAATTTGTGAATAAAAATCAAATTGATAGGCAATTAATTTTGAATAGGTTTTTTAAAAGAAAATATTTAGTTATTAATAGTTTAAAATATTATTTAAAGAAGAGAATATTAAATTAAATTACACCAGACAACAATAAATTTGGTCATTGATTCCTGTCGAATTTGTATTCGAGAAGGAAATTTTGTTGGTCTGTGTAAATATTCGGATCCCGACAGAAAACTGGGGCAGTAAGGCTAAATAGTTGATTATTTTTTAGAACATAATGCAATTCATTGTGACTTTAAAATTTATATTATTCAGAATTTGAGGTTATTTGGTTTTAAGAATAAACTACTTTTATAGCTGTTCTTTTTTTTTTTTTTTACATCAAAAGTTTCAAAATTTAAGTTTTCTGATGTTTAAATACTAGATAAAGTATACTTAGTGTGGTTTTCAGGACCACCGATTCCAGGCAAAAAAATCTTTATGGTTCTTGTGGGCGAAAATCCAATATGGCGGTGATAGAACATAACGTTTACGTGTGTTCTTGGGGGTCAAGATTTGTATACATTTCACACTTCAAGATCATGTGCTTTATCGTAAAGTGTGCTCCATGCTCCAATGTCTTAGTTTTCTCAAAGAAAATTCCTAATATGACTAATAAAATGCGGGGGGGGGGGTTCGAATGATTTATTTCTTCCAATTGACAGCAATCTATAGAATTGAAATGATGTTAACAAAATTATACATTGAAGGCGTTCGAATCTTTTGTGGAATTGAATGTATCGACACTCGAAACATTTATTCACACTTATTATTTTCTTTTCAAACATTGTAGACAATAAAGTTGGTAGGTATTTTCCAGGTAAAAAACCACTGCAACTAGTGACTGACATAGGAAAACACATTTTATATAGCAGATTCTAATGAAATCAGCTGATCAGTAGATGATCGATCTCGTCTAAAGCCGCAATGTTCATTACATAGCAGCCAGTAACTTTCGAGGTACTAACCAAGAAAATTGGTTCGATTTTTCTTTTATCAGGTTTTGGAAGAGGAATTACAGTACCCTCCAACCAAGCATTGGGAAAATATTGCTCTTCGAATATATGATTGTATATTTTAAGGAGAGTCAGCTTCCCCGAAGTTGGGAGGTGTTTAACCATAGAATAAACTATGTTGTCAAGGCCTGGAGCAGAATACAGACCCAACAACATAGTAGATTCTAATTCCTATAAGAAAAATGGACTATTTATGGCAGTTCTTCCAATAGACCTACAGTGAAAGATATTTATTTTTGAGACCTTTTATACAAAAGAAAAGCATTGCTGTAAGCAGTAGTTGATGAAAAGCAAATGATGAGCCAAAGCAATAGCAATGTCATAATTATCTGTAGTTGAAACTCCATCCTGGTGCTTAAGTTCCAATAAAGGAGCAGAAAGAGGACCACAAAGGAACATATCTTTTTTCAAACAGTTAACATGGATATGGTTCTTGATATTGTGTCTTGTACTGGGCTGCAGATAGGGTTAATTTTGGTTTTTTGCCAACTATTCCTGAATGGTAATTTAATTTTACTTGGGATTTTGCACATTAGTTTGGACCATTTGGTCTTCACATTTCACCAAAATTGAACAAAATTGGTAGTCGATTTTGAGAAATGATGTTTTTATAAAAGCGTCCGGTCTGCTTAGTGACATAGCCAGAAAAGAACTTCGACCTGAGAGGAATTAGAATCCGAATAAATATAAATTAAATTTTTTTGAGACCATCTACTCTCTTTAAAGATTGGCATTTATACCGTAAAAGTTAATGTAAATCAAGAAGAAGTTAAACAAAATTGTATATACACCATTATTTTTTTTTAACCAGTGATGTGATTTTTACAATATTTAATACAGCATGTCATTTTAAAACTGTAAATCACCATACATTTTAGGGCAAGAGCTAAGATTTTATAATGTTTACAAACATATTTTACAAATTATTCAGATGTTTAAAAAAAGAGAAATTGTTAATTTGTTGTACAGACATTGATAAAATTTAAAGATGAGAAACCCAAATCAAATTTGTAAGTAAAAAGAAATTGGACCCTCAAAGGTTGACGTACAACATGCCTATGAGGTTTGAATTTTGAATTTGGTAATCGAGTATTTTTTTTATTACATTTCCAACCACTATCACGGGTTCAGCAGGTGTTAAAATAATTCCTAAACAGATTTGAATATTGCCAAAATGAAAGGAAAAGCAATTTTCCACAATAAAAACTTTATTTGTAAAATACACTACATGATATTTGTTTGTTTCTATGACTAAATTATTTTTCTCAGTTGTCACATGTATACAAACTATCCTGAAATTGAACCACAACTGGCTGAAGATTTGTAACATGGTCAAACGTATCCCAGGGGCTTTTTATGGTGTTATCAAAATCACTTGAGATGCAGTAACACAAACATGCAATCTCCTAACTAATATTACCAAAATTGCTATGTTATCTGCATACCTTGGGTGGATGTTCCAGACTGGTTGATTTCTGCAAGGTGGCGATCCACCACCAGGCTTCACAGGAGAGGTGATAGTACTCCCTCTAGTGGTCATAACCTCAAGCGATTCACCCACTAAGGTTTAGGAAAATCAAATATAATTTTTATTCTAAGTTCCAAGACAATACACAGAAGGCAGAAAAGTGTCGTAATATATAAAAACTCACCATGATCTAAAAAAAGGTCAGTAATTATTATTGAAGAGACCAAAGAGACCAACAGTGACAGCTGGACACTCTCTGCTTGTCGGTTGACTAAGAGGAAGGCTTGGTCGGAACAGAACTATCAATGAGATTCATTAGAATCAACTTTGGAAACATTACGGTCAAAAACACGATGGTTCCAATAGACAAGCTGCTGGACTATTGAAGTACATGAACAGCATTAACACTAAAATCCAATTCACGCTGGAAATGGAAAGTAATGACCAACTGAATTTCTTAGATCTAACCATAAGAAAGGGTCATGACAAGCTTGACTATAAAATCTATCGAAAGCCTACTACAACTGATGTCACCATCAACGCCAAATCGTACCATCCGTATTCCCAAAAAATGGCGGCTTTTAATTGCTTTATACATAGACTTAACACAGTCCCATTGAATACAATTGATTATCATGACGAAGTAAACATAATAAAACACATAGCTGTAAGCAATGGCTATAAAAGTTCTTTAATTGATAAAATGATTGAGAGGTATAATAAGACACAGAAAAATAGAAACAATTTAGAAACAGGCTTAACCAAAACCAACAAATTTATTCCATCTGAGTACACCAACCTTCTACCCAATGTTTTACGCAATATTTTTAAAAAACTTAACATCACCCTCGCCTTCCGCACAAGCAACAATATCTCCTCATTTCTTAAACGCAGAAATAAGATTCCTTTAGAAAATAAATCTGGTGTTTATAAAATAACCTGCCCTGATTGTAACAAATTCTACATTGGCCAAACAGGGAGAACGTTCCTTTGTCGATACAAAGAACACCTTCCGACTAATAAAAGCAATATTACAAGCTCTAATTTTGCTAGCCATTTGTTCGAAAACAAACACATCCCAGATAATTTCCATTCCAGTGTGGAGGCATTGCAAGTGTGTACAAAGGGAAGATTAATGAACGCTCAAGAAGAGTTTGAGATATATAAAGCGTTCAAAAATAAACCAGATGAAATTTTAAACGACCAGCTATCTTTTAACTCACACTATCTATACGACACAGCTCTCAAGCATTTATCTAGACTCAATAGAGATAACCATCAGAGGGTTTATCCCAACAACGACAGTGTTCCACCAGACATAGGATAATGCGCACCGGTGCCGAACGGGAATATTTATTTTAATTGTGTTTGTGTTTGTGTTTTGTGTTTTAACATTTGATGTGTGACGCATTCATCGTGTGAATGAATTAATTAATCTACATGTATCTGATGATGAAGTCTTGAACTTTGAAACATGTCATAGCAAAACCAGATATAAATTGAAGTCACAAGACGGACCTACTAAGGTAATTCTTATCTATATTAAAAACACGATAGCGGGTAATTGCAGAAATAGAGGTGAGCAACCCAACAGTGAATTTAATAAGAGATAAAAGGAAGTAGATTCATTTGAATTTTTGAACATTTCACAATAATATTCAGGTTACTCTATCTTGGGACTGATTGATATAGTTTACAGTAAGGGGGATTAGATATCAATAATGTATTTCTTATAATTATAAAGACTTTGAACCACTGATTGGTATATGTATTTTATTTAACCATTAAACACTTTATCTGAAATATTAAATAACTTTCATTTATAATAAATGGTACAAATTTCATTTGAATGCAAAATTAGGTCTTAGAGAAAACTAAATTGTAACAGTCGTTTGGATGTGCCTACTGCGAAGCATGAAGTTGGCCCGCCTGAAGATAGTGGGCACAACTTAACGCTCCCACATTCTGCGGACCATTGTTTCATGACAAATTGTCAAATGCATTCTATATCTATGGTTATTTCCTTCCTTTTCAGGACATTCTCAATTGTGCTTATTAAAGGTGCAAAGCACTTTTGCAGGATCTTTCCAATTGATAAGCATGTTAATTTCGGTGGAGGAGTTCACCATAGAGTACATTTCCTTATGTACATTTTCACCAGTTTTCAAAAGAAATGAGGACATACTGATAAGTTAGTCTGTTTAACCACGCTTTGGGATAAATACTGCTTTGCTACCTTGGATCTGAATATATCGAAGATTAGTTTGATTAGAGGACTTGGTCCTTCCTGCAAGAGAGCAAGAACATATGCCAATCTTCACCAGGTGACTCAAAAGGGCTGAATTTACTTATTTCCCACTCCACTGTAGAGAATTTGACTATAATTCTGGCTAGTCTCCAGTCTGCTTGCGGCACCTTTGTCTAAGAGCTGACTGATGATGGGGTCTGCACCATCACTGGGTGTGTAGTCAGGAAAGTATATTTCAAGTAATAGCTTGAGGGTATCTCCTCCTGTATTGGTATTCTTTCCTGTTGGGTTTCATAGAGTACCAATAGGATTGTATGGTTTTGAGGCCATGACTGGTTAGGCTAGCTGTTTCCTTGAGGCTGTTCACTTTGTTTGTGAAAGCCTTCCAGGAATCCAGTTTGGCTTTTCTTATAACTCTGATGTATTCTGTTTGAGCTGAGTGATACTCTCTCCAGTCATCGTTTTGCTTGAAATGGTAAAATGTTTCCTTGTGCTTGTGACCCAAGATCTAGAGACCACCACCTGGTGTTCAGGATACCAGCTCCCTTATCACATTGGGAATTTTTTCAAAAAAACCGTCCACAATGGCCACCTCCAATAATGACACACCTCAGCCTATATCCGAAAAGGTTTTAACCCCACTTATCATGAACATAGTCATGGCCACAGTTGATCCAAGTAGGACCCCCCAATCGTTCATCTTCAGGTTCCTAAACAGGTTGTTATTAGGTGATGTTCTTAATTGAAACTGGATGTGTCTATGATCTGAGAGGGAGACTTCTGGTGTTACATGCCAGCCTCTAACCAGATGTGGAAGATGTTACCAACACAAAAAGAATTGTCAGTAAACTCACTTCTTTGTCAATTTGTCAACCAATGAAAGTTGGTTTGCTACACACATTTACAATTTGCAAGTGATTAGACAAAAGGGACTCACCTTTATTGTTGGTGTCAGTGTTGCCCCCCCATTCACGATCTCACATTTAAATTAGTGTAAAATTATTGTCCTCTGATATCAGAAACAGAATCTTCGCCTTACAAACACATTTCACATTTGCTACATTAGACACAATCATTCAATCTTATTTTGTCAAGTTCTGTTTACGAGATGTTCTACAAGTAAGTATTTATTTGTTTGACTAAATAAAAGATCTAGGAAACCCTGGGTTTGGATTTTGTATAAGGGTTATACCAGATGTCAAAAAGTCCCAGGACAGTTAACTAACTTTAAAATTTAGAAAGCTTAAATTTTAAAAAATTTATAAGGTTTTTCACCTTATAAAGTAAATTCAATCCCATCCCAAAAACGGAGTTGAGGGGACAACTCATAATTTTCAAATGTAAACCTCACTAAAAATCTTATTTTATAGAAAATAACTGCACAAACTAGAAGTTACTAGTTTAGTACAAATCAAAATGGTGACTGATCAAATTTCAAATTTATACTTTAAAATTTTAGCTCTGAAAAAATAAATTTTTAGTTTAAATTAAAATGTTAGAGTAATGCAAATTCTTGATCAAAATTGAATAAAATAACAGTAAAGTTTTTGTTATAATTTTGTCTCATTATTTTCTTTTGAATAAATTCTGAAGTAAATTGCATGTTTTAAATATATGACAGGTCTCCATTTTGAATTGTAGCAAGAGCGACCTCTAGTTTGCCTAGTTATTTTCTATTAAACAAGACTTTAAAATAAGATATTACTCAATGACGCTTTACACTTGAAAATTTTAAGTTTCCCTCCAAAAACCCCTTTTACCTTATACTGCCAAAATATGGTGGCCAAAACATTTCTAAAATTTGAGCAGTCTACATTTAAAGTTTAAAAATTACTTAACCATCCCAGGATTTTTTTGATAGATGGGATATAATTTTTATTGGTGTCATATTTTTTAATGTAATTTATAACGGATTTCATAGCAAAGAGTTCATGGGATCTATATAAGTAAAAAGAAATATAAAACTACAGCAGAGTATTTTGTGGTGGATACTGAGAAGTCATTCTTTGTGACACCTAATTCATGTTCTATCCAGATGTATAACTTCTGGCTATTAACACATTTTGCTCATCACAAAGGTAGATAAAAACAGTATATATATGTACTTCAGTGACTAACTTTTAAAACCATTAAACTACCAATATCAGGTGAGTGAAATAACCTGAAATAGAATGAGTTTAGGGTTAGGGAAGCGAGGTGTCTCGACATTGTAGAATGTGAGGAATTGAAAGAGCTAAAGGGATAGCTAAAGCATTTGCTGGTTTGAGTCAGTTCCATTAAAAAGTTTACCTCTGTATAGCTGTTTGGCTCTGTAATAAATTGTTAGGAAACAAATTGATAGAATGAATGGTAATCATCTCCACTCTATTTTAAAATACCCAAATGAGGTTAGACATCTTAAAAGATATACCTTATTTATTTTAACCTAAAAGAGTAAAAACTGGACATCTCATAGTCACTCATCTTATCTATTCCATCCTGAACTTGCTGAGTTACCTGTTTTGTTTGTTACGAGCAGGAAAAACTCTTTAGAATATTCTTCTCAGTGAACGAGATGGAATGAGGCCAAAGTGTACGAAAAAGCTGTATAACCATGCTAAGTAACTTGGGTTTGCAAAGTCCACACTCACTAAAGTGAGTACCTGAGGGTGTTAATATTTAAGGGTACTGCTTGGTAAAGATGATTACTGTGACCGGATTGTTTGCTCTAGCCAATACTTAGTAAGACTGTACATTGGAAGGTGTGTGCGACACTGTGTGGTTTGCAGTACTTGATGCAACACACATGTCCAAAAAGTAACAAAAATGAAATTACTAATCTATTTTTACAGAGGGGAAAAAATTTAGTAAAATAATCAATGAAATTATTTTAACTTGATATAATATAGCAAGAAAGTACGCAGATGGTGAAAGTTTGTTAAAATTTTATAAATTTAGTTTAGCTTTAATGGAGGACTGATAGATCACATTTGAAGCCATATAATATTAAACTATTTAGAAATAGTGTGAAACTCAGTATTCTTTACACCACTACACTTACTCAATCCATTTAAGTCTGTAATATTTAAACATATTATTAGGTAAACATTTTGATAGATCATTAACAAAATGTTTCATTCATTGGTGATGACAAAAAAGTTAAGGTTTAGTGTATAACAAATCAAAACCCTTGATTTAACCCTTGTTTAAGACATAAGAAACCAGTTCAATAAGATGACCAGGACATTTATAATCATAAAGACAGGTTGGTATTTGAAAATAATAGGGTAATTAACAAGGATATTAAAAGAAAACAGTAAATTATAAATTACAAGTTGTATTGTCTTGTTTGATGAAGTATGTGGACATCTTAATATATTTTATGCTGTGATATATCACCGAATATTGAAAACTCCAGATCTTGAATTTTAGTAAAGAATTCTGACAATTACATCTTGGCCTACAATAGGCTGTACCACTAATGATGTTTTGATTAATCTAATTTAATATTTTTAGTAACTTACAAAGAATAATCTATTTCCCCACCATCATGTAATGTTAACCGATCGTATTTAAAACATTTGATTTGTTTGAAAACCAATTGGCTCTAGATTATTGAATTTTTCCATATTTTGAAAATTGGAATGTACTATAATTTTTATAATGAAAATGCGCTGTACGATAAAGTGTAGCATGACATGCTTCATGTTTAAAAATGATAGATTTTGTTTTGATTACACAAAATTTTTCCGACCTAATATGTACAAAAGATTAAATTTTGTAACTTCTGCATTATTTTATTTACATCCTGATGTACTCTTTTCTTCTTCTTTTTTTAAAGTTTTTCATTTTATGAGAAAAGTATTATAATGGGAAAACAAATCAATTCTATATCAAATTGGGACTAACAGGTTTTGTGATTCTATTGTAATGAAGTATGAAGATTATCAGGTGAAATTTATTATTTTAAAATCTTATTAACAAATTTCTTTGGCAACATAGCCATAAATACATATAGGTCCTATGATTTCCATAAAGTGCATAACCTAAAAACAATAATAATACATTTAGTAGCAGGAATTATTGTTAGATTTTGAAAAAAAAAAAAAAAAATGTGAAGTATTTGTTGAATATACTGTTAGAAAAAATAAAGTTGGCAAGTTGTGAAAAAATGAATCTTTAAAGGAGGTTTTTTACTTACTTTTAATCCTAATAATATAACAACATTGCTCAATTTATAAAACGATCTGCATATACAACATGCAAAGTATTTAAAAATTTTAATGGGTTCTGTACTTTTCAATAACCTAATGGAAAAAGAGTTCACTGTTATTAAAATAAAACAAAGCTGTCTCGTTTCGACTAGCTAGACAACAGACCTGCTCTTTTTACAATCATTAATGCTTAGAACATACATTTACCAGTTGATTTGCATCGTAACGGTACAAAATAGGCCTACAACTAGTTAGTTATAGTAAACCTGTTAAGGTGTCCTCAGGCTGGGCAACTCAATCACTGAAATATTTATAAATTATACAATATTTTCTTGTGGACATTCGTATGTAAATGTTAGTATTAATTTTAATAAATTACAAATAAAAAACATAGATATGTAGTGAATAGAAATTACGAGCATGCACATAGCAGCAGTGTGATGAATTAGTTTCAAATTTTTAACATCAAATTATAATGTCATACATACCAAGTGAAAGTACTGGTTTGTATCTATTTTGTAATCTTGTTCTATACTCATGACTCAGTCGGTTTGCTTCACGTGTTTAGAAATTGCTAGTATTAAAATATTTAATTTATTTCAGAAATTTGAAGAAAAAGTACATAAAAAGCTGATATTAAAGTCAACCCTAAATAATATACTGTAAAAGTTACTGCCCCAAAAAATATATATATTTCAATTAAATTGCCTAATAAAATGTTGGGGATTTGGTTAAAAGGGGTAAACAGTTCAGCCATAAATTTTCGAATTTCTAAAAATTAACTAAACCAATTTATTTTATTATATAAACCAATTTCATTATATTTTGGTGAAATGTGAATAAGCCCAAACTGCAAGAAAATAAAATTATAATTTGCGAGTTATTAGGAAAAAGATTTTTAATATGATCGTCAGGGTTCATTTCAGTACAGTAGAACCCCTCAAACTCGAGACAATGTGGACTTTGTGGTTGTCGAGTTTTAGGGAACTTTGGTATTTAATGGTTAGGTTTGCAACAAACACTCAAAATTACTTTAAATAACTATACATTTATTGATTATCAATGCATTAAATTCAAAATCAACGCTTACAAAACCAAACAAAATTGTCATAATAAATAACAAGTACGTACAAACAATGAAAACGTACAGTACATGAAAGTAATTTCAAAACATATAGCCTATATGTTCAAAAGCAACATATACACATAAAAAATAGTATAGCAGCAAAAGAGTAAAAGTACATGTTTATTGCAAAAAAAGTCCCTGCCTGACAACAACAAAAATAGTGTGTTCAATCATACATTAAAATTAAAATTATCGATGGGTCAAGATTTTAAAAAGTGTTAGCCTTGTACAATAGGCTCAGTAAACTAAAAAGACCTATCCTAATACGCTGTAATAATATTTACAGTAAAAAACAGACAGTCCATTAAATATTTTTAAAGATTAAAACAATTTTATATAAAAAAAAACTTTAGAGCAATGTTTGAAAAAACTTTTGATTGATCTTTGTTTTTCACTTTCGACTCGATGTCTGGCAGCTTCATCTAGAAGTCGCTGAAGAAAAATAATGTCCATACCTGTTGCGTTTTGCTGCTCCAAGTAACGCAGTGCTCCTTCCATGAATTTTACACCCTCACCATGGCTCATTTTTTCTTCTTGGTGGCTGGTTTCTATGTCGTCTTCTGAGACGTCCATTTCCTCGTCCTTCCCTTTGACTGCGGAAATGATTTCGGCTTCACCCAATGGCTCTCCTGCTTCATCCAGTGTCATCCATTCTCGTGCATCATCACTCGACGACTCTTCGCATCCTGGGATTTTCTTCATCAGATCAATCAACTCGCTGTTGTCAAAGGGTCCTTCTTCTTGAAATGATTCGTTGCGCAAGTGATCCAAGAGCTTCCTCTAGGATCGGACTAGAGTTATACGCTCCAGTTCATTCCATGCTTCAGCAACCCAACCAACAACGTCTAGCAAATCCAGTGTCAACCATTCTCGTGCGTCATCACTCGACGACTCTTCGCATCCTGGGATTTTCTTCATCAGATCAATTATTATACAATTCTTATATACGTTCTTGACAATGCTTTAACTAACAAAACCATGGTCAGCAAGTTTCAATTAAAATATTGTGGTTTATACTAAAAATTGTAGTTTTAATTTATTTATTACCTAGTAGTACAATTCTTGTATACACTGTGATTAAGAGCTGTTGAATTGTACCCCCCCCCCCACTCCATAGATCTGTTAATTCTGCATAATAAAAAAACATTCTGTAATAAAACCACAGTATATAATAGGAATCTAGACAATTGAATTCTCTGAAATTGTTTATAAAAATGACTGCACATATACAAGATAAATTCCTTTGGCTTTAAAACAGTCGAAGCACTGCCAGTTAACTATCCCTGTGACATCTAAGAGTTAACATAAAGGAAATTGGAAGATTTTACTATCTATAACTAGCAACTAAAAATAAATGGTGCTAAAACACTGCACAAACTTTCTCACTCTCCCATCAACAAAATCCATAACAACAAACCAAAAATAATTGTTATCAAAAAAAAATGTCAGTTCGATAGTTGTCAATCAAGAAGTGAAAATAAACCATGAAAAATATATTTATATAATTAAATGTGAACCTAAGGTGGCTTCGCTTTTCTCATTAACATGTCTTCTGCATAAAATTAAGCTTTTAATGACAGCGAATAAGGTTCATTTTTGTTTTAGCCAATTATTCATGAACCGTAATATATTTTTACTTGAGATTTTTAATATGGATTAAGGATTTTTAGGATTCGCACTAAAATTTGAACGAAATTGATAGAGCCGATTATGAGAAATTATGTATTTTATAACAATCCTGTGGATATTTTTTTCAGATCTCATGAATCAGCATTTTTGTAAAGATACATTTGTTTGGGTCCTTGGAGACTACACATGAGTAAAATTTCATGAAAATCTGTTACAGCTGATTTGTAGAGAATCACAATTTTTGTGTTTTTTCTTATGGCAGCTACTAAAATCAAATTTTAGGTTTTGAAAAAATGAATGAAAAGTCCCGAGATATGGGCCAAATATGACCACATACCAAGTTTGATTAAAATCGGTCCAGGCAGACATCATTCCAAAAATCACTTTTTTGTATTTAAGTGACTTTAAAATAGATATATTCGCAAAAAAAAACTCACATAACTTTTTCTATACTATAATTGAATAAGTAAAATGAAGATGGTATATCCGAACAAGAGGAATGTGTTAAATTATATAACTTGATAATAATAAATCTATACTTCCAGAAAATAATGAAAAAATAAATTCATAAGAAGGGTATAGGATAATGTGTAATATGAATATAATATTTTCCTTACAAATCTGTTTATTGTTATTTATGTACAAGTTTCGCAGGGTCTCAACCTCTCACAAATCTTTTTCTGAATTGAATTTCCCTGAAACAAATAATAGGTGAGCTTTTACATTAATAATACACCAACCAATGTAAAAATTTCTAAAATAAATACAAAATATAGTCAATGGGAAGAATGCTAGAGGAATTCTTATCAAAAGAAACGTCTTATTAAAAAGAAGAATGTGTAGATAATATCTACTATATTTACTAGATCTAGACATTTACTAGATCTCTCAAAATAACATTGAAAGTAAAATGAACGTCTACTATGAGCGGAAATAAAAATTATACATAAAAATGTAACTTTTAAAATTGAAAAAATTAAAAGTTTACAGAAAGATAAGAACTGAAAACAAGACAGACTTGTTAAGCTCATAACATAACAGCGAATATGTAATTTATCAACAACATAAATAAAATATTTTATAGCGATTTTTCATACAATAATTAATTATGACATAATTACTTTTATTTAAAATTTTATTTATTAAAAAAGGTATATACTTAAAAAGCTAAAAACAACAAAATAGAATTACATAAAAAACTTCATTTTCCGTCTGTCAGCAATTTTATCTGTAAAAAAAACAACAATTTCATGGAACAAGTTGTGTTGTTCAGCAATGAATTATTTTCCACCTCAGGGGCAAGGTAAATAAACAAAATGTTCGAATTTGATGCTAACAAAATCTGCTTGCTTATTTGAACATGTATAAGATTTGTAAAAAATCAATGTTTTTTTACGCAATGTCCTGGTCATCTGTATACAATCCTTGTTTACTTTTTAAAGAGAACATGGTTAATGGCGAGACTATGGTACAAAATTGGTATTTTCTGAGCCTAAAAGCTTTTGAAAACTTCATATTTCAACAAGACGGAGCACCTTTCATTGGAAAATCCAAGTGCAAGGTTTTCTAAGTGAAAATGTGCTTAACTATTGGATTGGTCATCAATCAATTAATGACTTAGCAACTTTTTAGCTGGCCTCCACGGTTACCAGATTAAACTCCCTGTGATTTTTTATTGTGGCGGTCCATTAAGAAGGCTGTTTATGTACTATCCCTTCCAAATGACCTACAAGACATGAAAAATTGGATTACTATCAGTGTAGTGTCAGTGACAGTGGAAATGTTTGCCCGAGTTTGGGTTGAATGTGACTACCGCTATGATGTTGTTCATGCCGTTAGTGGAGGACATATCAAACATCTTGATAAGCTTTAGACATTCCTAAGCAAGTGTTCAAAATTTCAGAGTTGTAAAACTTGTATTTTTTAATATATACTCCTTTGAATTACATATATTCTTATTGAATCACCCTGTATTATAGGAAGTGCGTAAGCCTTTGAAGGTCAGTGTAAATACTAAATAACATGTTTATTCAAGATGTCCAGTCTTGGAATTACAATAAGTTATAGGATTCTTTCATTTATAAAAATTCTTGACTCCTAAAAATAGAGGTACTTAATAAAATAAAATTTACTTTAAATAAGCATTTCAAATTATACAACAAAATAATAGATAATTTGTTTAATTAAACCAAATGAATTATAAACTGAAATTAATAACTTTCTATTTAAATTTACCTTTATGATAAACGTCCATCAGAAGCTAGCAACACTACAGCATTTTTCTATCATCTGTTTTCAACTTCTTTCTTCAATTCATAGATCTAAAACAAATATCACAGAAATTTAGTTACATTATAAATATTAAACAAGACAAATATAAACATTATAACTAAGCTCTGGATGCAAGTGGTGTCTCGTGGCTAAATTGTTAGGTGAAGCACAAAATCCATCATAATATCTATGGGCCAAATCTGTATGTGTGTATTCGAGTTAAAGGCCAAATAGGGATTCCACACATATACCTTCAACACATATATATTTAGTAAACTATAAAAGATACTAAATTACAACTAGAGGTAGGATCAGTAGACAGTTTATCTCGGATGTCAACCTTTCCATTAAGGGGGACCACAAACTGTTATTAATTAAACATATTACATGATAGATTATATACAACATAATTAATTTAACACTAATACTCGTATCTCACACATACAAAATTTTTCAACATAATTACATTTTATACAATATATTGTTAAATATCATTCATAGTTCTCGATATATTATAAAGATACCCAATCAGACCACTTCAAATGGTAAAGAGTGAACATGTCATGAAAATAAGATCTCATTGGTCGAAGTCCATCTGTGATCAGTAAAAGAACCAATGAAGGAGTGCATGCATCACTCAAATTAGCCAATCCAGTTGGTGGATTTAAAAGGGATTTTCGCTTAGTTCATCTATGTCGGTTTGCACTTTAGCAGATGTACATCGAAGTAACATCTTCTCTTAGAGTTTTTCACCCATTTTTGATCAATAACATCTGTGTATAGTTTCATCTCTAGATCTTTCAATGAGCAATTCAAGTGATTTTTTAATCAATATCAGAGTCTCATTTCAAGTTCCTAGTTTTAAGTTTAACTAAATTGATTTGGTGAATTTTTTATGAAAAACCATAATTAATTAAAACCTTTAGTGAGGTTAAACTAGCTAGTTTTATGACAGTTTTTTGTTGATCTCGATATTCATCGCCGACTTCAGCTTCAATCCAAGGGAACCAAATTTTTATGCAAGGTACACCAATTAACATTATAATTAGGTTAGAGTTTAATAAGGAACATAGCCTATTATTTAGATTTTATATGGATAGGAAACACAGGCTTACCTTGGAAAGTGGTCCTTGGTATTACCTAGTAGTACGCAAATAGGAAAACAAACACCGGTGTGTGTGTGTGTGTGTGTGTGTGTGTGTGTGTGTGTGTGTGTGTGTGTGTGTGTGTGTGTGTGTGTTATTGTACCAAACTTGTGGTAGGGGTTTCAGTGTTTTATATTGTACATCTCCTAAGCTTAATAATATTTAGATGGTCTTCTATAATACTTAGATATATTTATTATACACTATATACATTCAATTTATCTTATGGTTCTAATCAAGTAATTAGTTACGTCTAATGATCACCAGAGCTACCAGAAGCTTACCGTTATGAAACAGTCAAGTACGAATCACTAAAGGCAGTATAATGACAAACATAACCTGTAACAGCTAGCGAGTATTTTAACAGACACGTAAGCTACTAGTGATTTTTATAAAATCCAGCTGACAAACAAAATATTTTCTTTCATGGTTTCATTTCACAGCTAACTACACCTGCCATTACAGTGGCAACTACCTTTCCTCTATTCAATATTTCACTAGATTAATTGATGAAAAATCTAGTCTTTTTTTAGTTCCAAATTCACTTACATTTGAGACATGTTGAGTTTACATTATAAAAATATACTGTCAGAATTAGGTTAAACTTGATTATTTAGGTTTTTAGATTCAAACCTTTTCTTTAAATCTGAAGATTCATTACTCTTATAACAATCAAAACACTTTCCATTGATGAACTGTCAGATATAATGTAATTCTGCAAGACATTCTTTTTTCAAACTAAATGTTTTACTTTATGTACTGCATATAAATTTGTGTCTAGGTTTGTATAGGTCATGTTTGATGAATAATGTATGACTTGTGAGACAAATTTGAGACAATATAGGCAAGGACAATACAAAAATTAGTAAGGTATGCTATATGAAATAAAAATATAGGCCTAGAGCAAAATTTAATGAAATATAATATTCTAAAATATATAATGAGTAAATAACGCTGTAACACTAAATATGGAGAGGTTTAAAGAGTTAGCAGTTCAAATTAGGGAGATAGAAGGTTCAGGCAAATTTAGGCTCAAAATAAATATTGTTGTAGGAATAATGTAAAGCCATAGATAAAAAATATAGGCCTAGAGCGAAATTAAATGAAATATAATATTCTAAAGGATATAATGAGTAAATAACATCGTTACAGTAAATATGGAGAGGTTTAAAGAATTAGTAGTAGTTAGGGAGATAGAAGAACATATTAAAATATTCAAATTAGGAAGATAATATACTAAACTAAGTATGAATATAATATGGTGGTGTGAAAAATAATTGACCTGGAACATATTTGATGTATTTCCCATAGTAAACACCTTATTGGCACATAAAATTTGCAATTTTCGCCCATTTTAATTTCTCTAACATATTAATTAGTATAAAGAAAGTAAAAAATAATAATTTACGAAATAATTATGAATTTATAAATTTTTAATGTTGAATATGAGAAAGAGTTCCCCTTCCCGAGTCGAAAATAGTGAATCTCTATTCATCGGTTTCCCTCATTTATAGTTCAGATTCTGTGCTCGAGATTGGAAACCCATTTAAACAATGCATATTATTACCGGATTCAAACTTCCCTAAACGATGGTTTTCATGGTTTTCCCAGATCAACCGTTCAAAAATGTAAGTCCAGCAGAAAACTTTCCTGTTTTAATAATTTTGTAAATAAAATCCCAAATAACGAAAATAAAATCACAAAGTTATAATTTTTAAGTAAACTAAACTTAGTTCAATTGTTTCCTACTGTAATTAATTGTATTATAAACATTCGCTGTTAATTTCGAGTTCACAGAAACTAGAGACACTGTGTCTACTGTCTAGATACCTTGCTCGAGTTGTAAAATTCTAACTGTGCAAGCACACCATACAGTTCTATACCTATGTTCAATTCATTCCCATGCACACACACAGCAGTTCACAAGTAATATGACAAGTAATATCTACTTTGTCATATTATTGATTCCCTGTAATCAGGGGCAAATAATATTCAGTTTATCGTAATATTATAATGTCCTGTAAAATTTAAATGAATTAAACGACGAAATACAATGATTTTGAGTTCTCTCCTTCCTAAGTTCTGCATTGTTTATTTAACTTGTAAAGAAGGAAACTATAAGTACGATAAGGAAGAGTTTAATCTAAAGCTCAGGTAGTTCTGCACCTGATCTTCCATAACTTTTGGAGATTTTCATTTTAACTGGCAATAATTATAGCCTTTCTAAAACATAAGACTACCGACAGTTACATTACCCTAAGCTATACACATAGATTTTTAAAAAGTATAGGACATTAAAGCAAAATATAGATAGGACGTTTGGTTAGCAGATTGACAATAAACGAACATTTTCGATTTCGAATTTTAAAAAAAAATTACACCAATTCTGAAAAATAGTTTTTTCAGTTAGTTTTTTAGTAATTTGGCTAGTTTTTATAAATACAAATAATGATCAAACAATTATATCAGAATTAATTGAACTATTATTAAAGTCAGATGTAAACCGTACTTTCTCCTACTACAGGAGACTAAAACGTGTGTAAATAGGAAATTTTATCTGTTGAGGCGCATAGACTTGATAACAAATTAATACAAAAACCCGTTCAAGGCAGACTATTTCTCCCACCTCATTTTTACTAGGCTTAACACTAGTTATTGTGTTAACATTTTGTTAATTAAGTTATTAAATATTAAAATTTTGCATAAAATAATTAACCAAAATTCGCACTATTTATGAAACCAGAAGTTTTTCCTTTTATTTGGCTCGATTTCCCCCCCCCTTTCTTGATCTGAACTATCTTTATCTACAAATCCATAATTAATGTTCTGTAATAAAATATGTATGTGTTACAAAGTGTGTGAATGAAATGAGTTTGTAATATAATTTCACACCAAAGTAAGTTTGTATACTTTGGTTCGATCGAGTGTGTCTATTTCCCGTCAATTAGATACACAGGTATCTCCGTATTTAATGTATATAATGGTATTCCAAAACAAAAGATCGACATTATGATTATTTAATGAAAAATTTATCGGAAGCTTTAAAAAACTTGAGCTCGTTAAAAGGCTTGATTAAAGTTGGTGGTTGTTAATTAAAAACTCGAGATCGTTAAAAAGTTGGAGCTTGTAAAAACTCTAGTTCAGTAAAAGCTCGAGCTTGTAAAAAGCTTGAGCTTGGTAAAAGCTCGAGCTCAGTTCGATTTACTGAGACTTAGCTTGAACTAAAAAATCTGGGCTCGCAAACCCCTATCATTTGTAGCATAGCTCTAAAAACTAAATGAATCTCAGGCGATCAGTCTAACGAGAACGTCTCGAGACTCAACAGGACCACTATTGCTGAAAGAAGATGAGTGAATGAGTCTCCAAGAAGTACTCTGTTCCAGCTTGGATGTTAAATGCTGCGATTAGCGGACATTTTGGGCCAATTAGGGTAAACCTGACGATTAGGTCGGTGCACTAACACATCGCACCACTGAATCTAATGTTTTAATATTTTTACGGGGAGATTATTGTTTCTAATTAAAAAACTATAAAAGTTTACAATATTTATTTTTTAAATTTTATTGTATTATATTAGCATTAATACAGTATTTAACATTTTCCATTCATACAAATCGTTTACCAGCGATTCTATAACATTAACTAATTTCGGAACTCTGTCTGTCCGTTTATACAAGGCTTCGAATATACGACTGGAATACAAAAGATGGACGCAAGTATCCCAACATCATATCTTGCTCACGTCACATTTCGAACCAAGTACTAACCCAACTTAGAGACCCCAAAATGTAAAATGTTACAAGTGGTCCTTGATTTCTGAACCGTTCTCCTGCAAAACCCAATAATATCAATGAGATCCTGGCAACGTTCGACGGTCTAAGCTTCTTCCGACAGTCACACTGCTTAACATAATGTATCTTCGGTCTACTCGCTTATCAATTGACCTATCGGCAACTTTAACAATTGTCGATAGCTCTCTGCTGAGTCTGACCTCGATTCCAAAAAACCTTGGCTTATATATCTTTAAATACTATAACATGTTTGATGGTTGCAAGCTCAGAGATTTCTTAACTTTTCACATCTTGTACCTACTACTGTTTATATTCTGGTAACTGTTCTGGGAATAAATGTGTGTGAATACAAACACTCACACCCGATTGATGAGTAATTTCTCTAAAATAAAAAATTTATTATCAGGATACCAGTAAGTACAGTTATGTCTATTAACTTGTCTATTTAACTTACATCTGATCATACAATTTTATGGAATAACTGTGATTCATATTTATGTCAGTAGAGCTATAATTTACAAAATCAAAGTTTTTATTCTGCATTAACCCAAAGTGACCCGTGATGTAAACTTCAAATTTTTGCAGATGGGAAATTAATTGCACTTACTGCCTTGAATATCCTGCAGCTCAGAAGCTAATCATCTAATTGATTTTTGTAGACTTCACAGTCAGGGCTAAACAAACACCCAATTCATTTTCCTCTGCTCGGACAGTTCATGGGGGGGGGGGGGCAAACATTGACACATTCATAAAAGATCCATGTTCCTCAAATTAAGTCATAAATAGTATAAATCTTGTGAAGACAGTGGATTTGAATCAAAATGTCCATTCCACATATTAATAACTGCGGCAGCACCACTTTTATAAGAGAAAATTGTTTCTTCTTTTGTTAAAACCATAACAGATAATCAACTCACAATAAAAAGTTCATTACTCACTATACGGATCAAGACAAAATTATTGCCAATGTAATAGGGATAAATTATTGTACTGAATTTTGTTGGAGTAAATAATTAAGTGGGTTTTAAAAGATTCAAGTGTCAAGTAACTGTTGTGTCATCCTCTACTTAAAATATCATAAAGGATTCTCAACTTTAGGCGTACGATAGTATTATTAAAAGAGCTCTGCATTTAGCTTAGATTATATTATTATGCTCTTCCTCATTCAATATATTCAGGCTATAGATTAGTTGATAAGAAATGTAGAAAATATAAAAGGATAAAGGTAGTTCACTCATTGTCAGACTTTGATGTTAATTTTTTTGTTTGTAAGTTTTGGTTGAAAATTCACAGCCGATTTAGGTAAAACAAAAACTTGTATTCAATGTCTGAAAAACAAATACATTAAATTTCATTAAAATTAGTATAAGCAAAAATATACTTATTAATACACTTGTAATTTTACTTTTTATGACTGCAATAAAAATGAAAATAATAATAAACTTGTGTTTACCATAAAAAAAAACAAAGTTATAGTGCACACTTAACATACCATACAAAAAGAAACTTCAAGTAAATTTGTTACATAGAAATGAAAAAACCTCTAGATAATCTTCATTTTTTTTGCTGCTGATTTGATTTAAATGTAGAAGTGTTTACAACCCCCCTCCTCCCAACAAAAACATAAGTATCAGACATCAGTTTTTAGAAACATCTATAAAGAAGAATCAACAAAAGATTGTTAATGTCATAATTGAGACATTATTCAAATTATTAAATAAACGGTCATTTCTATTTTCTCCAATAAAAGCATCCGCTGTGTTGAAATCCTGCAAAAGTACTTCAAAAACACAAGTACGGTTATATTTACCTGAATATATGCTTCCGTAAGTGTAATCATCTGGGGTAGGATGTCGGTTACATGCAAATCTTGCATTTCATACCACTTCCCTGTGCCCTGCACACAAACCATAAAAAACACATCAATATACATTTCTGTTAGGTTTACCAAATCTTAAAATAAATTATGAATACTGATGCTTCCAGCATAAAAATAATCTGTTTTAATCATGTTTTATATTTATTTAACAAAAATAATTTGGGCCTCAATATATTCTTAAATCAGAACCATATTATTAAAAAATAATTGAATTATGAATAACAAATGTAAGGTATGCAATATTGAAATTGAGAATGGAATCACAAGAGATTAGGTTTATAATAAGAAAATAATAATAATTACTCGTATTATTATAAATAAATAGTTTAGTTATTGTAGCTCATGTATTACTGAGGATGGCGACTTTGTCGTTGAAACGCGTTTGATTAAGTAAACATACTTTAGAACAGTGTCACTGTAGATTAGTTAGACAGAAATATGCACTTGTGAAAGTTAGACAAAGAATTTTGTAAATTTGTTTCACTACAGTAGAACCCCTCTAATCCGTTACCTTCGGGACTGGGGGCATGGTCGGAACGCAAAAAAGGTCGGATTATCCGAAAAAAGTCAATATTTATTACATATTATATAAACAGATTTTTTTAAAGTGAAATAAGTGATATATAAACTTTTAAAAGTCTATATATAAACTTTGCAAGTACAGTAGAACTTCTGTTAACCGGCCTATATTGTAGTGTACTGGTTGGATGAGAGTTTCCGAAAATAAATTGTAATTGAAACACCAAAGCGGCGGCGAGTCAAACGACTTTGTCGATAGCGGTATCCCATTGTCGGCGGCATAAAAACACCGCGGCATTGGCACCCGTCGGTATAGCAGACATACAAAGGCAAAAACATTTGATGGGCCGCTTTTTTTCCACGAATCAATTTAGTGTACATTATGGAAAATATAACATTTCTTTTCAGTTTTCTTCTTGTCTTTGACTGGTTATGATCTACGTACAGTATATATAGTAAATAAAAATGAGCGAGTTACGAAAACGGGAATACGGAAGCGTGTGTTGGTTTCGTTTCAGACGCGGTTAAATGTGTTAAAAGACTTGACAGAGGGGAATCTGTAAAAAAGCTTTGTAGTGTTTAATTTTTCACGAGAGATGACACAGCACTGAAGCGGGATGACACAGCACTGAAGCGGGAAAGCGATAACAAACCGGAAAGAATGGCGCCAGACGGGCCGTGAGTCATCGACAAGTCGGCGAGTCGGCACAATATCGCGAGCTCGTGCATGGTCGGATTAGCCGGAGTAACGGACCACCCGAGGGCGGATTAGAGGGGTTCTACTGTACTATGCAGTTGTTGCATTACTCGTTAGCGGCGAAATACACAAACTTTACCAATTAATTAAATATTATTAGTGGCTGAAATGTTGAATTTAAAAAAAAAAGAGTCATTTTGTGTTATTTACCGCTTCAGGAAAAGAGTTCTTCGACACATTTAGTGTCGAATAATGGATTGAGGGTTAATGGGAAGAAAATTAAATTGTTGGTTGCCAAAGACAATGTTGCTTAAACCTACAATTACTAGCTCCAATTATCGTGATACAATAATGAAAAATAGAATCAGAAATAAAGTTGATTACAACAAGGGTAGTAAAGGTTTAAGTGAAGTTAAGGAGTGTGAAATCACACTTTTTTTTATAATATCCACAATTGCTGAGGACAATTGTGGCATAGTCTAAATCTAAATGTCCACAACCATATATCATAGAGGATGGTAACTACAGTTCTTATAGACATAATCATATGCTGTTAAAGCCGTTTACAGGTTCAATTCAATTCAACTATTAATGAAAGTAAACTAGAAACAGATATGAATGTTAATTTAGATCATAATGTTAGTAGTAATGATGAACAGCAATTTATACAGGATATGTACAATTGTATTACCAAATCAAATATGGATGAGTAGTTAATATATATATATATATATATATATATATATATATATATATATATATATATATATATATATATAATAGAGAGATGCAAATTGTTTTTTGAAGTCAAAACTTCCTTTGGCACGTTTTTGCTGAAGAGTGAACGAAAGTGAACCGCCATGCTCAGGTCGGTTACACTGAATCTGGTTTACTCGGCTCCACTCAACATCAAGCGTGCTCGGGTCGGTGATGCACTGAATAGTCTATACTTGGCGTCAGTTGTCATCAACCACGTTTACTGTCCGACAAGAAGTGCATTGTTCCAATGTTGTTGTATATGATCAGGGAAATATTTAAGTATTTACCGCATTACTATTAACAAGTATATTAACAATTTGTGCCGCATTTTACTAATAATGAACAATTTATTTCGCATCAAGGTAACTTCCGCATTTCTCCAATAATATGAAGGACTTAAGACATCAATTAGTATAAGTTAATAATGATATTAATAAGTTTCTCGTAGAAATAAATAATATGTACAATAGTTTTTCAAGTAAAAATTTCATGCAATCTTTTCCCCATGAAATATTTTATATTTTTGAGAAGTGTAAACTTCATTAGGCGCACCAGATACAGAAAAATTATTGCATGTGGTAAATGGGAATCAAGCGTCGCACTTTTTTCGTGTCCTGCCCCGTCACACTCCACTATATTTATTAATAATATGTATTAATAATTTATACATAAGTACACAGAAATCTTAAGGTAAGAAATGAATTGAACCGTCACCCTCGACTATATATTCGTATGTATGTATGTAATTACTTTCTCTTACACGCCATACTAAAACTAATATTGAACAAACTTTTCACACGTAAATCTAAAACAAATAATCTGCCAAAAATATTGCACAAACTTTCTCACACACATATACTAAAACTAACAATCAGTAAAAAATATTGCACAAATTTTTACAAACACACACACACTAAAACTAAAAATCGGTGTTAAAATAATGCACCAACATTCTCACACGCATACACATACTAAAACTAATACTAAAAGCTTTCTCACACATACACACTAAAACTATCAGTCAAAAAAAAGAAGACACTTCTACCGTATGGTCTTAATCACACCTGTTAATTTATATAAAGAAAGTCATTTGTTTCAAAGAGAAGAAAAACATTTGTTTAGTAATTAACAGGTTTTTAGTTTGTAGTGTAATTTATAAAAAATGAGAAATGTTGTAGATTGTAAATCTATGCGATGTGGTTAGCGCAAAAACACACACCAGGATGGGACCCAATGCAGCACGCTCACATGTTGTTTCAATCCTAATTCACCATTATATAATTTAAGACAACAGAATAAACAATTCATAATAGAGTAGTCTCCTGGACTCATTTTTATTATTTTTATTTGTACTTTCCATGTTTCTGAAATTTAGGATAGAAGAAACAGGCTTACTTTAATGTCTATGAAAAGACAAGACGACACAGACAGCTTTGACTCTTTTTGACACAGGTTCTTAAAACAGATACCATCACAAAAATCTGGAAATTAATATTTTCTTTACACAATTACATAGTTTGTACTATGTACATACAATTTCTCTCTAGTGTATTTAATCAGTAACTCCACCTACCTTGTGCAAAACATGAACTCTATAGGTACCCTTAGAAGGCTCTCCATCATGTACAATATTAGCCACTAGATCATACGTAGTATGTTTGTGTTCAGCTTTTACTTCAGGAGTCAAGATGTCACCAAAGTCTACATTCCTAGCAGAAAACATTAATTAATCTACTAATTAAATATTCATAGTTAATCTTAAGTTTGTATATTGACATTATTAATCTAGGTTACATCTAGTCGTCCTGCAGTTCATTAAAATCCAATAAATTTTAATATTTGATCTCCAAAAATTGGTAGTCCTTTTAATCTCATTGAATCTTCATAAAAAATACATTTTCCTTAATATCTAATATCTTGGAGATTAAGAAAGTTATAGAGTTGTACAAGAGCTCAAACGGCTCATCTTTGTACTCTACTTCACTCTGCATAAACATGACTTTACAACTACTTACATATACATCCTTAACATAACAGTCTGTTGTTGGCCTTTATTAGATGACTTTCTGGTGATATATGGTCAGTACATTGTGTTCTCACCACTGTAATTCTAACTTTTATAATCAGGATTGTAATAATTTAAGCTCCTAACTTTTTCTTATGATGCTGGACCCACACCAAATCTTTTATAAGTTCCCACGGAGATCAAATCGGAACCTTTTGCTTGCACACAAAGCATAAATTCAAGCCATTGGACCAACAAGGGGTTCAATTTTCAAATATTTATGTAAATAAACCATTAAATTAGACTAGGAGCATTAAAAATATTGTTAGTTTCATCAAAATGGGTTAATAATTTTGTTGTTGTTGTTGTCGTTGTTGTAATATTGAATTTATTTTTAATTTTGAAATATTCAAGAGCCAAGTAGAATACAAGCCGATGACAAATTCGAACTTGGTTCTCCAAAATACAAGAATGTTACCAGTTTTGCACCACAAACAAAAATGTTATAAATTTTGAACCAACTCTTAAATTCAGACTTTACCACTATGTGATTTTATCAAATATCTAATCAACTAACAGAACTTATTTCAACTGCAAAGTATTTAGTTGTTCAAAATACTGGTTCTTGAAATAACACATAATAATAATTTTTCACAACTTTATTTTCACCTCAAACCTTACTTACAACTACGTGGTAAAAAATGTAATCATTCCAAGGGCACCCACAAACCACATGAAATTTAAAACTTTAAAATTCTCAGTTAATGAGATTATCATTCTTGAAATAATACAGGACAAACATTCCATCAATAATGAAGAGATTTTTCAAAAATAGTCAAAATGAATTCCAAGGGACTGAAAACATCAAGAACCATCAAAAAATGTAAAATATAAAAGTAAAATATAAAAATTGGTTAAACATTACCATTGATCTTTTTGTTTGTATATATGATCACACAATCTTGTTTAAGCCAGGTATGATGATAATAGTTGTGTCAAATTTAATGAAAACCAAAAAAATTGCTACTTATATAGAGTAAGAATTGGCTGGAAACCCCCCCCCCTCGTCATAACATGATTGTTAAACATATGGTTCTGAGTCTAGAACATGTATAGCCATCAGGCTATAATATGTACTGTATATTCTATATCAAAATCAAATAATTTATATTTACATTTTATTTTCAAAATATATTTCTAAAACAATAAGAACATTTTGACTTGTAAGGTTTTGTTTTACGTACTTGACTGGGAAATTCACTATAGTTGGATTCTTTTCCACAAAGAAGGTATTTTTTGTAAACCTCTGAAACAGATATTTCACAAACATTAAGATTAAACCCCATTTAAAAGTTTTAAACAAGTTAAATTATACCAGGGAGGAAAACACAGTTACCTTAATGTATAGAATTAGATATGGAGGCAACTTGGTGATTTCAAATCTCTTGAGAAAATTCTCTTTGTAAGTTTTGTACTCTTTCTCACTGTCATTGTTGAATTTGGTCAACAACTGGTATAGATTCACCTAAACAAAAAAACAATTTAGAATTAAATTAGGCTACAATATTTAGTTTTATACTTTGTACTGAATAAAATAATAATAAAGTGGAAGAGAATGTTAAGTATAAATGTTAAGCATTTCAAATAAATTTGACCCCCATTTTATGACAGATTTCATGACCTAAGAAATAAAAATATATAGTTATTTTTAACATCCTATCCGTTTGTTGTAAGTAATTTTGTCATTTTCATCTATACACAAAAAATATAACAGGCTTACAATTTGTTTGGTTTTAGGTTAGAGTTTAATAGAGCACATAGCCTATTAGTATAGATTTTGTATGGATTGGAGACATAGGTTTTGCCTTGGAAAGTGGTCCTTGGTATTACCTGTAATACCAAAAATGGTAATTTTAACCTAAATAACCAAAAAATGGTTATATTGAGATTTGAATATTTAAAGTAACCCGGGAAACGTTAAAGTTGAATAAGGGAGGGGGTTTTAGAAGTCAAAAAGATGACTCAAATATATAGATTATTAAAACTAGGGTAATAAAAAATTAAATATAGGTTTCCAAAATAATAATGTCATGTATAAAAAATTAGTTATAAGTTGTAATAAATATTTAGGTAGTATTTGTATTGTGTTAGGTAAAATAATTTGAACCGTGTCAGTGTTGCTAGGTGTGAGAATAATTCTCGCATACGTTGCATATTAAATAGGACGCTTGGTTTGGAAGCTGGAAAAAGACACATGTGGTTTTGGTCAGTCTGGATGGAGGTCTTGAGGCAAGACTACGTTTGTTTCGGACCGGTATATCTGGTTCTAGACAATAGAAAAGTGATGTAATAGTATTTTTCTTTAGTAATATGTAACAAATATAAACTAAATTGTTATGAGACGATAGGTGAATAGAATTTGAGTATTTTTAATGCGTAGAACTGAATATTTTAACCTGTAGAACGTTTAAAGTGAATAGACAGCATTGGTGAACACGTGTTCCTTATAACACAGAGACAAAGTATTAAAAGTGTGTTTTATAAGGTGAGAACTATTTTAATAAAGAAACAATGCAATACAGTTTCAATTATGTATAGACGTTGGAGTGATATAGTTTGAACAATGAATTTTGCATACCTAACAAAAGATATTGCAATTTGGTGAACTAATGTTATAGAGACTAAATTTAATTTTGTGTTTCAAAGCAAGAAATAGAACAATTTGAACATTGATATGTACCATTTTCATAATATGAACAATAAATGTGTCGTTGTAAAACATGAAGCGTGGACTTATGATGTAACGGCTGGAGCGAGATTGGCGAGTCATCATGTAGACGTGCAGGACAATGAAGAAGTGATTTTAGAGGAAAAGTTCTGTTTAAAATGAGAAAACGTGTCTTGGTATAGCACGTATAAACTTTTTACTATGTAAAATAAAATATGTATTTGTAATAATTTAGAAATTTTTCAATATAATAAGTTTGAATTTATTACTTGATGTTTTTTGATTAATAAGACGCAATGTCTTATATTTCAAAATAAAATTAATATGTTAGTCTTTTTTTTTAAGAAACTAGCTAATTGAGATTTATTTGTTTTTTTTTGTAGAGAATATACTTCATAGTAATTTAATTTCTTTTTATGAGAAGTAAGATTAAATTCATTTCATTTTTTTATTAAGAAGTTGCAACTGAAGACTAAAGTCAATAAAAATTAATTTTTTAATATTGAGACTTGAATATAATGGAATAACTGTGTAGGATGTGTTAACTTAAAATATATTGCTTGAATTTGCTCATTTACATGTATTCTTATTATGTTTGTTTTATTTTGTATAAATGTTAATACTTAACTCAATAAATTATGTTCAGTTTCAGTTCAACAAAATAAGATTTTTTATTTCACCAAGAACCACTGAAGTACATTTTTAAAAGGACTTACGACCCTGAGAGATTTTAATCATAATAACAATTAACTTCTTTCTTTTTTCAAAATTGGTATGCTAACGCAACCTGGCGCCCATAAAAAGCTTGGCAAAAGTTTATAAATAATAATAAAATTAAAATCATTTTTTTTTATATTTTTTGTAATAAAAATAAGTACTCTTCAAGTACGAAAAGGCTCATTTTTTATAACTATTACAAGTGTCGCTCAACTCGGGGCTGTATTCTTATATTGAAAAATATAAGAATATAAGTCGAAAAAACAGTGGTTTCTTGGTGGATTAGAAATTCTTATCGAAAAGGTAAGAATATTCATAATTAACATAAAAATAAGAATGTTCTCTCTAAAATTTTTTTAATAATAAGTAGATAAGTAATTTTAAAATAACTAATTCTAAATTTAAAGTTTAAATAATAATAATAATTTAAAATGGAGGGAGAAGATAATAAAAAGTTAATAACGGAAAGAGATAGGATAACAAGAGAGGCTGATGCAATGAGGCTTGAAGCCAATAAGTATTTTAAAGGTGTAGAAAAAAGTATTCATAGGATGAAAGAATTCCAAATAGATTATTTGAATAGAAAAATTGAAGTATATATTATAAAAATAGAACAGGGTGAATTGAATGAACAGTGGCATGTAAGGTTAGGACAGAATGAAGTTGATAGGGAAAATGAGATAGAAAAAGAAAGGTTAGAAATGTTAGATGCAGTATTTAAAAGAAGAAATGAGATTTATAGCAAAATAAGTAATAATTTGTTAGAAGAAGGACCCGATATTACTCGATTGGGTGTGTACATTGAGCCTAATGGTAGTGGATCAAAGTTTGTATTGCATAAATATAAAGAATCAAAAAATATAAGGAATAATTGTATGAATGATCATGTTTTTAAAAAAGTAAACAATGAGGTAGATAATAATGAAAATTTAAAAGTTAAGAAAAATGGTGGGGTTAATGATTTTGATGGAAAAGATAAAGTTTTAAATGATTCAGTAAATAAAAATAGTAATTTGATAAATGAAAATCAAAAAGGTAATGATGGGGTTAACAATAGTCAGATTGATGAGGGTGATAAATATTTGAAAATGAGTAATATTATAGATAATAAGCAAATAAGTTGTAAGGAGAGAGCTAAGCAAATAACAGAATTATTTTCGGATGAAATAAAACAATGGGAATTAAGTTTAAGTTATGAAGAAAAACAGTCATTAACACAATTTATTAAGAAGTTGGAACAAGAAAATCTGGAATGGGAAAAAGAAAATTTAGAATTAAAACGGGGAAAATTTAAAAACGAGACAATAGTTAAGCCTAATGTAAGTCAAAATGAGCCTTTTGAAAGCAATGATTTAAAACAGTTAACAGGTAATGTTGAAATTAAGAAAAATAATGGGTTAACATGTAACAAGGTAAATCTAGAAATAACAATTAATGTTGAAGTGAATAAGTTTGGTGGGGTTGGAATAGGTATAATTAATTCAAAAAACAAAGTAAAAGTAAATAATGTGATAACAAAAGAATTAATTGTATTTGTAAGGAAACAAAGCTATTGTAGGACAATAGGTTTTGAAAGTAACATAATGTTAAAATTTAGAAATGTTTTTAGAATCCAAGAGCAAGAAATTAAAAGTTTTTATGAAAAGAGTAGCTTTGAATATAAGTTTAAAAAGGAAATATTAAAAGAAAACTTTACAGTAATATACGATAATGGTGGGGTGAGGATTCCCAAGCTGACAGCTGACAAATGTAGGTCAATAGATTCTAAGATGTTTGAGAGAAAGAGAGATGTAGGTATGTCCGTAAGAGAGAAAGGAAAAGTTGTTTTGTCAATACTTCCAGACAATAACAAAGGGGAATCTTTTGTTAGGAAAGGGTCTGTTGTAGAGACTAGCCTAGAAAAACGATCTAAGCTAGAAGTAGTATTTAACATTAAAAGTGTGTTAAGAAATTCAATCATGTATTTTAAAATCTTTCACCAATCGGGGAACCATCGAAAAAAATGGATAATTCATAATTGTTGTAATCAATTGAAATTTGGAACGACTGATAATAATGTAAAGACATTTTTATAAACACACGGACTTGATTTTGAAGAATAATTAATAAAAAGTAGTTAAGATTCTGTTAATAAGTAGTTTTAAAATTGAATAATGTATAGTCTATAGTTTGAAAGAACAATAGTATGAGTATTAATAAATAATAATATAAGCCAAGCTAGTATGATTAAGAAGTTTTAGTTAAGAAAACGTTTAGGTATTTGCTAAGTAAAGACGCTGGATTATAGCAGTGAATAACTTTATATGTTTATAGAAGAAATAATATTTAGAAAACGTGACGATAACAGATTAGTTAGAAGAAAAGATTATTGGAGATGCAAGATTGTTAGTAAATAACTCTGTATGTTTATGAAAGGAATAAATAATTATGAAACGTGACATAGATAAGATAGTTAGTTCGAAGCAAAGATTTAGTGTAGTGTTGAAGAAATAATATTCAATATTAAGTAGGTGGATTCAATATTAAATATTCAATAAAATGTGACGAGAGAGTTGAGATTCATCTGCAGACCGTATTAGAACTAAAAGGTTTTCATGTCTTATCAGTAGACAGATAAGGATTGTCTCATATCGAGGGGAGTTGTTTGCTTCAAATAAGCAAGCCTAAAAATTCCTTTGCATAGCATTGAGACTGAGATACAGCGTGTTACAAAATTGCTGTTATGAAAATGAAAAACTTTTGACGTATAATCGGAAATTAACTTGCGTTTTCAAATAAAAATTACTTAAATAAAGGATAATTGGTTTTAAACAAAGTAAATAAGAACAAAAGTAGATTACTTAAATAACTTTAATAGAATTGAAGGTAAAATTTCTAAGTAAAGAACTTAGAATAAACTTTAAAAATAAAATTTTCTTTTTGAATTTGAACAATAACATCTAGAAAGGATTACATGAACAGAAAATTGACGATGCTAGTAATAAGCTTGGTAAAATAAACATTATTTCAACTTCGGATGATACGATTTGAATGAAATTTTTTATGAATTTAAAAAATTTTCTTCGTGTAAATGCATTTAAGGAGTACATGAACATTAAGGGAGGAGGTAGGAGTTTATGTAGTAATAATAGAATGTTTTATTCGCAAGAATAAGGCATTCTGGGACTGCATAGAGGGCGTGTTGTGGAATAGGGATGTGTTTTGGGCTTTATCTTGAATCAAGTAGGGATATTGCATTCAACCACTGCACATTTCAACATCACAACATGTTACTTTGTGTAAGAGTCCAAAGAGCAATTAGAAGTATGCACGGTATAAAGTAGACGGTTAGAAGAACCTTTGTAGGAGAGGCTAGGAAGAAAAATGCATAAATAAGTGTGACATTATTACATGAAAAACCTTCATGTAATAAATTTTAGACAGATGATAGAAGAAAGACAAAGTGTAGTGTATACAGAACTGATCAATCTGTATATACAAGATTAAACCGGACGTGACATTATTAGGGAGTAATTTAGTAAGAAAGATAGTAATTTTTTTAAATGTATATAATAGATTAAGAGTAATAATGCTTGGCTTATATGTAAAAATGTATTTGATATTTGTTCACAAAAGTTAAGAATAATAAAATAAGTAATTATATGCAAAATATTGTTAGATTTAAATAAATTTGAGATTTGAAAGGTGACTTGTAAAGGAATTGAGTGGTTTTCAAGAGGCATTGCTAAGATGATAATAATATTGAAGTTTTTTGTTTTTTTTTTATAATGAAATGGTAATAAAATGAATAATGGAGTTAAAAATGTTAAAGTTTTGTTTTTTCAAAGAAGGAGATATAATTAATAAATAATATAACATGAAGAGAATTTATGTGAGTTTTGCTAAGACAGATAATAATGAAGTTTTTTAAGTTTTTTGATGTTAAATAGTGAGTAAAGGAGGTTAAGTTTTTGTTTTTTAAAGGAAGGAGTAATAAATTAGCAATGATAAGAGAGATTTTGATGAAATTTATAAATAAAATAAATAATTACCGATTTTTAATAAATAATGTTTTGAATTTAAAACAATAGATGATTGTGAGAAGTTATCTGATAAAGATGTCTAAAGATTTTGATGAAATACGGTGTTAGCTGGGAAACAATGTAAATTTTATTTTTTTTTGAAGTTTTTATATACAAGTAATAGATGATTAAGAAGATTTTAATAAGAAGTAGTTTAAATGAGAGATTTTTGAGTTTTATATGAAGATGATGACTTTACAGAATTGTTGAGTAAAGTGGTATTTAAAATGAAGTTGTTCTGTTAAGAAACTTTTATAAAAAAGGTAGTTAGGTTGCATTAATGGTAATTTTTTAGTTTTTAAGAGGTTTTTTGAATACTACGATGAAATAAAGGAAATATGCGACGATTTTAATGAAATAAAGGAAATATGCGACGATTTTAATGAAATAAAGGGAGATTTGAGGAATTCTACGAAATACGGCGATTATTATGATTTTTAAAGGAAGCTACGTTGAAATAAGGAGATTATTTATGAAATAATATAGGTAAATAATAAGGAGTTTTTTATTATGAAGAATTTTGTTTGGGGATTAATGCAACTTGAATTATTAAAATATGAAAGATAAGATGGAAATAATTTTAAGATAGGATACTGAGAGATGAAACAAATGTAAAGAGGTAATTTTGAAATAAATAGATGAGTTTTGTAAGTAATTTGATTTTTTTTGATAATAATGATGTTATATTTTTGAATTTTAGTTGAAGAAAAGAGTTTTTGGTAATTGTAAAATCAGTAGTGAAGATGTTATCCCAGCGAGACAAAGAGTAATTAAGAATTTGATAAAGAATAAATAATTATTGGATTTAAACTAAAATAAATAATAATGTAAGATGATAATTGAAAAGTTTTAAAGTAAATTGAAGTAATGTTGAGTAATAAGTAAATAATTTTGTAATGATATTAAATAACAATGAGAAGTTTTAATTTTGGATTGTATTGAAATGAAAGAAATATTCAGATGAATAGTTAGAATCTTGGCAAAGAGATAGAGATTTTTTTCTTTTAGCAATCAGGAGTAGACACTCTGACGTCGTCGCAAGATAAAAGATGAGTGATGGACAGCTCAATGATAAGAAGTTGATGAAGGTTTTTTGATGATGGATAAGACTTGGGTATAAGTGGTTTGATTGATTAGAATATGCAACTAGGTAGATTTAGTGAATCAATAGATTATAAGATGATTAATGTGAGTTAAGAGAGAATATTTCTTATTTTAAAGTTTTTTTTTTAGGAATATGAATATTCTTAGTTTGTTGAAATTTTTTTATTTTTTTTTGGAAATCTATAGGGACCGAATTTGAAAGTTTTTTTTTTAGTTAAAATTTTTTTTGTTAAATAAAAGAGAAATCTGTGTTTCAATATTTATATATTGAATCACAGCTTTGATGGGGTATTTGTAATACCAAAAATGGTAATTTTAACCTAAATAACCAAAAAATGGTTATATTGAGATTTGAATATTTAAAGTAACCCGGGAAACGTTAAAGTTGAATAAGGGAGGGGGTTTTAGAAGTCAAAAAGATGACTCAAATATATAGATTATTAAAACTAGGGTAATAAAAAATTAAATATAGGTTTCCAAAATAATAATGTCATGTATAAAAAATTAGTTATAAGTTGTAATAAATATTTAGGTAGTATTTGTATTGTGTTAGGTAAAATAATTTGAACCGTGTCAGTGTTGCTAGGTGTGAGAATAATTCTCGCATACGTTGCATATTAAATAGGACGCTTGGTTTGGAAGCTGGAAAAAGACACATGTGGTTTTGGTCAGTCTGGATGGAGGTCTTGAGGCAAGACTACGTTTGTTTCGGACCGGTATATCTGGTTCTAGACAATAGAAAAGTGATGTAATAGTATTTTTCTTTAGTAATATGTAACAAATATAAACTAAATTGTTATGAGACGATAGGTGAATAGAATTTGAGTATTTTTAATGCGTAGAACTGAATATTTTAACCTGTAGAACGTTTAAAGTGAATAGACAGCATTGGTGAACACGTGTTCCTTATAACACAGAGACAAAGTATTAAAAGTGTGTTTTATAAGGTGAGAACTATTTTAATAAAGAAACAATGCAATACAGTTTCAATTATGTATAGACGTTGGAGTGATATAGTTTGAACAATGAATTTTGCATACCTAACAAAAGATATTGCAATTTGGTGAACTAATGTTATAGAGACTAAATTTAATTTTGTGTTTCAAAGCAAGAAATAGAACAATTTGAACATTGATATGTACCATTTTCATAATATGAACAATAAATGTGTCGTTGTAAAACATGAAGCGTGGACTTATGATGTAACGGCTGGAGCGAGATTGGCGAGTCATCATGTAGACGTGCAGGACAATGAAGAAGTGATTTTAGAGGAAAAGTTCTGTTTAAAATGAGAAAACGTGTCTTGGTATAGCACGTATAAACTTTTTACTATGTAAAATAAAATATGTATTTGTAATAATTTAGAAATTTTTCAATATAATAAGTTTGAATTTATTACTTGATGTTTTTTGATTAATAAGACGCAATGTCTTATATTTCAAAATAAAATTAATATGTTAGTCTTTTTTTTTAAGAAACTAGCTAATTGAGATTTATTTGTTTTTTTTTGTAGAGAATATACTTCATAGTAATTTAATTTCTTTTTATGAGAAGTAAGATTAAATTCATTTCATTTTTTTATTAAGAAGTTGCAACTGAAGACTAAAGTCAATAAAAATTAATTTTTTAATATTGAGACTTGAATATAATGGAATAACTGTGTAGGATGTGTTAACTTAAAATATATTGCTTGAATTTGCTCATTTACATGTATTCTTATTATGTTTGTTTTATTTTGTATAAATGTTAATACTTAACTCAATAAATTATGTTCAGTTTCAGTTCAACAAAATAAGATTTTTTATTTCACCAAGAACCACTGAAGTACACTTTTAAAAGGACTTACGACCCTGAGAGATTTTAATCATAATAACAATTAACTTCTTTCTTTTTTCAAAATTGGTATGCTAACGCAACCTGGCGCCCATAAAAAGCTTGGCAAAAGTTTATAAATAATAATAAAATTAAAATCATTTTTTTAAATATTTTTTGTAATAAAAATAAGTACTCTTCAAGTACGAAAAGGCTCATTTTTTATAACTATTACATACCAAGTAGTTCACAAATAGGAAAAAACAACAAAACACTAAAGTTCTGAAATATACTTCAGTCTTCTTTTTATACTCTCTACTGATTGAGAAAGTGAACAGTTTACAAAATATTTATAGGTAACACAAAGGACCACTTTCCAAGGTGAGCCTGTGTCTCCTATCCATAGAAAATCTAGACTTACACAATTTACTTGAAATAAACTTATTTACTAAAATAATCTTTAACCAGTTTTTCATAGATTTCAGATATTATCCCTATACATTCAAAATAATTGTGATCTTATCATTGTTTTTACTAACTTCATCATAAATTCATTTTCAAACAAATCATTATGTATTACAATTTATAATATATACAGGTACTCGATAACAAACGTGCGTTGCTCAGGTGACCACTACTCCATGACTACTGACAATGGCGTCGTGTAGGCTTTCGAACAAGCCTACCCCCACCACCCTCAGACGTCCTGTCGCTGATCGGTGCGCAGCAGAAAATAGATCGTTTTTTTGCCGCACCTTGTATATATATATATATCAATGTAATCATCACTAAATTTAATTATTGTCGAAGAACTATTAATCTTTTTTCCTTTTTTTTCTACACTATTGACCGAAGGTACTTGGTAGAACTCCCATTTTAATGAAAAAACAAACACAATATTATGTGTTTTAAAATTGTAGAATTTACTAAATATTGTGTTTGTTTTTTCATTAACTATTAATCATTATTATTGTAGAATTATATCATCGAAAACTCATTATTGTCGAAAAACTATATCATCGAAGAATTACAAATGTCGTAGAACTATATCATCGAAGAATGATCACTTATTTATTATATCGCCGAAGAGCTATTAACCACTCATAAAGCATCACATCAAAGAATTATTAATCTTTCATTAAATCATCGAATAAATTTTATTTATCTATTTATCATTATGTCGAAAAAATTATTAACTATTTCATCACAGACCATCACTAAAAAAAACATTATATAATTACATATTATATGATTTAGATTCCATTTTACATACGATTTATTCAAATTAAACCTTTATTATTATTCTCGTACTTATTTAATTACCAAATCATCAAAATATTAAAGTATAAACCTGAAAACCCTACCTAAATTATAAAAGTTTCATCAAAAACCACTCAGTTATTTTGAGAAAAAATAAGTTTCTTACATACAAAAATAAATTTTCAGTTTCTTACGTCCGACATACTCACCAACATTTTGCCGAGTGACTATAAAATTTCGTTGAGTTGCCTTTTCCATTTTGGTTAGCTTCGGTTTATCCTAAGTCCTGCTTCTAATATTGTTTGAGTTTCTATGTCCTGAGCCAATCACATTAACAGGAACGCAAACATGTTCCTTTATAGCACATCCACGCCATACTGAGTCTTTGTCTCTGAAGGAATCTTCCCACTTACAATTTATTCGTTTATTTTCACTTTTCGTTTTCATCATTATAAAATAGCTTTCTCCTTTTAACATTTTTAAAAATTCTAAAATTATTATTATTTAATCAATTGTTTCTTATTTCCTAGATTAACCATTTATACTACATTTATTTAAAATTACCATGTCCCATTTATTGGTTGGAGATGTCCCATGCTAACTTACAGCTGTCCAGATTAAACAAAATTTAGATTAATAGGGTTCGAATTAACGGGCTTATTGTAATAGAAATAGATTATAGAAAATATACATATTGTCTTAAAACAAATGATAAATATTTTTAGAAAATATTTCATACATTTAAAAAAAAAGCACTTTTGTTTAATTTAATAGATAAAAAACATCAAGTGAAATTTTTCTTTAAAAAATTCTCATATTATTTAAAGTAGTTCTGAAGATGTCCCTTCATTAAATTTGTATGGGAAAATCCCTTCCAAACTTATAATATTTGGTATAAGTACCTGAGGAATAATATTTTCCATGATTTCATCTTTGAACAATGGTGGTGGAGGCAAGTCACATGTAAGGTACAGGAATGGAGATGTTGTAATCTGTTCTGTATATTCATCTGTCTGTTGCAGTGCTGCTCTCTGTGTGTCTTCTAACTCTACCGGTGGAATCTTACGACTTTTTATCTTCATTGAACCAAGAAATGTTTTATATACTATTGATGAATCTGGCTTTTTTGTTCCATTCAATGCCAGATGAAGAGCATTCAGAAACCATGATAAAAAATCGATTGGATCTCCTAGAAAAGTTAAAGAGTTACAAAAGAGATTTAAAAAATTTATGATTATGGTGAACATTGGGTTCCGTGATGAATATATAGTACAAAATAAAATAAATTTTAATTTTAAGTTATTATTAAATTTTTTAAATATTTAACTTAATACTTTCCTCCTTTAAACAACATTTACTGATGAGACGTTGGGCGTATTCAGCCGTACTAACCAGTAGGTATCAGAGTAGCTGAATGACACTAAACGGACGCCACTTACCTACCAGACACCATTTATTCCACCATTGTAAATGAGCTGTACATCACCTACCACAGCAGTAGAAATCATGGCGGAAAATCTATAAAGGCTTTTGTGTACATTATTCTCTTCAATGCTGATAACATATTTTCAATTACTTCATTATTCAATTACATAGGTAAGTTTATTCTGCCATTTTCAACAACATTAACATTAAGTTATAATCCCAAATAAAAATAGCTAAATTAATTATCCCATAAGCCATCTTTGTTGTTTATTTACACTGATATGATATTTGAATTTTGACAGTTCAGTTATTACTACAATCTACCAGTGTTTTCAACTGCATACATTGCTGTTTGGTAGAATCCACAACTCTGATGTCACCAACCTACTGGTGGATCTAACCAGTGTGGCTGAATACAATCATTCCTTCTTTCTTTAGAGAATGAATTTTAGAAGGCACAAGTGTTTATGTGATTTGAAAGGAAAGTCCAATAACGGTCAACAACTGCTTCCATTAGGTTTTTTCCCCCAGCATTTTGTTAAACTAATTAAATTATAATCTAACTTCATTCTAGGAAATTAGTTCATACATTATACTTTTTGTAATATTTTTATTTTGAAATATAAGTTCACAATCTAATTTCTAATTGTTTTTGTTTATTATTATTATTATTATTTTTTTTTTTTTCAGAAATCTACATGCCATATTCATTTAGATATTCGGCTTTCATTCTGATAGAACAGCTGAACCACAAAAGCAATGGTCACAAAAGGGTTAAGGGTGAAAAACACAAAACAAATAATTCTCACTTACTCATATAGGCTACATAGTTCACTTTTTTAAAATAAATATAAATATTTAGTCAACTTAATTTAGCAGGTTGATTTGAAGATTTATTTGGGCAAGGAAGATTTTAAACAAAAGTTAACACAATTTCTGTGTACGGAAAAAGCTTAGTTCAATCACCATAAAATTTGGAAACAATGTAAAAATTTGTCTATGTATTATCCTCAATTAATTCTATCCCTTAATTATGATATACAATATAGACTTGAGAAGTCTAAAAAAAACAGTCTCCTAAAACAAAAATTGTACTTACGTCACATACAAACTAAAAAAAGTGGAAACATAAGATACAGCTAGGATCTAAAAATAAACCATAAATGCTGATTAGAACAAACACTGTCTCAAAACTGGTCATTGAAATTTTTAATTAATTTTTGTGAAAAGAAAGTTTATGACCAAATCAATGTGCAAAGTACAATTACAGTTTATAAGAAAAGTGGTAAAAAACTAAAATGAACCTTGACAGTCATCATTTTTGAAGTGTTGGTGACAAATCCAGTGGCATAACTAGTGTGGGGTGGTCAGGGTACGTCCCGTGGGCGCCACTGGGGAGTGGGCACATTTTTGTTGAGTAAAAAAAATTGTAATTTTTTCTTTTATTACAATTTATAGACATATTTTTTGTTCGAAACATATAAAGTTCTTTTTTAATGAATATCATAGAACTAACTATTAAAGAATATCCCAAACGTTACTTTTTAACATTGACAAAAAGAATTGTCTTCCACCTATCAGCTGTTAAGGAAAAATTAAGGTTCTTACAGGCTTCTAATCCTATTGTATTGCATTGCATACCAAAATGTTCCTCAAGACTCAAAGGTGTCCTAAAATTCTAAAACTATATTTTGCCTGTGGAAAATAAACATAGGGTAATTTCAGAGTTTTAGAGTTGGACCAGTCAAATAATTCAGAAATACATAACTATAGCACTGCAGTAACTCTCTTCGATCAAACCCAAGTCTGAATAGGTTGTGCAAGTATGTGTCCCGACTATTGCACTAAGGTCAAAGTAAAATTCCACGCATTTTCAAGACTTAGGGTAGAGAGTACAGTGGTCACCACGTTTAAGGATTTATAGCGGCTTTTATCTTCAGATCTTTAATAGTGTAAGGAAAATTATTAATCAAATTGGTTTAATACATTATTTGGAATATTTTAATGCTGAAAACATATCGTCTGTAGTTACACCGACACATCTATAATATTTTATTTTTCTAAAGCGTACATATTTAAATTATATAAATATTTGTCTCACATAAAATTATAAACGTTCTTAATTCAATCAAATAAAAATATAAATAACAAACTATATTCAATAAAACTTAATAACATATTTGTGCTGAGAAGTATTTACCGTGCAGCTCATGCTCTGACGGTGACGACATTTCAAAAACCAATAATAATTAGTTTTCGCTTCTGGCTATATAGTAGAATAACTTGGGATCAAACCCAAACTTTAGTGAGTGTTTAGCATGTTTTTGTTTTTTTCTCTACAAAGAATATCACTATTTTGTTTATTTTGTAAGTAGACATTTTTCAAACCAGGTCACTTTTGTTCAGTTTGTTTTTTTGTGAACATGTAAGCTTAAACCTAACTTAAAGCAACTACAATATTTTCAACAATCAAAAAATGTGGCCCATCTCTCCCAGACTTACCCTATTCGATTTAAGGTTAATTTTTTTTTCAGCCATAAGATAACAAGGACAAGTGCACAGAAAGAACTACTTTTTAACTATTACAAATATCTATGTAAGTCACGGACAACAAACCAGAATGGCAAAGTTAACAAAAATGTATTTGATAGAACTTACAATCATTTATTATGGGAGCAGCAACAATTAGTAAAAAATATATTATTCTTACTTTTGGAATGCATTCTTAAAAATCTAATTTAAATTTAAACTAATTTTTCCACTCTTTGAAAATAAATTTTCGTTCAAAAATCATATAAAGATGTATATTCACATTATTTTGTAGTAGGCCCTCACAAATTAATTTTTAAGATATACTCTATGAGTTCATTTAAAAAAATGCAAAGAAATTTATATATATATATATATATATATATATATATATATATATATATATATATATGTATATATAACTAGAAAGACATTTCCAACAAATTAAATCTTAAAAAGACAAAAAAACTTTTGTACTAATATTAATATATGTCTTATTACAAACCAATAATGAAGTATAATTATATGGTTTTAAATACCTTCACTAAACAAATGGTTTTTAATAATAAAAAAACCATTAAATTATTTTCAAAATTTTGTATCTAATTTACTATTTGCTTTGTAGATCTATTTATTTATTGATAATATAAACAAAAGATCTTTTTTTGGAATGACATTATACGAGAGGTCATTTTTTAAGTAAGAACTGTTTGCACATAGCAACCGCTCAGGCTGTCACGTGACGCCTACTGAAGGTTAGCCACTCTTGCTCAGTCCCCAACAATGCAGTCAGTTGATTTCATGTCTCTGCCACTGTTGGTTCTATCGTAACACTATTCCGCCGATTGTGACTTTCTGCCAAGAGGAATGACCATAAATCCTGAGGGATATTGCGAAACACTAACCAAGCTTAGGCGCGCTATTCAAAACTGCCGGTGGGGACTCCTGTCTAGCGGTGTCGTGCTGCTTCACGATAACGCTCGGCCTCATGCTGCAGCAATGACCAAGACGCAATTGGCGAACTTTCGATGGGAATTACTGGACCATCCCCTCTACAGCCCTGACCTGGCACCATCAGACTTTCATGTGTTACCTAAACTCAAAGAATATCTTGGTGGAAAGCGATTTGAAAATGATGATGTGTTAAAAGAAACTGTTACTAATTGGTTAAATCCTCAGGCGGCAGAGTTCTATGATGAGGGGATCCAAAAACTAGTGCCACGACTTAACAAATGCTTAGATATTCTTAGTGACTATGTAGAAAAGTAAAGATATGTTCAAACTTAAGTTTTTGATACAATTTATGTTCATAAATAAAATTGCTGTTACTCCACTTAAAAACAGTTCTTACTTAAAAAATGACCCAAGTAAAATTATAATGATGAGAATTTATTTTTATACGATTATAAAATAAAATAAAAGAATCTTTACAAATATCTTTTAGATCACCATTTTGTAATTCTTACAAAGTATGTTGGTCACTATAGATTTTTTCTTTATACACATGACAACTGACACTTTGTAATGGTAGCACATTAAAAATCTTACAAAGTTATTTACAATATCTAAAAATATATTGGAAATTCTTACCAAATATAAATGTCCATAAGATTCTATTTTAATACTCCTTTTAAAACTACATTTTCCCCACAATATTGTTATGAATAAATGTTGAGCTTGACTTGTGAGATAATATTAGATAGAATTAAACTTGAACACAAGTTCTCACAAAAAATATGTATACTTAATCAAACACGTTTCAACGAAAAAGTCACCATCCTCAGTGTTACATGAGCTACAATAACTCTTATTAATCTAAGTTATTGTAGCTCATGTACCACTGAGGATGGCGACTTTATCGTTGAAACATGTTTGATTAAGTACACGTAATTTGTGTTTGAGTTTCATTCTCACGTACTATTTTTAATTATTATTCCACAGATCTTTTGAGGAAGTAATGGATCGATTTCGATTATTGAAAACAAATAAAGTGGAGTTTAAGCTAAAAAAAAGCAAGAATCCAAAGATGGCCAGAAATCAAAGAAAGTTTTAAAGGCAAATTAAAAACTACACAACTAGAGGCCCTATCCTGTTCTTCAAATAATATTACCTTTGAACAGGAAAACTTAACAGAACCGGGGGAAATGACTACTGCTCTGATTCAGACCAACAACGAAACTTCAACTCAATCAGTCAGTTTATCTGAGAACAAGAAGGTTTCTCTTGGGCTTACCAATACTCAGGATGCTGAAAGAGAAAAATTAAATAAAAATGAAAATTTTGTGATTACTGAAGAAGGAGATAAATTGAAAACGTGAATGACACTAATGTAATACTAAATTTTATTCAGTGCCATGACATTGGTCTTATAAGTTTTGACAAAGTCACTGGAAAAGTACTCATATACAATCCATTGAGAGTAGAAATAATAAAACTAGGATCAAAATACTTTCAAAATTCTGAGGTTTCATTTCTCCCAACAAACAACCACACAATGAATTCAAGTTGGTTCAAACGAAAATTGAGACATGACTTTGGAGAATAGATAACACGATCATGCTTAGTTTATTTTTTTAGTGAAGCAGTTTGCATTTTTGTTGCCTTCTATTTTCCCATTCCGATCAGTAATCGACACTAGAAAGAAAATAAGGATTCAATGTTATCATCTTTATAGAGATGATAACAATGACAGTATTGATACAGACATGGGAAACTTTATGGGTTTACTTAAACTACTGGCTGTGTTTGACCCTATTATGAAGGAACATTTGATTTATGTGAAAAATAATACATCAATTTTATATATTTCACCATCCATTAAGAATGAATTTCCACATTTGATGGCATCTGCTGTTCATAAAAATTTATTAAACAAGATTCAAAAAGCAAAATATTATGGCCTGTTGTTTGATTCTACTTCAGATCATGCACACTGTGAACAAATGTCACAAGTTGTGAGATATGTAGAAATTGATTTTTAGAATAAGGCAGTCCATGCCAGAGAATCTTTTCTTGACTTCATCCAGATCAGTCAAAAGAATGCCGAGGGATTAGTTGAAATTATGTTCTCCCAGCTGGAGAAGGATGATATGAAGCTACAAGATTGTCGGTCCCAGGTCTATGATAATGCAAATGTAATGGCTGGACACATAACTAGAAGACATCACAACTTTTTTGAGTAGAACAACCTTGCAATGTTTGTTAATTGTGACAATCACTCACTAAATTTAATAGCTGTGCATGCTTCAAAGTAAGAAATAATGATGGTTACATTTTTTGAACCCCTGATTTTCTATATACATTTTTTGTTGCTTTACTCAACGCTAAAAACAGCTAAAGAATGCAGTTTGGTTGTGAAATCTGACTTGTAAACCGTGTGGAGTGCCAAAGCCCATGCAGTGAAACCAATAAGCAAGTATGTTGATAAAATATTTTAGTACTTCAAAATCTTGCTTCAGATGAATCAAAAACTACGGATACTGAGTGATGGAAAATAGCTTTGCAAACATATCTTGACATTCAAATTTTCGCCACTAATAAGATTTTGGGATCTAATCCTTAGCCACATCCAGCAGGGGCTGCAGCATCCTGAAATGAATTTCCATTCCGCTGCACTTGACTTAAAGTCCCTATGGATTTTTTTCCAAAAAGAACTAGATTGTCTTGTAAATACATCGATTAATGAAAGTATCAAACTTTACCAAGATTTGGATGTTGAAATGGAGAAACGTCGCCCCAAAAAGAAGACAATGCCTGGAGAACTAAGTAAAGATAAGAGGTTAAAAATAACCATCAATCCGCCTCTTCGACACTGTGTCGATGAGCGACACGCTGTATCTTTTATCAACACAAAAACATGGTTTTAGCAATTAAACATTTTGCCTACTTAGAATCATTCTACTGCAATAAATTTAATACCGTTGTAAAGCTAATATTCCAAAGATCCACATATTCATGTAAAAAAAAATACCATAAAACATTTAAAATAATATTTAATTAATTGGTAAAGTTTGTGTATTTCGCGGCAAACAAGTTTCTCAACAACTGTGCATTTGTCAAACACAAATTACATCATTGTTTTTCTAATTTTTACAGTTTCATATTTCTGTCTAGCATCTTCATCTTTCGATCTGTGCTTTCCAAAAAGCTATATAGTTCCTGCTATAGTTTTTAACCTATCAAAATTAAACGAAATCAAGAATTTTAAGACATTTTTACAGCATTAAAATCAATTTTTTTCAATTCAACTTTGAGCTTAGTAAATATTATTATATTGAAATGTGTAATATATCATTGTAAAGGTAAAGTTTCAATCTTTCATAATCATGTAACCAAAAATACTTGTCATGATAGATAAAATTTCAAAAATTGTATAAAGTTTTGTGTTTTTCCGTGAGAGTGTAGCACCGTGTGTTTTTCCGTGAGAGTGTAGCACCTGACGGAACAGTATTATGTAAGAAATGTGAACTCATGGATCATATAATTTTTGCAAATAGTAATTCTTGCCCAAATACCACAAGTTGACCATATCTTGTAGTTTTTTTCTCTCTTTCGAACCAAGTATTCGAAATATGTATAAAGTTTTATAGTTTAAGAAATATATACTTTCTACGAAGTGCTCCAAAAATTTACTCCTCTCCGGTTTGCTCTTGGAAGTGCCTAACGAACAATGAATAATTCTATCTTTATTTTTATATATTCCTTCTGTTCTTTGTACTACAGTAGAACCCCTCTTAACCGGCCTAGTCGGGACTGACACCCGGGCCGGTTGCCCATTTGGCCGGTTAATCCGAGGTTCCCGTGAAAAATCAGTTTTCGTTCAAAGAAAGCTTATTTAATCAAGTAGCGCTAAGAATTATGCAATTAAGATGTTATTGCAACTCATTTTATTGTACATAAATGTATCGTATATATTATGTTATGTATATTATACATCAAACATGAAAAAATTAAACACTACAAAGCTTTTTTACAGATTCCCCTCTGTCAAGTCTTTTGACACATTTAACCGCGTCTCAAACGAAACCAACACATGCTTCCGTTTTTGTAACTCGCTCATTTTTATTTACTGTATATACTGTACTTAGATCATAACCAGTCAAAGACAAGAAGAAAACTGAAAAGAAATGTTATATTTTCCATAATGTATACTAAATTGATTCGTGGAAAAAAGCGGCCTATCAAATGTTTTGTCGGTGTATGTCTGCTATACCGACGGGTGCCAATGCCGCGGTATTTTTATGCCGCCGACAATGGGATACCGCTATCGACAAAGTCGTTTGACTCGCCACTGCTTTGGTGCCGCTGTGTTTTTACGCCGCCGACAATGGGATACCGCTATCGACAAAGTCGTTTGACTCGCCGCCGCTTTGGTGTTTCAATTAGAATTTATTTTCGGAAACTCTCATCCAACCAGTACACTACGATATAGGCCGGTTAATCCGTGGCCGGTTAACAGAGGTTCTACTGTACTATGAAGAAGAAATTTAGAATTACAACTTGGTGTAAAGATCTAGTTCATTGGAGTGATATTTATTTAGCAGTGGATATTAGAAGTTGTCTAAACCAACTTGAACTGCCTTATTTGCATATTTATTGTCATATTGTGTGTATGTTAGAATGGGTTGCGCAATGTATTTCTATTATGTAAAGTTATTTTGTTATTTAGAGTGATTTATTCATTATAATTTGTTTATACAAGTTATAATATCTATGTATTGTTTCTAGAGTGTATTTTTTAAGTAAATTTTTATATTATTAGTGTATTTATTATTACAAACAGGCCTAGCCTAGCCTATGGTGCAACACATTTTGTAGGTTAGTACAAAGAAATGTTATTGATGTTTGTGTAAAACAAAATTATTTCCAATTTCAAGAAAAATATTTTAAACAGAGGGTTTGGCTGGGTCACTCCTATCACCGGGGATATTTATGGCAAATTTTGAAGATCAACTTTTTGACATTAAAAATCAATTTAAAGGTAAAATTCTTTATTGGTACAGATATATAGATGATGTGCTATGTTTGTTTGATGGTTCAGAACGCCAACTTCAAATGTTTTTTTTTAAATTATTTAAATTCAATTAATAAAGCGATGCAATTTACTACTTGGATATAGTCAACCTAATCTGATCAGTTATTTAGACCTTAACATTAAAATTAAAAATGGTAAACATTAATTTAGTATATTTAGAAAACCTACTTTCACAGACAATGTGATTCACGCTAATTCCCAACACCTCTTTAACCACAAGTTAGCTGCGTTCCATAGTATGTTGCTTGGTTTAATTAATATTCCTATGTCAAGGGATGATTATGATAAGGAATTAAATTGTATAAATCAAATATCAAGGATAATGGGTATAATATTGCCAAAAAACATATTTTCCCTAGTGAGGGTGATAATAAATCCACAAAATGGTGGCAGGTAGGTTATGAAGGTCAAGCTAGTTATAAATTAGGAAAGAAGAAATGTTGTAAACTAGCATTTAATGTTGATAATAATTTAGGTAAAATGTTAATTAATAGTAAGGATAAAATACCAAAAAAGAACAAATGTGGGGCTTATCAATTATGTTGTAAAAATATATTTGTCAAACTGGGAGAAATTTTAAAATTAGATTAGGGGAACATGATAGAAGCTGGAGGCTAGGTCAAGATGATTCTAGTTTTGCTAATCACTTAAAAATACATAATGTTCCAGATTTTCATTCTAAGAAAGTTTGATATTTTGCATATATCTAATAAATCTAAAAAATTTAATCTTCTAGAATCATTAGAAATTAATAGAATAGTTAAGGATAAAAATTGGTTAGTTTTAAATTATCAATTAGAATTAAATAACTCCCCACTCTTCAAACCTTTAGCCAGGTCATAGTCCTTTGTTCCCCACTCTCTACTATCCAATTTAGGTTACAATGGGGAATACCCAGCTATTGTTTGTAATGTGTACTGTACCTTTTTCCTTATTTTTGTAAAATACCTTGACAATGCTGTAAATAGAGAAACCATGCTCGGCAAGTTACAATAAATTTTGTGGTTTACTAAAAAATAAAAGTGTTTTATTTATTAAAATGGAATATCACCAAGTACCTACGGTTCTTAGCATAAAAGTTGTGTTTTCCATAATATTAGTATTTTTAGCAATTTTTTTTCTAAACTTTTGAGCGAATTTCTATTTGTTTTACATAAAAATTTATTTTGGCTTATGAAAATTTTATTGAATTGATTTTTGTTTTTACCAACTTTTATCCACAACTGCATTACAAATCTCTTGTAATACTTGAATTTTTTTTTTTTTTAATTTGTTCTTTAGGAAATTTACACTTTTATGAGAAATTTTTGTTTCGGTTTTTGTAAGAATTTTTGATTCCTGACGTCAAAACTCCAAATTTTTTTAAATATTTTTTTTTTTATTACACAGGTCAATTCTAGGCATCTTTCTGAGAAAAATGATGTCTCATAAGTTGGGTTTTGCATAATATTATTATTTTGGTGATTTTTCAAAATAGGCCTAAAGATCATTTTGTAAATACAAATTTTTATTTTGAAATTTTTTAATATATATATATTTATATTATCAACATTTATTCACAATTACATTACAAAATTTTTGTATATCTTGACCAAAATGTGTTAAAAAATGTATTTTGGTTTATATAGACTTTTCTGTAAAATGTTAACTTCATTTTTTGATTCCTAACATACTTACTCCAAAACAGTTACATATACATTTTTTTTTCTTTCTTTTTTTTTTCCATTATACAGATAAATTCTTTGGACCTTTCTAAGAAAAATTATGTCTTAGAAATTGGGTTTTGTATAATATTACTATTTTTTTATGAATTAAAAAGAAACTTTAACATGTACCAGAACTAGGGTTAAATTATTGTAATTGTAGTTTAATCTCATTTTGTCCACTCTTTCCAAAATTTTGTGGTAAAGCTATGAAATGAAAACCAAAAACATTTCCAATTCTTATTGTGATGTAATAAAATATTGTTTATAACATTTTTTTGTTTCATTATTATTGAGTTCCTATCAGTGGCAGCTGGTGAACTTTTTAGCTGGGGTCCATGTTGGAGGGAGGGACACCTAGGAAAGACTTGCCCTGGGTGCCATTTTACCTAGTTATGCCACTGGACAAATCCTATAATTTGAAAGTCAGAACAACGTTTACTTACAGATTTTTCTTTTTTTTTTACATAATTAGTATGTGAGCTGTTATATTTTTTAATAAAATATGTAAATGCTACATATTTTGAAAATAATATAACCAATATACCTTGTTCTGTAAACTGGAACTTTTTCCGACTCCACAACACCACAGCTTGAAGCATTTCATGAGGAGAGACATGGGCCTTAAAGTTCCGAGGATTCCATAATTTTCGCATTAATTCACCAAATCTTTGTACCAATAAGAAAGAACTATCACCTGGAGGTCGTTTAACTCTTGCATAGTTGATCTCACGTAAGAAATAATCCCTGAGTGGCTGAACATGTGATAAAGCCTACAAACACAAAAATACTATACATTTTAATGTGTGTTATTAGTTTGAAACTTCCCCAAAGTTTGCATGAATTACTATTTTAGATTGAATCTCGGATTAACTTTTTTGTTTTGGTACGCTGGCTAATTCATTTTTTAGTAAAAATGCTACAAATTTAAATAAGTCATTTAGGTTAACCTATTTAGAAACAAATTCTATAAGTTAAATTTTATAAGTTCTATGTGATTGTGATATATTGGTTATCAGTTAGATATTTAAAATCAATTAAAATGTTCTTTTTTATTACAACAGAGCCCCGGTAATTTGAGCTAATTGAGGCTGAGGTCACCTCGAATTGAAAGAAACTTATATGCAGAAATGAGAACAAACCATAGGATAGTGTGTAAATAAATTTTAAATGAGTTAAAAATAAGGTTAAACAAACAAGTGCATATTTTTTTAGGCTAAAATTATTAAAATTAAATTTAAAAAAAAAAAATTTTAATTGTCCACTGTCTTTTTTTTTTTAAATAGAGCCTTATTTTTTAGCACAAATACCACACCATCTTCTAAGTAGCATAGTGTCAATTGGCAAAGCTTCCGCTTGTTGCTCGACATAATGCAATGCTGAGTCCATTACCAAACCTTTAATGTAAGTCTCTCAAAATACATTTTGAGTATCAGCTATAATAGTCATGCTGATACTATTTTTAACAATAAAGGGTGGGTTTCACTACGATTCTAAGAAAGAGTCTCGTTGACTAAGGAGTCCCAATCTTACACTGTGAACCATGATGCATCAAATTCTCTCTCTTACTATAATTTTTTTTTTTTTTAATTATAGTTGAGAACGGAGGAGGTAGGGTTCATGGGCTCAAATTACTGGGACTCTATTGTAATATAACTTATTACACTTGTACCACATGTTTTAAGTATTTACTCCTTTGATTTAAAGTTTTATTCAGATATTGAGCCTGGGTATGACGAAATGCAATGAAACTTTACAATTAGGCTTACGATCAGTTTATCAAATTAATATAAGATTATTTACCAGATGTGAAGACTATTCTACTTAAATACAGAAGAATATTTCTACATTACATAAGTCTGGCCAGTTGCCTTGGCAAGATTATCTTCCATTTTAAAAATATTTGATCACTTAAACTGTTCACCCACTCTGGATCCAACTTATTACCAGTAGGATTCTATATCATTTCGGAAGTGATTGTTACAGCAGCCCTTTTGTTATATCCATGATATATTTGACATGGACTTAAATGTAAATTACTGTCGTACTACACTACACTTTACATGCTGGATTATATTTGATTCTGATATTTAGGTTGCACCGTGATTTTAGTATGATACATTGATATTGACATTATAAACATTTTTATGAAAGATATGAGTGAAATAAATTATCATGAGCACATATTGGTTATACAAAGAATATTGTAATGATTCTGTGGTTATATGTAAGAAGGAAAATCTAAACAATTTAATGCATTATTTATATTTATATACAAATTTGAACAACCTAAAAAACGTGTCTATGAATTATTATCAGTTCACATTTCATGGTCCTGGATTTAAGAGTGACCATGACAAATGCAAAACCCATATTTCTAATATCGATATTAAATAATCAAATTTAGCTCATAACATGGTTTAAGACAAAAATAATTAAATATAAAAAATATAAGTAAAAAAGAAAAGTTTTAATAATAAACATTACCTGTAAAATAACATTGCAGTAGTCGTTAGCTTTGATGTTATTCAAACCCACAATTCCTGGTAGATAAAGTGTGCCATCAATAGCTCGGGAAAGCTTGTGACTGACATCCAACTGACGGATGTGTTCCGAAGTGAAAGTCGGATTCAACACATATTTGATATCGTCCAACGAAGAATCTGAAAGGAAAGAACTATTTTTTCATAATTCTATGGATTAATAATGTTATAACTAGAAAATTACAATTAACTGATAACAATATATGAAATCATTTACAATTTGTCATATCATTTCCTTTTGAAAAAATAAGTTCGAAGTTTAGTGCTTAGTGTTCCATTTAGATTAATTGCTTTTGGTTTTAATACTACGAATATTATTATATTGTGATCAGTGTTATTCTGTCTCCTAAATTGTGATGTTGTATTGAAAGTCGTTTCTTATGTTTTTATTTAAAGTAATAAACTATAGTTCTCGGTAAAAAATACTTCAACAAAGTGGTTAACCTACAAGACATTAAATCTATTGTATTGTTTGAATTCTCTTCTTTCTATAATCCAGTGTTTGATATTTACTGTCATGTTAGAAAAAGTTTATTTATTTGAGTAAACGCAGTTGTAATTTTAAGATTATTTTGGTTTCACCCCAAGTAATAATCCTATAAAAAATAAAAAGGAAGAAAGCTCTATTGTAGCTAATGAAGATAGCTCAAAGGATTCGGAAGATGATCATTTTTTCATTTGAAGATGATTTTGAAAAAGATAACGACTTTGAAAAAACAGAAGAAGAAATATAAAAATTCATAGGTCTGTTAGAAGAATTAAGTGGAAAAACAGACCAGAGTTCTGCAGTTTCTTATGCATAAATATCGGAAGCAAGTTTATTCTCAAATTCCCACTAAAGATGTAACATTAAAACAAACAGATGAGCTAAAACAACCTTAGACGATGGTTAGAACATAACATTACAAATGTTGCAGTATTATGCTTCTCATGCAAATTTTTTTCAGTCTTTTTCAAGAAACAAAGACTGATAGTTTCATAAATTAAGGATTTTTAAATTGGTAGAGAGCAAATTAATCAAACGCAGGATTCAGACAGTATGAAAACAGTTAAAAAATAAAAAATAAAAAGGTGGCGAAGATGCTTCAGTTGCTTTGTTAATAGACGAAGTGTTTATTAAATCTTGAAATTTAAGAAAGCTGTGCTTATAGAGACTATAATGGATGTGTTTAGTTTTACAGGTTTGGAAAGTATAGCAGAGTAAAGACATAATGAAACGCCAGATAGTAAAAATAAAGGTAACTTTTTAGAATTACTGTAGTTAATATCCAAACTAAATCCCATCATTAAAACAAAACATGAATCTAAGACTGCCAAATATACTCACCATAGTATTCAAAATGAGCTCTTAAAGTGTCATGTTTGACAAAGTGCTAGAAATAATAAGTGAAGAAATCCAAAAAGCTAAATATTTTGCTATTATTGTTGATGAATCAAAAGACTGTTACAAAATAGAGCAATTAACAATTGTAATTAGGAGCCCTGTTTTTATTTCATTACATACAAAAAAAAATTGGTTAAATGCCAGATTTGTGTTGCTCAAACGGGTGATGCTGCTTCCGTGATGAGTGGGTTGTATTCTGGTGTGCAAGCCCTTTTAAATGCATAGGTTCCATTACCAATCTATACATGGATTGAACCATAGATTAAATCTTGTTAATTGTAGCTGTATGTTGTAAAGGACTGAAGTCAACTACAGATTTGTTCACTACATTATGTGTTTTTGAGTGGATCCATCAATACTTATAAATTTCCAACAAAAAATGGGAATTAAAAAGACAGAACTGAAAAAATTTAGTGACATCTGATGGGCTTGCCAGTATCTTTCTTCCCTGACATTAAAAAAAAAGAAGAAAACTATTACCGCTATTTTAGTTACTTTTATATCAGCTAAAAAAGAAAACTCTGAACGTAAAGTATTCTTCGCTCAGATAAATGTTAACTTTGTTTTCCATTTATATTTATTCACGTTAATTTTAAAAGGATCCAAGTCTTCATCCAATTTTTTACATGGAAAAACTGTAACCTTGTCCATGATGTTAGTTAGTCTAGGCTGCCCAAGTGAACTTCAATGAATTGGAAGATTCAAATATATGATTCAAAGATATTTGGGAGGAAAGTATAAGGATAGCAGAAACAGTTTATATTGAGATTCCTTCTGGTTGTTATCTTCATGAAGGTAGAATTTTGGTAGTTACCAAAACATTTGGAAAACTACTTATGTAATCTACCAAGTTAGGTAATGTGAACACCCAAAATTGTTTCAGATTATAAAGTAAGTATCTTTAAAAATGTTTTACACTTAGATAATCAAGAACTTGAAAAACGATTCTCCAATAATCTCACATATTTTCAAAGGGATGGACAGTTTAGATCCCAAAAGTGATAACTTTTGATGTGCAGATTCAATGAAACCTTTACCAATTTACTATAAATATGATACAAATACTTTAGATTCAGAATTAAACTTTTTTTTAAAACCGTATTTCAAGGCATAACAAGGCAAAACAAAACTAAGAACAGATACTGATTTAGATTTTAGTTTTATCAGCTGTCTGTCCAGTTGTTGGTGGCAATTTGAGGTTTTTCTTAGGTGGAGGCACAGATTTAGCTTTGGACATAATAGGTTTAGTACATTTAGCAAGAAGGTCAACTTTAGAACTAGATGGGACATTAACAGATGGAGCATTAACTGCTTTGGACTGCCGTTAATTGTTTTTTTTAATAAGGAAATTATATAGGGATAGTAATAATTTTGAAAAGTGAAATTAAGATTGGGTAACATTAGTATTGTTTTTGAAGTCAATCAAACATATAAAGGGGTACTTTACTCGTTAGTATAACCACTTCATGGCTTACTCAATACAGATTCACCACTTTTCAAGATAAGCCAGTATCTCCTATCCACACAAAATCTAAACATAAAAGGACATGTACCCTATTAAACTCAACATATCCTAACTTAAAGTATATTCATAAAAAAACATGATTATGTACAAACATTGCAAAAATGAAAAGCATTAAAAACTACAATCTACTTCCTTTTTTGAAATGAAACCTCCTATGAAATAGTTATTCAGTCTATATAGTATCTATTACCTATTAGGATCATGACATGTTAAAATAACGTACAAAATATTAATATGATTTAGAAAAAAATAAGGAATAGATATCAATTGATAACTAATAAACATAATCTATTAAACTGGACAAAATCAAGCTATAAATAGCAAAATCCTATAAACTTTATACTAATAAAACCTAAGCACTGAAAGAATAAATGGTACCAGGAATTTAATTAAATTTCGTTTTGTCATCCAGTTTAAATTAGGAAAACACACATAAATTTGGAAGCACTTATATAACAACAAACATACATCTAATTAGGTACCAAATTGAAAAAAAAATGCCCCTTGCATTAGAAAATGATGCTTAATTATAACTTAAAATTATTCTTGAAAATTTTACTCGGTAATAATAAAATAAACACTTTTAAGACAAAAATAAAATATGTGGTATGTAAATTTTACAGGATGATAGAACACTTGACAGAAAATATTGCTTAGAGAAGCAATACATGAGATTTTAATATTGTGGGAAAATTAAACGTTTTTGAATAAGGAAAAATTAGTTTTCAGTATTTTCACATTATATTTGTGAGTTTTCAGTTACTACAGATGAGCGATGCCAAAGTTGTCTTTTTCACCATCACTTTCATACTCACTTTCTGATATATCACCTGCTGTAAGTTAATGAACTCCTGAACACTACTTTGATCAAGGTCCTCCTCTGCTCCAATCTTGGTCAATTACCTTTTGTACATGTTTGACATATTCACACCACAAATCTGGAATGAATATGGTAATAGCCTCCATGAACAGATTTTCTATATCTTTCAGATTGAAATTGTGTTTTTTTCCCCCTACACATACTCTTTCAGAAAATTACATACCATTTGTACGGGTTGTAGTGGCAGTGATATGGCAGAAGGTGAATCACTTTAAACCCCAATTCTGCTACTTTGGTGTCAACTACATAAGTTGGTTGTGATGGTTTGTGTCATACTATTTGCTCTTTAATGAGAAATGTCTTTTCAATTCTTCTACTCAAATTCGGAGGTATGAATCGCTATTGAAACATAGTGTAAACGAGTTTGAACTATGACTAATACAATAGTTTAATTAATGAGGTTGACGACAGCATTGTTATAATCTCCTTAAAAGACACAATTAAAGGACAGTGATTTATTAAATTTGGTTGTTGTTTGGTATAATTTTCTTAATATTTTGAGTAGAATAAAAAAAAAAAGTCTTTAACTTTCACAGTAAACAAATAGCCACCAAGGGTTGGTGTGATTCACCTACTGGACTCCATGTGTTTGTGTGAGTGAAAGCTATATGTTAGTCGGGTGACCCTTCCACCAGCCCGGTAGTTAGCCGTCTTCGTTCCTTTTACTAACTATAGTAGAGAATGTTCTTCAAATTCATAGAGACCGAAATAAATATTAGTGAATTGACTATCTCCATTAACAATACTAACATACTTTCTAAACTGTCAAATTAATCCTTAAAAAATACATCACAATGAAATATTATTAACAAATAACATTTGCGATTTGCTATCCATTCATATCAAAACTTAATATAAATCAATTAAAAGACAAAGGACGTATTAGGTGATTATGTTTTTGGTTGAGCTAATAGAGTTACATCTGAAGTACTACCCTTTAACCCTAGAACAGTAACTCGACTTGAGTTCGGGTCGAGTGTGGACGCATGGTTTAAGTTCACCGACTCTAAAACACGTATTTTGCCCTTCAACATTACGCCCACTTAGAATCGTCCAATCGCAATAAATAAAATACCGTTGGAAAGCTAATGTCCCGTAGATGCATAATCATGCAAAACAAAAACCACAAAACGTTATAAATAATATTCCAAAAATTGCTGAAGTTCGCATAGTTTTTATGCGTAAAATCAAAGATTTGAACTGAGCAGTTTTTATGAAAAGCGACGCCATTTTTTCTCACAAATCTATTTTTCTGTCAAACAGGTCGAACAAAACACTGTTCTGTAGATCACATCTTTCTCTTTCTATCCGTGGTTTACAAATTGTTCTGTGTGTCATTGATCGCAAGATATTTCTACTTGACCATAGTAGAAACCTAACGGAACGAAATTCACTTGGCATTCGGAGCAGTTTACTAAATAAGATAATCGATTATTCAATCGATATTTTGTAACCGATCTTTACAGTATATTTATTGTAGAGGAGATTTCATTTTACAAGTTAGTATTACTTGATATAGGGTATGGTTACTCCCTGTTTCTTGTTTTCAAGTCAGAACATAGGCATTTTTAGGCAAGTGTGTGACATAAATTGACACGGAAAGGCGTGGCGCAATGTTTTGGGATTACATATTTCTGTTATTCTGAAGGTTTGTGTATACAAATTGTATATAAATTGTGTATACAAGTTACAATATATGTGTTTTTATTTCTAAAGTTTATTTTTTTGAGTGACGTTCTAGTTTTTGAATGGTTTATATTTGGGATAACCTAGAGGTATGTTGTAACCTAGGCCTAAAAGCAAATTTTCTTATATGTAGTGTTTTATTTGATTATACAAGTGTATATGTGTATTGGTTTCTTTGTATAGTTTATTGTTTTAGTGAAAGCTAGTGATTTTGTCTTAGGCCTAGCTTTAGATTGTTACTAGTGAGGCTAAATTGTGGAGGTTACAAACCTAACCTCACTTTGTCGATTACTACTTTTTAGATGAAACAATTATTTCTATTTTGAAAATTTTAGAATTTGATTTTTGTTTTACCAATTGTTATTCACATTTATACTAGAAAACGTTTGTAATACTATTAAAAAATGTAAAAAAAAATTTCTATGTTCAATTGGACTTTGAAGTGAAATTTAGCCTTCGATTTTGTGTTTTTTTTTGTTCTTTGCCATACTGACTCCAAAACTATTTTTCAAATTTTTTTTTCATTACACTACTAAATTCTATGAACCTTTCTGAATATAATGATATATAGAAGTTGGTTTTCCATAAATATTACAATTATTGGTGATCTTTTGAAAATAAATTCAACAAATTCCCTTTTTGCGTAAAGCAATTTCTGTATTTTTGAAAATGTAACAATTTTTTTTTCACCTAAATATATTCACAAATATATTACAAAGCTCTAGTAATAGTGGAAAAAATTCCAATTATTTTTTTGTATGATGTACATTACCATTTATGTGAAATTCTTCCCTACGTTACTTTCCGATTTTTTGATATTTGACATAAAAACTCTAAATGTTTTACATCTAACATTTTTTTCACTACACAAACTAAATTCAATGCACCTTTCTGAATATAATGATATATATATATATATATATATATATATATATATATATATATACAGTAGAACCCCTCAAACTCGACACAATGTGGACTTTAAGGTTGTCGAGTTTGGGGGTTGTCGAGTTTTAGGGAACTTTGGTATTTAATGGTTAGGTTTGCAACAAATACTCAAAATTACTTTAAATAACTGTACATTTATTGATTATCAATGATTACACGTTTATTGCAAAAAAGTCCCTGCCTGACAACAACAAAAATAGTGTGTTCAATCACACATTAAAATGAAATTTATCAATGGGTCAAATGAGATTTAAAAAGTATTGGCCTTGTACAATAGGCTCAGTAAACTAAAAAGAACTATCCTAATATGCTGTAACACGGTCCAATACAAATGCTATAAATTGAACTGCTGATCACTTATAATTAAGAGTCGGGTCATTTTTCTCACCTGGTTAAGACCTTTATTACAAAACTTGAATCATAGTTCTACGACGCTCCGTTGAATTGTTATGACAAAAGACTTGCCGCTTACTTTAATGGAATCGATGCTAATGACCGGTGGCATCCGGGTGGTTAGGCGCTTGGGTTCACAACAATATGAATGTTTTGACAACACATGATTAGGGCTGTCCCAGTCTACCTGGACCCTTTATCTTTAACTTTGGCCTTTACTATACAGTAGGATTAGAAAGTGGCTAGACAAAGGAGCAACCCTCACAGCTGTATAAACAAAAGTGACAAGCCTCAACCTCCCGGCATCTGGCAGGCGCACATGGCGTAAAACAATGCAGTGAATGACCTTGGAAATCTCATGCTCCTGGTCACTGGCCCTGTCGAGTTTGAAGGAATGTCGAGTTTGAGGGGGTAGAGTTTGAGGGGTTCTACTGTATTACTATTTTATAAATTTTTGAAAAAAAAATTACCAAATTCCCTTTTTTCGTAATTTTTTTTTTTTTTTTTTGAAAATGTAACAAATTTATTTATTCGTTTTTTCTAAATATATTCACAAATATTACACAAAACTTTTTTATGTCTTAGAAAAAGGTGGTAATCTATTGATTTTGGATGATACAGGTTTTTCTGTAAAATGTTAACTTCATTTTTTGACATCTAACATACTTACTCCAAAACCATTTTAAAAAATAAAAATTTATACATAGATGAATTCCATGCATCTTTCTGAGAAAAATGATGTCTTAAAAGTTAGGTTTTGTATAAAAATAATATTTTTTATGAATTTTTTAAGAAAACAAAACTTTTACAAAACCTTTAACATACACTGGTTGCAGGGTTAAACATCACTGATGTAGACCACTAGCAGAGATCCAACACGGTAGTTTTATATTTATTTTGACTTATCTTCCATACAAGTCCATCGACCAGTTGTTAAATCCCTTATATACGTACGTATCTAAACTGTAATATATCTTTAAATACTGTACACTTAATATATAACTTAAGATTTGATGAGTATCTCATTTGTAATATAGCCTTTAAAAATGTGTTTAAGGAAAGGTATAGTTAACGTTTAAAGTTTACAGCAATACTCACTACATTAAAAGATAATGCTGTATTCAGAATATTTACTTACCAACAATCTCATAATTATCAGGTAAGCAGTAAAATTTAAGAGTCAGAAGATTTAAAAAAACATGGTGGCTTTCAGCAACACTATGAGTATAAGCATGGGTGTTTGTACCACGTCCTAGAATAGAAACAAAATAAGGATAAGCATATTTTATATATGTATATATATATATATATATATATATATATATATATATATATATATATATAGTCAACAAAATATTATTTAGTATTGATTGTTGAAAATAATAATAATAAGGTTTTAGAAACGTATATCAGTATTCTGTAACAGATTTCAACTTTAGGAAAATTTCTAATACAACTGGCCAACTTAAAATTAACAATGCAGAAGATTAACACTTGTACTGACCAAGTCAAGGAAGAAACGGCATACTTAAAGTGAAATCTTTTTATACTGATATCTAGACCAAATACAATACTAAGATGAACACAGAAATCTCAAAACTTATATAAAATCCGTGCAATACAAGTTCCTATTCACTTTCTATTCTGAAATATGCCAATCAGATTAGGTTATATTAAAATAATAATGTTAGGTCTACATTTAAAATTGTTAAGAGATCTACTATTTTTAAAATGACTACATAATTTATATATAACATAATCAAAAATATATATTTGTAATATAACTTACCTTGAAAATATTTTCCACAAACTAAACAAGCATACACATTTATCCTAGATAGAGATACTGAACACAGTTTTTCAAAATCAAAATCTAAGACATGGCGATTAATTGTGTCCAGATATGGGCATAAGCGATGTGGTTTCACAGCTCCACTCTTGACAACTGAAATTTAAAAATAAAATTTAAAATATAAGTTGACTTTTGTCAAACAAAATGTTTCTCTTTGGTAGTGCTAAATGACAAAAATGTTGGTCTTCACCCAATGCCATGACCAAGTGAAATGAAAAAAAAGAAAGAAGAGACCCTTTTAAGGTCAGTCAATGTCTATAATCAGATGATCACTTATAACATAGAATATAATCACAAAATAAATTTAAATACGCTACATTAGAACGCCAGTGGTCAGTCGCAGGTGAAAAGACAAAACATATTGTTACAATTCTTGTCTACAAGATACGTGATACTTTTCTACAAGAATTCGAGTCATATATATACTGTCAATTTTTAATCGTAATGTAATAATTAGCAACGATATAAATTTAGACCAATGAAAATCCACTCGCGTTGTAGATGACTATCATATTAGAATGGCAAGCAGAGGGTTCGCTTCGTTCATCAACAATCCAACTAGAGTAACAGCTGACTCGAGTAGATGAATTGACCATGTCTTTATTAGAAGTTGTTTAGATATCAGTATTGATGCATGATTGATGCAGAAGTAAGTTATCATAGAATGACTATAAGTGTGAAAGAATTATAAATAGTAAGTCTTGTCAACGAAAAATTGACTTCAAAAGATTAATAGAAAGTTCTAAAAATATTAACTGGGAACCGGTTTATCAAGCTCATTCAGTCTCCGCTGCATTTGATGTATTTCTTGAATTAATTCGATTAATAGTTGAAGAGTCTTATGCAAAATCAGAAGTTAACAGTAAGGCAAAAGTAAAATTAAAGCCCTGGATAATTGTTACACTTTTTTAGAAATGATTAAAATATTAAAAATTAATAATTAAAAAAAAGTCTAAAACAACGTACATATAACAACTTATATCATCAATATACCATTTTCAAAAATAAGGTAATAAATGCAATACGAGAAGCCAAAAACAATTATTACACTCATATTTTTCAACAGGCCAAACAAGAGCCTAAATGACAGTGGAAAACTATTAAACATTTAATTGGAGAAGAAGTGGTAAAAATGAATATATCTCTTTGAAAGACTTTAGCTGTCAAAAGGTTTCCGATCTAGTAACCTTCTTTTACACTGTAGCATCAGACCAGTGTAATATTCAACTTTAAATATATTGACCTAACCAGACCTAGTAAATAAAGTAACGGTCTGGTAAGGTAATATATATTGACTTGCCGAGACTTAGTTCACATGATTCTGAAATTATACAGCGAAGTAATATTTAAAGTTATTAAAACTCATTCTTGAGTAATCGTATTCAAGTCACAGATTTTAATCTAAGTTATTTAATATTTACTCCGTCTTGTGACTTATATTGTAACATATGTTACGCGTTTCAGAACATATGCTCCATCTCCAGACTCGCTCCTGAGAGGTCGTTAAAACATTAAAACACTACAAAACGAACACATCACATACAATAAACAAATAACACTCAAATTCACGACAGGTGTACACCAATGGTTAAAAACGACTGAAGTAAAGTTTGTTTATCATGGTTTGTAGACTACGTTATCTATCAACGTCATCGTGGTATCGTATAACGAGTTAGATTGGAATTTTATTATTATACATTTTTCAGACATTTGCCATCATTTGTGTGTTAAAAATCAAAACACGACGTTTCGGGAATAAGAATCAATTCCCGTTATCAAGTGACTAAAAATTAAAGAATCATGAAACTAGAAACTAAGCCTATGTAAGAAGTAAAATTAAATAAGAATACCACCAACCTCAACCTTAATATCTAAGCATGCATCTCAGAGCTAAAACTGAGAAGTCAAAAAACACAATCACGGTAACACACAACTAACATCAAATACGTGTTGTTGTATCAAAGATACAGCAACAATTGACGTGGTCCAGAAGGCGTGACAACTATTAGGGGAGTGACCTATTGTTAGTTGTATTAAGATTCCTAGCCCGAGAACGGGTTACAACCCCTTGTGGCGATTTAACAGGTAAAATTTCAGCTTGTTTTTTAGTTGTAGGGGTATTATAATCAAATTTTAGTTCTTTTTTTAATAATGGGAGCCATAATGGCCTTACTTCTATACTTGATTGGCTGATAGGATGTCCGTTAGTTTTATATATGAGGCTTCAATTATTTTACGTTTGTATAAGATACTTTCCCGGTGTATGATTTTTAAGTTAGATTGGAAGTTAAGTTTGTCATTCAATAAATCACTTTTACTATCTTTGAAAGCTTTATAAATTTCAAACTCCTCAATGGCATCCATGTAATCTGTCTTTCTACATATATGCAATGGCTTGAAGTTAGTATTAAAATTGGTGAAATCATGGTTGTTGTCCATAATTTGATTTTGTATTTAATAATGTTATTAGTGGGGAGGTGCTCTCAGAATCTAGTTTAAAATTTTCTGCCAGTTTGGCCTATCGAAAAGTAAGCTAATTATTAACTTCAATGAACATACGAAAGGTTTGGGCCGCTGATTTTAAATATATACATATATAGCCATCTGGAAAAACCTGTCTTGACATAAATAGCGATCTAACATAATGATTGTGTAATACGCATGCGTCAAACCTTACGCTATTAACATTGCCATTATGTTTTAACCTATAAATACGTCAGATTTGGTAGTTTTTAAATTGTGATTTTTCAGTGAACAAAAGTGTTCTCTGTAAGGAAAATATTATTTATTCTTAAGAAGTAAGGTAGGCTATGTAGTAGACGATAAACAAAAAAAATCCCGAAAATCAGGAACCAGCTTTAAGTAAACAATTAATTAGGCTACCAAATTGTTACTATTTTTATAAAGAGTGGTAGGGCTATGTAGTACAAAAATAACGAAAAACAAAAAATATTAAAATTGGTGCGCTACAGTAAACAATAACTATTCAGTTACCTGTTCTTGACTTATGAAACCTAGACGCATAGGCTCATTGCGTATTTAGAACATTGAATGTAAACTTGTAAATTGCATATTTGTAACAGAATTATTGAATTTTGGTAGGCTACTTCAAAAGTTTCTTCCGATATCAAATATGATTTGCTTCGATTAGGTTAAGAAGTAAACTGAAGTAGATTGATAGAAAAACTGATTTCATAATTTTTAGCCATTAAATTCAACCAGCATGTACACTCTATAAATACCCTACCAGGATGTTTAAATTATGGATGAAGATAGACACATGATTATTAATTGGAAATATTACTTTAAACAAGATACCTTTCAATTTTTCAGAGAAAAAGTTTATTTCCGCGTTAAAGTATAATAGATAAATATGTATAGGCTAAATGTTGTCCAAGCGATTTAAGTGTAAAATCTCAGCAATTCGTGTGCAAAATAACTTTTTTTCCATCAATTCGAAACTCCTTTTCAAGGCAAGTATTTTTTTCATCTATCACAATTCATTACTTACTTAACAATCATCGAAATTGAGTAATTTTTAACATATTCAATCGTATAAGCCATATTGAATTCACTCGTGGGGCACATCCACACTTCATTAACTTCTTCAGGTTGATATTACTACGCTTCTATGATATAAGATTCATGACGACTAGGTCTCTAAAACCCAGACCTAGTAAAAGAACTATATGTCAAGTACGGTAAATATATATGTATTGATCTTCCTTGACATGTAGTTCTTTAACTAGGTCTGTTTAGAGCAGTAATTCACACTTATTATACAACATCATTGATACTAATTGACATCTAGTATGACAGTCCTTAAAACAGAACTATTTTCTCCGATTAACAAAAACATCAATAGATTTTGCTTAAAATTAATGAAATAGTTGTCGAAATAACCTCAAAATGCCATAAAACAGTCATTTAAATCGCTGTTTTCCAACAGAAATAATGAATTGTGAGAGATAAAAAGTGAAATGGGTGGAAAAGAAGTATCGAAATGATGGGGAAAACGCTATTTTGAAGAGGAATTGCAAAGATTTGACACTTAAATCGATCAGACAACTTCTCTCCATATTTACCTCACAATTTCAAAATAAGGTATGCGATAAAAGAACTAGACTATTTTTAAAAAAATAATCTGTAGATCAGCTTACTAAATAATTACAGTGTACTAGGCTATATAATCTAATACTGTTTGGTAAATGTCCAGACTGTATAAATTAGGAAGCTCAGGATATCAAAACAGTATTTTGTTTTACCTGGTTCATCTTCGTCGTCTGTTATAGGATCAATGTCGTAAATATCTTCTTCCATTTTTCTTTTAACCCCAGTTTTAATTTTCTTAATTTTATTTAAATGTAGTTTTAATTTCAAAAGTTCGGCATTATTACTTAAAGCCATTTTTCACAATTCCACTGCAACTAACTGTCCTAACTGTAAACAATTATTTAATCTGTGAAGTGTGAAGATTGAGCTGTAATGTCACAGATTCCTTTTTTTTTTGCCTATATATAGTCAATATTATAGTTGCATGAATTTTATAAAAGTTAATTTTTTCTCAAGAGACTAGGTCCAGTTGTTAATTTATAAATAATTTTGCATGTGTTTCCATAAAAAATTGGAAAATTTCAGCACTAACCCGGAAACCCGAGATAGGAGTTAAATAATGTTTATATATATATATATATATATAGACTGAATAATTGATTCTTATGAAATTAGAACAAATAATTTGCATAATTGAACTTAATGAATAATGAACTGTTGATTTAAAATAACTTGTAAATAATTTTCTAGGTTGATTTTGTTATTTATTTAAATTTGATAGTTATATGTTTCACAATAAGTCTTAATATCGATAATAAACCCAAAGTCATGTTTTGTCTTTTGTGTAAGTGTTTATTTATCTATTTACATTAGATTCAATTTTTGTTTTTCTTTACAATTTGGTACCTCAAAGTGAGGATAGAGCTATCTATATATCTACACAAATATGTATAACAGATATTGCAGTTTAATAAATCTCTCCTGACATTGTTATAGCTGTATATTTGAAGATTTTAGTTTATTGTAGTACTTTTATTAATTTTTGTTATAATATATTCATTATTCATTTTCTCATAATACATATTTTATTTATTCATATTTTCATTAATAAAAGATCGTTCTCCAATTACCTTATTATTATCGGGGAGATAGGACCCAATAAGCCTAGCTTAGGTCTTAAAGGTTACTTTTTTGGCAAATTTAATTAAAATCATTTAAAGTAATTTTAAGAAAATCAGTTAATAGTTTTACTAAATTTAAACTAATCTGTAAAGCTAGAGGTTTGTTCATAATCCTGGAAAGGTACACTTATTTTTTTTACTGATACTGAAGGTATACTGGGGCATGAGGTACCCAAAATATATTTTGACATTTAAATGTGAAAAAAATGCAGTTTGTTTAAAAATTCATACTCTCCCTCAGATTAAAGGTTACAAAGGATATAAAGACAACAAAAATCAAAATAAAATAATATTTTCATTAGTGAGAACATGAAACAAAAAATTGTACAAAATTATATTTTTAAGTGGAAAATGAAACATTTTGCATAATCTATGTTTTATACAATAGGATATGATTTTATTTTTCACAGTCATTACACAGTGTAAGAACATGATTCTTGCAAGCAAACTTTTTGCATTCACTACACTTAATTGTTGTTTTGATGTCTTTTGACCTTGAACAAATTGTGCATCTTCCGGAAGCTCGATTTCCATCAACCGCTGGCAGACGTGGTATTTCAACTTCTAGTTGTTCTGAAATAGTAAGCCTCATAATACTACTGCCGAGTGTGTGATTGCTAGTTTTTGAAGCATAACTTATTATTTCACTAGTTCTTCTCCCAAAATAAACAAAAGCATTCAATCTCGAATTTACTTTTTCAATTGAAATTGTCAAGTTGTCTCTATACTGTATATCAAATAGGCGATTCAAACAGACTGAATTCAAAATTCTATAAAACATACATAGAGGCCAACGACGGGTTTTCCTATTGACGGTATATTTAGTGGACATCTGGACTAAGAGCTCAACGCCTCCTTTGTTACCATTACAAAAATTATGATCTCGGGTTTTTGCATTCCTCTTATGAAAGCGCGACCCTGATGCAAAGTAAATAGAAGCAATATATATATTTTTCTCTTTTTGTAACAAAACAAATGAAAGCAAAGTTAGATCTAGATCAAAAATAAACATAGATTTTTTTTTCTTGGTACGCTTATCTTGAATAACTTTTGGCGATTGTGTGGTTTATTTTTGCTGAAAGTTCTAACCATAGTCAATTTATGTTTTTGCAACATTTATTTAAAAAGAATTACAGATGAAAACCAATTATCAACTCCAATATTTCGATTACTTTTATGAATGGTTTTCGATATTTTCTACAAAATAATCGGCTTTGGGGTTACCCTCACGGTTCATTTTGTTCCCTGTATATGGTATTACATCAATTATATATGTATTTGATAAATTGCACATTATCATGTTAAGCCTAAACATAGCAGGCTTACTTAGTATGTACATCATATTCGGCTCTTCCCCTTAATCCTAGGAGTTGCTAATCAGTTGTGCAATACGCCCCTGGTGTAAAGTCTCTCTACAGTTTTTTATAAATATCTCACAGAAATGTCATATTAGGGGTAAAGGATAATTCTTTCTTCTAATTATTGATCCGGTGGTTTTGCATCAAAACGAATACAATTGATTACAAATTTGTACAAGGGGTTACTTGTAAGCCCCCTAAATGCATGCCTCAATTTCTGGGTTGAGGTGTCACTCTTGTTGCTGGTTTCAAAGTATATAAAGAGAGCAAGTAATGCTTTGATTTCAACAGAAGTAGTTAAAACAACTACGTAAATAAATTTCAATTTCATCATTTATAAATTTTACAATTTCATCTATCATACTGTCACTATCGGGATTGGGCACATCTTGTTAATTTTCAGAAGCTTGTTCTTCACTGTCGTTTGGATGGTCACTTAAAAAAACATATTAATGAGCTTGGCTGGTTTTCAAGTCTTGCACTACGTAATTTTATTTATGTAGGAATATTCTCTTCTTCCTCGCCTGTTTCTTTTTTTACAGCACTTGTTATCATCTTTTGGAACAGGAGAAAAAAAAATCCTGTAATCCATCTTCCTCTTCAACGCAATGAATTTCATCATCTGAATTATCAATTCGCTCCTTGTTTTCATTGGATTCTGAGCACAAATCGGGCTCAAATCGAAGTAGTTCTGATTCAATTTGATCCTTAATGTTTAAAACGTCTTTTTTTTCATTATAAATTGTAATATTTATTAATTTTAAAGGAATAAATAAATTAAAATTATAATTTTATTAAAAGTAACATTAACGGTACACTGGGGCCCTGTATACCCCAAACACACAATTTAAAAAGACACATATTTTACACGTGGAAGATAACAACACCAACTGATACTGGTATTAGCACCAAGCAAAAGGAAAAGTTGATGAAGCTAAGACTCGTAGTGCTGACAACCCCAACCTATTTACGAAATGTAATTACCTTGGAGAACTCCCCAGAAAATTCAGTGCCCCAGTAAATCTTTCCAGAGTTAATAAATAATAAAAATTAAAAAAATAAAATTAAAAAATGTTTAAAACATGATTTTCTACCTTTGAATTTAATGAAAAAACTTGAATTGAAAAATAATCCTCAGATACAATTAATTTTCTTTCTTAGTGAATCTAACATAGGAATGAAACTTGTTAGTGTGAAATCATTTTACTTTTTATGAAAAATAACACACCCAAAAAGAATAGGGCGGGATGTTTTCGGAAGTTTGCAAGAGTACGCCCCATTCTTTTTGGGTGTGTTATTTTCATAAAAAGTAAAATGATTGCACGCTAACAAGTCTCATTCCTATATCAGATTCACTAAGAAAGAATTAATTGTATCTGAGAATAATTCAAAATAATAATTCAATAATAATAATATATATATATATTTTTAGTTCAAGTTTATTCAAAGGTAGAAAAGATGTTTTAAATTTTTTTACTTTTTAGTCATAGGGTTGTTGAGTAAAATCAGTGGTTATCAGTATTAATCTTTTTCATAAATCGTATTTTTTCGAAAATTTTCGGACGAAAATGTTTCAATTCTTTAACTTTATATCATATTACTATAATATATTATAAACACTTATAAACACCATAGGACTTTGACGCGGGTTTCAGTTATAACAATATCACTTGTCCTTGTATATGAACAATTTGTATGCAATACCTATGTTGTATAAAAATATGTAATAATACCTATATCAGTGATAAGGGTATAGGCGCATGCTGATGTATAGAATATATAGGTTAGAATAGTTAGAAAGACCAAAACAAACATTCACCTACGCCTATATACGTGTATGATGAACGCAGTCGTAACGCGATGTGCTACGAAGCAGCCCGAGACGCTCCGGAAAAGTCCGTGGCGACCGTGTGCACTGGTCCACCCACCGGTTAAAGGTAGCGAGTTGAAGAAAAGCATGTAAAAACATTTTTCTCACAAATGAAACAAATAATATTAATCTGTAAAAACATAAAAATTAACCAACGGAAATAAATACAGCTATTATTTGAAAAAGGATTTACAATTCAGATTGCCTTGAGCAAAATAGTACAAAAAAGTATATATTATACAATGTATCCATATAAACAGACGAATTTGCATTTCACTGCTCTATAGTCTGTTAGGTACTTTATCTGTGCTTGCTGCTACTAGCTACCTGCAATTTTAAATGGCGACAACTAGTTTTTGTTATCTGTAAACACGTGTATACTTATTTTTATCTCAAATTTGAGTGTTCTATTTATTCAATTTTTAACAAGTTCATCAGAAAATAGTACGTATGATAAATTTATTATATTTCTTTTGCTAAACGTGCTTCTGTTAACATAATATAAAACCGGCTTGAAATAAATTAGGTTAGAGTTAAGTAGGTTAAGTTTATTAATATTCTGATATTACTTTATTATATCGTTTCGTACCTGTTTTTCCCTCCCGATATATTTAGGTAGTTCTTATTTCAATTTACGTTTATAAAGCTTTATGTTTATTATGAGTCTTACTGCAAGTATACTACTTGCTTTGGGTGAAGGGTAAATATCAGGGTAATTGTTTACAAAGAAAGTCAGCTTTTTTTGCAATTTTTTTAAATATGTTCTAGATAATTTATTTGTTAATAATAATGTAAGTTTTCGACGCAGAGCTAATTTTTTCACTGAAAAATCGCAATTTCAAAACTACAGAATTCAATGCTTTTATATATCACCGAAGTCAAGTAACATCGAGCGTGGTTAGTATTTGGAAGGGTGACCATTTGGCAAATAATGCACAATTTCTTCTATTTTTTTTTTTACAAATTTACGTGTAGTTTAAGTAAAGTGGCTTGTAAGGTGAAATTTTGTGTAGGGTCTACAATTTACATATTTTAAGATGTAACTCACTTAATGGACCTTAACCCAGAAAAGTTGAAATTATGTTTTTTCCCGTGAAAATATTAGCTCTGTGCTGAAAACTTATTTTATTATTAAAATTAAGGTGCGTAGAACATGTTAAAATAAAAATTGCAAAAAAAGCTGTGACTTTCTTAGTACCGGTAAACAATTACCAATATCGGTTCTAGATCGTCCTTTGATTTTTCTATAAAAAAAATCATGAAAACAAAGTATTTACCTTAAGGATCAGATCAGATTATGAGGCACAATAAACATTAGAAGTCCCAAAATGCATTTCTTCACTGTTAAATAAAACATAGAAAACAAGAGAATACAGCTGTTAACTTAATGTCTAATTAATGATAGCGAATGATAATATGTATGACTATGTTAGTGTATTTATTTTGACTACCTTATTTTAAATCAATTAGATCATTTTAAATTTCGTAAGACACTTTAAAGTCAGAAAATGCATTAGTTTATTTGCAAATAGGAATATTAAAATATTGAAATCGACTTCACAATTAGTAGCGTCTTAGTTGCTTAAGTTACAAAATGAGACGTACACACACAGCTACCTGACGACCTAATAAAGAGGTAAATTATATGATGCGAGGTTGTCAGGTGGTTCAATATATATATACAGAGTGAGTTTTATGTCCTGGCAAAACTGGATATAATTTAAACGGCCTGAGATATCAATGTGAGACCTTGACCATACCTATTAAAACATTTCTTTTTACTATTTCAGGTTGTTAAACATTTTGCCCCCCTGTTCTAAAGGGGGGTAAAGGGGGGCAACTAAAGATTTTCAAATGCAAACCCCTATCATGTGACCCGTCATTTTAAAGGGCATAAAAAAAGAAATCAAATGGTACAAACTAGAGGTCTCTACGTTGCATTTAACAGAGTAAAAGACATTTAAAATAATTACAATAATTTATTTTCTTAAGACATTTACAATAATAACAATCATTTATTTTCTTGTCCTGTTGTTCGTTACTTGAGTCAACACTTATCCAAATTCTTAAAACAGTTACATGTTTTAATGTAGCAGGTGTTCAAACTGTTCACCTTCGGCTGTTTGACAGTGTGCTAGCCGTGTGTAAAAAGCTGAGACAGCGTTCAAGAAAGATTCTCTAGGAATCGTTTGAGACAAGTGCAAAATTCTTTCAGTTAAGTCATGGACGTCAGTTGGCTTTGTTTGGTACACCAGGTATTTCATGTAGCCCCAAAAGAAGTAGTCCAGTGGATTAAGGTCAGGAGACCTTGCTGGCCATTCCACAGCGCCCCTTCGGCCTATCCACCTTCTTGGAAAGACATTATTTAAATATTGTCGTACTTCACAGCCATAGTGTGGTGGTGCTCCATCTTGTTGTAACCAAATGTTGTTAGCTTCTCGTCCAAAAATATTTTGGAGTGCAGGCACAATCTGGTTTTGAAGCATCTCTAAATACATCACAGAATTTAAATTTCCATCAACTATAAATGGACCGACCAAGCGGTTATCGACTATTCCTGCCCAAACATTAACTTTTGAAGGGCGTTGTGTATGAGCCTCTACATACCAATGTGGATTTGTATCTGTCCAGTAACGACAATTGTGCCTATTGACGCTACCGTTGGTCATGAAAGTGGCTTTGTCACTAAAAAGGATTCTGTTCAGTAACTCAGGTTCAGCGTCTAGTTTGCTCATCATTACATCACAAAATTCAACCCTGCGGTCATAGTCGTCTTCACTAAGCTCTCGTACAAGTTTGACTTTAAAAGGTTTGAATTGATTACCTTTAAGAATTTTTCTTACCGAAGATTGGCTGATGTCGTGCTCCAAAGCAGCTCTTCTCGTAGATAAGTGGGGATTTTCAACAAAGGACTGCATAACATCTAATGATTTCTCTTCATCAATTGAAGGAGCCCTTCCTGGCTTGGGTCTGTCTTTTAAAGAATGTGTCTCATTAAACCGTTGAATAATTCTTGCCACCGTAAACCTCGTTATGGGATTGATTCGGTTCGGAAAAACCTCATTAAATAAGTCTGCTACTTGACTGTATGATCTCATACGGTCCCCATAACCTCTCATCATTAACACAGTAATTCTTTCAAACTCAGAACCTTCCATAATAGAAAAAACTGGGCCGTCGTTGGACTGCCACCGTAAGTGAAAATAGTTTATTTAATTTACTAACATCAACTAGTGCTTAACACGCCTAAATAAGTTTTCACTTCAATAAAATAACTAACACTATTCGCCAGAAAAGTAAACTTGAACTGAAATTGTTAATGGCAGCCTAAGCTATGAACTGATAATTATGCAAGTGAGTAGGATACAAGAGAAAGTCCAAAGTAGATTGTTGAAACTGATAAGATAAGAACACGGGAAATTTCAAAGCATGTTGACTCATGCAACTAACAACAGGACAAGAAAATAAATTATTGTAATTATTGTAAATGTCTTTTACTCTGTTAAATGCAACGTAGAGACCTCTAGTTTGTACCATTTGATTTCTTTTTTTATGCCCTTTAAAATGACGGGTCACATGATAGGGGTTTGCATTTGAAAATTTTTAGTTGCCCTCCTTTACCCCCATTTAGAACAGGGGGGCAAAATGTTTAACAACCTGAAATAGTAAAAAGAAATGTTTTAATAGGTATGGTCAAGGTCTCACATTGATATCTCAGGCCGTTTAAATTATATCCAGTTGTGCCAGGACATAAAACTCACTCTGTATATATATATATATATATATATATATATATGTGATAATCCAATCATACAATATAATAATAATAAGGTATAATACACATGCGTAGGCCTAATAAATATATTGGGTCACCTAGCAGAGTTAATAGAACAAGTGATCATAGATGCAGTGACTTGATGAATGTAGTCATTAGTATTAACTTTGGCATTCATAACCTACGAAACTGAAATTCATACTTTTGTAGATATCATTTTCTATTAAAGAAATATATTTTGGGACTTGAAATGTTTATTGTGCCATATAATATGATCTGATCCTTTCATTAGAAGATAAAAATTTTGTTTTCATGAAGTTTTAAAGAAAAATCGAAGGACGTTCTAGAACCGATATTTACCGGTTAAAGATTGGTTAGTTACTTTCAGGACATAACGAATTTGTAGATTAAGGTTTGTTTTAAAGCATTATTGTGTATAAATATATATATACAATATAATATAAGTATATATATTCTGCTAGTACATTTATGTAAATTAAAAAATTTTCAAACTAGTCGAAATAAAATTATTGAGCGTGGTATTTATGTAGTGTACCTCTCTGCATTTTAGTGGCTAAAAATCATGTAAAACCCGTCGATTTGATAGCCTAGTTTGTAAATTGTAATTTTTCAGTGAAAAAAGTAACCTAACTTAATTAAAGAACTACAGGTCAAGAAAGGTCATTATATATATATATATATATATATATATATATATATATATATATATATATGCATACACCTTACTTGACCTATAGCTCTTTTACTAGTTCTGGGTTTCAGAGACCTAGTCATCATGAATCTTATATCATAGAAGCGTAGTAATATCAACCTGTAGAAGTTAATTAAGTGCGCATACGCCCCATTAGTGATTTCAATATGGCTATACGATTGAATATGTTAAAAATTTCTCATAAATCGGGTAAAAAATCAAACTTTGGATCATTTCCCTCATTTAAAATCATTTGGCACAGTGAACCAAAAACAATTGGATCAATATTCTCAACTTCTGCAAAATCTGATCACGGAATTCAACAATCGTTTTGAAGACTTCCACAAAATGAATGAAATGGAATTCCCAATTTTCAACAATCCATTCAATTTTGAAGCTCCACAGGCACCAGTTCATTTGCAAATGGAGTTGATAGATCTTCAATCGGACAGTATTTTGAAAGAAAAATTTAAAGAGTTTAATGCTCTTACATTTTATACACAATATTTCAAGAGTTTGGAAAACTACCCGGAATTAAAAAAGCATGCAGCACAGCATTCTGTACATGTTTGGTAGCATCTATATATGTGAGCAGATGTTTTCCGTCATGAAAATAAATAAGAACAAACATCGCACAAGACTTTCGAATGAACATCTCCAATCAATTCTTAAAATAATTACAACGAATATGATACCTGACATCAATGAGCTTGTCAAAAACAAGAGAAGTCAGGTATCTGAATCCTCGAGCTCAAAATAATTACCCTCTTTTATAACTTTGATATGATTTTTAACAACCGTATATTATACTATAAAATTAAATAAATAAAATGTTATAATAATTCAGTACATTTTTTTTATTTGAATCTGGCCTGCCTACACATTCTAAATTTAATATATGGCCCTCTGCAAAATTGAGTTTGACACCTCTGATCTAGATGCTAATTTTACTTTTATCGTCATTTCTTTTAGACATTACAAAATTAAAAGTGCTGTACATATTAGTTTTCCCTCCACAACATTTAAATTAATCTCAAGCTCTTGCTATCAACGACTTCCTGCTCCCATTGAAATCAAAATGATCATCTGTAACTTGTAATACTTGCATTTCCTACGGCTGTTTACGGTTGAGATTTCTATTTCAAATTTATGTCCTAAATCCTATTTTGTCAGTCTAAAGTCCTATGTCCTCCCAATTTTATTTAAAATCCCCTTCCTATAAGCATATATTATACCTAATTTTCATTAATACATTTCCAAATACACGATTTTTTTGGTTTAACACAAAATCTTCTAAGGTTTGTATATATTTTATATTTATTTTAGTTATTATTATTAGTTACGTTGTATATTGTTCCAAATTAGATTTAATACTATGTTTTCGTTATAATATAGTATTTCAATTATATTGGCAATTATCTCAGGCAGCAATATTTCCAAACAGAAATTAACTACTAAATACGATTAGGTTAATATTGATTTTATATATGAACTAAAAACAAGGAATCAACTTTTTTTTGTAACATTTTCTTCTTCTTTTTTTCCAGTTATGTCATTCAGAGGTGGTGGTGGCCGAGGTGGTGGCGGCCGAGGTGGTGGTGGAGGCTGGGGTAGAGGAGGGGGAGGAGGTAAGTAGCATTAAAGAATCTATTGTAATACATATCTTTTAGACCATACTAAAATTAAAAAAAAAGTATTTACCTTATAGCAGGACATTGTTGATGTTCAATTTATTTTGTTTTTATTTACAGGAGGTTTTCGTGGCAGGGGTGGAGGCGGGAGAGGTGGAGGTGGATATGCTAATCGTCCATTTGATTACGGCCCTCCTGAAAGCGTAAGTTTATTTAGATTTGCAACATGAGTCGAATATAAGTATAGAAAAATACAGTTTGCTTATCTAAAAGCTTAACATGTTAATATTCGTTATGTGCTTAGATATAAAACCTCTCAAAATAGGATTATTATGATCATTTTTTATAATAATTTAACAACATTTTTTGGACACCATTTGATAATTTAGGGAAGATTATAGTAATTATAAAATTACTATGTATCTTTAAAAAAAATCATCCTCTTATTATAATGAATGTAATTAATGCTAGTGGTAAGTAGGCTAATTCTGATAAAATTGAAACTGTTGTGTAGTAAAAGGGGCAATGGAAAATGTCTTTCACAAACCTAACAAATGTTAGTAAATGTACAATTTGTTCAGTTTTTGCTTAAATTTGATATATAGGCTCAAATTGATAACAGGCTCGTTAACAATAAAAATGGATCACTCAATTTCAAAAAATTACAGATGACTTTTTCATCTGTAGATCCTATACATCCCCCAATGCCTCATTTCTGTAGCCTTAAAATCTACAACCATTAATGCCCAAATATGTTTTCTGTGACAAAATAAAAAAAGATAGAACATAACTTCAAAAATAAAATCATTTGCAAAAAATAGCTCTAGTAATAGATATATTAGAAGTCAAATTAATTTAATATGATATTGCTCAAAAGAAGGATAAAGACTGTGCAATTTCACATTTTAAGCACTTATATGCAGTTCTTTTCTCGTCAGCTCCTATTTTGAATTGCGTGAACATACGAAGCTTGTTTCCTTTTTTTTATATGAGGTATATTCATAAAGTAAGGGCTGTTTGGTCATTAAAAAAAAAAAAAAATAAACTTGTGAGCAAAGGTTTTTATTGACAGTTTTAGTTTACTACATATCAACTTCGTAACGCTGCATCAGTTTTTTTAACCCCTCTGCATAGAAGTTTGCCGCCTGGGAATTGAACTAGTTGACAATGGCAGTCTTGAGTTCCTCATCGTTTTCATCGAGAAGGATGATACGTTCGACAATAGTTTCTCGCATCGTGAATTTTGGATCTCACATCTCAATTTGGTGAGCGTTTCGCAGTACACGTTAGCTGTAATTGTTACCCACGTTTTATGAAATCAACCAAAATGACACCTTTTTCGTCCCCAAAAATGGTAGCCACCATTTTTTACTCGGGTACAGAGTTTGCTTAACCTTTTTCAGTTTTGGTGAACTCGAATGGCGTCACTGCATTGACTATTGTTTTGATTCTACATTGGTGTTAAAGATCCACGTTTCTTTGCCAGTAACAATGTGGGAAAACAAATCATCTCCATCTTGTTGATAGCGGTCTAAAAATGCTCGTCTACTGCACATTCTTTGTGCTGGTCTGTGATCATTTTCAATATCCACCTTGCACACAATTTATGATATCTGAGTATTTCTGTCACAATCGTGTAGAGAGAGATGCGTCCAATTTGCAGAAATTCATCGGCAATAGCACTAATTGTCAATCTCTTCACAGTTTTCAATTCACTTGTTCGATGATTTTGTCAGTCTAAATACTGGACCTGCCACTACACTCTTCATCGTGCATATTTGTATAACCTTTTTTTAAAGTCTCGACATCACTTTCTAACCTTTCCTTCACTCATTACTATATTTCCATATACAAGACACAACTGATCAATTTCAGCAAGTGAAGATCCTTTTGCACATAAATTGAATTACAGCACGCACTTCACAACTGGCGGGAGAAATAATTATCATGGACATTGCTATCTGTATTCACTGACAGGCAAATGCCTACTGAAACAAAGAAACAACTACAATGATATTATATAGGATAATATGTTAATAATAATATTAAATATTACCTTTTAATGTTCCGTCTTGTGACTTTTTTGGTCGTTCGAATGTTACGACGCGTTTCGGGACCGCAATCCCATTGTCAAGTACACTTACACAAACACAATGAAACACATAACACGTTTAAAAAACACACAAAAACACCACAGTTACAACACTTTTAAAAAAAAAAAAAAAAAAAAAAAACTTAATTGTGCTGGACAATTTCATCGTGTAGGACGTAGTGTGGTCCATGGTACACTGTCGTAAACTGTCTAACGAAATATATTACTGTAGTTAGAAAACCGGTTTAAAATAGCCTAGGGCTGTGTCATATAAACTATTACTTTTAAAATCCAGCTGATCGTTTAATAATTTAGACGGATTGTTATTAAACTCCTTATAAATTTCGAATTCTTCTAAGGCGTTCAAAAGTCTACCTTTTTTGCAAATATGAAGTGGAACCAGATTTTTGTTGAAATTAGTGTATGAATGATTACTATTAATTAAATGTTGAGCAAAGTTAGATTTTAATTTATGCATGTTTGTATGCGGCAAATGTTCATTAAAACGGTCTTTGAATGCCCTACCCGTCTGTCCCACATAAATACTGTCACAATCATCACAATTGATTTTGTAAACACCCGACTTCTTTTCGATTGGAATTACACGTTTGGGTCGTAATAATTTTTGAATATTATTGTTGGTGCGAAAAGTGACGATAATATCATATTTCGCCAATGTATTTTTCACCATATGCGGAACGGTGTTAGAATATTCCAAGAACCATGCAACTAAAACTACAATGAGTTTGTAATTAGCCGATAGATGCCCGCACATGCATGAAACTGTGTTGAGACATGCTAACATTTAAATATAAGCAGACGGCGTCATTGTTATCCTTCATTGGTAGTGGTTACAAAATGGCATCCTGATAAGCGGAGCATATTTTTTTGCTACTCCTACTGGACATGCAACAGTAGACATTTCTTTTTTTGCTGCCGTGTGGGTCTCTCAAATAGCTGCCATATCAAATTCATTCTAATATCAATTAAACGCACTTTTACATTTGGATCAGTTTGCCTGGCTTTATCTCTGAACAAGTAATAGGCGATTAAAACATGTATGTCTAAAAAATTGGACAAAAAATTTAATACCATTTTATAGTATTTCTTGTACAATCATTATACGAAACCATCATCTCACTTTTGTCTACAGCGCCCATATTTGCATTGTCATTCAAACAATACATTCCGGTTTACTTGGTGTATGACCAATCAACTGAGACCATTTCGGTGTTTCTGGACTGTAGACAAAAGTGCCACCATTTTATAGTTATAATTTTTCATCATGTCTAACAACTACATCACCTTCCTTTTTTTTTTTTTAGAAAGAAGCGAGATTTTTTACAAGTGCATTTACTGTCTCATAAGTACCTGTATTTCTGTCATATAGCCCGGTAAATAGTGTAGAACTGACATACCAGTTGTTTAAGTACACTGCATGATTCTTGTTTAGATAAGGCCTTATTAGAATTTGTACAACTCTCACAGAAACTTCACAGTTACTAGAATTTTCCTTTTTCCGAAAGTATAAGGGAAAATATGGGAGTTTCGATCAGTGGGTTATTGGACCAATACTGCTTTAAGCCATTTTGTTGTATAGTGGGACATCAATAGGGTTGTTGCAAAAAAACAGTTAATTCATTGTCATTGGTTTTAATCCACTTATTCAATTTTGAATGCTCTGACAAAACACCTTAACAACACTCTTGAAAATAGTTATTGGTAGGATTACCATACGTCCGGACAGTCCGGATTTGATACATCTGTCCGGTTTGGCGTCCGGATTTCACTGATATGAATAAAAAACACTGGGAAATTTCATTGCGCGTTGCCAGTTAAGTTGGTCACACTGCTCGTGCTCTGTCAAATTCACTGCGTCCCATTCAAGGTCACTCGCCAGTCGCAGTCCACTCACAGTACAGATTACACTTGATAGTTCGTCTACTAAAACTGTGTACAGTGTGTGCCTTTTTTTAAAAAATCAATGGTCACTTTTGTGAATTTATAGTATATTGACTTCACAAAATGCCAAAGCATAAGTGTGTTTTCAGCGACAAACTTAAAGAAGAATACAAGTTTTTAAAACTGCCAAAATAGTAACGACCGTATCAGGTGTTTGACGTGCAATTCAGAGTTTTCTGTAGGGCATCGAGGACGTTATGACATTGAAAATCACTTGCAAAGTGAGAGACACAAGAAGGCTAATCACAAGCAGCGTCCAGAGCAAGTGTTAAAACTTTTTTCAAAAACACTGATGTCACAGATGATGAATTACAGTGTGCGGCAAAAGAAGCAACTTTTGCCTATCACACTGCAATGCACGGACTTAGTTTTAGAATGTCTGATTGTACTGCCAAACTTTTAAAAAGCTTTTTGAGCCAAAATTTTCAGGAGCTCGTACTAAAACCGAAGCGGTTATTGTTTATGTAATATCTCCTTTCATATTTTACAAATTACTTGAAGATCTCAAGAATGCAAATTTTGTTACTGTAACGATTGACAGTTCAAATAGAAAAGAAGTCAAACTGACTCCTGTATGTGTTCGTTATTTCAACCAAAATGAAGGAGTTAACGTGAAACTTTTATTTTTTTTGATGAACTCCCGGGTGAAACCTCTGATATTTTAGTAGAACATCTTTTAAAATGTATCAAAAAGTACTCTATTGATTCAAAAGTTGTTTGCCTTTGTGCCGACAACACGAATACCAACTTTGGTGGTGTCAAAAGGCTTGGACAGGGAAATGTTTTTAGAAAATTGCAAAAGGCTTTATGCCTTTTCCAAGAACAGACCAATTCTTGGAATTGGGTGCTCTGTTCATATTTTGCATAACACAGTCCAAACAGTGTGTGATGCCCTGGCCGTTGATATTGAGGTGGTAGTTGTCAAAGTATACAAGTTCTTTTTTCAGTATACTGTCAGAGTAACTACATTAAAAGAGTTTTGTGAATTTGCAAACGTCGGGTATAAAAGAGTTCTTTCTCTACCAAAAGAATAAACCCCCAAAACCCATGAGAAATGGATCCAAATATTTGAACCGTTTTCTAGAAGCAACGTTTCATTTTCGAACATATTTAAAATAGTAGAATTCGCCATGTGTCTACCTGGAACTTCGGCGCTTAGCGTATTTTTTCAATGATGGGGTCTGTTTGGGTGGCTGAAAGAGGAAGATTATCTCTACCAGTAGTAAAAGAACTTTTTAATATTAAAGCGAATTCGGCTGTCATGCTCAGAATTTCACGACCAAATAAAAATGACAGGCCTTTTCTGAGGAAAATTAGTTCATCCGAAAAGTATGAAGCAAGAAAAAATGAAGAACCAATCCCCGGAAAGAGCACAGACTAAACAAATATACAGTCATTGTATTTTTTTATTACTTTAATTCATGTAAAAGTGTAATATTTAAACTAATCTCAGTATATATTTGTTTTAAACTATCTACCTTTCACTACATAATATTAATATTTAAAATATTTGAGAACGAAAGAATATGATTTATAGGAATAGCCTATTATTCTGTAATATTTTTAAATTTTAGGAATGTGTTTAAAGAGGGAAAGAAGAACAATTTTCCCTCCAAAATCATAAAAAAAACAGTGTCTCTTAGGGTTAAATATTTCAAAAAAAATTTGAGGGGCTACCCCCGGACCCACCCGATTGGGTGTATTCCATACCCCCACCCTCGGAATATCCTCTGTCCGGATCTGGCCATAAAAAATAATGGTAACCCTAGTTATTGGGGACTCCTACAACATTACTTACAAAATCATAATAAAATATTTTATGGAGTATATTTATTTATTTCCATTTAGCGTCAATTAGTTCATCTAAAAAAAGAATGCCAGATTTTGAAGAATCAAAGTTGTTTGACGTGGTTTAAAATCGTTATTGTGTTGCCACTTACAGATATGGGAGAGACCTATTGACATAATTAAGAAGTTTTTGATAACTTAATCATAAAAAACAAAGTTTTTACTACTAACATTTTCACTTCACCTATTTTGATCAATTTCTGTATTTATTATATTATTTACAAAATAATACTTACCTATCGATCTATCATTAGAATTAGTATTACTACTTATAGAATATACTAGCATAATTTTCTTAATCAGTGTCCGATTCTGAGCCTAAAATCTCACTTCTGTTGTCTTGCAAAAATTTGTTGTCTTCATCACTCATTATAAATTTCCATGCGTATATCGTGATGCATGTCTAAATACTCACTCCGATTATCGATTTTTAAAACAAAACTGTTGAATATCTATTAAAAAAATAAGAAATATTAAGTTTTTATGAGCACTGTAAAAAACCTCTAACACGCTTTACTAAAGATTAAATTGTTGTTAAATTAAACTTAAATAATACTTGTTGTTACTAACAAAGAGTTTGTGAAAGCTTGACTTTAAAAAGCGTGTCAAAGCCTGACTTTTCCTAGCTCAGTTTGCCGCTAGAAGCCAGCCCACCACAGCTGGCTAACTTTTAAATACTTTTCCTATTAAACGATAGAATCTATAAACAGCACATTTTTTGTGTTAATAATGACAACAATGTTTTGGAAGTATAGGCACATCTATCGTCTTGGGGGTACAAACGTCTTCAGTCGTCCATAGGATCAAAATTGCTTAACCAACAGAAATACATTAGGAAGAGGGGGACTCTGAAATTTTGAACTATGCTTAAAACTTGCTATGAAATATAATACAAATGTTAGGTTTAAATAAGAATCAGATTCTTTAAAATGTTTGGGGGTTTAATAAAAACTTTTAGATATGTTATAAATAAAATAAATTGTAACTAATGGCAATTTGTAACTGATTAATATAATTGATGTGTTATATAGGTCATGCCATTAGGTTTTATGTCACATACTTGTCAAGATGATTTAGTTTGCAAAGTTGAGATTGAGGATGTCCCATACTTCAATGCACCTATATTTTTGGAAAACAAGGAACAAATAGGAAAGATCGATGAAATATTTGGAACCCTCAGAGATTATTATGTTTCAATTAAACTGGGAGATGATATGAAAGCAAAATCTTTCAAGATAAACCAAAAGGTAAGAGTTAATTACTTTTCAATTATGTTAAAACTTATTTAAAATCAACCTTTATTTCAAAATACACTAAAATATATTAAGTAATTTTCTCTTCAGTAGCCAAAACATTTCACACATAAAAAGTCGTGGATTATATGGACACATCAATTTTTATTTTCTAATTTCTAAGTAAGGGAACTGTATTATGATGGTGCTTAAATTTCGATATCACATTTTCTACAGATTTCAAGATTTTGAGCCCCAAAGGACCATAATAAGACCATTTTCAAACTAATGTCTGGCAGACTCTCTCTGGCATTTTTATCACACATCTCAAAGACCATCTTGTCCGATTGACTAAAAATTTTAAGATTTTAATGCTTAGGTGGGTATTAGATTTTGAACCAAGTTGCATAAAGGTTGGGAATATGTGCAAGTGAACAGTAATCATCAAACTATCTTAAGATTGGATGGTCTGAATGACTCGTACATTTTGCATTTAGGTGTCTTAAAGAATTAATAGAATTGGGGGGAAAATAGGATTGGATCAAATTTATTAACATTTTTAACATTTTTTTTTCTTTAACAAAATTGAAACTTATCATATTGCTGATCACAACTATTTTATGTTAAATTTTCTATGATTGTGCTTTCAGCTTAAACAAAAAATAATAACTAACAATCAATTTAAAAAAATTTATTAAGGGTGTTTGTTTGGTCATCTAATTTATATACTAATAGACTTTAAATAATAATTCATTGTTCTTTTTTCCTTGTTGTTTAAACCTCTCGTTATCATCAATCTTTATATAAAATAAGAAAAGATAAATCATGAATTTTGTTGGAATGCTTGAAACTAAATGCTTGTTAAAATTACGTTATATTTTTCTAAAATAGATTCTTTTCCCAAAATCTTAATTATATTCCAAATATACGTCTTTCTTTTTCAGTTTTTTATTGATCCTGCTAAGGTGTTACCACTGAAAAGGTTCCTTCCACAGCCACCTGGATCAGTACAGAAACGAGGTGGACGTGGCGGAGGACGAGGAAGAGGGGGATTTGGAGGCCGAGGAGGTGGGTTTGGTGGCAGCAGAGGAGGTGGCTTTGGAGGTAGAGGAGGAGGAGGTTATGGTGGTGGTAGAGGAGGTGGTGGAAGAGGATTCGGTGGACGAGGAGGTGGGGGGCGAGGTGGATATGGAGGAGGAAGAGGAGGCGGAGGTGGATGGAATAGATAGTGAATATACAAATTTTAAGACTGGAAAAAAGTGTAAATGTGTTAAAAGACATTGAAGTTGTCTTAATTCAATATATGTTGTTAACAAAAACAAATAACAATATAAATAATAAAGCCAAGTTTTATATAAATCATCGTATTTGATTTTAATTTTTTGAAACCTAAAAAGAGTAGGTGCTGAAGAAACCCTAATATTCAAACAAGTTTTCTAGCACTTCATTTAGTTCAATTTTTAGTACTAGGCTTCATCAATATAATATTTGATAAGCCTTATATCCGTACTCCAATTAGTTCACAATTTGAAAACAAGGTAACACTGTGGTAGGAATTAGGATAGTTTTAGTTAGGAATATAGTCTAAGTTCTTTTTAAGATGCCAGTATGACAACAATTATTGTGACGGACCTGGAAAAGTGATGAAATTGCTTACCTTGCAAGCAAATCAGACATCATTGATGCTACAATCATATATAAACCCTTGGGTGGGAGGGAAACTTGGTCATTGGACCAAGATTGATCAAGGGAAGGTGCTGCAGGAATTCTTGAAGATAACCAGACGGACTTGGCAAATAATGCCTATTCCACACTTAGAAACAATGTATGCAAACAGTTGACAAACTGTTTGTTTTTTCTACATCATGTTTGTCTACAGTTTTCAAACTGTTCAGAAATAACAGAGAAACATTATTGTTTGGCATTGTGTTTGTGTCCACACTAGTTAGGCAGTGTTTCTTGAGATGTTGACTGAAGAAGACGTTCTTCTAGCTTTGCTTTTTTCACACAATGCTTTGTGTTCACGTCGAAATTGAACTTTAAAAACTTCTAATTTTTTGTTTATATCATCAGCATTCATGTCAAAAACGCACCGTGATTTCTTTTAGAGCGTCACGTTTCTTATCCCTGTTCTTATACTCATAATAAGTTATGTCCCACAAAACTCAACGGGAATGAAACTCTTCAATTAAATCTGTTCTTGATTCCATCTTCTCAGTTGACAACAAACTAGATCACTCACCAACTGGACCAGTGCTATATAGACCTGAGCAGAGTGAAACACTGATGCCAGATGACTCATTGTAGTGTGCACTCCCCTCGCATCTTATGTCGTCGGGATGGAAACATGTTTGCATGTTTTCTATTTGGTTTGGGAAACAGAAAACATTGTTTTTTTCTTTCCAGAAACAAGCTAAATGTTTGTTTTTTGTTTCCAAACTGTTAGTGAACTGTTTGGAAACATCGGAGAAACAAATGAGAAACATGGAAAACAATTGGAAAACAGTTTGTAAGTGTGGACTAGGCTTAAGAGCTTCGTAGGAATATTAAGACTTCGAACGAGCATCCACAAGAACGCATGAAGAGTGAGCAAACTTTGTGTATAAACCTTGTAATTATTTCAGAGACAAGTCATTATAAATGACTTTATAATGTAGATCTGCGAGTTACAACAATTAAAGTCATTCTGGATTCTTAGTAAATAAGAAGATTAATATATTTGTAATTAGTATATAAAAGAACAAATAAGAGAAATAGTCAAGTTGAATTAAATAATAAATAACAATTAATTAGATTAGAACCACTGATTTATTTAGTTTAAAGTTAAAGAACCAAGGCAGTTTAAAGGAACCAGTCCTAACAATTGTATATGATATTTAAATTAGTTCTCTATTTAAACACTAGGTGTCATCACTCGTGGAAGTTATAGTATAATTTGCTTATTTAAAACAATCAGAATTATAGAACATATATCTGCCAGGAAAATTATGGATTCCATTTTTCACACTAATCATTTTTTTTATAAACTTACAGCAAAACAGAGTTGTTCAAATGAATTTTAACTGCAAGATAAAATTAAATGGGGGGAAATATTATTAATAAACAAATTAATGTCAGATATAATATTATAAAACAAACAGTACAAAGTAGTTTTTGAAAATTGGGGTGCTTTGAAACACATTAATTAGTAAGAATGACACTGACTGAAAATTCTTCTCAACGTAATAAAAAAAGAAAGTTTCACAAATTAAAGTAAAAAAGAGGACTTACTGTACACTCTGAAAAAAACCTATGTGTATACCTCCTTTTAGATATCAACGATGAATGCCCTATGCAAAAATTGGAGACCAAGGGAAGAACCCTCTCAACCAGGGGAGGTTGTTGATCCTGACATTGGACAAACTCAAAGGCTGGCCTGTTAGATTTATAGGGGAGCACAATAAGTCTTGGTTGAAGTGCAGCGGCCTCGAGTCCACCCAACATAACCTAATCTTTCTTATACAAATAACAAGTTTTAAATATAACAGGTGTGTCTATTAAATATCCAAACCGTGTTTCAAGTTCTTAAGAAATAGGAGAGATCTTGGATGTGTGAACCTGTAGTATAAATATCAACACTCTTGGCTGGTCAGTTGATTATAAGTCATCTACTGCAGTTCAACATGGAAAAGTTTGTATAAAGATGATACACAGGTCTTCACAATAGAAAAAAAAGAATGCAGTAAGGAAATTTCCGTTGAAATGCTACAGAATAACGATGCCAACACCAAACCTTTTCCAAAAAATCATCACTTGTGATGAATCTTGAATCTCTCAATTGGGAAATGACTTTATAATAGAGTTGATATATCAGCGAACGATTAATAAAATTCCACATATTTACATAACAATTTTCATGAATAACTTAAACTATTTAATATTTGTATTGTAAACCAAAGTTTAATATTTAATTACCTTAATTAGATTATTAAATGAGATTTAGCACACTAAAAACAGCTATATTTATGTGTTGAAGTCATATTGTTTGAAGAGATGACGGCTGCATTAGTATTGAAATAAAGTCTAATGGAATTCAGAGGATCCTTTTACTAAGTGAACAAAGTAAACACAATCAGCAAAATAAAAGGGAAATAAAATTAGTCAGATTTTTGATAAATACAAGAGAATAACAGGTAAAGCTGACAGGGAATTTGGAGAAGGTGGAGACAGAAGATTTTGAAGAAGAATAGTCTTAATGCATACTGGTAATTTTAATATTTATAATAATTTTTTTTTTTTTTTGGTACAGTAACTTCTATTAAAAAATTATGCTAAATTGCTCTAAATTACAACTTACTGTTAAATAGATACAATATAATACAAAATAACCACAAATACCAAAGAAACTAACTTCAACGTTCATCAAATCCTACATGTTTTCCTTGAATTTTCTCGGCTTTTTTCAGCAATTTATCCCTGCCTCTCTGATTAACTCGAATTTTCTTGGAGAATTTTTCTTCTCTATCTTTAAGTATCTTTTCCCAATATTGTTTCTCTTCTTTCCCTAAGAAAAATATGAGTTAATTTTGTTTTTTAAAGTATCGTTTTATTAAAGTTTAAGTAGGTGCTTAAACTAAACATATTATAAACTAAACTGTTTATAATACCTAATACCTAGAAAGCAAGGTTCTCTACTCATTGGTAAAAAATCAATTAAAATTCTCCATGAACAATAACACTGCATCAGTTAGATTGTAAGAGTTAGAAATATGGAAACAGTAAATAAATGCAACAATTACTCCTAATTAATTGATCTATGATGTTCATTTTTTTTTTTGCCCAAGGTGAAAAACCATCACACGTTCATTATTGTCTTAACAAAAATAGAGTAATAAAATTCTCCTTAACGTAAAACTAACAAATCAAACCAAAAACTTCAACTTCAGAGATGGATACCGGGGAGGTAGTCAAACTAACCTCCTTTTCAGTACTCATATTATACATTTCAGGGTGTCTAGCCAATTGGAATTAAAAAATTCCTTTAGATTTCTTGATTTTTGCCCGCACATCTTGGAAAATCTCCCATACGTATGGACCTATGTTTTGAAAAACAATAATACATAAATCAATTTTATAGTATTTATAAATATGACCAATTAATATTATTTGACTACATTGTTGTACTAGTATGGTTTATGTTGAAATATTGTATCAATGTATGATGCAGACAATGCAAGAGCACAAAGTAACTGCTAATTGTAATAGTCGATTACAGTTCTAAAAAAAAATGTAAGTATAATAAAGATGTTTACTCATTGTACGAATAGACAACGTAAAGAGAGTTGGATCATGTTAATTTTAGTTACTATAATGTAAATTCTTTGTGGTATAATGTTCCCTGCGTCCGGCAGGGAATAGGCAGTAGAAATAGGCTTATTAATAGATTTCAGGAGAAAAGGTGTCAGATACAAGAAATTAAAAAAATAGTTTTTCATTTTTCATTCTTATAATTAGATTAATTTATTATTCTATGAGTTGTAAGTTGTAAGTGTTATGTACTTTGAATTTATTGAAATTGAATCATGATTACCATCTTGTAAGTTTTTCTTTAACCCATTACGGGTTCACGTCCATAACCGAAAGACGGGTTCACGTCCTCGTGTTAGGTGGACCAAACTCCGAAAGACGTCTATGTCACGTTCAATTATTTTGCGTTGTCAACTAACAGTTGTGATTCATGATAACTCTGCTAGATTGTGCGTTTTGTGTTTTTAATTATCACCAATAGATTGTGCGCGGATGCCTAATGATGTGTTTCAAGAAAAATCAAACATATTGTTTGCGAATGCCTACTTTTTTTTATACTATCAGTTTGCCGCCGTTTTGTGAATGAGTGTGCCGGTCTGTTATGTTTTGTTGGCGAGATGGGTGACAACTTAACGTTCATCAGAACTTGATAGTTTATTATTAGAAAGTGGTAGTGACAGTGATAGTGATACTGATCCATCATTTTTGGATGGGAATGAGTTATTATTAGTTCGTGTTTGTCCCCGTCTGCTCGTCCGTAATCCAGTGTTGTGCGAAGCTTTCGACGAGCTACAAGTGGTTGAACCTTCAGACCAAGATGATGTTTTAAAGTTTAGTTTTACTCATTATAGTTGTTTACATTTATAAAAAAAGATATAGCTTTGTTAGAATACCAATATATGAAAAGGACGTGAATGCAACGTCTTTCGCCCACAGAGATGTGCGTAGTGCTGGCGAAATAACTCCGGCTGCTGGGTGCTGCGCGGCACAGTTTTATTCCGCCCGCAATGGGTTAAAAACGCAACATACTTCATCAATCGAAAGAAAGCTGTCAAGACTTCATTGTCTTGGAGAATTAAATTACCTACAATTTCTTTTTTATATTGAAAAATTAATGGTGCCACGGCATTTTGAAGGTTGGAACTATAGGTAGGTAAATAAATATCAACATCATAAATATAAAAAGTAGAACACTGTAGAAGCTTCATGAAGAACAAAGGAGGAGAATAACTGACAGTCTATAAACAATATTGTTTATGTCCGTGATAGTACACCTAAAAGACTGGGGGGGGGGTGGGGAAGACACCACTTGTAACAACAAATATGATTGAGCTTGGGTAAGTGTAGTTTTTAATATAACAATAGCAACAAGTATAATGACTTTTTGCTGTCTTTAATTTTGTCTCTAGGCATGTCTCATTTTGTATGGTACCATTTAATAATAAATAAACTTTTTAAAGCTGTGGCAATTCAAATTGTCGCAGCAGGAAATTAAAATTGGTGCATCATTTGCCTTGCGCAAGGAGATGGTCCTTGCACACAGACAGTGTGTGGCAGGAAGAAAAATTGAACAGTCACAGTTATTTTACTGACGATCCATTAAAGTTTAGACAACCATATCATCCTGAACAATGGAGGATAAGACCATTTGGACGGGTCTAAAGACCCCCAGGAATATGGATGAATAAGGGCTCGCGAATTTAACCTTAATTATATCACAGATAGTTATAACGGACAACGGTTACACTATCTTGAACCAGACCATGTTTCCCCTTAACAAAATGTTGATACGTAAGTAACCACTATATTAGTATTTTAGATATAATAATTAATTCTTTAACTCATTATAATCTGGCTTGGTGTATCAGTGACTTGGAGAGTTAATTGAAATAATGGCTAATTAATTTAAGAGGCCACACGCTTATTTAATCCATCAAGTTCGACAAATTATTTCCAAAACGTAGCCATAAACCACAAATGGTAGCAGACAGAGTTATATCCCGTAAATTTTATTTTTTTTGTATGAAATTAACCCAATTAACCATTTTCTTCATATACGTTAATATTTAAAGTAAAAAAACGTATTAGCATTAAAATCAATTAATTGAAAATTAATTTTTTTCATAGCCTATTGTCCAATTTTCACTCCAAATGCAGGTAACTTCCGGAAAAATTTACAGGAAGTCTGCATCTATTTACGCTGTCACGACAGCCTTTTTTCTTCTTCAAAATTCCATACCATGTTCCCCTGATTAAAACATTAACCTTTTTTATAATACAGTAGAACCTTGATAGCAAGACTCTCAAGGGGATTTGGAAACAGCCTTGTTATCGAGGGACTCTTCTAGTAGAGATTCGTGCTATCAAGGTTATGTTGACTAATAGTCGTACTATCAAGATCACTGTTTTTTTCTGAAACCCCTTTATAGCAAGTGCATTTTGAATCAACCCTCACTAGCACGTTTTGTTTAAAAAGTATATTTTATTATTATTGTAACAAAGTATCTACTGTAATGAAGGGGGGAAGATGGATTTTCATGTTTAGACCTGAGCGTAAGAGAACGTTTCCTTCAAAACATCCATTCCGTTGCGTCACTAACCGTGGGAACTATGGACTGGAAAGGGTGTAGTTGTGCTATAAAGGTTCCCCTGTATCAAACAACTTAACACTGAGGTTGAACTCTTGCTATAAAGGTTCGGTTTTGAAAAAAGACGTACTATAGAGGGTTAGAGCAGCGATCTATATGGGGACAAAAATCTGTACTATTAAGGTTTTTAAAATAATAATAGTCGTGCTATAGATGTATCTTTAACATTAAGTGTTATGGCAATACCAGGGGGGTTAGAAAAATGCACTTGTTATCTAGGAAGTTGTGTTATTGAGGGTCATGATAGCGAGTTTGTGACTGTAACTCATCAATAATAATCTTAAATTTTTCAAAATTAAAAGTGGTCATAATTCGCAACTCAAAATTTTGTTTTTTCTTTTCATTAAAATCACTCTTGGTTAAAAATTGTTTTACAAAAGAAAATTTTTTCCCTCGTGGCAGCGTACCGAAACTATTTTCAATTCAGACTTTTTCATATATATATATATATATATATATATATTTATTTATCAACAAGTTGTCACTTCAAAAAGCCAGGATTCAGGGTCTGTATTGGGTCCGAAAAGTTGTTAGTTCCGAAGGGGAAAAAAAAGAAAAAAATGTAAGTAATTTATAATTTAATCACAATATTTAACAATATGCTTATTCATATTGCTATCATTAAATTGTAAATTTCAGATTCAACATTTAAAAATAATAAAATACCCTTATTTAGTCAATTATTTATATTTCCCCTCCCATATCATTAAATCATTATTTTATTTACTAGCCTCAAATAAAACATTTCAAAAATAAATGTCTAATCATTGCTTATCTGATTCAAATTCCAGATCTCCCAATATGGATTGGAGATAGTCACGTTGCCGCGTTAGCCCGATATCATAAAACTTAATACGGAACTGATCAATGCCAGATTGAATTTTACGGATTTTCCAGGGCAGCTATACCTCGAATTAAAACTTTCATAAAAATGAATTAGTCACATTTTTCTGAGAAAGTGGGTTTCTATTATTATTAGCACAAATGATATTTTACGAGTGCAAAATAACAATGTCAAACAAAACTATTAATTTGACTTACCCCCCCCCCCCCCCGACAGAATCCAAACGGGAAGTTTGCGTTATTTAAGTTACCCGACTTTCCATTAATTTGTGATAATCCATTAATAATTGATCAAATCCAAGCCTTCAACATCTTTTTAAACACCCTCAAAGACGTGGACGTCACAATTTGTGACATTTTAACCTCAATTAGATTTTCCTGTTTTCAATTCACTTATCTTCATGTTAAAACCTCCTGTCTCCTTGATTGAAAAACCTCACTGAAAACCACAGAGTAAGATTCATCAAACTTCACCGAAGATACCAGAGATACCAAGTCTATCATTTCTCTTCGAAGAAGGTCATTAATGGATTGACATTAGTATATCTTTACCTATCACAGTAGCCAGTACTGCGATTGCATTATTGTTGCCAATTGCTTTCACCCGGATTGTTGTGTCTAACCAATCACGCTGTCACAACTCGAAATATCTGGTTTTTATCGAACTTAGGCAGTACAGATTTATGGAATTTTCTGACAATACATCACTTCTAGCTTTAGTCAGGATCGTTGGGTCTGACCTATAAGACTGTCACACCTAACTGTGAAAGGTACATTAAAGGAATTTGTGGCCATGCTATTTATCTGGTTCTTACAATTGTGATATTCTATCCCATAACATTTTTCCTTTCCCTACCTTCCAAAAAAGCCTAGCCTGTAAGTTTCAATCACTTTTACTTATAACACTTTATATAATTGCCATACTTTTTTTTATAGTTTACCGCCCCATATATATTTTTAAAAAACCTTACAGTATAAACACCTTTTTTTTAAAACCACAATTATCACATTGTAAAATATTTTGATATTTACCTTTTTTTAAACTATTATATAAATTCATGTTTAGTATTAGTTCAATATTGTCATAATTTCTTTATTCTCTTTACTAAATTGTATTAATTTTAAGCAATAATTGTAAACCTACAGACCATCTGTTACATTTTTTTCTTCTTGTCTCGGCATCGTGGAAGGATTTCCCCCCCTCTCTCCTTTTTTATCCCTTTTCTCTTATCTATTGTCTTGTTCACCCCTTTTATTAAAGTTTAGTTTAGGTAATGACGTTATTACTGGTTCCATTCTTCACTCCTGGATCGAGCACACTGGTTGTATAAAATTGTTTAAGATAAATAATGGATTATTTTCGTGAGCTTGGTATTTTTCTCAGAACTTCACTTACCTGAACCAATGTATGATGTAGGACCACTAACCATCATTGTATGTTTTCCCTTACCCTGATTTCCTGTGCTGCGCACACCGAACTTTTGGTTTGTTTTTTCGCTAGAGAGGGTGACTGTCGTGATTTATGGATCACCACTCCTTTAAATTCATATTATTTGTGGTTAATGTTTAGCCACATCAAAATTTACTACTTAAATTAAGTTAAAACAAAATTATTAAACATAGTCTTTATGGTATTATTATTGGATTATGCCTTATGGGTCCTCTCCCCCATTCTTAGTCGATGGACATGGTGAAACGAGCTCAGTTTGTGCACAAGCCGAGCAGTCTGTGTGCACCTGTCGTGGAGGATTCATCAGGGCCAACGACTCGACAGTAAATTTGTGAATTGTGTTAAATTTATTAATATGTGCTGCTAAATAGGAATGTTGTGAACATCTATCAAAAAAGAATATGAGCTGTTCATTTAATAATGCATATATGGTGTACTGGTTATTATAAATGTTATTACCTTTCAATAACTCCATACTAGACCAATGTTTAGTAGTTATAACTTGATCAGCTAGTTCTGGACCACCAACACGCAGGTATAATTCTTTGTCACCTTCTGTTGCATCCACGTACCTTACCTCTGGATGAATTCGAGCTTTACTCTGAAAATTCAATGAGTACAAGTAATGATTTTTATATTTAAATCCATTATACAAAATTTATAAATTATATAACATCCTTATAAAAATTATGACTACAAATGGTATTTAAAGTAATGTTAAACATTTCATACCAATATATAAATTTCAAAGGAAATACCAACAAGTTATAAATATTTCTTCTTGTAGATGTAAATTACACAGCTAAATAGCTCTTGTTTTCTTAAAACTCATTGCATTATATTTTGAATGAGATTATATTCCATTTCTTTGACCAAAAATTGTGGATTTTTTTTTTTTTTTTAAGTTTATGCTTCTATTTGAATTTTAAACAACTTTCGAAATGCCCATCTATCAGTCTGTCACAAAATATATAATGTATATCGTATACATCACATTTTCCCTGCTATGGAATGTAGAAACATAATTGATCATACTCAAAGAGAAATATTATTTTTGAGTTCAAACCCTTTAAAAATTGAACACTAGAGGTTCAAAATAAAGGATAACTATTTAATACATATGAAAACTTTTGTGTAATGTATCTAATTAAACCATGTGATATTTTGTATGCAAACTTGAATCGGATATATATATATATATATATATATATATATATATATATATATATATATATATATATATATCTATAATAATAAAAGCCAAAACCCACTCACTGACTGACTGACTGACTCACTGATCACGAAATCTCAGGAACCACTGAACGGATTACAATGAAACTTGGTACACAGCTTCCTCATAGGTCCTAGACGCGCACTAAGAACCGGTTTTGAAAAATTCAATGTATAACCGCGGAAATCGCGAAAAAACCGCGAAAAGTAAAATACATTATTTTTTGTAAACTATGAAGCGTACAAACGTGAAATTCGGCAAACATGTTCATCCTGGTGTCTAGGTGCTCGCTAAGAAACGTTTTAAAAAAAAATCCATGTCTAACCGCGTAAATCGCGAAAAACCGCGAAAAGTAAAATACATAATTTGTTGTAAACCATGAAGCGTACAAACGTGAAATTAGGCAAACATGTTCCTCCTGGCGTCTAGGTCCTCGCTAAGAAACGTTTTTAAAAAAAATCCAGGTCTAACCGCGTTAATCGCGAAAAACCGCGAAAAGTAAAATACATAATTTGTTGTAAACCATGAAGCGTACAAACGTGAAATTAGGCAAACATGTTCCTCCTGGCGTCTAGGTCCTCGCTAAGAAACGTTTTTAAAAAAAATCCAGGTCTAACCGCGGAAATCGCGAAAAAACCGCGAAAAGTAAAATACATTATTTTTTGTAAACTATGAAGCGTACAAACGTGAAATTCGGCAAACATGTATTATTCTCACTGTATTTAAACACGAAACCTAGAGTTCTGAAATTCGGTACATGGTTTCGGGTAAGTTCTTAGAGGCGTACTAAGAAAGGGTTTGAAAACCTTTTACTCGAAGGGTAGCTAACACCCCTATTACAATATTTTCAGTCAAACGCATATATTTGTTATTAATACATTTTTTCGGTGGCTGTTATTTAGATGAACAACTACAGCGGTTTTTGATCATTGTGAACACTCATGACAAGGCCTAGGACTGCACGCCACAGTTTGCAAGTGGCCTTATCAGTAGGCTGCAGGTATCAGCTGATAAGGGGTCTACATTGCCCCCTACCAGTCAGTCTAGCTACAGACTTTGCTACTTGCTTTGTTTTTTCCTGAACCTCTACACACTTCTGTTCACTTCAGTTCTGTTCTATACGTCAATATATTTTGATCATTTTAGGAAAGACTGATTCCGTTTTCCCTTTTACTTGATACATATAATATTTATATTTCTCTCTATTGTCTTTCTATTTATATATCTCTACTTTCTCACTATGGAAGTCATCAACGTGGATGGGGTGCCTACTCCCCACCATGTATTGCCTATCAATCCTGATGGTCAGTGCTTATTCTCATCTTTGGCTTACTTCGTATACGGCACTGATTCACAAGGTTTCCAAGTTCGGACCAGTGTTGTACAGCACGTTACTAACAATTGGTGCCGATTTAAACCATTCACCTTAAATCGGACGGGGGGCATTTACAGAACAAAGGCAGAATATATGGCTGATATGAGCAAACCGGGAACTTTTGGGACAACATGTGAAATAAAAGCAGCCTCTGAAATATTCCCCTATGAGCTGCAGGTTTACACAGACCAAACTCTGTTAACCAGTTTCGGGCAGCCGGTTGAGGGAATAAAAAGACTAAGGTTTACTGGGCCACTGACAGCAGGCCACTTTGACGTCCTTATTCCCTTAGATCCTGATTCCTCTCTGACGTCTGACAATGTGAATGTGGAGGCTAATCTTGGGGAAATCCAGGACCCTGCCAACCTCTCACCCACTGATCTCCCACACTCCTCATCCCCGTCTCCAGTAAATTGCCTTACTATATCTAATACTACTGTCTCAGATCACCCCTCCGTAAATTGTTCTAAAACAAACAAGAGACGGGGGAAGAAAAGGCGTAAGCGATTTTCCAATATTAATCGTACAAAACGTCACAGGCAAGCAGTAAATAAATATAGTGAGAACAATCCTGAAGTCAATCGCGCATCCGTAAAAAAATACAGTGAGAAAAATCCTGCAATACATCAGGCGGCTGTAAAAAAATACAGTGAGAAAAATCCTACAATACATCAGGCGGCTGTAAAAAAATACAGTGAGAAAAATCCTACAATACATCAGGCGGCTGTAAAAAAATACAGTGAGAAAAATCCTACAATACATCAGGCGGCTGTAAAAAAATACAGTGAGAAAAATCCTACAATACATCAGGCGGCTGTAAAAAAATACAGTGAGAAAAATCCTACAATACATCAGGCGGCTGTAAAAAAATACAATGAGAAAAATCCTACAATAAATCAGGCGGCTGTAAAAAGATATAGTGAGAAAAATCCCGAGGTAAACATAAGTGCGGTAAAAAAATACAGTGTCAAGAGAAGTGAAATAAATTTGTTGCCATGGTCTGTTAAATCAATGTCGGGATTCAAATACAATAGCGATACTGATTACAACAAAGATAAGACTGTTGCCTTAGGTTGCATGACAACATGTAAGTGGTGTAAAGCTAGAAAATGGAAAGATGAAAGTCCTGGTCTGTGCTGTGCTAACGGAAAAGTCCATCTGCCCTCTCCTCAGCCAATGCCAGAGCTCCTACAAGCTCTTCTGACAAACAATCACCCTCTTTCTGAACACTTTCTCTCAAACATCAGGCAGTACAATAACTGCTTTCAAATGACTTCCTTTGGAGGAAAAGAGATTAAAGAAGGCAACTTTATGCCAACCTTTAAAGTTCAGGGGCAGGTGTATCATCTAATCGGGAGTCTTTTACCTTCTTCAGAGCGGGAGCCAGCATTTTTACAAATATACTTTGTTGGTGATGAGGATAAAGAGTGTCAGCTACGGTGCAATAATGCACCTTCTGTAAAACCGTCGTTAGTGAGCGAACTCCAGAAAATATTACATGAGACAAATCCATACATTAGGGACTTTAAAATGGCGATGGAGATTGCACCAAAAAACGAAGGGTTTCAGGTGGTAATAACAGCTGACAGAAAACCCGCAGGTGCACATAGAGGTCGGTACAACAAACCCGCAACAAAAGAAGTGGCTTTGGTGATCGTAGGTCAAATGTTTGAAAAGCGAGACATCATACTCCACAGCCGAGATACACGACTGGTGCGCATAAGTGAGACTCACCGTGCTTACGATGCGTTACAGTATCCACTCATATTCTGCCGTGGGGAAGATGGTTACTCCGTTAACATACCTCAGCTTGATCCGACTACCAAAGTTGCTTTGAAGAAAACTGTATCGGCTTCCACTTTCTATGCATTTATACTTATGGAAAGAGAAGATAAAGAAAACCTAATTTTACGTTATCGCAGTCTCTTAAATCAGTTTTTAACTGATATGTTTGCTAAAATTGAAACTGAACGATTGAACTTCTTGAGACATAACCAGAGTAAATTACGAGTTGAGGAGTATGTGCATCTGCGAGATGCAGTCGATAAACGTGATGGGCAAGTGTCAGAGCTAGGGAAATTAGTGGTCTTACCTTCCAGTTTTACCGGGGGGCCTCGCTACATGCACGAGAGGACACAAGACGCTATGACTTACGTGCGCCATTACGGAAGACCTGATTTATTTATCACCTTTACATGTAACCCTAAGTGGTCTGAAATACAGGAACAGTTACACGTTGGACAGGCTCCTCATTCTAGGCACGACGTAATAGCGCGAGTGTTTCATATAAAAGTAAAAAAAATTGTCCAGTTACTTCGAAAAGGCTGTATTTTCGGGCCAACTAGGTGTTACATGTATTCAGTAGAATGGCAGAAGCGTGGGCTGCCTCACGTTCACATCCTACTGTGGCTTACCAATAACAATTACACCCAGCCAAATTGATAATGTCATTAGCGCTGAAATACCGGACCCTACTCTAGATCCCACACTGCATGAAATAGTGAAGTCAGCCATGGTACATGGCCCCTGTGGAAACCTCAACAGAAATTCTCCGTGTATGGTGAACGGCTCTTGCAGCAAGCGATACCCTCGCCCTCTCACCAAGGAAACGCGGACTGCTGAAGACGGTTACCCACTGTATCGCAGGCGCTCTCCCACTGACGGGGGATTTACAGTGAAGGTGAAAGACGTTGACTTGGATAACAGGTGGGTAGTGCCGTACAACCCTGTTCTGTCACGCACCTTTGAGGCTCACATCAACGTTGAAATATGTAACTCCATAAAATCTATAAAATATATATGTAAGTACGTAAACAAGGGCAGTGATCAGGCAGCGTTTGGTCTACAGAACGAGTTTGATGAGGTTACACGGTACGAGTCGGGTCGCTACATCAGTAGTTCAGAGGCTGTTTGGCGGATATTCTGCTTCCCGATCCATGAAAGGTATCCACCCGTCATGCATCTTTCAGTCCACCTAGAAAAAGGCCAAAGAGTGTACTTTAGCCCGGACAACATTGGAGATAAGGCCAAAAATCCACCTAAGACAACTTTATTGGCATTTTTTAATCTCTGTAAATTAGACTCTTTTGCTCGGACACTATTGTACAGTGAAGTTCCAGCCTTCTATGTATGGAAGAATAACAAGTTTTCCAGAAGAAAGCAGGGTAAGAGCGTTCCCGGACACTCTGGAGTAAAACAGGACGATGTTTTAGGTAGGGTTTACACTGTGCACCCTTTGAATGGAGAGTGCTACTATCTCCGTATTTTACTCCATGAAGTTCGAGGACCCACATGCTTCAGTGATCTGAAAATGGTTGATGGAGTAGTTCACCCCTCTTTTAAATCAGCCTGCAGAGCACTGGGATTACTGGAGGATGACAATCACTGGCATCACACTCTCGAAGAAGCCGCCATCTCCAACTTTCCACACAAGATTCGAGAATTGTTTTCAGTGATGTTAGTGTTCTGTCAAGTTGCTGATGCCCTCAAACTTTGGGAAAACTACAAAGAAAGCATGTCGGAGGATGTAGCCATGAACCTTCAGAAGGAGCTTCAAGAGGGAGTGCTGCCTGATGTGGCTGTGGTGTATAACAAAACCTTGGTTCTATTGGAGGATATGGTTTTTGCTATATCTGGCCACCACCTACTCCAGTATGGCCTGCCTACTCCTTCTCGCAACGAAACTGTTGACTCAGTCAACCGTGAGTTACTGAGGGAGGTTTCCCATGATATAGCTGAATTATCAGAGTTGGTCCAAAAAAACGAGCCTAAACTTAATAGTGAACAAAAGAATGTATATGATACATTGATAACCAGTATTCACTGTGAGACTGGACAACTATTTTTCTTGGACGCTCCGGGAGGCACTGGGAAGACCTTCCTCATTAACTTATTGTTGGTTAGAATAAGAAAAGACAGAAATGTTGCAATAGCTGTCGCTTCTTCTGGAATTGCCGCTACCTTACTTGCTGGGGGAAAAACAGCGCACTCCACTTTCAAGTTACCTCTGGACCTCAACCGCCATGAAACTCCAACCTGCAATATTTCTAAACAGAGTGACATGGCCCATGTTTTGAGGCTTTGTAAGTTGATTGTGTGGGATGAGATTACCATGGCACACAAGGGAGGGTTGGAGGCACTTCATAGAACCTTACAGGACTTAAGAAATAACAACAACTTGATGGGTGGAGTGACTGTACTTTTAGCAGGAGACTTTAGACAGACCTTGCCTATCGTTCCAAGAGGAACTCGCGCCGATGAGGTGAAGGCATGTCTTAAGTCATCGTACTTATGGCCAAGAGTAAAAACTCTATATTTGAATGTTAATATGAGGGTACAGTTGATGGGTCATTCAGAGATTGAACAATTTTCAAATCTTCTTCTACAAATAGGAAATGGTCAATTAACGGAAAACGATGGTAAAGTCAAACTTCCACACAATCTCTGCACTATTGATAGCCAAATAGAATCCTTCACTGAGCACATTTATCCTAATTTGAAAAGTATGAGCATCATTGATCCATCTTGGTTAAAACAAAGGGCAATACTTACACCAACAAATGAGTCAGCAACAAATATTAACAACTTTCTCTTAGAGCTGCTACCATTAGAGGAGATGAAGTATAAATCAGTTGATTGTGTTGTTGAGTTAGAGGAAACAGTCAACTACCCTGTAGAGTTCCTCCACACACTAAACCCACCAGGGATTCCTCCTCACAGCCTCCGCCTCAAGGTGGGAGTACCTATCATGCATATTCGAAACATCAATCCTCCAAAACTGTGCAATGGCATCAGACTCCAAGTTAAGACTCTCCATAAGCATGTGATCGAAGCCACAATCATCACTGGTGTAGGCCAGGGGGAAACTGTCTTCATTCCGCGAATCCCTTTGATTCCATCGGATTACCACTTTGAATTCAAACGTCTACAATTTCCTGTCAAAGTATGTTTTGCTATGACAATCAGTAAATCCCAAGGTCAGACTTTGAAGATAGCTGGTGTTGATTTGCGGAATGATTGTTTCTCCCACGGCCAATTGTATGTCGCCTGCTCCAGAGTCAGCTCACATGAAAATTTATTTATTTTGCAACCGGAAGGTGAAACTTCCAATGTAGTTTACCGTGAAGTGCTGCAGTGAATAGGCCAGTTATCAAATTCAGGATGAGATCATAATGTTTACCATTTCCATCTGACGGCAGTAGGCACGGGGACCTGCCTAATAACTAAAACTCCCCAACTTTACGTTGACGGCAGTAGGCACGGGGACCTGCCTAACAATTAAAACTCTCCAACTTGATGTCGACAGCTGTAGGCTAGGGGACCTGCCTAATAATTCAAACTCCCCAACTTTACGTTGATGGCAGTAGGCACGGGGACCTGCCTAATAATTAAAACCTCCCAACTTGATGTTGACGGCAGTAGGCACGGGGACCTGCCTAATAATTAAAACTCCCCAACTTGGTGTTGACGGCAGTAGGCAAGGGGACCTGTCTAATAATTAAAACTCCCCAACTTGATGTTGAAGGCAGTAGGCAAGGGGGCCTGCCTAATAATTAAAACTCCCAACTTAATGTTTACGGCAGTAGGCTAGGGGATCTGCCTAATATTGAAAACTCCCTGACCCGGACTTGACATGAGAAACGACGTATGGCCACCTCCCTGTGGTGTTTCTCGGGTAACGCTAAGAGCCATACACTTTAAAGATTAAAAAAAGTAAACATACAAAAGGTATTGTATTAAGATTTTAATTGAATTAAATAGATAATGTAGTATTCCGTAGCGAAGCACGGGTATGTCAGCTAGTATATATATATATAGGAAAAGTGTAAGATATGTATAATAACAGAGCAGAGTTGAAAAATACTAATGGGGGGGGGGGGGACATACGAAAAATACTACGGTCATAGATACACAACTTTAATCATCGATAACTAATGAACAAAACAAGTTACAATGAAAAACTAAGAACTTATCTCCGTTATAGGACCAGGAAAAGAACTTCAGTGAAAAATAACATTCTAAAAAGACTTTGGAAAAAAGTTAGTTTGTGAAAAAATGAACATTTGTAAAAAGTGCGGTAACTCAAGAAATACACGGCCTAGAACGTCGAATCAAGATTGTCAAGACCCTCAAGAATGTGGAGGAGAGGATTCTGAAGAGAAAATGAAGATCGGACCAAACGTTCAAAATTAGAGTAAAAAGAAGAAAAAAGTGTTCAAAATCAAGATTTTCATGCTAAGACAAGAAATTCTCGTACAGTTAGCGTGATGTCATAGACCAGCCGTCCCCACTACCCACAAACTGGACAACAGAAAAAACTCAACTATCAAAAAGATAAAATGTTAATTAAAAGGGTTTTTAATGAAAAGTAAACTACAAAATTAAAACAATAGAAGTAAACTAAGCCTAGGACAGCTATCAGCACAAAAACTACGGATTAATCCAGCCAAAGTCTTAATAATTAACCTTGAGGTCTCAAAATTTTGTTCTTTTAGCAAACTCATCCAGAAATCATCTAATCTATTAACCCTTTGCGCTCGGATAGAGTATTTATAGGTTGTCCTTATCTGTCGGATGGCCAGCTGTACTGGCCGCGGACATTTGCGCAACAACTCGGATTTAATTCCACATCAGTTGTTCTTGCCACTCGAATGGCCAGTGGTACTGGCCAAGATAAAAACCGTCGAACGCTCGGAAGGCCAGCAGCACTGGCCAAGAAACATATGTTGCATTTTAACAATATATTTTTACGTTGTGATGTGTGTAGAGTGCTGTAACCTATAAAGAAACTATTTAACTAAATGACCAGCAGTTCTGGCAGCTTTATCGTTGAAAAGTATCACCGGGAATGCCAAAATCAACACGTGCTCTTTTCTTACAACATTGAGAACGTACACACAATGTCTTGTGATTTTTGTATAATTAGTAAATTGGGCATAATTTTCCTTTTTAACTTGAAACATATGATTTTGTTTAGTTCATTATCTCGTTTTTTTGTGTACCTATATTAATAAAATATAAAAAATTGTTTGTTTGTTTTAAAATAAAAAAACAGTAAGGTGTTCTCGTCAGTTTTAAATATATGTGATTTTTGTATAATTAGTAAATTAGGCATTATTTTCCCTTTTAAATTGAAACATAATTTTGTTTAGTTCATTATCTTGTTTGTTTTTATATCTATATTAATAAAATATAAAAAATTGTTTGTTTGTTTTAAAATTTAAAAATAAACTGTAAGGTGTTCTCGTCAGTTTTAGATGTGTGATTTTTGTATAATTAGTAAATTAGGCATTATTGTCCTTTTTAACTTGAAACATATGATTTTGTTTAGTTCAGTATCTTTTTTGTTTGTGTATACCTTCTAATAAAATTTCAAAAATTGTTTGTTTGTGTTTAAATAGGAAACTGACAAAGTGTTTGCGTAACTTTTAAATATATTCAATTAATACCCAATTTTTAATTAAAAATTTTTTTTTTAATAATTAGTAAATTAGGTGTTATTTTCCCTTTTAAATTGAAACATAATTTTGTTTAGTTCATTATCTTGTTTGTTTGTGTATCTATATTAATAAAATATAAAAAAAATTGTTTGTTTGTTTGTTTTAAAATAAAAAAAACTATAATGTGTTCACGTTAGTTTTAAATATATGTGATTTTTGTATAATTAGTAAATTAGGCATTATTTTCCTTTTTAACTTGAAACATATGAATTTGTTTAGTTCAGTATCTTTTTTGTTTGTGTATACCAACTAATAAAATTTTAAAAATTGTTTGTTTGTGTTAAAATAAAAAACTGACAAGGTGTTTGCGTAACTTTGAAATATATGTGGTTTTTGTATAATTAGTAAATTAGGCATTATTTTCCCTTTTAACTTGAAACATACGATTTTATTTAGTTCAGTATCTTGTTCGTCTGTGTATATTAAGAAAATAATTGTTAAAATGGAATTGGTTTTTGTTTAAAAAAAAAATAAATACCCTTTGTAAAAATTGCAGTCTGTGATAAAAATAATTCCGACCTGGTGGGAAGAAGCCGCCATGATGGCTGCCGAGCTGACTCAGAGAGGGGAGTGGGCAGTGGTACTGGCTATCCGAGCGGCAAAGACAATTCATGTCAAAACAATGCCGCACTGTCTACTGTAATGACGTGGCCAGTATAACTGGCCAACCGAGCTCAAAGGGTTAATCTTTTGCCTGTTTCCATCCATAGACTTTTAGTCTTCTTATAATTAGTCAACTTTTCTTTTTGAACAGAATATAATATCTTGAAATCATTTTGGGTCTCTTCAGCAGTTTGAGAACTGATAAGATTGCTTTATTACGTTCTCAAACCTTTTTTGAGGTTATTGATGAATTTTGTTGCACTATGTTCAAGGGATGACCTCTCGAGCAATTTTTCTACTACTATTACGTTTAATTGTTCCTCATTAGCCTTTTGAATAATATTTAGTTCAGCATTATCTTGATTAATGTAATGTTCTGGTTGTTCCATTTCTGGTATAGCGGCCATCTCAAAAGTAGGTAAACTGAAATCATTTAAGGAAAATGATGAAGATTTCGAATATTAGAAATATTTGAAAGTCCTAATCCATAAGCAACAACAGTGATAAAATTCTTAAGGTAGTCTTCACATAAATAATCTTTAAATAAATTCCATAATTGCAGTGCATTACTTAGTTGTTGAAACACACATAAGTATACAAATAATTGTCGTAATTGATTGGGCATTTGAAGGTATCACGCTTTGTTTAAACATTGTTTCCATTCTGCATCATCTATAAGTAATCCACGTTGTACAGCTACTTCTTTGAAAGAGGAATAAGTAATGTTTTGGTATGTTTTTATATCATTAAAACTTGTTACACCAATTACATGAAGTAAAAGTAACCCTAAATGATACCTTTCTGAATCTGATGGGGGAACATTGTACATTCTTCCAATAACATTATTAGTGGTGTATTTGTGTTTTTTTCAACAGCAATTATTTTTATCCCAGATATAATAAAGAGGTGTATCTGGGTAAATGTGAGCACTTCTAGAATCAGATTGTTTATTTAAATCAAACCAAGCTGTTAACATAGTATTCTTTGATCTTGCATTATTCAATACTTCAGATGCAGTTTCATTCGTAAAATATACAGCAAGACTTTGTTTTTTCTACATGACGTTCTTGATCAAATTTTCTTTCTTTCTTTGCTTTTGTATATTTAGTTCTTGTTTGCAGTCTCTTTTTGAAATTCGGTGTTGTGATAAGTACGGTATTTATGTCAAAACTGATTACATCAAAACGTCCTGTATCTAAGTTCTCTGTGAACCGTAGGTTTCGTAAAATATTTCCAGTTACATAATCATGACTTTTATAACAATTTCCAACATATATTCTGGATAGATAATCTGGGAATAAATGATTAATACATATCATTTCATTATGCCCAGCATACTCTCCGTCAATCGAGAGCAAAGAAACTAAATCCCTTGATGACAAAACAGGCAATCTGTAGCTTCTATTACCAATAATATAAACCTTAAAAACTCCCAATTTTCAGATATTCTTCTAACAACAGCCAGCCTAATTTCCCTGTGTCTATCAACGGTGTGGTAAACACACCACGATATAGCTTTGAACAGACAATTACCATCTCCACTTATCTTAACAACATTATTTTCACAAAAATGAAATCTTAAACTAAACTTCATGGTTCAATTACATATCAACAAATCTGACATAAAAATACATAAACAATAACATAACCTAAGTCATGTGTTTTCAGATAAGTAAAGTTAATAAGTTATTTATTTGAAACTAATGCAGGTTATCAGCTGTTTAAAACCAATTATTTCATATTAATTTAGTTGTAGCATACTAATGCTAAGTATGCTTTTACTTATGGTAAAGATTTAAAAACTCGTAATGTAAAAGAAAATAAAAGTGTAAATAAAATATTTAGCTTCACAGTGACTTAGAACGTGAAATTATCTTTTAATTGAAAAAAAAATCATCCAAATCGGTTGAGTATTAAATTGAGTAAGTGAGTGTTCGAACAAAAAGCAGGATTATTTTAAATATAGTACAACCTCGTTAAGTCGGATCTCCGGGTAACCCGAACCAGTTTGCAATAAATAAATATAAAATATGCATTTTGGTAGCGCTATTGCTTTATTATGGAGCGCATAATCGTAGCATATTGCATGGTGATCATGTTTAGGCCGAGTTCACGCAACCGAGTTAGTTTGCTGTGACTGTACATCTGATGCCTAACTGTAGCGCTGCATGCCGGCGTGGTGAGTCGCGGCTGGTCCGACTTAACGAGGTTGTACTGTATGTAGATAATAGAAGTTTTAGTAAAACAATGTTGTACCTGTAAAATGTCTTCACATTAAAAATGTCCACCTATCTATAATATATTATATAAAAAAAGTATCATGATTGCTTCAAACTATTAAAATGAGTGTGCTTAGATTATGGTCATAATCGCTTCTAGGGTAATTAAGAGATGGTGATTATGACACAAATAATTTGCATTTGTATCCAAGTTGATGGCTATGACTAGTTTAAACAAATTAACTACCATTAATTCTTTTCCAAAATTGCTAATGGACGGATTGTTGCACATTTTATGGAATAGACTTAGTATATTTAAAAGACTTGTATAAATCTCGAGGAAAATGACGAGAAATGCAAGTGAAAGAATACCAGCACAATTCATGGTAGAGATTTTGTATATCTATAGATTTGTTTAACTTATCATCAATGTAAATAATTTTCAACAATGTAAATAAGCTTTATCAATGTAATTTTAAATTATTGCAATAAATACAAGTAATAGGGTCGAAGCAACTTTCATAATAAAAAAATTGTACTTTTCCGAACTGTGTAACTTAATAGCAATGTAAATAAACCTAAACAATAATAATAAGCTTTAGAAATTATTACAAGTGATGTAAGTGACAGTTTACGGTGCACATTTCATAGTAGAGGGTTTGTATATTTATAGACTTGTTTAAACTGTCAGCAATATAAATATACTTCAAGAAAATTAATAAGTTATATAAATGTAACTTTAAAAATTACCAAGAGATGAAAGTGAAACTTTCACCGAGAGATGAAAGTGATAGGATCAGTGTACATTTCATAGTAGACTATTTGTATATTTACAGACTTGTTTAAATTGTCAGCAATGTAGATAATCTTCAACAATTTCTAAACTTAATGGGTTAAATTCTCTTAAACAATTTAAAGAGAATTTTAATCAAAAACTGGATTAATTAAAAAAACAATGTTGCGATAGCAGTCTTTTGCTCCTCGTTATTCTACCTAAATGGGTGAATGTACAGTCAAATATTCAGAATGATGGCTTTAGTTCATTCACAGGAATTCTGTGAGGTTTACAGAAGGCGAACATTCCTTGAAAAATAGCGACACAATGTAGGTAATCATTAAGTCAAATATTTCACTGAAACTTTCAACCACATTTTCAAATAGTCTGGCTGACCAACTACATTTCAATCACCAAAGTGAAATGATCAGGTACACCATAAGACAGAATCCTACCCTTGAATTAATTTTAAAAAATTAATAAGAGTTGTTCGCTTTAAGGATATTGCATACATCAATCAAATTTTAATTTTAATGAAATAAAAGAATTAAAGTAATTAATTAATAATTGGAAATAAAATAGTTTAAATTCACAGATTAAACCCGCTGGTAATTTCTTCATTTTTTTAATGTACCTTGTCTGCAATTAGTAATGAAATCTAAATACTTGATAGAGTATATTAGTATCTTTTCCAAAGCATGAGAATTGTGTACATTTTTGTGGTTGACAATAATGATTTTTACCTTGATCCCTTTCACATCTACTACAGGTTCATCTAGGATGACTTTAATTATAACTCCAGGAGTATATTGCAATCCTTTCTTCTGTTCTTTGTTATTTTGATCAGTCTCAACTTTTTTGTTTTCATATTCATAATAGTTATGTGAGTACCAGTTTGAAGTGTGTTGCTCTCCCCACTGGTATTGTCTTAAATGTTGTTTTAAGTGTTGCATTTTTAGTTTTTGCAAATTCAAATATTTATTTCGTAGGCGTTTCCATTCCACTCTAAAACAGAAAATTATACATTTTTTAACACGAATGATTGGATTAATAATGATTATATCATGAAAACAGATAAAACAAATATAATGTATTAAGTAACCAACTAAAATAAGTTCATAAAATAATATTTAAAATTAAATGGTGTGTAAACTCTGTACACAAATAAAAGTTCACAGACTTAACATCAAAAACATTAATTTATGTATAATTAATATAAGATTAATGCAGTTTTGTTTCTATTTTGCTATCTTGTTAGGTTAAGTAGTTCGGAAAACTCTTTATACTTTTGTCAACTAATTTGTCTAAGAGCCCTTTATACCTTACCCTTCTCAATGTGAATACTCCTTTGCATCCTATCCACTTGTATTTTATTTAAAAGTAAAACAATCACATTTAATTTTGGTATATTAGAACTTTTGCAATATGTATTATATAGATTTTACTGTATTATTTTCGGTCTAGAAAATTAATTCAATAGTAATAACAGTGCAAAAACATTGCACAAACTTTCTTATATGCCCATTCACTATTTAAATACTAACCAATAAAAATTATCCGTTGCCAAAAATGTCAGTTCAGTTATTGTCAGTAAAAGAGTGAAAACCAACTATGGACAGCTTCTTTGATTTAGTAAAATATTATATATTTAAATAAGGTCTAAACTTGTTTCACTTGTGTCATAAACTCATCTTAAACATAAATATTATAACATGAATTCAAGTTTAAATGAGAGTAGTTAAGGTTCGTTTTAGTTTTGGAGATTATTCTGTAAAGGTAATTTTTTATTTACAATTTTGCAATTACAAATGGGTTTGGGTCATTAATCTTCACATTTCACAAAAAAACTGAATCAAATCGAGAGATCCAATTTTGAGAAAATACTTCTTTATAACAGCTACATAGCCAATTTCTTGGTTATACTGTTAACTAGCATTTTTGAAGAGTTGGCGACTAATATGTTTGGGTACATTTTTGCAAAATTTTATTAAAATTGTTAGAGCCAATTTTTAGAAAATAAGAATTTTGTGCTTTTGTTTAATGGAAGCTACTTATGAGTTAAAAAAGTCTCAAGATATGGCCAAAATATCCCCAGATACAAGATATAATTCCGAAAACAATTTTTTTGACAGAGGACCTTAAAACGGATATTTTTGTAAAAAAAAAACTCCATAGATTTTTTCCCACCGATATATTTACTTATATGTGAGAAAATAAAAATAAAAAGATTGCAATAAAAATAAACAACAAAACACAGAAAGCTTAAAACTATTCACAACTTTTGAGGTTAATATGTCTTATATCTACATGCACTAATTAGACGAAATATCTGTTATAAAAATATTGATTATTTTCTCTAGTGTAAACAGCTGTTGCAGATGAATAAGAAGTTTCAAAAATATTCGGAGGTTTTAGAATCTTCCAGTACACAGATGAAATAGCAGAATATTGAAAACACAACACTGTTATTAGGAGCAGCCAACTATCCAAGGCTTGTGAGCGCTAATGGAATTAGGTGACCCGAAGTCAGGTGAGAGCGGGAGTTACAGTGGGGGATAGAGTGGAGGCTAGGAAACGGTTTACTGTCAGTCAAGAGCAAGGGATAGCATGAAGTAGACGTGATAGAGCTAAACTGGCAGTCAGATGCAGGGGAATCAATGACCCATGCAGGGGACATCGCTAGAGGGGTAGGATCACAGGAGGATAGCAAAATGAGATATACAACCAAGCGATGCAAACAAATAAAATGGTGAATGGCAAGGAGGGGAATGATGGAGAACAGGGGGCAAGCAACAAAATGCCTGACAAAAGAGGGTATAACAAAATGGTGGACACCAGGGAATGAGCAGAGGAGGGGTAGGAGTGAGGGGCTTGGATGTAAGGGGGGTAAAAGGGATAGGGCAACAAAATGGCAGATAGAAGGGGTGGAAAATGGCAGGGATAAAAGGAGCAGGGTACAAATAAGTGCACAGCAGTGTGCAGTGGGAGAATAAATGGTACATAGTAGTGGGCAGAATGCGGGAACAAATGGCAGGGGAGGGGTAAAAGGGCAAGGATTGGGCAGGCTTAGGTCATGTGACTAAATGGAGGGCTGAGATTGGCTCGTCTCCAAGGGCAGCAGTCTCTACTTATGTTTAAAATGTTGACTAAGCCCTTATTGGATACCCTCCGATTGATGTTGGTAGTTATCCCAATCTTTTATTAAAATGTTTTTCCAAACAAATTTTGTCCATTATTCTCAACATTGTTTGAGCTGAGTTTGTTTAAAATTTGATTTAAGAGTTTGCTATGACTAATTTTAATAAAATGTGTTTGTCAGCTTTCCAGAAAAGAACACACAGTTTTGTCAAAGTCAGTTAAGTGATTATCTAGATAAGAAGGCGGACAAACAAAGTTACAACTCAATGTTTTAATTTCATCCATTTATAGCAAAGTATTAAATTTAAATATAAAGTACTATACTATACAATTAGATATTGAAAGCAGGCAAACCTACTTTGGCATTATTTGTAAACCAAATGAAATAGCATTTAAATTCCTTTTATGCTTTTTCTTTCGTTTGCGTTTGCTCTTTTTCTCCCCATCTTCATTCTCATCGCCTTCACCATCTATGTCTTGTACATTTTCCAAATCTATTTCATCTGAAAGTATTGACAGCTTGTATATAATTTTAAATACAAAATTATTGCAAAATTCAATGCGTTGAAATAAAAAACTTAAATAAGAAAACAGTAAAAATGACAAAGAACAACTAAAAACTGATATGCAGTACACATTTATTATTTCAGTTTCTCACAATTTCATGAATTACTAAATCGATGGAATGGGTTAATTGAAATGTCAAAATAAATACAAGCATATACTTAAATTTATTTGAAGGGGTTTCAAAAAACTTATTTAAGTTCTATAAAAGCAGTGTAATCACTACATATGTGATCCCAAAAAAGCGTTTTAAATACCATCTTCATAAATATTTTGGTTCAGGAATTATTGTAAAACAAAAAAAAACCCATAATAAGTCTACAATGTCGTCTTAAAACAAATATATTGAAATTGACTATCACATTAGAATAAATATTAGTGAAATATAAAACCAAATGACAAATTGCATAAAACAAAAGTTACGGTTCAAAAGCATTAAAAAAAATTTTTTTAATCCTTTTTGACTTCTGTCTTTAAACATTATGTGTATTGTATACAAGTGTTTGACAATTGCAAAAAATGTTTATGAATATTTTATGTACTCCCAAAATAGAGTTTCCTTTTCCAATCTTGTTATCAAGTACATATAAAAAAAAAAATATAATAATAATAATAACTAACATATTATTTAAAAAGGTATAGTAAAGGATTAAATAAAGCAATAAAGCTAGAATTTCAAAATTATTTAAAAAATAAAATAGGCTACAATTGTTTCGCCTTGCGGCATCATTGGGCAACTGATAATTAACAAGTATTGACAACTATTTATAAATACACAAATAACAGGAAACTGAAATACAATAGATAAATCGAGAAGGGTAGGGGGAATGACCTAGCAGATAGATGAAGGTTGATGAACTATGTTAAGGATGGGTTTTAGAAGGGGTGAAGAATTTAATACAATTTGGTCATTTAAGTTAAAAATAGGCCTAAGTGAAATAGATCTATTTATTTCTAAACATTCTAAATCATTTAATCTAGCGCTTTTTTCTCTAAGTTACAGTTTAACATTCAATTTCGGATCAAAATTATGACCTGACTCCAAGTTAGAGTTTCTATAGGCATGTTTCCAGCTACTTACATGTTCTTTAATCTTAACTGTTATAGATCTACCTGATTGACCTATGTACTTAATACCTTGAACGACACGGCGATAAGAATTCAAGAAGCCCATGGTAAGAACAAGTTCTGAGTGCGCAAGATAACAGGCTGTCAGTTGACGTCCGATAGCCAGAAGGTGTACACCTAAACATACTTTTAATATGATATGTGTGTTTTGTGTATATAATTTAGTGTTTGACAACCTCGGTTGAGTAATGGGATAAAAGTCCCGAAACGCGTCACTAAAACAAAAAAGTGGTCACTTGACGGAAACAAGGTAAGAAACTTTATTTTAAAAATAATAGACCTGGATACTGAATATGAATTCATTATTGAAACTTTAGCTTTATTTATTAATTGAATATGGAGTTTCAACAAGAAATATCTGCTGTTACATTAAATAAGGTATAATAAGTTAGATAAAATGTAATACACATCTTTTTGAATATTAGTAATGGAAATAAAAGGGGCAACGTAATTGGTGAATGAAAAATAAATGCGGTAACGTGATTGGTTCTAAAAAATGGGAGAGGGGTAATGTCAATTGAGTTAAAGCTTATAGCAATATTAAAAAATGGGTAATAAATCATAATAGATATCCAGAAATATGTTTTTTAAAGATAATAATGTTTAGATTTATTATAGAATTAGTATTTGAATGAAATTTTGTCTATGTAAAGTGAAAATGTTAGTTGTCAAGCAAAATGGGGTAGAGATTATGTCTCTGTGAAAAGACGTATGTGAACCCTGGGTTAGCATCCAGCGTGCAACAAGTTTTGCGCCCAGTTCCTCGGCAGTTTTCTTGCAAATCAGATGTGTTCTTTTAGATTAAAATTATTTTAATATAAATTTTAAAAGATAATGTGATTTGTAAAAGAGACGCTTTTAAAAGTGAGGTTGAGAAGTGTTAATTAAAGTATAAACATTAGTAAGTCAGCTTTTTAGCAGAGTTGGCAGGCAATCTTTGTCAAAGTCAGACGTGTCATCGTTTATATGGTTTATTAGTAGAACAATGAAATTCGTATAAAAGATGCTTTTTGTAATGAAGTGAAGAAATATAAACTAATTATTTGCAGCATGAACGATCAATGACAATGTGTCGTGTCGTGAAATAATTGTTAAATACTATAAATGTGAACAGTAACTTTCATAAAGACAAAACGAACAGTCTAATGTTAACACGTGATACGGCATACGCGTTTTCGTTGATATGAACTATTCAAAAGGTGTTTCTAGTGAAAAGACAGTAAGCTATTATTAAACAACCTTGTTTCTATGAAAAACAAAGAAGGTATGTGGAATTCTACCAAACGTTAACTCAAAATAGAGACAAGTACCTTCAGCTCAGCATACAAGAAAATGGCGGATTTCGCTAATCAACCTGTGGACATCATCTTACGAAGGAAAACTGGAATTTATGCCGTATCGTGATTATATGTATAAAGACAATACTAGTACAATTGTGTAATAGCTTAAGTCAATTATTTTTTATTTATAAAAATATAAATTGTATAATTTCAAATAATAAGATGTTTTAGTATTTTCATATAAATGAATCTAAATATTTTTTAGACAAAGGATGTCTATCTAGATTCGAATTTAGCTTAGATAAATAAATCCAAGATAATTTTGAACATAAGACAAAAGATGCTTATGTAGTAATTGATTTAGCAAAATAGAGTCATTTATTAAAAATTTAAGTCTTCTAAAGACAATGATAATATGATAAAAATCTAAAATTTTCAATTTAAGATAATTTCTAAAGATAATTTTGTGTACCGGTACATGTATAATTGAATGTTCTAAATAAACATGTTCAGTTTCAGAAAAATACAAAGAATTTCTCATTTACCTCAATACCATTTGGAGTACACTTATAAAAGGATCTACGACCCTGAGCATATTTTAAAGTTAAATAAAATTCAAAATTCAATTAGTCTAAATTGGTAAGCGTAATGCTGCCTGGCGCCCAAAAAACTAGCAACTTCTTCTTTTCTTTTTATAAAATAAATTAAATTCAACCCACACTTTTCAAATTACTTCAATTGTCGCACCAACTGTGGGGCAATTTGTTATTAAAGTAGTCTCCCCACAAATTTCAAACTATTTAAAAAATCACCTTCTTCCTTATCCTGCTGCTCAACTTCTTCCATTTCTTCACTCATATCAGATCTTCTTTTTTCCTTTTCAGGTTTAACAGCACCTTCACCAGCATCCACTGTAATTAAATTTCATTAGGATTATTATATATATATATATTTCAAATTTCCAGATTATACAATTTTTAAAGATATTTTTTCATCTTTATAACCATGGAAAAACATAAGCCATATTTTGTGAGGAGCTTTAGGACCAATAGTAAGAAACTATTTTCAAAAAAAATTTTAAAAGAAAAGCCATTTCGAAACTTAAGACCTGATTTTATGAACAACAATTATGTTTAATAAATTGTAAATGTGGATTCTACTAGATAATTGTGACTACTAGATTATTTGCACTCATATAATTATACTATAATATATAATTCTGAACATATATATTAAAATGAACAAACATATAATATATATTTCTGAACAAATTTTTATAACTTTTTATAAAATCAACAATATATTTTTTTGAACAAATTTTTCTTAAATTATTGTTGATGTACGAATGTACATCAACATTTTAAGAAAAATTTGTATTGCATGAAATTTGGAGGTCACCATTTTGAACATTTAATCTATAAAATTACTAGCATCTCCCGTCGCGGCTTTGCCCGCGAATCATTCAAGTTGTAATCTATACGTTTATTAAATCGTATGTTTTGATAAAAAAGTTTAATATTACTTTAATCCGGCTAATTTTAATGTAGTGTGTAATATTTAAGAATACAGAATTTGTTAATTTAATTATAGAGTAATTTCAGAAACAGAATATTTTTTCTAAATCTGTTATTTTCATCATGTTTACTCATCAATAACTTAAAGATACTTAAGTTCAAAAATATCAAAAGGCAAAGTAAACAACAACAAAAATTCGTAATTTTTCTAGTATTTATATATAATTAAACGATAATTAGTATTGAATAATGTATTTGTCTAACAGCGTGTTAGATGTTGTTTAAGAAGAGCTAGTTTTTATAGTAAATAAAAAGTAAGTTTTGTTAAAAAAATTTTTTTTAACTTTTGTCAATGTAGAAGATTCAATATATTCATGAATAAGTAATATGTAACAAATATTTTGGTTGAATACGATTCAAATCGTAAATACACTGAATAACTTTTTCACTGATTCACAAATATGTTAAAATATCACCTTATTATGTATATCGTAACCTCAGAGAAACGATATATATATTAATATATAATTTGAATCAACACTACTATTACCTTTTTTAAATAAACAAAATCAAGAGTTGTCTTGCAACAATGTTCCAACGATCAGCTGTTAAAATAAAACTTTAGTTTATTAGCTGCCCAGTAATGCCAACATGACCGGTATAAAATTGTAGTTTCAATTTTATTGACGTAGAAAAGTGTGTATTTCTTTTTGAATAACCTTGTACATATATAATAAAAAAAGTAAAAATCGTCCATTGATATGATCAAGTATGCAGATTTCGTTTAAAAGTATAAACCTCTGAGTGTTTATATAATAAGAAAGAAAATAGCATAAAATAATAAATAATAAAATAATCCCTTTTTCACTGATTCACAAATAAGTTAAAATATCACCTTATTATGTATATCGTTAGAATATAAGATTAAGAAAAACAAACTATTAATAATTTATTTAATTTAGATAATGCACTATTAACACTATTAACAATATAATAAAAAAACTTTTGAACGATAAATATAAAAAATCGTAAATAAACAGAATATGAATTATTATTAATATCTCTTTAAGAAACAACGTTACGATACAATAACGTTATAACAACAAAATTCAAGTTTCTCGGACGAAATCTCGAACAAAACTGTATTTTAAATACACACTGATTTGGAGTACTGAGTGGTATTTCCCATCTACGCATCTAAACATGCACACATGCAGATATACAAAAGAATACCTGCATGCTTGCATGTTTAGATCTGTACCTAAAGTACACACAGCATAGTATATTATACATTTGGTTTAGAATCGAGAAACAACTTGACCTATTCTAAGAGAATAAACTTTATAATCAGCCTAGTTGCATAATAAATTTGTTTTTCTTTTTGTATTTAATACCCTTTAAAATTAAAATTTCGCAAAATCCTTTCTTAGTGAGCGTCTATGACCTCATGCAAATATGCCTTTAAATTTTGGTATCAATATCTTTGTTGGTTTTTGCTCTACGTTGATTCTCTGTCAGTCATTCATTCAATCAGTCAGGACAAAGCCGTTTATATATATAGTGATTGATTCATATTTTTAAAAGTGAGACTTTAATGACCTTTAAAATGATATGTTGCTTGATTCCCTTCACCATTTAGAGATTGAAGTGCAGTGTTCAAGTAAGAAATAAAATTGCCCTCTTTGAAGATTAAACTTATATGCTGGTGTGATTTTTTGCAAAAAATGAAGTTGAAGAGAATACTACACTTTTGAGCACACTGTGGTAAACTTAAAGATTAAAATCAAACACCCAATACCACAATTCAATAATCAATATTCAACTTCTGAAGATGGTAACTATGTTACTGAAATGTACATAAGAACATAAATCTTGTTTTGTTGAATTGTGTGGTATTGAGTGTTTTTGATTTTAATCTTGAAAAGAATGGATAATAATTCTTCTATTTTATTGGGACATCCAGTATATAAAGGCCCAAAAAATGTCAAATTCCTATAGATAAGATTGTCAGACATTTCATAACATCTGGTCTCACTTTCCATATAACAGAAAGCAAAAGTCTAATGGAAATACAAAATATGAATTTGCTAATAAAATAAAAAAACATACCTTCAATACTAGTTGGGTCACCTTCTTCCATTTCTAAACTGGTATTAGATATTCTTTTCCCTTTTTTAGTTTTGATAGGTTCATTATTATCAATTTCAAAAGATGAGGTGCTTTTAGGTCGTTTAAAAGGTTTGTTTAATTCAACTTCTTCTTCTTCTTCTTCTATAACTGAATCATTAACACTACTTGATTTTCTCTTTCTTTTGTAAGATTTTTTTTCTTTGATGTCATCATCGAGTTTGACATCTTCAATCATCTCTTCTTCCAAATTATGATCACTTTTTGAACTACATGATCTTTGTCCTTTTTTAGTATTTTTCACAATTTCATCGTCTTTTATGTCAGATTCTGACTTATTATCTTTCATTTCTTCTTCTTTTCTTTCATTCTCACTTTCCAACTTAACATTTTTGTCTTTTTTTGATTTCTTCTGTGCTAATTCTTCATTTGCTATGTCTCCTTCAGTTTCTTCCTGTTCTAATTTAAAACTACCACTGTTCTTAAAATCAGGATGTTTTTCATCTTTTTCAAATGTTGCTATACTAACAAGCTTATCAGGATCCATTTGAGGAGATAAGCAACAGCCTTTAGCCCTGAAAGCCTGAAAACACAATTTCAATTAAAGTACTAGAATACCTATATTATTTGTTGAAATAAAATGATAATTTATTTTTTAAATAAAAAATTTAGAGCAAGTATAAATTCAAATTAATACCCAAAGTGTGGCACTACACTAATTATCTGCATACTGAGAAGATTATGTAAACATAACCTGAAAATTAAGGTAAATATAAATTTATAACAGTTGATTAGAAAAATCACACAGTAATTAATATTCCTCTAAACATTGTTATACTGATCACTAAGATAACACTTTAGAAATTAATTTCCTCTTCCTGCATTTTAATTTAATCCACATTAATTTTGAAACAAAAATAACGCTTTCGAAAGCAGCCCACCACTACTGTAGAAACTGATTGTCACTTGTAAGGTTAATAATGTAGCGACACGCTACTCCTTTGTATTGTTATGCTAAATTGTTGCAAGTAAATATAATTGTATACAGTTGTAATATCTATGCTTGTAAATAAATAACTCACAGCAGAGAGGGAGAAACACTGAATTATCTCAAGGCCATGCAAAGTGGGGGACATGCGCATGCACTAGGTTGAATTCCGACCTATAAATACAAGCCATGTCCACTTCGAAACCATTCTGTTTCACTTCACAGAGTCACCTGCAACACTCCTCTCTCTCTCTCTCTCTCTCTCTCTCTCTCTCTCTCTCTCTCTCTCTCTCTCTCTCTCTCTCTCTCTCTCTCTCTCTCTCTCTCTCTCTCTCTCTCTCTCTCTCTCTCTCTCTCTCTCTCTGCTCTTGTTACTTAATTTATCTTGTTTTCTTTATTGTTCCTTACAGTCTTTGCTACTGTGGTCAGTCGACTGATTACGGCAACATGGACTTCCCCGTTCGTTGTCTGAAGGCTGATCCCTCCAGGATGAACGTTCCAAACATCCGAGTGGTCTGTCGGCTGATCCCGACACACTCTTACCTCCTTCGTTGTCTGAGGGCTTATCCCCTCAGGACGAATTCCTGAATAATAGGTTCTTCTCAAATAACTTTAATACCCGAATAGCTTCTTGTTAACCCTTTGCGGTCGGATAGAATATATTGTTGTAGATATAGAATAGGTTGTCCTGATCTGTCGGATGGCCAGCTGTACTGGCCGCGGACATTTGCGCAACAACTTGGATTTAATTCCACATCAGTTGTTCCTGCCGCTCGGATGGCCAGTGGTACTGGCCAAGATAAAAACCGTTGAACGCTCGGAAGACCAGCAGCACTGGCCAAGAAACATTTGTTGCATTTTAACAATATATTTTTATGTTGTGATGTGTGTAGAGTGCTGTAACCTATAGAGAAACTATTTAACTAAATGACCAGCAGTTCTGGCAGCTTTATCGTTGAAAAGTATCACCGGGAATGCCAAAATCAAAACATGCTCTTTTCTTACAACATTGAGAATGTACACACAGTGTCTTGTGATTTTTGTATAATTAGTAAATTAGGCATAATTTTCCTTTTTAACTTGAAACATATGTTTTTGTTTAGTTCATTATCTTGTTTGTTTGTGTATCTATAATAATAAAATATAAAATATTGTTTGTTTGTTTTAAAATAAAAAAACAGTAAGGTGTTCTCGTCAGTTTTAAATATATGTGATTTTTGTATAATTAGTAAATTAGGCATTATTTTCCCTTTTAAATTGAAACATAATTTTGTTTAGTTCATTATCTTGTTTGTTTGTATATCTATATTAATAAAATATAAAAAATTGTTTGTTTTAAAATTAAAAAAACTGTAAGGTATTCTCGTCAGTTTTAAATATGTGTTAGTTTTGTATAATTAGTAAATTAGGCATTATTGTCCTTTTTAACTAAAATATACAAATTTGTTTAGTTCAGTATCTTGTTTGTCTGTGTATATTAAGAAAATAATTGTTAAAATGGAATTGGTTTTTGTTTAAAAAAAAATAAATACCCTTTGTAAAAATTGCAGTCTGTGATAAAAATAATTCCGACCTGGTGGGAAGAAGCCGACATTACGAATGCCGAGGTGCGGAACCAATTTATGCGGAAAGAATTCCGAGTGGCTGCTGACTGTGTTGTGGCCACTCCTACTGGCCTGCCGATCGCAAAGGGTTAAAACAACGGTAGTTTCATTTTAAATTTACCATTGCATCTGAGAATACATTGTATTTCTCACTATTAAACATCAACATGAGATAATTTGTCTTTTTCTTTAAGAATATAATAATTGCAATATATAAAATATTACCTCAATTGCTCTATTAGCAGAATCTGGATTTTTGAACTCTATAAAAGCAAAACCTTTAGGTTTTTGTGTTGCTTTAAACCTAGGCAAAGAGATGTAATCAATTGGTCCATACTCTGAAAACACAGATTTCAGCCAGTCATGCTCAGCATCTGGTAAAATTTGTTCCTAAAACAAATAATAATAAATCAGTATTACAAAAGTGACAAAAAACAACTGTTTTTCACAAATACCTTTTATGTGTCAATTATTGTAGTCTTTTTTTATTATTAACAATTAACTACGTATTTTGCTGTACTCAGGCACCATCTTCAGACTAGTCAATTATGAATAAAATATCACACAACACTAACACATATCTTGAACATGTGTTTCGCATTATAACTTTGTAATAAATACAACATCCTGCTGGTATGGTACTGACAAGAAGACTGATTTTAAAAATATTTGTTTGATATTTATCAGTTTTGTACTGTGGTCAAATGAAATATTGTAGATAAATTTGAATTCCGTTGTTCATTTAAAATGTCATAAAAAAGCCATTAGAAATAAAAATTATTTTTGTATTTAATATATTGTTCGGGTTATTTTTGTGATGCCTGTAAATTTGGTATTCTTCTATTAGATTTATGCAGAAACTGTTTACTTTTGCGTTTTTACTGCTCAGCATATATTCTTTAAATCTTTCTTTGAATGTATTTTTTCCAATATATTGTTTCTCACTGTCATTGCATTTTAGTTTGTATACGTCACTGTTTTAGTATAGGTCGGTATTCTTTTTCATGTAGTTCAAATAATACGATATACTATTCTTGATTCTTATGTGCAATTTTGTATTCATCATTCTAAATGAGATTTCTATTGTCTATGATTTCTATTCTATTCCACATCATTCTAAATGTGGAAAACACACTATTTTTCGGATAGCAACATTAAACCATATTACAATTAACTATTCACCATAACAAAATAAAACCATCTTAACATGAGTAATGGACATATATATATTTCAAAAGATAAAACATATAACTCTTTAAAGATTGAACATGAACTTTTCAGGTGCAATACACACAAATTCCCCCCCCCCCAATAGTTTGTTTTAACCTATTCAATTAAAACACAATTATCACAACATACATTATAAGTTCCATAAAATCAGTTATTACATTTATAATTAATATTCTCACTTATTTCAGACTCAGATTTCAAAGAAAAACTAATAAATGTTATCTGTGTATTTAATTAAAGCCAACTTGTTTAGAATAACATTCTTTATGTTATTCAGCATGTTATCACTTATACATGCAGTAGCATTTTTTAATGTGTAATATGAAACGTTCACAATTTTGAAATTTATATATCAAGATATATTTGATTGGGAGAAATGGAATAGTTGCAAGTAACGTGATTAATCAATAAATGTAATGTATTTGTAAAAGATTTTTTACATGGATTATTTGCGTTCAAAGACAAAAAAAAACTATAATTCAGAAGTTGAATGTAGAGATACAGCCGAGATTTCAGAGTTGTTAAACTTACAGGACTACGTATATGTGTGTGATTTTAAAACAATTGGAAAACTTATAAGAGATGTTAGTTTAAGATTTCACAATTGTAATTTGGTATGTCTAATGAAATTAAGAAAAATATATATTTTGTAAAATAATTGGAAATAGTTTTGTCAGAAATCAGAGTGCATGGTATTAACCAATAAGAAAATCGATAGAAGGAAAGTGTGTAGTGGGGAGATGGATAATCCTAGATCTCAAAAAATACGGACTACTAGCGAATGGGTCTCCGAGAAAAGTAGTTCTGAATTGATTAAGAATGCTCGAACTCCATCATAAGCTGATCGCTTGATCTTCCAGAGCTAAGATCGATGTCCATTGTGTAATTAATTCAGTACTGAAAATAGTTTTTTTAACTTTGAACTTTAAAGTAAAATCAGTGATAATTACGCCTTAGTATGAGCGTAAAATTGAGTTTTATATTTTTAACATAAACAATTAAGTAAATTGAACATTTTACTTTAAGAAGCTAAGACTAATAGCTTTATTAATAAAATAAAGAAAAATCATGTAAAATGTAATAAAAGGACTTTTGTAAAGAAAACAGTCATAATAACTTAAATAAGAAAACTATTGTTCCACAAAGAGTTTGAGTAAAAATGAACTTTCAGATGGAACGTCATAAGTAGTTTGAGACATTTTCTATAAGAATTTAATAAGAAAAAAACTTTATGAACTTTTAATTAAAATTTGAACTTTATGTATATTTTGAATATAAAATGTCATTTACAGGAATCTTGTTCTATAATTTGTTTAATATGAAATGTATGTATTTCAGGAGGAGTTAAGCAAACTGCCTAACCAAAATATGTATATATATATATATATATATATATATATATATATATATATATATATATATATATATTTGTAAATAAAGATATGTATATCAGAAGTTTTTCATGATAATAATTATTATTTATTTGATTCATTTATGGCATACAGTGCTGCGGTATACATTTGACATGTCATACTATACAAAAATTACTCACAACACACAATACACAATATACAATGCAACAAATACATAAGATAGAAATTTTATAAAATACAAACAAATTAAGACACAGTGAAGCATGTATACATGTTGTCGTCATCCTGAATACAAAATGCAGCCCAGGCACCCAGAGGTTATGAGTTGAAGTACTCCTCTACTGAGTAAAAAGCATTCATCAAGATGTATCCTCTGAGTGATCTGCAAAAATTCTTGAAACAACTATGTATTTTTATATTTTTTGGAAGTTTATTAAATAATTTCAAACCAGAGTAATAAATGCCACGTTCTAAAAATTGCAATCTGTGCTTAGGATATTGCAACACTTTTTTTCCTCATGAGATATTTATGGTTATGTTGTTTTTCATCGAATATACTCTGGTTTGCCTTAAAAAACACCAACATTTCATATATATATATATATATATATATATATATAGATGGAAAAGTCAAAATTCTATATTTTCCAAAAAAAAAAGTCTACATGATTGATTAAATTTCAAATTAAACAATACTTTAATTATTCGTTTCTGAATACGGAAAAAATTTTAAAAGCATCGACAGAGTTCCTCCAGAAGACTACTCCATATCTCAGCCGAGAACATACGTATACAGAGTAAACTGATTTTATGGTTTTTATGCTGGTAATCCTTGAAATCATTCAGAGAGCAAAGCAAGCAGATGACAGGAAATCCACAATCTTTGAAATGAGACATCTCCAATTTAAATTTTCGTCCACAATAACACCAAGAAAGATTACATTAACTGTGTTTTGGATTTCTTCCTTACCTCTAACAATATTGTGTTTGGAGTTGATTTTGTTTTAAATTGTATTAATTTAGTTTTTGCTACATTTAATTTTAAATTATTTGCTATAAACCAATCATTGGCCTATGACATTGCCAAAGTTCCTGATATAGCTAAGTCTACACTACTTTGCGCAAACACGTCAAAGTAGTGTCATCAGCAAATAATAATGATTTTGTAGGACCAACGTTTTCAGGTAAATCGTTCAGATAAATTAAAAAGAGTAAAGGCCCCAAGATTGAACCTTGAGGTACACCACGAGATCGAGGCTCCCATATAGACTCATAGGAGTTGAGAGAGCTGTCAGTATAAACTACCTTTTGCTTTCTGTTAAATAAATATGACTTTATCCTATTATTTGATTTACCCCTTATACCATAAAAATCAAGTTTTCCCATTAAAATGTTATGGTCAACTCAGTCAAAAGCTTTTGACAAATCACAAAAGACTGATACAGCCTGACCTTTTCTATCAATACAATTTATAATCATATCCAGGAGAGAAAAAATACCCGAAGAGGTAGAGAACCCCTTACGGAATCCAAACTGATTCTTATTTAAAATATTATATTTACCAAGGAAACAAATTATTCTAGTCATCATTGATATTTCAATATTTTTTTTTTTTTTTTAAACTGATTCAGTGATATAGGACGGTAGTTTGTAACATCTTTATTATCACCCTTTTTTTAAAAAAAAATGGTTTTATAATAGTAAGTTTCAAACTATCTGGAAATATACCTTTTTTATATGAATTGATTACAAGATGGGAAAGCAGTTTTGTAATTAAATGTGCACTAGCCTTTAACACAGATGTTGGGATTGCATCCCAGCCTACCGACTTCTTGTTTTTTAAATTCATAATAATTTTGTAAATTTCAGAAGGAGTGGTGGGATAAAGGAAAAAGGAGTTTGGAACTCCATTTATCCTTTCCTTTAAGAAATTACTTGCTTTATTGACATCTGCTCTAAGCTTCAGATCACCTGTAACAATTATAAAAAGTTATTGAATTTACTTGCCTATATCACTTGGTTTCTTAATTATCTGTTTATCCTGCTTTAAAATAATGTCATAATTTTGATGCTGCTTTGCTCTCCCTGTTTCCTTATGGACAATTTGCCACATTGACCTTGCCTTATTTTCAGCACCAAAAATTTATCTGTCATTAGCCCGAATGACTCCTCTCAATATCTTATAATAGGCTTTATATTTTAGTAACATAACAGGACAGCTGTGGGATCACAATGAGTCATGCAATTCAAGATTATGTTGACAAGAGATTCTAATACATTTTGTTATCCAATGACCTGTTTGTCCATTTCTTTGAGATTTATAACTTATAAGGGGGAAAGCCTCTTCGAAATACAAGTTAAATTTTGTAAAAAAAAGTTTTATAGTCATTATTTAAATCATTTGAAGTCAATGAAATTTCAGAAAAATTTTCACATCGCAACCGTAAGATGAAATAATTCATATACTATTATTGTAAATTCTTTTATATTTTGGTTTCAAACCACATGTTTGCTTGAAGCTCATTAGTGACACAGACAGGCCCTCTCTTGTGATCCGATAATCCAGATTCACATAAACTACTTGTTGTTGGTTTAAAATTTGTGAATATGTTATCAATCCATGTTTCTGATTCAGGATTTATTCTCGTTGGTTGGTGAAAATAATTTAACAGATTATACAATTTTATCAGTTATAAAAGTTCCAATTTCTCTTTTGTATTTTGAGAAAAGTTTATGTTAAAATCCCCAGTTAAAACTAACATTTTATTTTTTGATCGCTGATACTAATATTTTATTTGATAATTCTTAAATATTTCATTCAATAATTGATCTAATTTTTTCATAAAAATGCAGGCATCAGAGTTTGGAGCTCTGTACATGGAAACGACCATACTTGACTGATCATTAGGTAATTTTAATTCAGTGATAGCATATTATTCAAAAATGTTTTCTATGCTTGGGTTATTTAACATATTGACTTCTAGAGATTTAACATCATCTCTGATAAGAACTGCAACTCCTCCTCCCCTGATATTAAAACGAGAGAAACAAGAGCCCAATCTCTAACCTTCAAAAGTATTGAGTGCACCTTCATTAAATTGTGTAGTCCATGTTTCAAAAAGACAAACAGCTATGGGTTTCACTGATAGCTAGCCAAGAAAAATATAGCTCATGTATCATATATGAGTATATTTTCCCGAAATTCACGACCCAAGAAAAGAGTAAAATAAATCATTGTTTGTGCTTTTCTTACAAGCTGGCGCCTGACAATTTAAAGTAAATTCTTCCTAGAATAAAATAATAAATAAATTCAGGCCTTCAGTTTTAATTGAAAGGTCATGAAATAAATTATTACAAATACAATGCACCATCATCTGCAAAACAAGTTACCTTGCCTTTAAAATTCTCAAACTTAATGTATTTATATAAATAATACACAATATTGGACCAGTGACTAGATCCTGTAGAACACCAAACATAATAGACAATACAGAATTTGTACTATCTTTGACTTAAATACATTGATTTCTACTACTTAAATAACTGCTAAACCATTTTAAAGTAATTCCTCTAATACCAGCCTCCTACAATATAGTTAATAAAATATTGTGGTCCACAGAGTCGGAGGCCATTGTTGACATCAATGAACAATCTTATAATGTAGTTAGAATTATAATTTAGACTAGAAATTCACATGAAAAAAAGACAATACAGCATTCTCTATAGACTTTCTTTCAACAAAACCATTGATTTTCGCTTAAAAAATTAGTCATATTTAAAAATTCTAATAACCTAGACATAACAAATATTTCTCTTCAATATCACATAACTCTCTCTCTCTCTCTCTCTCTCTCTCTCTCTCTCTCTCTCTCTCTCTCTCTCTCTCTCTCTCTCTCTCTCTCTCTCTCTCTCTCTCTCTCTCTCTCTCTCTCTCTCTCCTCTCTTTACTCTCTCTCTTTACTTTTTAGAGAAACACAATTTTCTACTTACAACATAGATAGTACAAGCATCGACATCTTGTTTCTGTCCAAATGGTGTAATTCGGCAAACTTTTCTACCATCTTCAGAGACTTGAATCATTTCTGATTTACGTAATGCCTTAATTACATCATTTAAATCCGTAGTCAATGTTCTCAGTTTGTTGAATTTCAAAAATATTTCTATATCGATCCCTAAAATTAAAACAATAAACAGTTAATAGTTTTTTTTTTTTTAAATTATTGGTAATGGATGGTTCATGTACAGTGTGTCCCGTATTCCAATGATTGACTTTTGGTTAAAATTTTTGCATGTATATTATAAATATGTATGAAAAGCATACCACTAAATGTCCACGTAAATATCTTTTATGTAAGTAAAATGGTGGCAAACGAAACAAAGTTTTTGAGCTATTAGATTATCTTATTTTTATTAACAGCTGCTATGTTTCTTATGGTGTATTGTTGAATAGTTTTGAAATTGTACTGTATGAAACAGATGTATTTCATTTGTCAACCTCTTTTTGTTGTTTTAATCATGGCTTTTTCAATAGAGCATATAGTAATGTGCTGCTCATGGTCAATCACATTTAATAATGATCTTGAAGCAAGAAGACGAATCCAAGCTATGTATCTAGAATATATACTGAATCACATCACACAAACCAATAGCAAAGTGGATAACACTTACTACTGGAAACTGGAAGTGTTTTGAAAAAATACAGTCGACAATCTGACATAAATATGGTAAAAAATGTTTTGTGCTACCTTGCTAAAATCTCCCGCTAAACCGAATTCAATTAGAAAAGTGGCCTTAAACACTGGTATGACCAAATCTATGAATAGAATCGTTAAAAAACATAAAGACTCTGGCCGAAGAGTGACACTTTGTTCTAAAGTCATTGAACATTACGACACTGACCCTTAATGGCATCTTCGAATTGTGTTTACTTATGAATCAACATTTTACTGTAATCGCTTGGTAAGCAACACAATTTCAATTACTATAATATACAAACCCTCATGTAAATGAGAAATAAAAAAGTGAAAAGTAAGAGCATTATGGTTTGGATAGGAGTGTCAGTTATGGAGAATTATCCTACAGCATTTTTGAGAGCACTATAAATGGAATTAGGTACCATGGTATATTGAATCAACACGTGGAGTCTTGCAAGATGGAGCAACTCTACGGTATGCTAATCTTGATAAACATTTGTTTAATAATGAACTTGCTAGTCGATGGATTGGGGGAGGAAGTGAATTTATGGACTGTCCACCAAGATCGCCAGACCTGACCAGTGACTTCTTTTTTTTTGAGGCTACAAGGTTATTATCACACCATCAATATAGATAAAGAACTAATGACAATTAATTATTTAAAATAAAATTCTCAAGATCTTGCAACACTTTTTCTTGCATGACTATGAAGCTTTCATTTGGCTATGAATGCATAGCGGTAGATCGTTGCCAGTTTGAACAGGGTCACTGTTTATTTTTTGATATTTTATTGTTGATTATTATTTCCTTTTAACTAAATTAATAAAACTAGTAAAATTTCCGATGTAATAACAATATAGCTAATAAAAATAAGACAATCTAATAGCCCAAAAACTTAGTTTTATTTTAAACAGTTGCCATTTTGTTTGCATGCAAGTTATTTACCTGAATAGTCTGTGGTATACTTTATACAATCTACAACATTCATGCAAATTTTTAACCAAAATTTTAGCCAATGACTTGTCTAAATCATCCAGAGATGACGAAATATATATCAAAAAATAGATTTTTGGAGGGAACTCAAGCTAACATAAAGACAGACAGCCGATTAAAAGTTGGATGTATATATAACCCCTTCTTAGTTAGCATGTTCCATCTTTTCCACTGATAATCGGAAAAGGAACATGTTATATTTCTGTTTCACTTTCTTGTAAGACATATGTGAGAGAGTACTAAAAATAGCACAACAAAATTCAGTCAACTACTTATGACCAGTCTTTTGTGACGAAGCAAACTCTCCATAAAACGTTCTTAGTTTTTCTTCAGAATCCTTAATGATTTTTCCTTGCGAAAATTGCATAAAAAATTTCTTTATCATCATACAAAATTCACTTTTTTCTATTGCAGCAAAGAAACATAAGTTTATCCACTTTTAAACACTATCAAAACGTTTAGACAGATCTACTTGACATTCTTAAGTGTATACTTAAGCAATATGGTAAATGTCAAAAATAAAGTGATATTTGTGATTTGAACACCATCACTTATCAAAGTTACTGACTTTACTACAACACAGCCCTCATAATGAATTTAAACCATTTAATAAAATATATGTATTCATTTTATGTTTGTGCCTGTAAGCAAAATCATACACAACTATGGATAATTTTGGTAAATATATTTTATATATTTCTTATGAATTCCTTATATGAATTGTTAGTCAACAAAATTGGAAGATCATAGTTTCTTTTTGCCGAATTTTCGTAGTTTTTGGATATAATGTAAATTTTTGTAGCATTATGTTTAGTAAATATGATGGTTGAAATTCATAAGAACTAATTTTGTTCTAGCACACATTAAATTGACGATTTTGTGATCTACTTTAATATTTTAAATTACAAGATTCCTCTTTGAGCATAATTTCGGTCTGTGAGTCGATTACATAGAAAACCTCCTTTCAATAGGCTTAGTAATCCTAGCTGGGTCTACACTTTTTCCCATGCAGTCTTGGGTTATATTATTTTATATTAAGGCAATTGTGACATAGGAAAACACATGACTATTTGTCTTCTTCCTTCGACAGTTTGGGAAATTTTTGTAGTTTGACTTTATTGTGTATCTATGTTGTTTTGTGAATATATTATGTCAAAAGTTTGTTTATCCAAGACGACCAACAAATAAAAAAGGAGAAAAAAAATTGTTCTGTTTTATTATTAAATACTAATATACAGTAATAAAAAAATAATATATAATATTAAATAAATAAATACTGTATGTAGGTATTGTGAATTTTGTATTAGCGCAAAATGTCAATGGAACGTAAAAGGGTTGTGATAACAATCTAACAAAAATTTTAGAGCCGGTATAGAGAATTAGAAATGGTGACATTTTACGAACAGTTGAATCTGATTTTGGTGTTGGTGTTTCCACAGTTTCTGATTGGGTCAAGAAGAAAAATAATTTTGAAGAAGATGCTTCAAAGATGACTAGCAAGAAAGCTATGAACACATGCCAAAACGAAAAAGTAAATGAGGCACATCGAACACTTCCCATCCAAAACTATCCAAGGTATCTCAGGTAAGATTGGCCGTGTGTGGATATGCATTGTTGTGAAAAAACAAAACCTTCACAATTTTCAACGCAACCCACCTTCGCCTCACTCATTTTTCACTCTCTTTTCCATACACATCACAAAGTTGGCGATAAATTTCAATTGGTTTGTGGTTTTTGTCAACAGAACACACCTTGCAAATGGAAGGATTTTCTATTGCAGTGCACATTTGAACACGTCACAGAGAGCAAAGTAAGAGGGGAACACAGTCCGCACATTACCACAGCTGGATGCATACTGTGTGTAGGAACGTTCGGAGACCAAGACGGCAGCTCTAACACAACCCACCGTTGTGATACGCCAAAACATCTGTTACTCTCTGGACACCCCTCGTAAAAAGGACAATACTCAATCAAGGATCTTACTATTATCCCTCAATATTGCCTGAATGTAATTGGATAGGACAAATGTAATAAGCACTTCTATCTGAATAACACAGTCCATGAAGATGTGCTTGACTGTTAAAATATCCTGTCAAAATGGCATTGCAGCAGATTCCCACGAGTGATCATTATTGACTGATACGAACACGGGTAATCACCACTTCATCTCAACGATTGGTATGAATAGATGAACTCCACGGACGTACAGTAACTTGAAATACTACAGTTTGTTGGACCAAATTGTTGCCCATTCTTCTTCCCACTGACCATGCAATAGGGCTCAACTACTGCTAAATAGTTAGATGTCATAATGCGCAGTGCAACTGGCATCTGACTTGTAGCTTCCATTGCAGCTTCATCTGCTTTTGTGTTTAGATTTAGACCATTTACTCCACTCTTTGAGTAGTTCAAGGATCTGTGGGTTTAACCTCAACCAGTTATTCGTATATAAAAAAGAACTCGTTATTAGTAGTACTTGTCTCCACCAAAAAAGATCCATCTGGAAAATTCAGAACCTGCTCTGCCAGTAATGGCTTTGTTAATTAAAAAGGGAGAGATCCTCGAAAGGTTTTCCCTTCCTCTGTAATGTTAAACACAAGAAATTTAAGAACTAGAAACTCAAGTGGTTGAGATGCCACCTCCTTAATCTTCAATGCCTCGCAAACGTTAATAGACTTGTCAGAAGAAGTTGAACAATGTTTCTTTGCACTAAATTTATTCATATGTATGTTTCTTTCAGAGCTTGGCTGGATGATATTCGAGCACACACAACATAACCAGTATCCCAGGTAACTCAAACTAAAGCATCTTCCAAATTTAAGGGAGACCAAACTACATGTCTTCAGCACCCTCTTTAAATAAAATTAAAACAACAATTTTTTTTTAGTATCAACCACAATGTTTTAATAGAAACTTGCCGACCATGGTTTCGCTAGTTAAAGCATTGTCAAGGCTTATACAAGAATGAAACAATAAGGTTCAGTACACAATATATACACATTATAACAATAGCTGGGTTTTCCCATATAACCTAGATGAGAAAGGTAGAGGAAGGAAGTGGAGAGGAGGGTCAATGACTTGACTTGGTTAATGGTTTCAAAAGTGGGGAATTACTTAAATCTAATTGTTCATTTAAAACTAACACATTTTTATTTTTAACTAATCTATTAATTTCTAAATTTTCCAGAAGGTTTAATTTTTTAGATTTATTGACTATGTGTAAAATATCAAAATTTATATTACCATGAAAATCTGAAACATTGTGTGTTTTTAAATGATTAGAAAAACTAGAGTCCTCATGTCCTAACCTCCAACTCCTGTCATGCTCACTTAATCTAGTTTTAAAATTTCTACCAGTTTGCCCTATATAAGTAGCGTTACAAATTTTACAAGATAATTGATAGACCCCACATTTACTCATTTTTGGTATTTTATCTTTACTGTTAATTAACAATTTACCCAAATTATTGTCTACATAAAATGCTGGTTTGCAACTTTTTTTATTTTCCAATAGTTTACCCAATTTATAACTAATTTGACCAACATAACCTACTTTCCGCCATTTCGTGGATTTGTTATCACACTCACTGGGGAAAATATGTTTTTTGGCAATATTTTTCAACTTTTTATTTAACATTTTATCAATTATCTTGTAATCATACCCATTATTATTAGCTATTTCTTTTATACAATTTAATTCCTTAAAATAATCCTCCTTTGACATGGGAATATTAATTAAACGATGCAACATACTATGGAAAGCTGCTAGCTTATGGTTAACTGGATGTTGAGAATTGGCGTGAATCACGTTGTCTGTAAAAGTAGGCTTTCTATAGATACTAAAAGTATGTTTACCATTTTCAATTTTGATATTATATAATTTTTTTCAATAATATAATATCAAAATTGAAAATGGTAAACATACTTTTAGTATCTATAGAAAGCCTACTTTTACAGACAACGTGATTCACGCCAATTCTCAACATCCAGTTAACCATAAGCTAGCAGCTTTCCATAGTATGTTGCATCGTTTAATTAATATTCCCATGTCAAAGGAGGATTATTTTAAGGAATTAAATTGTATAAAAGAAATAGCTAATAATAATGGGTATGATTACAAGATAATTGATAAAATGTTAAATAAAAAGTTGAAAAATATTGCCAAAAAACATATTTTCCCCAGTGAGTGTGATAACAAATCCACGAAATGGCGGAAAGTAGGTTATGTTGGTCAAATTAGTTATAAATTGGGTAAACTATTGGAAAATAAAAAAAGTTGCAAACCAGCATTTTATGTAGACAATAATTTGGGTAAATTGTTAATTAACAGTAAAGATAAAATACCAAAAATGAGTAAATGTGGGGTCTATCAATTATCTTGTAAAATTTGTAACGCTACTTATATAGGGCAAACTGGTAGAAATTTTAAAACTAGATTAAGTGAGCATGACAGGAGTTGGAGGTTAGGACATGAGGACTCTAGTTTTTCTAATCATTTAAAAACACACAATGTTTCAGATTTTCATGGTAATATAAATTTTGATATTTTACACATAGTCAATAAATCTAAAAAATTAAACCTTCTGGAAAATTTAGAAATTAATAGATTAGTTAAAAATAAAAATGTGTTAGTTTTAAATGAACAATTAGATTTAAGTAATTCCCCACTTTTGAAACCATTAACCAAGTCAAGTCATTGACCCTCCTCTCCACTTCCTTCCTCTACCTTTCTCATCTAGGTTATATGGGAAAACCCAGCTATTGTTATAATGTGTATATATTGTGTACTGAACCTTATTGTTTCATTCTTGTATAAGCCTTGACAATGCTTTAACTAGCGAAACCATGGTCGGCAAGTTTCTATTAAAACATTGTGGTTGATACTAAAAAAATTGTTGTTTTAATTTTATTTAAAATGGAATACCACCAAGTACCTACGGTCTCTAGCATAAATAGTTTAAAAGGACCCTCTTTAAACATAGAGGTGAGTTCTAGTATGAAGTTACAGGTCTTCCCCCCCCCCCACTTTACTACTGACTATCCCCATTTACTATTCAAAATTATCAACTCAGTTCAACCGCATCAATTATAGGTTCCCACCACCATTAGATTAACCCAATGTCCACTTGTTTGCTAAGCACAGCTAAGTGACTGGTTCCTGACTTCGTACTATTAAGATCCTCAGCAGTGTAACTACATATCAGAAGCCACACACATGATTATACCAAGAAAATCAAATTTACCACTCCCAGGCAAATCAAATATAAGCATGGCATTCTTTCTTTCTCACACCCAATAATAGTTACAACATCTAGAAAGAAAGGCAGAGTCGCATCATTCAGTTAAAGAGATCTACAGCAAGATTAGGAACCATAAGAGAAAGTGAAATTGTAGGTAATTTATTTGTGTAATGGAGGTGAATTGAATGTAAATAATAAATTATTTACAATAATAATAAATAATAAATTATTATAATAATTATTACTTAATTATAATAAAGTATATAGATGATAGTTTTTGTATTTTGTTTGACTGCGACTCCAAGGAACACTAACTTCCTGTTATTAAGTAGAGCTAGTCTGCATCTCCCCTTCAAGGTTATAATTTATAATGAAAAACATATGAGTAAAACTATTGGGGAAGGAGGAGGGAGTGAATATCTTGATACAGTAGAGTCCCGTAAAACTCAGCGTAATGTGGACCGGAAGTGTGCCGAGTTTGTGAAACCGGGTTATCGGGAATAAGGGCAAATTATAAATTGTAATTGAAACACCAAAGCGGCGGCGATATCAAACGACTTTGTCGATAGCGGTATCCCATTGTCGGCAGTGTAAAAACACTGTGGCACCAAAGCGGCAAGTCAAACGACTTTGTCGATAGCAGTATCCCATTGTCAGCGGCGTAAAAACACCGAAGCATTGGCACCCGTCGGTATAGCAGACATACACCCGCAAAAACGTTTGATGGGCCGCTTTTTTTTCACGAATCAGTTTAGTATACATTATGGAAAATATAACATTTCTTTTCAGTTTTCTTTGACTGGTTATGATCTACGCACAGTATATACAGTAAATAAAAATGAGCAACGGAAGCGTGTGTTAGTTTCGTTTGAGACGCAGTTAAATGTGTTAAAAAGACTTGACAGAGGGGAATCTTTAAAAAAGCTTTGTGACCAGTTTAACGGGAACCTGGGATTAACCGACCAAACGGGCAACCGGCCCGGGTGTCAGTCCCAACTAGACCGGTTAAGAGGGGTTCTACTGTATTGATATTACAGTACAACAAATGCTTTGTAGCTTACTCAATAAAAACAAATATACTGTATAAATTTACCTGTATGTACTATAGATACAAAATACATTTACTCTATGTGACAGAAAGAAAAACCAAGTATGGTATAGTAATCATATAAAAAACTTACGTCATTTTTTACCAAAAAAGTTCTTAATGCTTAATTGTTTCTCGCATTGAACTCTGCATTTGACAGCTTCATCTCGAAGTCGGCGGAGGAACAATATATCCATTGGGGAAGCTCCTTGCTGCTCAAAATATCGTAGGGCACCCTCCACAGCTTTAAACCCTTCACTGTGGCTCATTTTTTGATCTTCCACATTGTTAGATGTGTCTTTATCTTCTGATGCGTTTTCTTCAGTTTGTTCTTTTTCTTTAACCATCTCGATAATTTCATCATCAGAAAGAAGATTCTCTGTTGCATCCTGTTCCATCCATTCCCCTACATCACCATCACTGATGTTTTCACATCCGGAAATTTTCTTAATCAAGTCGACCAGGGCTGTATCTTCCTCCTTAGAGACATCAGTGAACGAATTCCCAGAATGGTCCAGTAATTTTTTCCAAGATCACACTAATGTTATTGGCTCCAATTCATCCCAAGATGTAGCAATCCATTCAATAACGTCTAACAAGTCAATATTTTTCAGCCTAGTCACTAGTTCTTGGCCTTCGTCAATCGCTGTCACAAGTATGGAAAGAAGTTTGCGGCGGTATCTTTTTTCATTGCCGCTAGGACACCTTGGTCCATAGGCTGACACAGTGCAGTGACATTAGGTGGCAAAAACATAGTTTTTATATCGCAATCAGCTCTTCCAACAGCATCCGGGTGTGAGGTAGCATTGTCTAAAATCAAAATGGCTTTCCTTTCAAGCTTTTTTGATTTTAAAAACCCTTCTACAGATGGGACAAATTGGTTATAAAACCAATCTTTGAAAATTGTTCCTTCCATCCATGCATTAGATTGGTTTGTGTACCATACTGGCAGTTCATTCATATTTTTCACATGCTTGAAAGCACGTGGCTTTTTAACTTTTCCAATTAAGCAAAGTTTTAACTTATGCTCACCAGTTGCATTGCTGCAGGCCATTACCGTAACTCTTTCCTTGCTCCGTTTGTAACCCGGGAGGGATTTCTCATGTTTTGAAGCCAAGCTTTTTTCAGGTAACATACGAAAATTTAGTCCAGTCTCGCCACAATTGGAAATTTGGTCACCAGAAAGTCCTTCACTTTCAATAAACTGTTGAAAGTTTTCCTTAAATTTCAAGACACTCTCATTGTCACCGGAAGGTTTTTCACCACATTTGCCGGCACTGACGACTGGCTCAGACTAAGCTATCTGGCAGCAGGTTGGCGGAAGTGGTAGCGATGGCGAGCGGATGGAGGGGGGGCACATTCCTCTTAGTGCGATGACCGGGCAAGTATGACAGAGCGATCAAAGTTAATGCCCACTTTGGGATCTACCGAACTTTTACGAACATTGCTGTTTTTAGCAATATATTTTTTCCCGTCGGGGTCGCCTAGTTTTCCGGACTGCCGGGTTATCGAGTGCCGAGTTTGCGAGACTCTACTGTATTAAATTTGCGTACAAAAATCTAGTATTATTTTTATCCAATTCACTACTTTACAAATTAAATTAAGAGGGGATTACTTACATGGGTCAACATAAATCAGTTGAGATAAAAATCTATCCTTTCCCAAGTTTACATCACTGAACCAAAATTCCATCAGATGTTTGATAGAATTATACAATTGCTTCTTTCTTTTCCTTGCTAATTTTGAAGATATGTTGTCTACCTCTACTTCCTTCGCTTCCGTTGGTTCTAATTTATCTTCTTCACCCATGACTTATGCTTTCCTAGAACTAATCAAATCAGAGAAGTTAGCAATTTTTTTAACTGGCTACTTTTAATTAGGAATGATTTACATAAAGATTACTGCATTTGTTTATACAAATAATATAGTAAATCAATGGGTATTTTAGAAATGGTGCATGCACAATAAAGCAACAGTCTACCTGTTTTTTTAAACTGTTCTGCATTAAGTTATTATAATTTTAATCTAATTTATATATAAAAAACAGTGTCAGAAATTTGTTTCATTGTTTGCATAAACAAAACATTTATGACAGTTATTAAAAAATAATAAATTTAAAGACTGTGTATACTAAGGTGATGTAAAGCTAAAATATGTAATCAATTTTGTAAACAAGAACATGAACAGAGGTACTAGAACATGGTACAGAGAGGGAAAGAATTTCAATAAATAAGAGAGCACAGCTCCAGCGGGGAGACACTCATATATTTTGAAGCGATTTTAGTCTGTTATGTTGTCAGATTGAAGTATTGCTTGGTGTGAAAACCATATGAAGTTAGAGCATGTTCTTGGGTGAAAAATCATTAGTAAAGTATCGAATCAAAATCATGTCTCCAGAAACGTTATAGTGCCAGGACGTCGTCGTAAAAACAAAAAGAAATAACAAATATTAAATTCATTAAGAGATGAAATTACGTTCACAAAGAAAGAAGAAAAGACATTATTTCAAGCTTATACAAGTCGTTGAAATTAAAGCCAAGCCAAAAGACAATCACTGAGAATAAATAATTCACTAAAAGATGTACGAACTGACCAGAATCACATTCTCGGTTAACAAGTCTTCAGTGTATCTGAAGCATCACTGAATCTGAACTTAAGTATCTGAGAAGAACACTCAAGACATTACAGCATAATCATCGAGGATTTACGTCTCACCAGACTGTAGCCACATCTCTTCAACAACATCTTACCCGGTAGGTTTTTTGTAAAATTTAATTTAATATAGGCCTACTTTATCTCTGAAATAAATAGTTAAATTCATAAATAGACATTTTAGTTTAATATAATTTAATGTTAAACAGTCGGTACATGATGGAATTCCATGATAATGGAAATAATGAGATGATTATTTAATTCCACAAAACAGCTTTAATTGCGACATATGTTTCGCCGTTAGGCATTTTCAAGCAACTGAAAATGCCTAACGGCGAAACATATGTCGCAATTAAAGCTGTTTTGTGGAATTAAATAATCATCTCATTATTTCCATTTTAGTTTAAATTAAAATCAAACTTAGTTTATGTCCTGCTCTGCTAGTAGAGTTGTAATATATGAAACAGTTCAGTATTTTGAAACAGCTCAGTATTTACTTTTCAATAATTAATAAACAAATCCCAACTTACACAAAAACAGAATACTAACACAATCTATCCGCGGAAGTTGACAACTCAATTTTAACATTGTAAATATAGGATATATGATTCAGTCCCATCAGAGGAAATTAATAATAAATACGCAAGGGAAAACCGATGAAAGAAAACCTGGCCTATTGAAACTTTAATATGTTGGCTATCTGCCATAAAAAGCCCGAAACATAAACCAAAGCCGTTAAATAAATAAATAAAGGGATAAGTTGACAAACACGATACCAGTGAAAGCAAATATTCCATGACAACACGACCTAGCCAGTACAAAAAAGGCATAATAGCAAATTATCCCAAAATATTGAAATATACTGTGGGATGAAGAATTAAATTATTTTTCAAATGGTCATCTCACAACTTTAATAAAGGTCCGTTTAATTAAATACGAAGTCTTCAAAGGTGATGAACTTAGGGAAATTTACCAAGTCAAGTTACAGACGAAGCTAAGCCTCGCCTCCAGCATGCTTTGTGATTGGTTGACGCCATTCGTGGCGGCGATCTTCAAATTGTCTTAGAGATTAGCAATTTTTCTAAATTAATAATTCAGGCATAAATAAAGAGTTTGTTTCTCAAAAATTAGTTTTAAATTAAATAGAATTAGTGAGAACATTAAATGATGTGGATGATTATTAAAAGAGAGAGTTCAAAAGTGTCAAAATTTTGAATATCTAATTTATTTGTTATTATGGGCTACTTATTGGCCTCTTTTCTATCTTCAATGATGTAGGCCTATGTGATTTGCCAAATTCTAACTCTACGCTAATTATAACATATTTGAAATTTATATGTGCTATTGGTGTACCATAAGTTTTGTTTAGCGGTACCATAATGGTTTCTAGTACCCATCATATAAATGTTTCACACAATTGGGAGGATCTTTTTATTTATAATAGTACCATGAGTCATTAGTTTTGGTCATGTTTAAAATTTGTTTGTATCTAATACAGTATGTTCACTAACCTATGACAGACATTACATATTCAAGTAGCACATGCTTATAGTCTGGGGTACAGAACTCTTTTTTTGAAGTTATTAATACTTGTCTGAAACTTTGTGATGGGCTTCATTTTAACATAACTTATATGTGGACATTCTTTTTATATGTGGACATTCTAGGAAATGGGCAGTTAGTTAATCTGGAAACTGGAAAACATGTAAATTTAAAGACGTACTGTATGAAAAAGGTATGATTAACCTTTTGCTTTCCACTTGAATCGTATGATAAAATAATACAAAAATAATTTATAAATTCGGCCTAAAAAAATATTGAGCCATTTGGCGAGACCTCTGCCCCATGTCAAAATAACAAGGGTATGAAAATTTATCAACAACCAGCTGATTTTCACGCAATTGTAGTAGGTACAATCAAATGGTCATACAGACCTATAATATTCATGGGCAGTAGTTTCAGTCCTACACTCTAAACATGTCAATTTTACGATAACCCTTTTACTGATGAATAACCACCATTTCTTTTTTTCTTTTTCTTCTTTTGAAATGAAGCGTAGAACACAATAAAAACAATGAGTGAATGAGTGAGTGAGTGTGTAGCCTATACCCATATCGAGTGAAACCAGTCATCACTCTAGTAAGAACTCCACTGTACAGTGGAAAACCTGAACTATGAGTACAACTAACACTGACAAGGCCAAATATTACAACACTAGATTCAGATCAAAAGGGAAGGGTGGTCCATAGGTGCTGCAAGGGCTCGTTCTGCTACAAGCATCACCCGCTAACTTCGTGTCAAGCTAATTCAATGGTAAAACTGTTACATCAGTATTACGAAAATGTTGTAACATGTTACCTCGTGGTTCTTAAGTAAGGAGTGCTTTTTGTGTAAATATTTGAGTGAAAACCAGGACATCAAGAAAAAGAAGAGGGTGTAAAGCAGTTTTCAAAAGAAAATAAGGTGGTAAATGTTTACTGTAAGGTAACTTGGAATTTTTGGAGTTATTTTTTAATGTCTACTACATTTCTTACTTCTTAAGAAAAAATAATGTTTTCCTTGCAAAGCGCAGATCACTATTTTGCACTGAAAAATCATAATCTAAAAACTATCAAATCGACGGGTTTATAGGTTACATATAATGGCAAGACATAATAGGAATAAGAATATTGTATGGTTTGACCCATGTGCATTACACAATGACTAAGCTAGATCGCTATTTCATATCATGACAGGTTTGGCCAGGTACGAAAATCACCTGGATAAACTATTCGTACGTTTATTAAACTTAATCATTTAATCAAATTATTAACTTCAATAAACGTACGAAAAGTTTTTATATATATATATACCCACCTGGACAAATCTGTCGTGATATGAAATATCAATCTAGTGTAATCATTGTGTAATGTGCACCTATCAAACCATATGGTATTAAAATTCCCATTATGTTTTAACCTATAAATACTTTGGATTTGGTAGTTTTTAGATTGTGATTTTTCAGTGAAAAAAAGTGACCTCAGCAATGTAAACATATTCTTAAGAAGTAAGGTATGTAGTAGATGATAAAAAAAATCCTGAAATTTAGGAGCCGCCTTTAAAAGTAAACAATTACCAAAATAATGTATGTAGAACATAATTTTTAAAAATCGACAAAAATACCGGTAACTTTCTTTGTAAACAATTACTGTATTACAATGATGGAAAAAAACGCTATTTTGAAGACGAATTGCCTAGATTTCGCACTTAAATCGCTTGGACAACATTTATATGTATTTACTATTGTTTCAACAGAAGGTATGTACTATGTAGTACACTAAATTTCACTAAGTCGCTCCGACAAGTACACTACCACTACATATTTACCCATAAGGGTAACAACTAGAATAGAAAATAATAAAAAGGAAAAATTTGTATAAATGTTGTAAAAATTCATAAAACATAATATAGAAATACATATTTCAAACTTACCTCTAACACAAATCTTCACCTGTAACAAACTAAAATATTACCTAATATTCTTATATTAAATGATTACCATCCTACAACCTATACCTACATACATACATAATCCTTACAAATAATACAAAAAAATTATAAACAGTAAACATTTTAGTCTGTCACAGATTCCGAGTGTCTAATCTATGGTTAATGTTGAAATCATCTTTAAAGATTACATATAAGTGAAACTCAAAGTTGAATTATTATTATTATTATTTTTTAATGTAGTTATTTATCCCCACGACATTGCACGTCTTATCCCCACGACAAATAAACAAATAATTTAAATGATATAGTTCTTTAGTATATAACATAATTGTTTATAATAATAAATAATATTTTATCTATCAATGTAATAATAAATGGATGAAATTTGTTGTCTTTTACATCATACTTCTTTGTTTTTAACACCCGAGTCCCGAATACTACACCAAAGATTTTGAATAAAAACAACACCAGGAATATATTAGTATATCTTCGAAAACTCTCAAGTAAGATTTAATCGTAAAAATTAATCCTTATTTTCTAAAATTTAACAATTGTTACGAAAAATAAAAGTTATTACCTTCACATATTTCGGAAAATTATTATTGAAATAATTCTTACAAAATATATGCCTTATTGTGTTATGTGGACGGGATAATTTTTAAAAGGGAATATTAATATACCGTGGTTGATTAACGTGGTTGTTGACACTGGATTCTTCAGGTAAAGCGAAAACTTTTTCAAGCCAAATTAGGTTAAAAACCTACAGGTGTATAGACAGATTGTGACGGATTTATAAAGGATTACAATATATTATTATGTACTTTATATATGTCTAGTAAAAGTATTAAACTCGACATCCCATTGAGGAATTAACTCGTGTCCCAGCAACAAGAAGGTCAAAAAAGTGTTCAATTTATTGTTTTGTGGGTATACTAAAAAACACAACACACAAATATTAAAGAAGGCCCAAACATTACAGCTTCAAACATAGTCTATTGGCTCAAATACTCCATCACCGAGGCAAATGGGGTTTAGTGAGCTATTTTTTAAGTTATACGCTAAAATAATTAGGTTCTTTCAAATACTGAGGCAATCCATTTAAACATGAGTAATGTTCAAATATTTTTAGTCTTTAATTGTTTTAGTAGCTGTTGATGGAATATTCATGTTGGTGCTGATTGACATCATTCCGATTCGATTTAATAAATAGTATCATTTCAAAATATAAATACAAACAAAGTTATGTAAAGATATTTATATTTTGAATACATTTCTATACAAATCTTTATATTTTAAATTACAATTTAAACTATTTCTTTCTTTTTCGTAATGGAAAATATTCATGGACTTCACAGAATTAAATCAATTATATCAGATGTGTGAGTATAGATAAGTATACATCGCCTTAATAGTGGCAAAACTGTCATTTCTTATGATTGCATGAAGTTTATAACTCTCTGAATTAAGCTTATTATAAAGAAAATGGACAATACGAGATTTCCAGTTTAACCTTTCACAAATAACAACTCCCAGAAAGTATAAACAGTCTTTTATAAAAAAGGAATCTATATTTAGACCTTTCTTTCGGGTTTTCGCTTATCTCCAAAATCTATTTTTAGTTTGTTACACACATGCACAGACTACAGACATTTCAAAAAAAGGTTTTGAGAATAGTCACTAAAACACCAAGGTGCAACAGAGTTAGAATCTTACACAAAGACCTAAATGTGCCGTTCATCAAACAACACATCCAGAGACTATCATTTAATCTCTACAAGGGACAAGGGGCCCAGGCACCAACATTAACACTAATACCGTCATTGGGAAAATATGACACAACATTTGATAAACACAGAGGGCTGCTGTCCTTAATCAAATGACCGAGCTTGATCTCCCATTGAGCCCTTAAGGCATGTACGTGTAATTGTAGCCTACTACATACCCAAGTCTAACCGCTTTGCTTTTAGCTCTGTTTCAGACCAAAGAGTGCACCGCAGCGCCACGAGCGGAACTGTTGCCACCAGGACGAAGTTGCTTGCAGTTTAAACTTTGCAGTTTTGCACGCCTATTTCAGTATCGAGTAGGAGTAGGCATCGAAAGAACATGTAGTTTGTACTGTTTGTAACTCCTCCAATAAATTCACTAACATGGTATTTGTAAGATAAAACTACCCACTACTCCTCCTTCAACTTGTATCCACCAAACCTGGGTCTGGATGATCAGTTTTTACCTTACTGGGCTCTATCCTAGCCAATTCTTTACCTCAAACTTCGCGCGGATACAAAACTTTCTTAATTTTCCCACATTTAATATCTCGATATGTCCATGGGAAAAGCTTCTCAGCTTGAAAATAGAAAACCTTTCCTGATTTCGTGATAGGGGTACTAATAGAAAGGAAAGTGGTTTTTAGTAAGTAAGAATCTCAGAATATTGGGAAGATCTGATGTGTTCCTTTGTATTTTGAAAATTTCCACTTTTCATAAGAAATTTTTAAAAAGCAACAGACGGTGGAAAGTAGATTGTGATTTTACTGACAGTGTGACAGTACACTACTCCATCGGACTAGCTACTAGCTAGTAGTGCTACTGCTAGTCTGCTAGTACAGTGTATATTGTATATATTATGGAAATGGTTTAAAATATTTTGGCGTTTTTAATTGAGTTTGTGTGCAAAAGATTAATAGTTTTTGGAGTGTAGAATGGCAACCTTAAATATTGTGGTTAAAAAAGTTAATAAAGTGTATCACGAAGGGGTCAGTGAATTTATTTTTTGGAAATTGCTTTTCAAAATATTTTTAGGTTATGTTAGATAATTTGACTGATTTTGGTAAACTTAAGAGATACATTTTCTAACATCACTAAAATATTTATGGCATTTTTTTAGTGTGTTTGGGTTAAATGAGTTAACCCTTCCTTGTTTCTCTTGAATTAGGAATAATGTTGCTGTCCTCATGGAAGGTAGACAAAGAAGGTCTTTTTTGACTCAAGTTGCATTGTTTTTTTTTAGACCTGACCGAAATGTGAATACACTGCTATTTATTGGTGAGCCTAGTTCCTTTGTTTTTCTGAACATCAGTGACAGTTCATGTTTGTCTTTACTGACTGTTCCTATAACAATGAGTTGATGTTTGTCTCTTAGTGAGTAGCCAGTGGGACAGATTATCAAGAGTTAAATTGTTGTATACATTGCCTATTAGGGACTATTCTCTCAGTTAATATCACTGACCAGTATTTATGCTTTGTAGCTTCCCCAAGATTTTAGTTGCTAATAGTAATGCAAACTTAAATTATTTAACTTGTTTGTCATTAATCAGATACTTTTTAACCTTGCTAAACAATTTCCAAGTATCAAAATCCATCTTATTTTGAATACAAATTATGATTTACCATTATTTAAAAGCTAGGTAAGTTAGTATGTTACAATTTTCACTGGAGTAGCCCGAGTTTATCAACCATGGTTAGCAGACATCTTTCTGATGCTAGCATGCAGTGGGACATATATTATGAATTTTATTTCAACTGCATATAGTTAAACTTGAAACTAAATTCACCAGATCAAATACTGTATTGTTGGTATTTACTTTTGTACAATCAAAAGTACTTTTCTTTGGCGAAAAATATTGAAGCACATTATAATATAAATAAAAGGATAATTAATATTGATGTAACAAGGAAATTATTTGTTTTATACAATACTATTTATATTTATTGATGCTATTATGAATTACACACTTATTAGTAATTCTGTTTGCCTAGCCTTTTCTTTAGTAAATCCTAAACAAATATTAAATTTATCACAATATAAATGATTTTTTGATTTCATTACTCCAATTCAATTCTTCTGAGCACTAAACAAATTGAAAGAATATTACAACTTAATACAAGTAAAATACTGTACTTAAATAAATGAATGATTAATTTGTGAAATGTGGTGAATATGAGATAAATACAATCAATAGGAATACAATTCTCGGAAGCGCCGCCCCATCCGAGAATTATGGCCAAAGCAGGCTGTTCACAGGCGGCCTACCGTAGTGACCGTCTCGCCCATATAAAGGTGTACAAGGGAGAGTTAGGGAAGAGAAAGTTGTTCACAGAACTACTACTGTGAATCATCCCCAGCAACACCCACCGTACAAGTGCTGTCCCTTTTCCTTATTGGCCCCAACCCCCAACGCTAGCCATTGTAAGGCGGTGCTTCATTCTAGACTCTCGATGAACGAATTATAGGATGTACTTCATTTCATTTCATTTATTTTGGCCATGAGCAAAATACAATTGTATAGACAATTATTAAATTTATGCAAACAGTACAATCAATTAATTAGTAAAATAGTGCACTTATTATTTAGATCATATGAGTAGTGAGTAGAAGTGGTATCATAAACTCATACTTACTCGTTTTAGTGATGGGTTAGGTACCATAATGACACCCAGCACCCAACAGATTATTTCATTTTGTTTTTCTTTTGATTTTAGGAAAACATTACTGGAGTTGTTATAGTTAGTTCTCCAACAGATATAAAGCATGATGGAATAATTTTAACTATCGAAGGTACAGTCAACTTGCAACTTAGTCCGAAAAATGTTGGGATCTTCGAAGCATTTTACAACTCAGTTAAGGTGATTGATTATTATAAAAATATCTCTCAGTATAACTTAGATGTGTTTCATTTTTTAGTTGTCATCTACAAATAGTTAAACTTTAAGTTTGGTTATCAATTAACTTTTAAAGAATGAAGAGAAGCCAGATAAAAAATTATTTTAAAATTAGGTTTATGTTACAAAAGACTAATGATTTTATTTAAAAATTAAATTTATGTTTTGTAATTCATTTTACCCTATTTAATATATCCTTATTAAATAATAATGTTTTTTTTCACTTTTTCCAAAGATAGTAGGGAGTAGGGCCCCGATTATCGGAGCTAATATGGACCAGAGAACACTCGGATAACCAGAAACTCGGATAACACAGGCAGACAGACCGGCGAACGAGAGTGTCACCCGTCGCCATTGAAATCAATGGTAGTGTGTGCGTTTTCAGCCGTCAGTCTGTGTTATGGGCATTACAAAGACGTTTTGGGGTTGATACAGTAATAAATAAAGACGTAAAATTGAATTAAAAAATTGAGTTTACTTTATTACGAAACCCACAGTACTGCACTGTACTAAATATTACGTTCATATTATAAAAAAATACAGAAATATGCTGTACTGAACAGCAAATAAAAATACAGTTTTTGTAAATCAAAATTCTAGCCTACAAATCTAAAACAAGGTCAATGGTGAATATGAAAATACACTTAAAAAGAGCTACAGTATTGAAAACTGTTTTGTACAGGTACTTTACCAATGAAAATTGAATTTTAAAACTAAGCCTACTTCTTGAAAAAGTTCATCAAAGTTTTCTGCTTTACTGAACTGGCCCGCTTCTTTGCAGCACAGTAAAATAGCGAGTAAAATGACCGAGCAGTCACCCTACTCCGCTTGCTCGCTACGGTACTGTACAGTTTACAAACACTCGGTTACTTGGGGCTCGGATAATCGAAGCCCTACTGTAAATGTTTTAATTTTAAAAAGTCATATCTGTAGCTTTTAACTGCCAATTGTCTTGTCTGAGATGATCAAACAAGCTTTGTTAATAAGTGTTACCATCATAACCACATAAAGTGTTCAAATAGTCAGTTTTTGGATTCTATTTTAACTACAAGAGTCTAGCTTTTACACAATATATTGTCAAACAGGAAATTTATTATTATTATTATTATTTATTTTATTTTATTTTTTTGTAGCAGTGACACAGTAAAAAACCAGTGCAGAACCACCTCATTTTTGCATGTGTAAATATTTTTGTTTGTTTTTAATTTAGTTTTCAAAATATAACATTTTCTTAAAAGAGTTAATTTTATTTATGTATTTTTTTTACAATATCCTTGTAAATTATGTAAAAACGCTGGAAAGTGAGGTTCAAAGCCGTAGGCAGTTATAGGGTTTATCTTCTGTAATTTTATATTTTCTATATTAGTTTGGGCTTTTGGTAAATGTTTAATAAAATTGCAACATGTTCATAGCCAATACAGTTGATCTCGTGTACTTTGGAAATAGCTGGACCTGGAAAAATGCCTGCAGGAAAAACAGAAGTACCTTTTGAGGCACCCCTACAGCCTCGGTCAAACAAAACATTGTTTGAAACCTATCATGGTGTATTTATTAATATACAATATACAATGCGTTGTGACCTCAAGCGTAGTTTCTTGGCGAAAGATGTATTAAAGGTTGCAGAATTTATTGTAGAGAATAAGGTTAGTATACAAATCTTAATTATGACTTAATTTGTTATTAAATAATGGGTTAGACTCTGTTATCTGTCCACCACTATTTTATCAACCCCTAACCTAGGTTAGTTTTGCTTACCTTTTTTAACAGTAATCTAAAGGAAGTATATTATTAAAAAAGAGTTTAATAATGTTATTATATTTGACTGAACTACAAAAAACAAAACAAATTATCGTAGACTATCTAGTAGTAATTACTGTGGTGGCCAAAAGTTTCTGATCTCGTGGAGAATTTTAACAGAATGGGTTAACATTCTGTACATTGGTCTTTTAGCCACATATATTCACACAAATAACCGCCCGGGAATTTATAGTTGGAACTATAAATAGTTGCACAAAATAGTGAAATAAGATTCATAAAATAGTGAAATAAGATTCATAAAATAGTGGCAGACCGATAATGAAATCTAACTAATAATGTTTACAATCTAATCATATGAGCAACTAATGCAACAACCTTATAACTACTAGGTTCAACAGTAATTAAAGAAAAGAACTTTACAACAACAACAATATTGATATAAAAAATTTAAAAAATCATACCTCTAATTCATCTAATATCCTCTAAATTCCTTAATATTTTTATATATTTAACAAGCAATTTATACATTTTATTAAATGGTCATACTGGTTCTTCAAAATATGTAATAATTTATAAAGTCTGCACTTAATGTTTTAATTTTATTGGACTACTATAGCGCTTTATTGCCTTATGCATTTTAATTCAGTCTAGTTGCAAACTTTTAAACTAATTGAAGCACAATTGAAAATGAGCACAAGAGAATACATATAACAAATTGGGGTTATTTTATTTTGAAATCAAAGAAACAAAATTAAGTACTTATTAAATTATAATAGACAAAAATTGACCAACTTTAATATTTAAAAGACAAGAAAAACAGAAAATTTTATTGTCCATAAATGTCTTCAATTAAAATATGATTTGAAATTCATGAATCATTAACATAGATATGGGTATCCAACAAATTATTTCGATTTTTTATAATTTGTCTGTTACTAATTTATAGTTTCTCAATCACTTTAACATATAAAAGCTAATCTACAAAATGCATCTAGTTTCTAATTTATGTTGCTCACGGCTACTTAATAATTATTAAAATATCTGTCTATATCAGTTTTTCCCTATTACTTGTTCATAATATCACACAAGAAATCTTAATATCAGGGAGGGGATGGTGCTGCCTTTTCCCAAGAAACATATTTATATTACAAAATCAATTTGGACTGTCTCCAGGTAATCCAAACTGAATTAGCAATAGTTAGTTGTTCATGTGCAATTATAGCGAATGAAATCATGAGTTCAGATTATCTAGTTCAACTTGGAACTTTAAAGTACTTGATTGAAAATGGGTATAAACACTCAACAACAACTACAAAAAAAAAAAATAAAATAAATAAAAAATATATATATATATATATAAGTCCTATCTATTCTGTTCAAAGTTGTATAGGGGAAAAAAGATATTTAGTTTGTAAAGATAGATGGAGATATGGAACTTAAAATAGCTAGATCTCACCAGATAGTCAAATTCTTGTTATATTGTTCTCTTCTTAAATATATTGAACCATATTTTAATAAAACACTACTTTTATTAATCGCACTATCTTTAGATGGTTTACTACTCTGAGAAGTTAGTGGATGCTCTGACCAAAACTGGATTCTGAAATCTTCAATGATGGAACAACGCGTCTATTCTCTCCGTGGCCTTTCTTCAAAATGGTTGATTTCAATAATGCACTTAATCGGCGTCTCCGAAGTTTGAACACTCCCACCTTCTGAATGATTGTTGCTGTCGATATGTGCCCATTTAAAGGATAATGAACACATTTAATATCTTTCTAAATGATTTGATGGTATGAATTTTGAAAACATATTATTTTAATTAAATAAAAGATATATTAACAAACAAAATGACTAAATACCATCTCTTATATAATTACATGCTCAAATATGTAATTTGAATAAAATTTGAATACAATATACATTGAAAATCCATTACAGCTTCCTTAACTATAACGACCAATCAGCGAGGAGGATCCGTTGTAGCTAGCGGATATCTCAAGAATCGACCATTTTAGAAATGATAAAGAGTGTTATATATTGTCTTCTAGCAAATTATTGGTATGAGATTGGGAATTTTTGCAAAAGGGATTTATTATGCATCAGATTATGTTTGATACGATGGTGTTATTAGTTTTCTCTACCGACTTGTTGTCCTTTCACAATCTTTAGAAAAGGTTCTAAGCGCATCTAATTTCTAATGTTAGGCCGATCTATACTGATTTTGACTTATAAATTCTGGCTTGCACATTCTTTTTTATAAATTTTGAATAATTTTCCTAGATAGATGAAATAGTTTAGATTAATGTTGATGTGAGTATTAATATAATATAATGTCAGGAAATATTTTAATTTGACGCTTTTCTGATCAAAAGTCGGAATAATTTAAACTTAGGCAAATAGTTAGATAAATCATTTTTTTCCTTTTTTTTCCATTACTGTTGAGACCGATGGTTCTTGGTGGAATTCCATGTTTAAAGATAATAAAACACAATTATTTATTTTGTAATATCCACTTTTTATTTGGCTAGACTAAAAGTGGATATTACAAAATAAATAATTGTGTTTTATTATCTTTAAATCATTTGTTCGGAATTGTTACGGTACGAGTTTTTGGCGGTCGATTATGATTGAATGAAATATTTGAGATGCCTGTTTGAATAAATTCCTTTAAACATCTTTTCGAATTGTTTCAGTTTAACCTCTTATTTTGGCCTAATAAAATGATTTTTAGGTTAAAATTTCATTCCTTAACTATAAAAGCTATATTTTTTTGTCATAGATGTTAACTAGTGGAATGTCAATCTGTTTGAAATACGCTATGGCAGCCCATTACAATGACCTATGGGTAAACAAAAAAATATATTGCAACCATTTGAAATGGATTGAAAGATTTTAAATTTTTAAATGTGTGTCACATTTTATTAAAATTTGTGTTTACTAAATTGAAGAAAAAATAAACTAAATATAGACCAAGTACTTTTATACCTAGAAACGTACCACTGTTGTCAATTTTTACCCGTTGTTACAAAATTTGATATGAATATCCACAGTATGGTTATTGAGAGAAGAAAATAATTTTGTAGTACTATTAACTCACAAATTGGAATTTTTGGAGCGATGATGACTAACAACTTTTTATTGGGTCTTGGAGGCCATCTATCCTTGATCAAAATCAGAGCCATTTTCAAGAAAACCCAAATTTTGAATTTATTTTTGTAGCTACCAATTAAAAAAATTAATAAAATCATTTAAAAAATAAAAATTCTGAGATCACAATATGCACACAAATACTGTAAATTTTATTAAAATCAATGTATGAGTTTAGGCTATAAAATACTGCACATACACCATTACAAAACTACTTTTTTGAACTTGGTGGACCTCTAAACTGACATATTCGCAAAAATATCGATTTTTTGATTTATCACAGCTTTCTCTATACTGTGGATATGTGAGTGTCTCACAGAAAAATTTGTATCTAATTGGTGAAAAAATGTTTTGATGCATAAGCTGGCACCAACCACAAAATTAAAAACAAAATATTCAAAATTACTGTATGTGTATTTTAAACATTGTATGTAAACAACTAGTGTTATGTATAATTTTGGCATTTAACAACTATCAGCAGAAGTAGTTTTGTTTAAAAAATATATGTAAAATTTTTTCATAATGTGGCAAACTTTTCTCAAATGCAATTTGTATCCTACACACTTTAATCTTAATGAACACATTATGATAAATAAGCAAAAACAAAATAATATATATTCTTTGAAATATTATTTAAATATTCCTATTATATTTTAGGATTTATATAATTTTGAAATTGAACACAATTTGTTACGTAATAAAAATGTATTCTTGTTTCAGCCATCAGCATGTGAGAAAGTAGTGTTAAATCCAATCAAATTTTCTATTATGCCAGAATCATTGCAAAATGTACGAGACCGCTCACACATTCCTCGCTTTCATGTTTCTGGTGTTCTTGATTCAACTGTTTGCTGTTTAACAAAACCTTTTACAGGAGAGGTTAGTACAAATAATTTAAATTTTTTTAATATTCATAATCTGTATTTCCTGTCCTTATAGAGGCAACAATAATTTTCGACTACCCATTCAATCCTAATTATTATAAATGAAATGTTAATTATATGGTACAGAATTACAAAGAAATGAAAACTAGTAGGCTACGATGTTTTGGTAGACACTTGTATATTTCATCCAGCACAAAGAAAAACTAAGGAAAAATAGAATTATTATTCTTATAATGAAATAGATTAGCTATATGCGGCATTTACATAGCAGAATGCTAACATTATTATTATGTTCTTACTTTTCGACTTCTAAGTTCGTAGACAACAAAATTGCAAAAAATTCTGATAACTTTTGGTTTGAGACATACACCTAGAAATCTTCAGAAATTTAGTATTTTTTAAAAAAATCTCATTATTTCAAGGACTATTGAGACTGAACAAATATTTAGCACTACCTTTCTCAATTGATTTATTTCTAATTAAAAATATAGTAGCATCATAATTCTTTGATATACACCCCTATCACATTTTAAATGAATTTAGTTATGTTGTTGTATTCAAGTAGTTATGAATTCAACAGTTGTTGCAACTTCTATGAATCTACAATTCATGTGCTCCCTTCTTCTCCTGCTGTAAGAGTTTCCATCTCAAGTCTAAGGACAAGCGAACTCTCCAAGCAAATTGCATCTGACCTTTCTTGTTGGACAGAAGCAAATATAAGAATGTGGTAGAGTTTGTTACAAGGCACTGGCCCTCATAAATCAGAAAGCATATGCATAGAAGAGGCATATTCACTGGGGAGACTCTGTGCAGGAAAGGTGACAAACAAGAGGGAAAACAATTCTTCATCAGTGTTAAACCTTTATTGCTCAAATTCATAACTTCCCATTTCAGAGCCACCATGCAAGTCATTAAGGAAGACTAAAATATTTTTGTAGACTCAAAATGAAACCTTTATGTCTCTTGACTTAGACTAATGACACTCAGATTGTTTATTATTAGATTAAATATGATTTACCTAATTCATTAACTTTACATATATTGTTATGCAAATTGCAGTAACTTATATCTATGGTCACACTTTTTATCGATTGTCAGAAAATATTACTAATTATTGAAGGTATGTGAAAATCTTTACATAATTAACATTTTTAATTAAGTGATATTTTATTAAAAAGAACACAACCAACACATTTAAAAAGGAAATATTTAACACCTATAATTATTAATTGTACATATAATTCTTGATTTACATTTCAGCTTTATGTAGAGCATTGTGAAGTTGAGATAAAATCTGTTGAGCTGCAGCTAGTACGAGTGGAGACTTGTGGCTGTGCTGAAGGTTACGCTCGCGATGGTCAGTAATATTTGAATTTTGGTTTTCATTATTATTTATATTAATTTTATGGGAGTTTCATGGTATTAAATAGTATTTATTTCAATATTATCAATATTTTTTTAAACAAAAAGTAGAGAAAAAAGACAAATATAATGCTAAATATCTATCACAAAAACAGAAACTAGATAGGCTTGTTAAGGAACATACTGGATTTAAAAATATATCTTCACATATTTCAGAACCTAAATTTTACAATAGGGTAGTCAATTTATCAGATGTTCAGTTTAATGATGTAGAAACCGGGTTGTTGTCCAAAGGTTTTAAATACGCACCTGTATCACAACCAGATGCGTCTCAATTTGAAAACCTAGCTTTAGACTCGGATTTAGCAATAAATAATGATATTACAACTAAACACATTTGTGCTAATATAATTAAAAATAATTTTCTGGCTTGTGATAATACCAAATTTAGTAATAAAGACAATAGAGTAATTAAAGATATTAAGAAAAAGTTAGTTGATAACAACCTGGTGGTAACTAAAGCAGATAAAGGTAATTCTATAGTTATTTTACCCTCAGATAATTATTGTAAAAAAGTGGATAATTTGTTAGAAACCAATTCGTTTGTACAATTAAAGAAAGACCCAACAAATGAAAAAACTAAAATTGTTAAATTGACTGTAGCTCATAATAAATGTATTTTTAGTGATTTTCATTCTAAAACTCTTCCTGTAATGAATAGTATGGCTCCCAGATTATATGGTTTGATTAAACTGCACAAACCCGATATTCCGATCCGTCCAGTTGTTTCCTTTGTACAGTCCCCTTCATATAATCTGGCTAAATTTACCAATACCTTTTTAAAGAAAATTTCACAATTTCAACCTAAATTTGGATTAAAAAACTCATTAGAATTAGTAAATAAGATTAAAGATATTAAAGTGCCTTTTAACGCTAAAATTGTGTCATTTGACGTTAAAAGTTTGTTCACAAGTATTCCTGTCAAAGAGTGTTTGAATAGTGTTGAAGCATTATTAGATCATACCAAAGTTGACCCTTGCACATCTATAGAATTGATTAATGTAATTAAAGTATGTCTCGATCAAAATTATTTTAAATTTCAAAACAAGGTTTTTGCTCAAATCGATGGTTTGGCAATGGGGTCTCCCCTATCTCCATTGCTAGCTGAGATTTTTATGGACAAATTTGAATCAACACTCTTTGACAGTAATAACCCATTTAACGCCAACATTAAATACTGGTATAGATATGTAGATGATGTTTTGTGTTTATTTGAAGGATCTGACCGCCAGCTTCAATTACTGTTTAATTATATGAATTCTATTAATGAGGCAATACAATTCACTATGGAAATCGGTTTACAAAATCAAATAAATTTTCTAGACCTCACTATAAAAATTGAAAATGGTAAGCATAGTTTCAGTATTTTCAGAAAACCTACGTTTACTGACAATATTATACATTCTACCTCACAACATCCTTTTAGTTACAAAATGGCCGCCTTCCATAGTATGTTGCATCGTCTCATTAACATTCCTATGTCTAATAACGATTATTGTAAGGAATTAAATTGCATAAAACAAATTGCTTTTAATAATGATTATGATGTTAACCTCATAGAGAAAATTTAAAAAACTAAATTAAAAAATAAAGCTAAATCACTTATTTTTCCAACCGTAGAGTCTAATAAATTACAAAAATGGCGTAGAATTAACTATATTGGTAAGGTTAGCTATGCGGTTGGGAATGTATTAGAAAACGAAAATCATTGTAAACCAGCTTTTTATTGCAAAAACAATTTAGGAAAAATGTTACTAAATTGTAAAGATAAAATAGATAACATGCAAAAAAGTGGTGTTTATAAATTAACTTGTAATATCTGTAATGCAGTTTATGTAGGCCAAACAGGCCGTAGTTTTAAATGCAGGTTAATGGAACACGAAAGAAATTGGCGGTTGGGTCATAATGAATCTAGTTTTTCTAATCATTTAAAAACTCATGTAGTGTCTGATTTTTTGAATAATGTTAAGTTTGAAATTCTCCATGTTAATGTTAAAAGTAAGAAATTAAATTTATTAGAAATGTTAGAGATTAAGAGAATAATTTGTAAAGACTCCAAACTAGTACTTAACGATCAGGTGGAATTTTTGTCAAATTCACCGTTGTTAAAACCATTGTCTTCCGTATGACCACATGTTTCCCTTGCTCTTACTCCCCCCCCCTACCCTAGCTAAGTAACTGTTCTTCCTTTTGTAGTAATAATATGTTAGTTTCTATATTTTTCCTTAGTCTTTGTTAAGCTGCCTTGTAAATGCCGTTGTTGGCGAAACCATGGTCGGCAAGACTCAAATAAATTGTAGAATTTACTAAATATTGTGTTTGTTTTTCATTAAAATATAAATTTGGTTAAACAACAATCTTTAGATTTAAAAAATGGAAAACTAGTGCATATGTACATGGAACTGCTTTCACTACAGTTTTATATCGTAGGGAGTTGGGATTGCTACAATAATTATGTGTAGCAATAACTACTGAAAGTTAGACCTAATATAATAATTTATGATTGTACTACTAAAACATAATGGACAAATTTAATTAAAATAGCCACCATTTAAAAATTGTATTCTTGATTTTGTTGTAAATTTCATTAGGTTAGGTTTTCTGTATGAGCAGACTAAATTCTATGTTTCTGAATTATATCCCTTTATTTGTACCTGCTACCATTATAACACACATACAATTTCAATTGAAGGATGGATTGTATTTCAAAAATCACTGTTTCATATTTCGTAGTTCATGAAGCATAAAGAGCAGTCAAAAAAGGAGGCCGGATATTTTGTATGGTGGATTAGTAACATAACGAAATTTTTCTATAATTTTATAGTAATATTAATAGATTTTCTCTTACCATCAAACATGTCCAGTGTGTTAAAAATGTGTTACAGCTGTTTCTTGATTAATGATATTGTTAAACATGTAGACAAAACAATAATTAAGCACATAACATGTTTAATTCACTCAACAACATAACTCAAGTGAATGCTGTGTTGGAAAAAGTTTATGTTTTGTGATGCCGTTCTTAGTAAAAAAGAGTAATATAACTATTTATGTGTTTTGAAACATGTTTTGTGTATAGTGTTTGACAATGTAAAAAAAAAGCTATAACATATTTTGCACAGACTGGATACATATGACGGTAAGAGAAAAACTATCTGCAGGTAACAAATGAAACCGAAAAATTGAATTGTGTCATTTTAATAGTTAAACAAAAATCAGTCTCTCAGTTCTTGTTAATTAATGAATTCCTATAGGTATTATTGGGGGGGGGGGTGATTTGTACTAAATAACCATGATTTCAGATCACTACCATTTGTTATATTTAGAATATTGTATGCATCTGGAAACATTATAGCTATTCAGGAATAGATCAGTTCATTTTTATATAATTTACCTAATATTATCATCTCATAAATTACTGAGGTGAATTTTTAATACTATATCATAATCACAAACAAATTTCAATTCAATTTTTATCTGTTTTACACATTTCATGACCCAAGGAATTTGAAAAAAAAAATTTACATGCCACCTGGCTGTAATTTTTTGTATGTAATCACAATAATGTTTAAAGGAAAGACACAAGTTTCTTAAATTCAGACAAGGGTAATACAAAATTTCAAAATGTCATTCATTCATTGACAATGTGTTACCATATCTCTTGAGTAATTTATCTTTCAACACTAAATTAAGTAAAACTTTACAGATTTAACTCCAATTCAATTCTCAAAATTATAAATACTATTTTATGGCAATAATTGCAATTTCTGACTTCGATCTTACTTTTTTTTTAGAAAAAAAGAAAGATAATCATAAAAATAGTAGATCTTGTCATCACCAGTGTAGTAAGCAGTTTTTCACAATTAAGTCTTTTTAACAAATATATATGAGCTTAAAGGTTCGCTTGACCATGTTATTAACTTGGGCGTTCTACTATTCTTAGATTACTATCATAAGAATAGTAATATGGACATTTTCAATATTAATTAACCTATATAAGAATTTATTTGTATTTTAAGGCTGTGTAAGTACCTTAATTATATCAACCCCTTGATAAGAAAGTCTTATATCACTTTGTATCATAAGAAAGCTTTATATTTTATGTTTTTGAAGTATTTTGAAACTTTTCATAAATTTTTAGATATGAATATCTTATTTTCTTTTAAGAATAGTAGACTGTAAATTTTATTATGAATAAATATACCTTTATTTGATCATTAAGTAGCCAGCTATAGGTAATTCAGTGTTGTTGCAACTCCTGTGTCATTGTAAAAATTTATAATGAATGTACATTTTTGTTTTTAGCAACAGAAATTCAGAACATTCAAATAGGAGAAGGGAACATAGCTAGAGGACTTCCTATCCCTATCTACATGATCTTCCCACGTCTATTTACTTGTCCTACACTTACTACCAGTAACTTCAAAGTTGGTTAGTGTTACATTAAAATTAGATTTTTTTATTTTAATCTATCTTTGGATTATAAAAAGTACTGTAGTGAAATTAGGCGAATTTAAATGATATATAACAGGAGGAAGACTTTAGGAATATGTTGTGGTGATTTATTGTAGCAATCATCTTGCAGTGTACTGGTCAATGGATTTAAATTTGTATATGGAATACTTAATACTAGTTAATATATACTTCATTTAACTTCAAATCATATAACTTTAAATTGATATTCGTAGTTTGGTATTAAGTATTACCTAATAGCAATGGGTAACGAGCTATTTTTTATGGCATATTAGTTTTTACACTCTATGATTATGTGGAAATAAAATCATTAAATATATAAAAATAATGTATGGTGTTACCAGAGACATAACACTGTTCCTTCAAGAATTATTACTTTGAGTTTACCTGCATTACTTTTTCTAGTCTCTGAAGGGTCCCGGGATAAGAAGCTCTGATCGATTCCTTCTGCAGAATGTCAAGATGTTTCCTATTTTTTGAAATGGGTGAGGTAGATTCAGCAAAGAAAGAAGGATATAATGTATACATACTATAAAATTTCAAAAAAATAATAAGTAATTGAGATTATAATTGACTTTTTTATTTTAACTTTTTGTAGATTCTTTAAGATCTTGCTGTCTCAATGTCCCAGTTTCCATCAAAGTTTATCCTCGCAATAGCCTACAGCCAAATCTCTTGTTTCATTTGTTTTGATTATGTCGTCTCTCCATCTATGTTTTACGCCATCCCCTTTTGTATTTTTCAGTGGTATCCAATCTAAACACTCTTCCTCCATCCTACCAACATGTCCGAACCATTCAACCAAACTAACTTTCTTCTTTAGACTTCATTCAATGTATTTCGATTCATCTGCACTCTATCCCAATGGCACTATTTCTCATTCTATCCAATCTCGTTTTCCTTACTTTACGCTGTAAAAAATCTATTTCTGCTACCAGCAGTCAATCTTTGTCTCTTTTCTTAAAGTCACATATTTCTGTTCTACTGTATATAATAGCAGATTTAAAAAATGTAATCTACATTCTAAAAAAACACTGTTTATATCCTGTAACTATTATAAAATATGAAAAAGGGAAAAAACTCTACTTTATACATTAAAAGAGCCACACGTTGTGCGACAATTGTAACTTTTATAAAATATGACCTTATGGGTTCATATGTTAAAGTTACTTTAAAAACAAATAAAATGAATTTAAAATTACTATTAAATTTAAAGTTTGCTCAGCATTTATGGGCGCCAGACGAGTTCTCGTCAATTTTAAAAAGTTAACTATTTTGTTCTATGAATTTAAATTGAATTTAATCTCTGGGTGTGAATTCTATCAAAAAGTGTACTTTCAATGATTTCTGGTTGGAATGAAGAACACTGGAACTGAAATTTTAACATAGATATTTATTAGACATGAAAAACATAGTAAATACATTATCATTTATCATAAACAGTTGTGTCATGAAAATCACTTATTACTAACATCCTATCTGAATTTTGCTTGGCTTTTTTTTCAAAGTCTAATTTCATTTAAAATTGTTAAAATTTATCTTTTTAACTTGCAAGTGTAATTTTCTCTTATGAATTTAAAAATATCAAAATTATTGTTTACTTTAATTATCTGAATGCAAATAAAAAAAATTTATTAATTATGTCAGTTACCTATTTGGTATTCTGACTAAAAAATTTACTTAATTAAAAATGATTAAATTTATATCTAACACAACAAAGAACATAATAAATTTTACATAAAAATACAAATTTGAATATGGCGTGTTATAAACACGGGTTACCAAATTGTTGAAATGTCTTTGTCCACAATACCCTCTAATTGAAGTCCTGTGTCCCGCATGGTTTTCTAGCGTTGAAATTATTTTAACTGCACTGCCGATTCTATCAAAGTCTATATTGCGATTTTTTACCACCATTGTTCGTGTAACATGTGAAATACAATAGTCTTTTGTCCTTACTTTCACATCACGTGCTCAATACCAAAAAATCTAACTCTTTCCGCTATTTATAAATTAATACTGTTTCAATATGTAAAAATATTGTTCTTCAAACTTATTAACGTGTCTATCCACTATGTTCTTCACAAAATAACTGTTTCTTACACATTTTACATTTTTAACCATAACTTGGTGAGCCACACTTAAATAGGTCTTACTCTCTCAACCTCTATACAAAGACTGGCAAAATCACATGGCTTTAGTCGAATATCCGGTCTTCCGGCTAACGCTGTGTATGCAATATCCTAACTAACGTTATATTCGAATAACTACTCACTTCCTTAAAGTGTCAATCACATCATTTTACATAACATACAATTAATAAACACTTCTTATCATTAAATTATCTTAAAACTATACATCATTATTTATTTATGTTTGGAAATCTATTTTAATTATGAATTTACTCTGTTTAATATTGAAAATCATTAGATACGCTTTTGACTCATGCCATCCCGGCTACAATTACCCGCTATTTTAAATATTTAATTAAACTAACCTCTACTAGGTATTACAATCCTTCTTACTAAACTCATGTTATTCATAAAAAAATAATTTTTATAGTAAAAAGGACACTGGTATAATGATGGACCACATCATTCCTAGATTAATTGTATGTTTTTTTTCTTTCTAAATCTTAACAACTTTTAGAAAATACTACTAGTATGTATATGTTGGTGTCGTAATGTGTATTTTGTGAAATAAAGTGTATTTGTTTGTACTTATTGTATGTTATGTATGTTTTATACATCCTGGACTACTAGGTTACATTGACATGATTTAGTTAATTTAATACACCAGTGTAAGATTTTTGTGTTAGTAGCAGGCTCACCTTACTAACCGAATGTGGTAGTCTGTAACTAGACTTACCATAGAATTGGGTTTTTTTAACTCATCTCAATTCATCAAAGAGGTATCCAATCTGAGCATAAAAATTAGAGGTTTGAAAAAGACAAGGAGTTATAACGTACTTCTATCAAACTCTTGAGATTTAAAATAAGTCTATGCAGCATAGACTGTGGTGGTCTGTTACTAGACTTTGGATAGAATTGGGTTGTTTTAAGCCATTTTTAATTCATCAAGGAAGTATCAAATCTGAACCTAAAAATTAGAGGTTTGAAAAAGATGAAGGGTTATAACATACTTCTATCAAACTCTTGAGAATTAATATTAGTGTAGCTCTTGGGATTCAATTTTCTTACAAAATTAACTTTATAATTTTGCAGTGTCTGTTTACCACTATGGTCCCACTATATGATTTATAGCTTCTGTTTAAAAAGATATTTATAGAGAAAAGTGTTTCAATCCAGGACACAAAATGTTCACAATGTGAAGGAACAAAGATAACTTCATCTAGCAGCATCGTAATGAATAGAAAACATTACTCAGATGTAATTACTGATTATATTTCAATAAAAGCATTTATAAAATGGCTGTGAATGTAACTCCTTTTTGTTAATGGATTTTTAATGCTCCTTTTTTACTGCTCACTGTTTAATTTTATACACCATTTAAATTTGCCTCCTAATGCCTCACTTCATAATTTGTAGATTTTTTTTTCCACACTGAAATATTTCTTTTATTAAGTTCTGTTGATTTTTTAAAAAAATGTATTTCCTATGTTTTCATGTTAGTGTCTGTAGAAAATGTAGCCCAACCATTCAATTTTGAAACCATAAATTTGATATATATATGTAGGCCTACAACATTTTGGCTCGCACAGTTTAAACAAAAATGTATTTTTTGATAAATTAAAGTAGAGCATCAAATTAAAAGCTTTCATTTATATTACAAATATAAAATTTTATAACCTATTAGGTACAGTATATCATATTTTGAAGGCTTCACAGTCAAAACATGACAAAACTAGTTTTATCCCTCCTACATAATAAGCAAAAAATCTATACAATTTTAATGTAACAGCAGATATTTCTTGTTGAAACTCAATATTCAAGTATAAAATAAAGCAATAAAGCTTAAAGTTTCAAAATATTTTAATAATATAAATGAGCTACAATTGTTTCACCTTGCGGCATCATCGGGCAACTGATAATTAACAGGTATAGACAACTATTTATACATACACGAGTAATAGGAAGCTGAAATACAATAGAGAAATCGGGAAAGGTAGAGGGAATGACCTAGCAGGTAGATGAAGGTTAATGAACTATGTTAAGGATGGGTTTTAGAAGGGGTGACGAATTTAATACAATTTGGTCATTTAAGTTGAAAATAGGCCTAAGTGAAATAGATCTATTTATTTCTAAATATTCTAAATTATTTAATCTATTGCTTTTATTTTCTATATATAAAAGAGTTGAACATTAAATTTCGGATCAAAACTATGACCTGAGTCCAAAAGCAAAGTTAAGTTTCTATAGGCATGTTTCCAGCTATTTACATGTTCTTTAATTCTATCTTTTATAGATCTACCTGATTGACCTATGTACTCAGAGTCACAATCTTGACAAGATATTTTATAAACTCCACTATTTTCTAACTTCTTTTTTTATCTTTATTATTAACCAACATTTTCCCTAGATTTTTTGTACAATAAAAGGCAACTTTACAATTACATTTAGTTGAAATAAGATTACTGATTTTGTAACTAGTTCTGTTGATATAAGATAATTTACAATATTTAACTATTTCAATGCTTTCATTATGGGAAGAGTAGACTAAATTTTCAGCTCTTTGCTTTAACTTTTTTCTTAAAATATTATCTATTAAACTAACATCATACTTATTATTAACAGAAATTTGTTTAACCACATTCAGTTCATCATTGAAGTCATTAGGTAAGAGAGGTACAATAATAAGTCTATGTATCATGCTGTGAAAAGCAGCATGTTTATGGCTGATAGGATGGTTAGAATCAGCAGGTATTTCTGTATCTGTATAAGTTGGTTTTCTGAAAATTTTAAATTTATGATAACTATCAGTGATATTAATGTTAAGATCCAAGAAATTAATGCTGTTATTTATACCCCCTTCCATAGTGAACTGAATGTTGCTATTTACAGAATTTATGGTTTTAAGTAGAGAGTCTAACTGCCTATTAGTGCCACTAAACACAGTTTTGTATTGTCCCGATTTCTCTATTGTATTTCAGCTTCCTGTTACTTGTGTATGTATAAATAGTTGTCTATACCTGTTAATTATCAGTTGCCCGATGATGACGCAAGGCGAAACAATTGTAGCTCATTTATATTATTAAAATATTTTGAAACTTTAAGCTTTATTGCTTTATTTTATACTTGAAAAATCTATACTACTACCCTTCACAATATAACTATTTCTAAATTTTATATCAGATAATTTACAAGGGAGACATTTTTAAATTGTGTTTTGGATGGTAATAGCTATTCTGCTGTGTAAGCTGCTTCCGCTTACAAACTTGAATTTATTTTTATTTTGGTAAAAACACTAGGGTCAATTTAGAAGAAACTATGAAACTACTTAATTTTACGAGATAGGCGTCATCTTGGACGCCATCTTGCAAGCATGTGATTCTACCTACTTTTTACAATTACTTATCTTGCATTTTGTTCTATTTAAAAAAAAAGAAATGATTTTGCTTTTATTAAAGGGTAGGGTTCAATCTCTGGTCTGTACTTACAAGATGCTTCAGTGACACGGGATAGTGGTTTATACACAATGAATTCAACCAGCCATAATTATGTCAATTGAAATCTTTCCTTTTTTTATTATTATTTCTTTGTTAACGTTCAACATACTAAAATGCATATCTTATAGTCTCTAGGCTTGTGACAATAAATAGAAATCTTAAGTTAACATGTTTTAGACATTCAAAAAAATGATATGCAAAATTCTCAATACTGTTAATATATTTTGTTCTTGTTTTCGATTACTCATTACTTTCAAATTAAAAAACTTTGTTTATGTCTACTCACGTGATATCATTTCAACCACTATTACCTCACAAACATTTACTCCAAAGTCACTTTAACTACAATTACTTGAAGCGCTCCATGACTAACGCAGGCTTGCGTCTTTCACGTCTGACTTCCCTCCAAAGACTGTGTGTACTGTGTAGCCAAGCGTCGTTCTTTCTTCAGGTGACGCTAACGAAAAGTATCATGGGATACATGTCACGTGATAATTCCGTTTTGACGAAGACCCGTATTTTTTAAGTTGCTTTGCCTTTCTCAATATTATCCTAGAGGGGTATTGTTTATTCGATAAATGCACACATTTTGAGTTCAAACCTTTTTCACTGTATTCGCAATTCATTGTCTTTGACTAATCTTAAAGTTCAAATGACAGTTTCCTACTTGAATACATTTCAACATTCTTATATTTATTATTGATTATTTATTATCGGTTGGAGAATATCCCATGCTTACAGGTGTTAAAGTTATTTGATAACGATAATAATGATGTTATTAATATGGTGTAATCGGACATATTCCGTCATTTGTGAATATAAAAACTAAAATATGACTTTAGAGTCATTGTACATACACCTAAATTGTAGGTCACTGTAATAAGCCTGTATCAAGTAAAATACTTCCTTCATTATTGGTCAATGAAACCTTATATTGTATAGCATTTCATGATAACAGTATTTCCAATTTGATAAATAACAAATGCATTTGATGCAAAACAAAACCAGCTGTTTATTCCAACCTGGAATAATTACTAACCGAATACGAGACCTAGCGCTACCTAGGGGAGTGATGAAACAACTGTTTGGCCTCAAATTAGATTACGATCCATGCCGTTTAAAAATGAGAAATTAAAATTACTTCACGTACAAAACTCCAAACCAACCTCTAATTAAACATAAAACATACACCTATACAAGAAAATTAAATACAAGCCAGAACAACACTTTCTTACGACACGTTAAAAATTCAAACAAGCCTACGTATTCGCCGTTCACCATTATAGGCCAAACTATTTACATGAGTTTATTTGTTTAAAACCCAGAACCGTATAGAAATTTACCCACAGCGTTCGTACAGCAAAAATCAAACTTAGCAAAATTCTTTTACCAAATCATGATTCCCAATATTTCCGAAAATAATAATTATTAAAGAAAACCGAGACGACGATTGTGTACACGGACATGACTGATTTCAAGGATAAGCTCTGCCTATTTAGGAAGACTCGTTGATTGGCAGCAATCAGCTGGCAGCGGGAATTAAATAATCTCAAATAAATTAATATGCATGTAGGTAGTATGTAAACTTGTATTTAAACTAATTATTTAGATGCAGAGAAGTTATTTGTAGTGTGTTTATGTAAATAATAACGTTTTAATAATATCTCCTTATCATATCCAAAATTATATCATTATTGAATAAATAATTCACATTCCAAATTTTATATTAACAAACAATCTCCCTTCTAGTGTTATTAAAGATAGTGTTATTAAAGGCTGTGAGAGCTTACAGATGGTAAACTTTTAAATTTATGGAAAAGAATATAATTGTTGAAGTTAAAAAAAAGGCAGTGGACCTCCATTAGATTCAGAGGAGACTTTCAAGAGCTCAAGCTAACCATTCTGTTAAAATACCAGAATACAATTTAACATATTATCATAAAGTAGAACAGTATATATATATTATGCGGGAGTGATAATAACTAATTTTTGTTTTTTTAATTATAACATCAAGAAATTTTGCTAAGAAATACTTGCACAACTGGGTGATATCCAAACAATTATTTAAACTTTAGGAAAATTTCAAACCGCCATTAATAAAAATTTTATACATATTTCATTTACCTCTTTATCCCTAGAATTGTTATACTTGATACAAAGAAGAGTTAAATTTATAAACTATAGTTAACTTCTTTAAGTATTATTAGACCTATTATTTTCAACAATATTTAATAAATTTTATATTAATTGTGTTTGTCAAGTAAATAACTTGGAGGAAGCCAACACCAACCCTTTTACCCCAAGATCAATAAATTAAGTAAAAATGTATAAACATTTTAAATATAAATCAAATTAAATATAAATATGCCTATCTCTGATGTGTTAAACTTATAATGTTGAACCACAGTGAAGAGCTTTGCATTCAGGAACTGGAGTGATATGTGTTGACAAACTTTATGCCAAACTAGTAGCCAAGGGATATTTATTCATAAAACTGTAAGGATATAATGAATCATAGCACCAGTATTTAGTGACTACTAAATCCAATATTTGACAATCTTATAACTAAGAACATTTGTTTGTGATTATTCAATCCTCTCAAATTCCATATGTTGTATAACTTCATTTCAACTTGTGCCTTTCTATGTGTTAATAATTTTTGAATAAAATTTATGTTAATATTTATATCATATTTCTATACTTCATTTCTAAGTCTGAAGTAACTGTAACAGTATAGCTATCTCTTAGTTAGTTATAACCAGATATTTGTTGATTATAAAAAGGTTTATTACAATTGTATGATATTTCATACATATTTAACTTCCTCTCTTCTTTATGTTTACAGAATTTGAAGTGAATATAGTGATAATCTTTGAGAATGATCATCTTATCACGGAAAACTTTCCCATCACATTGATACGTTCTTGATGTTTTCCATTTCAATGCCCTGATGGAACCTTTTTGTAACTAGAATTAAGTTTTTAATATCAAGCAAAAATAAACTAATAAGGTTGGTTTTTATTAGGTGGAATTTGAGCTCATTGTTGAGAACATTTTTGTAAAAAGAAATCTACATTATGAAGTGTCACTTTGTAAGATAGAAGGTATTTCGTTGTTAATTAATTATATAGATAATTTTATATGTTTATAGTTAATAATTATAATATTTGTTAATTTTGTAGCTATTATATAGATTATTTCCGTTAACCACCATTAAAATTGTACCACCAGAAGGTATGTTGTACAATTAAAACAATTTGGTTTAGGCCTAATAATTTTAAAATGAAATAAAACTAAATTAAATTTGATTTTCATTTAAATCCCATGAGGATTAATTGGTACTATATATCTTCAGAATTACCATAACAATCAATGTAAAAAAATTCATGTTTAAATAATATTAGATGAACATATGACAGTTTAGTTCAAACTGAAACTCGCTGAGATTTTTGTTTTGTTTTGGTTGGGAGTAATTAAGTTAAATGTGGAGGCTTTATATTTAAATATCTAGTAAAAATCACATTCATTTTTATAAATTTTCAAACAAAATTAGATTCTGTAGTTTGAAATTTGTTTTGATTCTACTAAGGAAACAAAACAAATAAACCTATGTGTTATATTATGTCGGATTATTAACTTCATAGAAATTTTATTAACAAATACAAAGACCGACAGAACCAATAAACCAACTCTAGCTAGCAAGGCAACTGGAGGCTATTTTAAATAGGGAACAGTACAAAGTCTTTCAAGGGCTAAGACAAAGCGAGGGAAATAGTGGCTTTATTATGAGAAAGTATGAGAGCCGCCAGGCAATAGTGGAGGTATATTTCATAATTTATTTTAACTACTTAAAGATGAACATATTTCTTCTTTCAACTTATAATAAAAAAAAGAAGAAAAAAACTTTTTCTAACTTCACAAAGTAAATTTTTTTAATCAATTCAAATTAAATATATGGGCATCACATCCTCCATTTAGTGGTGTTCGACCGAAGCCTATTGAGAATGATATAGTTATACATTGTTTCAGACGCTTGTATAAATACTTTTCTTAACATTCTTAAAGATTCTTAATTTTTTTCCATAAAAAGATAAAGATTCCCCTTAGAACATTCAATACAGTGCGGCGAACGTCTCTGCTAGCAACTGAGGCGAACATCTGCCCTGGTTATTCGATTGGTCCAGACGTTCGAACCGCTTAAGGTTCCGGAAGGAGGGTTTGGAATAACGTGTTAGGACTTACCCAGTAAATATATTGGATCGTTAATTAACCCTTAGTCTCAAACCCAACTAATCACTATGTTCACAGCCAGATTATGATGGGGTATAATGTACTAATTAAACTAACTAATTAAATATTATAATTACTTAACTTATCGATTAGAACTTACGGTTAGGGACAGGCGTGATGGGAGAATTACGTTAACCCTTTAGGTCATAATAATTCCTTCTCAATTTTAGTCGGATGACCTACTAATGACTACGTAACACCCGGGGATTGATCAGACCCCACAATTAAGGGTTAAGGTAGCCATTTAGGTTTATTACTAAGAGGTTAAATTGTAACAATGCGCAACTTACGTCCACTGACTTCGGCACACTGTGAACGACTGTGGTTTGTCTTGACTACGATGCCTGCACATCGCATATCTTATGCCGTGATCTAGATACGGTGATCCCCGAATACCCTTGGAATTACCACAACAGAGTATTCATTCATTCATCAATGATATACTTGGACCAATGAATACCTTACTTATTATATAGTTATTATAATATAACTATTTGTTAACATTTTTAGATCCACTGAATATTGTTATAAAATGCTCAGTTATAAGTTGTCTAAAGTAAGTGTCTATACTCATATGGAGATTCTAGTCTAGACTTATTTTGTCAAAGTTGTGTAGTGATATTTTATAAATATTACAATTTATTATTACTTATATATATTAAGGCTATTAAGTAAACTATTTAGCCTGACATTGACTTGATATATGTGTTTTACTTCTTTTTTTACAAATTATACTAGGAATTTTAAAACGAATGTTATAAACTGCTTATTTGATCAGTTCACGTCAGCTTCAAATTAGACAGTTAACTAAGTTAATTACGGATTTTAATTAATTTTTTAAAAATATTATCTGAAAACTAAGCGTTTTCTAAATTTCAAGAGAATTGTAAACAATTTAAAAACTGGTGAAATATTTTATGTTGTTCATGTTAATTTTGTGCATATTTTATGTACAGTTTTCTAGCTTCTTTTTACAGAATTGTGTTCAAAGAGTTAAAAAATACTGTTTAGTAACAAATATACAGTTGAATAAAACAATGTGATTATCACCAAATAAGAAAGAAAACAAATTTTGACAACAAATACTTTATTTTGAAGATGTCATTGCAATGATCAAGTCATCACTAAGTAAAATGATTATACCTACATTTTCAAATGATATCCATTCAAATAGGATTTAAAAAAATGTAATTGAAAATATAGTCATGTTTAAGAATCTGAATAATAAATTGCAACTAATATTTGTTTTCTGAAAAGAATGAGACCTTGTACATTTCTTCCTGAATAACTATTGGAAATATATTTAAAAAACAAAGGAAATTCAAACAAATTAGGGAGTTTGTTAGAATGAAAGTTGTTGTTTTTACTAAACACTTAATATCTTTCGAAATTGAAAAGATATTGAGCTCAAATTTGCTGTACATATTTGTTCCGTAAACTTTTACCCCTGTACAAAAACCAGAATGGTTTTTGTTATATTTTCAAAATGGCGGCCATTAAAAATTTTTAATGGCAAATATCTCTTAAAATAGCTAACATTATAAAAATTTTAGGAAAGGTAAAAAGTTACTTTTTTAATGACAAACAAAATGGTTTTTTTTTTCAATTTTTGTTGTAGCTCAAAAGATAATGCTCAAATGCTTAAATTTACAAGAAATTCGTAAGACATAATAATTTGTAGAATGTAATAACAAATCTAACTAGCCCTTGATTATTAAAATCCATTCAAAAAAGACGGAGAAACACCTATTTTATTAATATTCGACATGCTCTGTTAATAATTAACTTAATCAGCGCCTATTCAAGTCGAGTGTGAAGTACCATTGTTGAGTTGTTTGATATCAGCATATGAATTAAGGTCTAAACAGCTGATTTTTGTCTATTTTATTATTATTATGTTGATCGCTAAATGTTGACAATTCAGTTTACCATAAACCATTTTTAGAGAGTGCATGTTAAATTATTATCATTTTAAAGTAGTATAAGTGCGTAATTGTATTTATTTAGTTATTATAAACATTATGGCAAAAATCATGCTTTCAGAAATGGCCGATATGCATTATGTGGCTAATTCGAACTTCTATAATTCGAAATTTTCTTTAATTCGAATTTTTCTCCTGGTCCCTATACATTCAATACTAAAAAATCGTGGTTAATTCGAATTATATTTTGGATAATTTGAAGTTTCTACGCGAAAAAAGCTGATTGAAAGTCAAACGGTCGGGCTAGGAATTCCCGAAAAACGACATTGTATCATTGGCATGCAGTCAAAACCCCTCGCCGGCCCTTTAACACAACTGTATAGCTTGAAGATCGTCACACTCACCCCTTCCCCCTGCCCTACTCGACTGTTTGGCCTACTTGACTCACGTCTGCGGCTGGCGCTCCTTTCGAGGTCTTTGTCCAACCTCTTCCCACCCTTCTATTGTTTTGCAACGCTCCACTTCTCATATCTCATAAGAGTGTCATCCCTTACACTTGTCTGGTAGTGCGTGCTGTCGCTGTGTAGTACAGTATTGTGAGTGTTTTTTTTTACTTGTGGTCTAAGTTCAGTTTCGCCTGCGTTTTAAAGTGTATGCACAGAGCAAAGATGTCATCATCAAAGCCTCGGATTTTGTACAAACTTTGACTTTAGCGGAGAAAATAGCGGCGATTAGAGAGGTAGAAAGGGAACCAAGAAAAAAATCTGAAATTGCAAAGGCTTTCGGGATTCCTCCCAACACGTTGTCAACGTTCCTAAAAAATAAAGACAAGATTCTCGGTTGTGAAAGTGACGTGAACCAGTGCGTTTTGAAATGGTTTAAACAAAGGAGGGATAAGAAGATTCCTGTCAGTGGTCCACTTGTAAGAAGCAAAGTTGAACAGTTTGCTACAGATTTAGGCAAATCAAATTTAAAGCTAGCAATGGGTAGCAAGATGGCTTCAAAGAACGAAATAAAATTTTGTTCAAATTCATCTGTGGTGAAAGCGGGGTTGTTAACCAGCAAGAAGCTAATCAATGGAAGACGGATTTAGAAGAAATGATCCAGGACAGAAACCCAAAGGACATCTTCAATGTTGACGGGACAGAACTTGTTTTAAATGTACATGGATAGAACGCTCGCATTTAAAGACGAGAAGTGTCACGGAGGAAAGCTGAGCAAAGAAAGACTTACGCTGCTAGTGGGTGCAAACATGGATGGACGGAAAAGCTCCCTCTGCTGATCGGCAAGTCGGCTAATCCACAATGATTCAAAAATGTAGAATCGAAACCAGTGAATTATGTTAACAGCCGAAGGGCGTGGATAAGTGGAATTCTTTTTGAAAATTGGCTGTTGAAAATGGATAAAAAATTTTAAAAAGAAAAACGACAAGTTAAACTTTTCATTGACAACTGTACTGCTCACAACACCATACCACTGATTTAAATGTAAAAGTGATTTTTTTCCCTGCCAATATGACCTCCTCCATCTTTAGCCTATGTATCAGGGAATAATAAAAAATCTCAAACATTTTTATAGGCATTTGCTAGTTGAGAATATCATTACCGGAGATTACGACGCTCTCAAAATCAAGCTTGACATTCTTCAAACATCCCGAATGTGTAAACAAGCTTGGGACCAAGTAACGCCGGAAACAATAAACAACTGTTTCAGAAAAACTGGGTTCGTAAAAAAGGAAAATGATGAAGAAAGTTCCGTCGAAACTGCAGCGGAAACTATGCCTTCATTTGACGGCTGGGATGATGTCATCAACAATCCTTCCATCACGCTCAAGGACTTCATAAATATGGATGAAAACGTCTCAGTTTGTGGTGAGCTGACTGATGCAGAAATTGTCGCCAATGTACTGAAATCCGAAAAAACAAGATGGTGACAACACATCTGGCGATGAACCCATGGAGGACATTCCCGAAAAAACTGTTCCGAGTGCAGCCGAAGCAACGAACCACATAAAAGAACTCAGGTTTTTTTTTGAAAGTCGAAATGACGTAAGTGACACTGTATTCCGTTTCTTAAATTTGTTACATTCCTTTGTGATAGCCGAGAGACTTAATTGTAGGAAACAAGTAAAGATCTCAACCTTTTTTGAAAAGCAGTAGATACAATTTCACTTACTAGATTGCTAGTTAGATAGAAAAATTGTACATGTTAGTTATATTTTATCTTTTTAAACTTAACGTGCTTTGTTGAATGGATACCATTATGTAAAGGTTGTACATAATATATATAGTTAAGTTGTTAAAAATCTAAAATTATTTTTAATAAAGGTCTTTTTGTGAAAACTTAAAGTTTGAGTATTTTCTTACCCTTTTGAAAGAACTTTGTTAATTCAAATTTTTTTACTGGTCCCTTGAGGTTCGAATTATCCGAGTTCTACTGTACCTTCCAGTCCTCGGTTTTGAGGAACTTAATCTGCTTACTAAACACTTCAAGGATCTTGGCGGCCTCTACCTTTGAGTAAACCTTGGGAGCTTTAAAGATCGCTTTGGTTACTCACAGGATGTCCTTTCGGTCACCTATCCGTAGCTTAGCACCACCTCTTGGTTTCTAAATTGGCGCAGACCATGATACAGACTCCAGCCTCTAGGTCAGTCTTTGGTCTGGATATTCTACTTTAATAGCTATTTTATATGACAATATCACTTCTTTATAGTTACTTTTAGAAGGCATATTTAATTCTGTCATTTTAGGTTTTTTCTTTACACTCTCTGTGAGGGTGCTACCATCTGAGCGACTTCTTTTTGAGCCGCTAGCTTTTAACGTACACTCCATAGAGGGTTCTTTGTTTTTCTTTTTGCCTCTTCCCCACAGTTTAGGATTCCATTCAATTCCCTGTTCTGTGAGTCTTTCCAAGAGTTTCTTTTCTACTCTGGTGTTTTACCGTCATCTGTCTTAATTTTTCAATTGTATCAGTCGAGATGGTATCTCGAGAGGAATCGTCTGCTTCTAGCATCATGTCCTCTCTATCTGATGAGTTTTCAGTTTTGGTATAGCTCATAGGCATTCCCACCACCTTAACTCCTGAAGCAACTGAAGTTGTCTCTATTTCATTATCAATAGCAATGTCTGAGCATGCTATAGTTGTAGTTTGTTTATTTTGTGTAAAATCCATAAATGTTGCCACAAGTTATAACATTTTTAAAAAGTAGCTATTTACTATGAAGGGTTGCCTAGTCCTCCATGGGTTCCATTTGATGTACAATAAACCCTTGTTCAATTCGTCCATTGGCACAGAATTAACCTTAGGATTACTCTAAGGACCCTTGATACCTCGGATTGGGGAATGTTTATCAACCTTTAGGTCTTTTACTCGGGGTAAAAGTTTACGTAACAAATATGAACACCAAATTTGAGTTTAATATTGTTTTTATTTCCAAAGATATTAAATGTATGGGGGAAAAAAAAGAAAAGAAAAAGATAATTAGAAAACTAAGCATTTTTGGACTTATGTATATTAGAACTTTTTTTCTTTTCTTATTTTCACCTTTAGAATTGCCTAGTGAGATTTGAAACAATATTTTCTAGACTTTGTATACAGGATGTCCTGAAAATGCGCTGACATATGTCGGGTGGTTGTTTCCTTAGGTAAAAATAAGATAAAAAGTTCCAAAAACGCTTTGTTTTCTGTCTGGCTGCCATTTTGTGTTTTTAAAGAAAAATTTATATCTTGAAAAATTTAAACGGTTAAAGATAACTTTTTGAAATTGGTACAGATGTATCTATCACCGTTATTTCCTGTAAAACATAATTTTACTTTAAGCAATTTCAAAATGGCGGCCATTGTAATTTTTCAATTATTAGAAACTTTTTAATCTTAAGTTTATCAAATTTCTTTTCTAGATAGAAAATGTTAGGCATTTTATCATGAACAAAATGATATCTTAGTTTTCAAATCTGATAACAAACAACCAATTAATGCCGGAAATAAATCAACCAGCCTGATTTTTGACCCAGTTTAACAAAATCAGTCTAGTTAAATGAAACTAATTCAGACTAAATTGATTGTTTGTTGTCGGATTTGTAAACTTAAGGTATCAAATTTTAAAATTAAAAAGTTACTAATAATTGAAAAATTACAATCTCCGCCATTTTGAATTTTATTAAAGTTAAATTCTGAAATTTTTTAAAGTTAAATTCTGAAATTTTGTTAATGTGTACCAAATTTCAAAAAGGTATTTTTAACCATTCTCAAGATATACATTTTCCTTTAAAAATACAAAATGGTGACCAGACAGGAAACAGCGTTTTTGGACCATTTTATTTTATTTTACCTAACGAACAACCACCCGATGTATGTTCACACATTTTCAGGACATCCTGTATAAACTACCATTACAAAGTTGCAGTATTTTATTTGTTATGTGCATTATTATTAAAAAAACGAGCAGATACCTCTAATGTAAAAAAATGGTTCACGAACTGCTATTTAAAAAAATCTATTTGCCTTAGCTTTAATTTATGAAAATGATTAGGCTTCTATCTGAATTAGAGACTTATCATTATCAGTGCTTAGAGTAATTTTGCCTATTACTCATAAAAAGATTAAGAAGATGTGGGTTTTTTGGAGAACCTTAATGGCTTCAATTTAGCTAATTTTAAGTTTGTAGCAACAACAATAACAAAAATTTGTACAAACGTGAAAAAAATTGAATATGAAACTGTGATATAATAAAGCCTAATTGATCTAGTTAACTTTATAAACTACATTACTTTATTTTTTTAAGCATATTGTTTATTACTTTATGTAAGTTACATTAATTATTGTAAATATTGTTTTAATCAGAGTGTAATCGATCCATAAGTTTCATGCATTTGAAAAATATATAAAAAAATGTTTGATAGTTGGAAAAATTGAAATTGTATCTATGGTATTGTTATGTTATGTAAAATAAATTTACTTTAAATTTACAATGGAATTGAAATTAATAAGACATCCTTTACTTAACCCTTTTTAAGAATATTTTTTTACTATAACATAAAACATCACCTGATCAATGTTCTAATTAATTCAGGTAACAACTAATAATACAACTAGAACTTTCTAATGATTGCTATATAATATTTATAACATAGGCCTAATATAAATAATTACAACAAAAATCCATTTTGGAAATATTTATTATTGGTTAATGAACATTACTTTTGTACAATTACTATTGTCATTATCATCAGAAGTTAATTCTATGTATTACAGAAGGAAAGAAACAATTAAATTAAATTTATACATAACTTCTATTAATTAAGGAAAGAACTCAAACTTAAATTTCTTTTCTAGTCATAGCAGAAATTTAATAAGTTATAGATCCAAAAATTGTCTACAGTTTGCCATTCTGAACCATCATTGCAAAAACTGTAAACCACTTCTATAAAATTTTTGATTGTATGGTAGGATTCGACTCCTTGGGTGCAGTCATTGGTTGGAATAAAAGTTAGAGAACAAGTGGAAGTTTGTTAAGATGAATAGTAAAAGCATTATTTCTTTACTTAATTTTAATAATTCTCTCGTAAATCTAATATTATCAACAAAATGTTATAAATAATATTTAAAATTTATTTTGGGTTATTTTTAACAGTGTAGAAATATTTACAATCTTTCAGTTTTTGTTATTATAATTTTACAGTTACTGTTACTAAATTTAACAGTACTGTATAGTAATTATTGATAACATTTTCTTTTATTATTTAATTCTGTGAAGATGATAAAACTACAATTTAAAATATGTGTAGCATTCTGTGGACTGCTGCATGTTTTTGACCAAAATTCAGTTGGCTGGTATAACTTTGTGGGTGTTTGTAGGTTTTCTCAATATTATAAAAGAATTAATTAAATTTTATTTTCTCATATATACATTATTTTTTCGGAAAAATACATAGAATTCACGAGTAATTCGGTATAAATTAAAAAAAAAACAAGTCCCAAATAAACATGGCTGATTTTATAGGTCTTCTTAGAAGATCAAATCAACAGACATGCCCATTTTTAAATCTCGCGTTCCAATTGGTGGAAGAAATTCTAATAGATGTGTCAAGATTTTCAATGCAATTTGTGTTAATTAAAATATGTAAATTAGATAGTATTATTTCAATGTACTTAAAGGAGTTATTTGTTTGTTTATGAGTAGAATTTAATTTCATAAATTGAAGTCATATTATTAAAAATTAAATGGCTAGATACCCCAAGAGAGTAACTAATAATTAATTGTTCCAAATATTACACTATGGTATACAAAAAACCATGTGATTCAGAAGGTGTGAAATTCAAAGCTTGGGAACGCTATAGCTTCAAGAATTATTATTGTTGGGATCTTCAGTGACAAAAGGACGCTCCCTGCCCCCTGTATAAGGAGAATTGAATTTAAATCTAGCCAACTAAATATCTCATCCAGTATCCCACATTAAGAACAGAAGAATATTTAAACAGTGCGGTTTAGTTACATAGTTTGTTTATTCTACCTTTTGGAAATACGAAAGAAAACTGGGAATGAAAATTTGAAAACTTATTGGTGAGATCAATCTATTTTCATATTCTATTCTATGTATAGTTGAGAAAGACGATTACAAAGTCTGAATCAGGAACACTTTCAATATCATAAGAGGAATAAGTCTTGATAAATATAGCATTCAAATCGGTATAGACAATTATTCCAATTTGAAACTCCTGAGTTATAGACATTTTCACTTCTTCTACACTATGACACATGTTTCTTTTTATATTGTAATTTCACTTACCTAAGACATTTGAGACTTAGTGAACTTAGTTTGTTAATTTAATAATAATTATGCATGTGTTTCCAAAAAAAATTGGAAAAAGCCGGCACTAACCCGAACCTGAGATAGGAGTAGTGCAATTATAAAACAAGTTTAAAGTTTCTTATGTGTATAATAATTAAAGAACTTCAATAAGTATCATAGTATATAATTGATTTGTATGCAATATGAACAAATAATGTGCATAATTGAACTCAATTAATAATGAACTATTGAATAAAATAACTTGTAAACAATTTCCTATGTTGATTTTTTAAATTTAAACTTTGAATTTTGAGTTATATATATATATATATATATATATATATATATATATATATATATATATATACAATAATTGTTAATATCCATAATAAACCCAAAGTTATTTTTTGTTTTTTATGTAATTGGGTTTTTATTTATTTAGATTAGATTCAATTTTTGTCTTTCATTACAAATTTATATACATTTTAAATGAATTTTGTCCAACTGTTGGAGCAAATAATTTTAACCTGTAAAGTTATATTTCAAAATAGCGTTTTGATATGGAGATAATCACTAACTCTAACAATAAATCGTTACAATTTGGCACCTCAACGTGAGGCTTTAGCTACCTCTTCTATTTTGTATACAAATTATAGCTGAAATAGAGCTAATACTTAAAATGTTATAAAATTAAATTAAAATAATGTATTTTCTTCCTAATTTTAATTTAGTTACTATAGTTACACAATATAAAAACAATGTATATAGAACAATTTTGATATAACCAAATAATTATTATTGCACTAAACACCCCCTCATATCTCTCTTTTTTTGGTATGATTATAGCTGAAATAGAGCTAATACTTAAAATGTTATAAAATAAAATAAAACCAATGTATTTTCTTCCTAGGCCTAATTTTAATTTAGTTATTATAGTTACACAAAAAACAATGTTATGGACAATTTTGATATAACCAAATAAACTATCAAAAATTAGTGTTAAAATATTGAATTATTCATTATCTTCTGTTGACTGACATGCAATTGGAGCGGGAAAACTAAGATGTCAGCTGACATGAGAGTTTTAAGGGTTAATAATTTTGTTTTTAAAAGTTGTTTAACAATGTTCATATTATTGTTATAATTTATTTGGTCATTTCCTCATCTGTATATAAAACATATTGAAATATCAAGTATTAATTTTTATATAAACAAATTATGGCAAATATCTAAATATATGGTCACATGACAGGGGTTTGCATATAAAAATTTTGAGCTGCCCCCAATATTTCCAATTTTGAAGAGGAGGCAAAGTTTCCTCATACATAAAAAAGTACATTTTAATAGCTAATAAACATTCCTTGGAATTGGCTCTTTACCAATCACTCACTAAAAAGATAGAAGAACTTGAATCACTCTCGTCTTTAACCGAAAATAACTTTAGATAGGAATAAATTAGAGACCTCTAGTTTTGGTAATTTACATTCTTGTACCAATACCTTTAAAATGAGGGGTCACAAGGCAGGGGTTTGCATTAAAAATATTTGAGCTGTTCCCAAAATTACCCATTTTGGAAATGGTAACAACTTTGTCTTATGGCTAAAAAAAGTATATGTTTATACCTAGTAAACATTACTTGAGTTTGGTTTTTCTCAATTACACTCAAAAATTATAGGAGTGTCTTCAGACTTTTAGTTCACCCAGTATAATCTTAGATGTTAAACTAAATTAATAAATGGATAAGGAAATGTGAATATGTAAGGTAGGATCATAATTATATAATATAATTTTGGAAAAGAAAGTGTGGTTGTAAAAGGAATTAACTTTTGAAATGGTGCCAATGTTTTAAAATTAATCAATGTCGATTAGTTGAATTAGCATGTAAAGGAACCGCTGCCATTACGTCAGTAACCAAACACAATTTTAATTATACAGTATTGGAACCGAATTTATACAGTAATATAAAATATTGAAAATAAAATGTTGAAATAACTTAATAAAACTTAAAAAGGAAGTGATGTCTATATAAGACAATTATATATTATACTAAATTAACGGCGATCTTAAAAATATATAAATTTGATCTATTGGATTTGATATTTAGAATAACTGTAAATTAACAAAATCTATAAAAAATAAATAACAGGCCTTGCCTATTCTTATAATACTGACGGTTAGGAAACCTATTGTTGAAATATTGAATATACATTTCCAAATGAGGGATCTACAAACAAAAGGGACATGGCACAGTCAGGAAGTTTTGTGTAAAATAAAAAAAACTGCTCACTAGGTGGTTTTAAATTGGTTTAAGTCGGTTTTTTTAAAATAATAAGCTTTAGAGGTAACCAAACATTAAACACAAGATAAATTTTGTCTATGCATTACCAGTAATTAATTATTTTACGTTTAAGTTTGAAAATATTCACTTTTGCACCTGAAAATGGATATATTCGAGTTTGGACCTCATTCTGTTCACTGTTGTACTGTGAAAGTATGTTTATAGAAATGAAACCATTCCCGTACACAAATTTTATTACAAAGTATTGTACAAATCTAGATAATGAGTTAGTTCTTTAACCACATTATACTCGCAAATCTTCAGTAACATCTGAAGTTTCACAAATAGGATCATGACCAGGTTGAGTCGTGTTCATAAACTGCGTTCTTATAAAACTGCAAGGCATCAGGCCCGTTTTTAACTCTTGTAACACCCCAAGGCAAATTAAAGAAATGCGCCCACCCGATTAATTTATCTTTGCCAGGTTTGGTTCGAGAGGGATTTCTCCCTTAACTCCACCGAACTCCTTTTAGTTGGTGAGTCGGTAAGTCTTTCCATTATCCACCACCTATGGACCCGCCGTGTCCCGGATTGGCAACCGACTGTAAAACTTGCAAGTATTATTACTGCAGTTACAGGCGTAGGTGTTATTATTGACTTCACAACATAACAACCTTGTATTTTACAGTATCACGGACCACCCACCCACCCTAAAATATAGTTCTTAACAATAATTGCCAATTCACTCAAGTTTTTCGGAGATCTGCTGTCCAGTCGAGTCATATTTCCATATTTGTTTAGTCCAACCGTGAGTGCGTGAGAATATCAAACACTAGACGTTCTCTAGGTTTTCTAGAAATTGTCATGCAGGCTGAGCTTGAGAATGTAGACTATTTATTGAGAGGAGAAAAAAATACTCTCTCACTAATCATAAAACTTATACAAAATAATTAAGAGGCCTTACTCTTAAATAGTTTTTTAAATTTATAAACTTTTATCGACATATACTACCTACCTTAATATGGTTGAAATTTTTTCAATTAAAAAAAAAAAAAATTATGACCCAAAACCCTTGCGCCCCTTGTATGCTTGCGCCCCTGGGCAAGTGCCCATGTTGCCCAGTTATAGAATCAGGCCTGCAAGGCATGTAAATTCTTCTATTCAGGGCTAAAATGTTTGTTAAGCGACTCCTTAAAGTCATTTAGCTTGTTCACCTTAAATTTTACTAGTAAATAATTGCGTATAATATAATGTAAATTATATTATACTTTATTCATGTTCAATAAACCATTGTTTTATCTACTTTACCATACATAATTTATAGTCTGACCACTTGTATATCTGATTAAATTGTAGGTTTAATTTTATGGTCTTACCTCTATAAAATGTTGAAGAGCGTCATACAGGGCCTCACATACCTTTGGTACTATTCAAGATATTGAAGAGTTTGAAACTTTGAATAAATATTAAAATTTTAATGATATAATACTGCCCGGAGTGGCTAATTACCTCAAAGTTAGGGCCAAGCAACCCTACACCGAAATTGTGTCTCTGTATTTTGTATTTTTTCCTTGTATTTTAGGTCCTAGCAAAATAATTAATATTTTTAAATCAGTACTTGACATTCTTGTAAATTTGTGAAAGGAAAATCACAATAAAATTCTCCATTTGAAACCTAACCTAACCTAACTAAAATAAACTTCGTCAATAATGAAATCAATTCTTCTGTATGTAATTTTAACTCTTCTTTAAAATAGAGAACTGACTCAATATTTTTTTTTTTTTTCTTTCTGTTTTGGATATCATTTATTTTTAAAAAACCACAGTTACCGGTAATTATAAAATCATCGTTGTCGTACATTTTTTGAACATCGGGTAAACAGAACAAAATCAGTCTATTCAATTGAAACACAGTCTGTTTATAAAAAACTGAACTGTTTAAAAAAACAAAACGTGTTTTTGTTTTGTTTTTGATAACAAACTGTTTTTAAAACTATCTGTTTGGTGGAAAAGCGGCAAATACAATTGTCTAAGTGTTTAGTTTACTAAAACAATTTAAAGACAAAAATGTTTTAAGAACTGTTCAGTTTTTACAAAACATTGATGTTTTTGTTCACAAAACAGTTTTTCTTGTTTTGTCTGTTTGGTTTAAATTCGGCATAAATAATCATTGTTATTAATCACTTAGATCTAGGGGCCATAAGATTGCATTACGTACAGCTTTCACCCATCTGTATTCTGTTTCACAATTTCACAATACTGTATATTTATAAATTTGGAAAAGGCCATGAGGAGGGGGAAACCTCACTCTCCCCAGCTACGTCACTAAATAAAAGTATGCGGTGGGTAAACATTAGACACAATGTCAACAAAAAATATGAATAAAGGAAAATAGCTATAACTGTTTGTGTCAAAGTCTGGTGAAATTTGAAAGTTTCAGACTAAAATTAATATGCTAATGTACTTAAAAGAATATTGTGGTTCACAAGTAATTTTGAAAAATGAACTTGTCGGGGTTAGTATAACAATATAAAATTATGTAGTTAATAAATTGATATATGCTAAAATGAATAATAGTTAGTGATATGGTGAAGGCAATTAAGTGAAATTTATATTATCTGGGCTGTGGTGAAATCACATCAGCTGTGAGGTCAAAATAAGTACTTTCTTGTAAATTGTAATAAGAAATGTATATAATTGAAACAAAATACTAATTGAAATAATATACACATTAACTATAATACGTGTATTCTTCTCGTTTACTTTAATGTATGAAATGTAAATATGTTATTGTAAACCTTAATTTGATATTGTTTTCTAGCTACGTCATATGACAGGAATGCAATATGTCGTCAAAAATGTCTTGATACTGATAGTCTGCAAAGATAGTCGCGAGGGCTTCCAAGGAAGATTCCTTTGGCGGTGAGGATGAAAACGAAACGTGGAATTTGCTGTTATAAGGTAACATAGTTGTATAGATTTACAAAAAAAAAAAAAAATTAAAATGGATAGTACAGAATACGAATTGGTCAGAAATCTGACCTTACTATTCTTTTTTGAAAGGCTTATGGATAAAGGAGGTCCAAGAACTCTTCATGATCTTAGTTGCCAATTTGGGGCTAAGGGTTTTACCAAAGAAATGAGACAAATTGCTGGCGGTTCTCAATCGGGACTTAAGAAATTTTTGTCACAATATCCATCCCTTTTTACAGTTGATGGTGACTATGTTTTAGTTAATGCTTTTACAACTCCTGCCAATGATAATGAAGATACGAGTTTTGGATCCAAACAGGGTTGTGGTAAACGTGATTATGCTCAAGAAGCAGTAGCTTATTTTTCTTCTAAGTTACAGCAATATGGGGTGGGCACTGAAGTTCCAATTAAAAGTCTTTTAGGGCATAGGTCTCAAGCATCTCCAGAAGTGCGGCACATTTCTGGGCAGCATATCAGAGAGTTTCGTGATTTTCTATTGCGTTATCCAGAAGCATTTGTTGTAAATGAAGATACTGTTATTTTGAAAGAATATGAAGGAAAAGAACCTCAGCCTTTTCATGAACTGGAAGAAGTGAAAGTAGATCCAATAATTACTTCACGACTGATGGATTTCTTTCGGCAATGTATAGAAATGAAAGGTCCGCTATTAGTAGAGCAACTTTTCCAACATGTTGTTTCTTGTTTCTCTCAAGAAGTGTGGTCAGGAATTTTCAAAACTCCACAAGACTTATCAACTTTTCTAAAAATGCATTCTAATTCTTTTCACGTTCAATCTAATTTAGTAACGTTGGTTCCTAATATCAAAGGAGTTGATTCACAAATTAATAATAGATCTTCAAATGAAGAAACTGGGAATATAAATTACAGTAATAACAATATAGGTTGGAACAATATCAATAATCAATCATCCATTGTGCCTCTTTTACCACCAGAATTAGAGTTACCACCACTTCCTCCAACTCAGCCAATTGTATTACAAAATCAAAGTTTGAAACAGCGTATAAATTCTCTAGTAATGAAGACACTAGCAGATAACACTGAAAAGGATCGCAATTTAGCAACGTCAGCAGTCAGTAATGGCTTAAATAATGGTGAAAATTGGAAAATGAAAGTTTTGCAGTCAACAAGAGTTATTGCTAGTATCAAGGAATCTTTACAAGTTGTGGACGACTTACTTAAACAAGAACCTTCCACTGCAATATCATTTGACTGTGAAGGAATCAACCTTGGAGTTAAAGGACAGTTAACTTTATTCCAAATTGGGTTACCAACTGGTCAAGCTTTTATTTTTGATCTTGTTACGTGCCCTGCTTTAGTGACAGCTGGAGGATTACAAAGACTCTTGGAATCTGATACTGTTGTTAAGGTAAGGAACATATATTTATTAGCCTAATGGCATTTTAATATCTACACCCACTTCCAAAGCATTTCCTATTAGTTTCAATGTTGGTAAAAAAGTTATTATGAATGTTAGTGTAATGTATTTAAATGTTCAATTGATCTTATGATTTAGCTTAGCTTTAAAAACTAGGCATGGAATCATGAAAGTCTAGAAATACAATAGATAACTAAAGTGACATTTTATTATATAATTTGAAGTGAAATAGGATAATTTTATGCAGATACAATTGATTAGATATATATATTGGTTAAGCAGTTTGAATTAAAAATGTTACTAACCCAACATAACCTGTCCTAGATGATGATATATATTTTTTGTTTGTCCAGATAGGCCTAATTATGTAGAGTAGCTGGTACAGCTAATATTAGTTAATTTTTTTTAAATTTGTTTACTACATGCTTTACTTCTTAAGAATTAATTATTTTTTCAGTACAGAATTTACTTTTTCTCCTAAAAATCACAATTCAAAAACTATGAAATCCACGTATTTATAGGTTATGTGGATATAGGAATGGGAATCGTATATGGTTTGACACATGTACATTATATCATTACTATCACAAATACTTTTTACAAATATTAGGTTTAGCCAGCTGTTTATTTATAGCCATCTGGCCAAACCTGTCATAGGTTTGGTGAGGTCTATAATTTTGCTTACCTTAATATATTGTGTGATATAATTTTGCAGCTGCTAAGAAAGAAGTGTTTGAGGAATGACAGCAATTCACATTACTGTGATCAGTGGTCACAGATATAAACATTGCATTTCTTTAGTACGAGATGTGACTGTGAAGAATTGACATTATGTCTAACCTATAAATACGTGAATTGGTAATTGTTTACAAAGAAAATTACTGCTTTTTTGAGATTTTTTTTTTAACATGTTCTAGATACTTTATATCTTAATAATAAAATAAGTTTTCAACGCGGAGTTAACTTTTTCATGTAAAAAAACAACAATTTCTAGGTTATGTCCATTATGTAAATCACGCTACAATAGGTATGTACGCGAATTTATATATATATATATAGGCTACACATGTTAAAAAAAATTTCAAAAAAGCAGTAACTTTCTCTGTAAACAATTACCAGATGAATTTCATATTTTTTAAATTGTGATTTTTCGGTGGAAAAGTGAATTCTGGATTGAAGAAATAATTTATTCATAAGAAATAAAGTATGTGGGCTTAGTAAAGGAAATAAAAAATAAAAAAATTTAGCTGTACCAGCTACTCTATATAATTATTACCTTTATCCATTCAATATTACGTTTATTAAATTTTCCTATTTTTATTTGTATACTGAAGTTGTACAATGATTGTAGCCTCAGCTTTTTTATCCGAGTTATTTGACTAGTTATAAAATGATTTGTGTAGCCATAATTAAATATTTATGAAATAATAAATGTGGGTCATAGGCTACAAAAGAAGTAGCCTATTTGGTATCTTGAATAGGTTAGGTTATAATTCATCTTAAAAAACTTATCATACATTATCATATTTTCCTTAAACATCTTTTCCTTAAACAAATTTAGGTACTTACGTATTAACGCCACCGCAGCAGAAGTTGCGGTAATGTGCATGCGCCAATAAAGAGCAAACTGGTTTAAGGGAAGCAGAATTCCATTTTTTTCAGCTTTGAGATTCATATACTTTCATTTTATGATTTGTCGCAAAAATTTTAGGCGTAGATTGGCGGCACTTCACTTTTAAAGCTCATGTTTATCCATGATCTAATTTCAAATTATTAACTTCAATAAACTTACGAAAGGTTTGGCCAGGTGATTATATATAAGGTTTGATATCGCAAAGTAAGCAAATATTGGCGCATGCGCATTAGCAACTTCTGCTGCGGTGGCGTTAATACGTAAGTACCCAAATTTAGAAATAAATAACTCGAGTTGTGAACATTGATAGGAGTTCTTCAAAAATATTGTATTTTTGGAAAAAAAAAGTTTATTTATTTTGGTTGAATTTTTGTAAATTTATAAATTTAATATTAAAGTTATTTATTTAAGTAAAAATATAACTTTGTCATTTCATTTAAATTTATTTGTCATTAATATCATATGGATGATGACAGTTAACTCGTAAATATAAGGGAAAAAAAGAAGTTTTCATGGTCATCACAAAGCAGAAAATACAAATCTGGATTCATTTTGAGAGTTTTTGAGTTATACCAATTTGATTTTAGAAAGATTATAGGCTACTGACTATTAAAATAATTTACAGCCTAAATGATTTACCTGGTTTCTATAATAAAATGTAATAGGCTTATTCTTATTTTATTATTCTACATAAAATGTTTAAAATAATTCTATCATTGGGGAAGAATTGTTTCAAAATATAGGAGGTAAGTAATCTGTTTCGATATTCAACATAAAGTAGCCAAAAAATTTCCCCAATATAGGCTCTATACAATTTTATTGAGTTTAATTTAATATTTATGATCATATGGCCATGAATGAAATAGGCTATAATATTAGCTACTATGGAGCATGACTTCCTATTTGCAAATATTGAATCAGAGCTTTAAACATTGTGAATTTAATATTGAATGATATTTTTCAAATTGTTACTAGGCCTAATTATTTTAATTTAATTTTGTTGTGTGAATGTTGATGATCCAAACCAATTTATCAAACAAAATAAATATAATTAGTTAGATGATGTGTGGTCAGCACATGACTTTCCAACGTGTCATGTGCAAAATACAGGATGATTTAAAATTGGATGGCAATACTTCAATTTTGATAGTAGGCCTACCGGTACTAGGCTATGTGTTTTTTTATTTATTTGGAAAATTGAATAAAATAGATCCCAGAACTGTATCTCCACTAATTTCTGAGAAAACTGGTGTAAAATAAAAAAAATATTAGTAGAAAATCACAGTTTTTTTTGTTTAACTTTAAATAACTTGTTAAATAACACATAAAACCTTCAAACAAAACTTGTAGAGAATTTAAATATGAGTAAATTTATGTAAATAGGCCTAAATTATATATTAAAACAAATACAAGTTATAGAAAATCAATGTTTATTAAAAACAAAATTCAGCCGAAACCCTTTTCAATTCTAAACGAAAAAAAACTTCTTAATAATCGTATTTATTTATTTATTATTTTTTTCTTTCATAAACAACAAATTGTGTCAAAAATCAGGTTGAAATATGTAGCTAGCGGTATGGTAACTTGTAAATGAAGCTATTTTGGACATATGTTTATATGGAAGTTTCTTATTTTTATCCCTAGAATCAATTCACAAAAAGCAAGGTATCGCCACACAATTTTGAATCTTCTTATATAATTATTATATAAGTGTCCTTTATTATAGGTGGCCCTTTATTATAAGTGTTGAGAATTAAAAATTTTGAATATACTTAATATTTTTCTTTAAATCTATGAAGAAAAATATTTTATTTTATTGATCTCAGCTTATCAAAAGATATATAAATTAAAAACTTTTATCCATATTATCTGATAAATAAAAATGGTTTTGTGTCCTTTTTTTTCACCAAATATTCCATAGTGTGGTTTTAATAAAAATCTTTTTAAATTTTGTGGTTATTTTTAGAGCTTATTTTCTTCTTTTTGTTATAATGTACAACTATGTAAGAAAGTGTATTTTTGTACTATATTTGTATATTAATTTGGAATTTGGTTTTAAGTGTTAGAGATGCCTATCAATGTCGACAATTTGTCAAGTAAATTTAGCTTCTCATTAAATATTCGCAAATTTTGATTTTTCTTCAAATGCATACTACGTATTTGGAAGTAATCAACAGGCCTTCGACTATCACCTTAAGAAATACTTTACAAATTTGTATTAGTCCATAATAAAATAACCAGTAGTCTACTGGATTTCCACAACAGACCTATGCAGACTTTAGCTGCCCAATATTGAATTGGGTGAATATCCACCCATTGGATAATGGTTCTGCCCTCGGAGGAATGTACCTTGTGCCTCAGCACAAACTCTGTGATGAATGTAGACCACCTCACAGTGTGTAGTGAGCTCGACGTTGATCAAATAAGATCAAAGAACATACATTGATACATAAGTTATATTAGGATGCCAGAAGACTAATGTGTACCAAGGTCTGAACAAGTCGCCATAGGAAACAAAGAATCTTACTTAAAAAAAAAAAAAAAAAATTAACTAAAAACAATACAAATATCATCAGAATCTTTTTGTCCCATTTTGCATTAGAATTCTTTATAATCTTCAATTATTTGGGACTTGTACTTCCTCCCTCCTATGTACAAGTATGCTTCATGTTTTATGTTTTATTTCTCCATGGCTTATTCATATGCCAACTTTTGATTTCTCATTGTCCAAATTCATAAAGTACAACATTCCTGATGTAGTGCATCATCAGGAGTTTAAGTATATACCTAATGAATACCCATCTAGTGAAATTATTTTCACAGATGGTTCTAACCTGGACAATAAAGTCAGTTGTCCATATTCCTCATCCGGACCGACATACCTGTGTAGATTACCTTCAGCTTCAGAGTATTTACTGCCGAACGTTTTGCTATTTTGAAGGTTGTTGGTACCAGTCCATCTTGTGTCTGTCACTGTCTTTTGTATTTCTATTCCAAAAGTGCTTTATAGGTTATCCAGAATATGTACGCTAAGAATCCTTTGGTTGAGGTTATTCTGTTTTGTATACACAGATTTCAGCTATGGGAGAGGTCAGTGTATCACTTTGCTGGGTACCTGGACACTGCGGAATTGAAGCAATGTGTTATAGCATCTAACTTTGTATCAGTAATATTGCTCGGTCAATAGGACGAAAGGAAGAATAGACAAGTATACAGTCTACTAAGCTGAGGGAATGGATTTCTGATGGAACATGGCAATCCGTCACAATGCCCATTCTGTTGAGGTGTTCTAATAGTTGTGCTTAGGACCTTTGTCCTACCCAATTCAAATCAGCCGATGTTGGCAGACAATATTGATATCCTTGGTCGGGTATTGTCATTTTTACACTGAATGTTAGCCTAAATGTTTTTAATAAAGTATATTTTTTTAAAGATTTAGTTGTTGCAGGGTACATTTACATCTCTGTAATATTAATATTGTTGTTTATTGAAATATTAACGTTGTTAACACTTGGCAAAGCTCTTTTATAGCCCTGTAATAGTTTATAATTTTGTTAACTTGTTGCGGAGCTTCTTTATAGCCTTGTGACATTTTAAATGTGGAGCAACTTATGCACAATTTTGTGAAAGTGATGATTACTATTATGGTTTTTCGCCTTAAAACAAAAAATATGAACAAAACCCAATTTGTGATAGTGTGGTTTAATTAGGGTCGGTCCTAATCCTGTATGATTGTGTGTGTGTGTGTGTGTGTGTGTGTGTGTGTGTGTGTGTGTGTATGTGTGTGTATGTGTGTGTGAGGAGGAGAAGGAAAGTAGAGACCCATCTCTAACCGCCTTCCTTATTGGAACTTTATATAGGTAACTTCTGGAATCGTGTATATAATATGATACACAAATTAACGACATTAAATGTCTTAACATTACATAATATATACATTAATATATTGAATTAGTTTTATTAGTAAATACAATATCTAAATTTCTTTATTCCATCTGATTATGTTTATGTATATTGAAACATGAAACACTTAGCCTTATTAAAAATATTCTGTTGAGGTGTATAAGGCATAACTTATTGTCATATTAATTTTACTTATTTCAAAGAAAAAACTGTATGTAATATTAATTTTATAAGCTATTCTCATTCTCTCTTTCTCTTAAAAAAAAATTCTCTTCTATATATAAAAGTTCTTACAGAAGTCTCTATATGAATCAGCGGTGATTTCTCAGAAATTGTTTGACTCATTTTCAAATTTTTATCTGCGGCTCTTAATTTTATTATACATGTTATTATTAAATAAAATTATCTTAACTTCCTTAATAACCTCATTCTAACAATGTGTAAACAATTGTGTTCATATGTAGGCCTACTCCATAAGGTTGTGAATAAAACATTAGTCACCTATCTATAATCGATTTCCCCAAAATATCAGTTCTGAAGATATCAGTAAAAACCATGAAAGTTTAAAGTTAATAGGCTTAATTTCTATAAATGTGCTAATCAATTTCAGTTAAATTTTTGGTATAATATGAAGAGTAGTCAAATCCAAACCAGCATACTAAATTAATAATAAAATAGAAGTATGGTTTAGAATTAAGTGACAAAAATCTAAAATTACCCTAACAGCAATCATTAAATTCAGACATGAGCAACAAAGTGGAAACTTTTAAACAAGTAAGATGTTCATTTTAGCCAAAATTCCAACATGGATGAAGCAAGTGAAAGTTTGAATAAAAAGTGCTAAACAAATTTTGATTTTAATATGAATTATTAGAGACCCACAAGGTATAAAATTGTACTATACCAAATATTAAAGAACATAAAAATGATTTTTCGATTTCTGCGCATAACTGTAAAATTGAAAAAATATGTACCATATATTATATTTCAAAAAAATATATATATATATAAAAAAAAATTAGTTAAACTAAAAATTCACTATCTACTGATATATCATCTGTTTAAAATATTGAAAATAAATATTTTGAATGTTTTATTTTGTATGTAGACCTATTTATATTTCAATAACTACTTCATTAATCACAGAATTACTAGAGCACTGTGGTGAATATATAATAAAGGAAAGGATTAACCCCAAAACCACAAAAAAAACTAACAACAAAAAAACTGTATAGTTATGTTTAAATAAACATGTTTTTAATAAACATAACTATACAGTTTTTGTGTTGTTAGTGTTTTTTTTTTTTTTGTTGTGGTTTTGGGGTTATCCTTTCCTTTACTTCAATAATGTTTTTGATCTATTAAAAATTGGCTTAATCTATTATTAAATAGCTGTTTTATTTTCTAGGTAATTCACGATTGTCGCAACGATAGTGTCAACTTATATAATCAGTTTGGTATTACTTTGCGCAATGTGTTTGATACTCAGGTAATATGAAGAACTTTATAAATATTTTTCTATAGATTTGTGTTGCTTTTTAAGTAAGCCTATTAGAGTAAATTACCTGTCACAATCCTATTGTTGCGTTTGAAGTATTTTCAGATTAGAATTATTTTGTTTTAAGAACCATGATTATAAATAATAATTTGCTTTTTTAAGTTTTGAAGGTAACGGAGGGTTTTTGTGAATGGTTTATTTTTCAAAGAGCTACTTGAAGTTCAATGATCTATTCAGGGAACCATGTGAAGGACAAATTTTTCAGCTGGTAATCTTTTTTTTTAAAGGTACAAGTTCCTCATTTTAAGAGTTTATGGGTAATAAGAATATTGGAAGTTGACAAAACTGATTTACAGTTCTTAATCCCATTCAAAATTTCCACCCACATTTCTTTCACACTATTAAATTTCTGACTTATTTAGAGTAAACTAGAATTCATTCTATCATTTTTTTATTTTGTGTTAAATTTATTAGGTGAGAGCTTTTCATTATTAATCTGATGAGGGCTTATCATATTTTTTGTTTATTTAATTTAGTGTGTTTGTTTTTCTTTCAAGAATTTATAAAAGTCATCAAGGAAAAAAATAATATTGCAAAGGCTAGTTTTTGTAATATAATTTTTCGAAGTTTTCATTCTATTGGTTTTTGTTGTATGAATTGAACCAGAATTGCAAAATAATTAAATCTCGAAGAATTTCAAAGCTTTCAATCTTTTAATTATTTGATTTTTACATTACAGTACCACCTCATTTATCCGGACCTCGTTCAACCGGATGTCCGGATTATCCGTATCGATCCGGAATGAAAAATAAAAATTAATGTTGATAAAAACGTGATTTCCTGATCACTACAGTGTCGCCTTGAGGTAGTAGGGCGGGTTGTTGATGCGCTGAGAAGAGAAAGTGGAGGAGCAATGACCTGCGCACCACCATCCCCCTACCCCGATGCGGCGCAACAGTGACCAGTAACCTTGTCTATTGTCTACGCCGGCGGGTAGTCTGTCACATGCTAGCGACCGGAATACATCATTACCATATCGTGCTGTGCAGTGTTTAGTTTCTTTACATTTTTGATTAGGTACGGTTAATATAATAGTATTATATTCGTGTGTTAGCGTTTGTGCGTGGAAATGGCGACGAAACGAAAACGTAATGTGCTTACAATGGCCCAAAAGTTAGACGCATTGAATCGTATAGACAGGGGCGAATCTTTAAATAAACTTGCTGCAGAACTCGGTGTAGGGACATCAACTGTGTCAGATTGGAAAAAAAATCGTAAAAATATTGAAGACTTTTGCTTCAAAATGATCGCTAAAAACAATTTAGAAGGTAGAGGAACTATAAAAAATGCAAAAAATGAATCGTTGGACGAGGCATTATTTATGTGGTTTAGTGCTCGGCTAGAACGTGTTGTTCCGATTTCTGGACCGATTTTGGCTGAAAAAGCGGCAAGCCTAAACAAAAAATTACCAAATCCTGATCCAAATTTTACAGCTAGCCAGGGATGGCTAGAGCAGTTCAAAAATCCCATGGCATAAGACAATTGTCTGTGACTAGTGAAAGCCTGTCTAGTGATCAGGCGGCAAGTGAAAAGTTTAAGGAAACTTTTCAAGGAATTATTTTGTCTGAAAAACTTTCTCCTGACCAGATTTACAATGATGACAAAACAGGACTGTTTCACCGAGCAAAACCTTAGCTTGTAAAACTGATGAGGCAGTCAAGGGCTATAAAAAGAGCAAGGATCGCCTAACTGCTATGGCTTGTAGCAATGCTTCTGGAAACCACAAAATTCCCCTAGTGATAATTAGCATAGCAAAAAATTCTCGAGCACTTAAAAATGAAAATCGAGAATCCTTGCCTGTGATTTTTCTAATTAAAAAAAGTGCGTGGATGGACAACTTTATTTTTAAAAAGTGGTTCTTTGAAAATTTTGTCCCACATGTGAAAAAATTTCTCAATGAAAAAAAAATGCCAGAAAAAGCAATTTTGTTTCTTGACAATGCGCCATCTCATCCTGCAGAAGAAGATCTCATCAGTGGGGATATTAAAGTTCAATTTCTCCTGCCAAATGTGACTCCAATTTTGCAACCTATGAATCAGGGTGTGTTGGAAAGTATCAAGCGTGTTTATCGCAGGGAACTTTTAAGCAAATTAATTGAAGAAGAAGGCGAACAAAGCGTGATTGATTTGTTAAAATCTGTAAATGTCAAAGACGTGATTTACATGATTGCAGATGCTTGGGATTTTGTTCCAAAAAGTGCTCTACAAAAGTCTTGGAAAAAATTGTGGCCAAACATAAACAATATAATTGAAGAAATGAACCCTACCACTCCACAAATAAGTGAATCAAATGAAACCACTGCCACTACAGAGCAATTGTTAGGTATGTTTGCAAGAATAGACGGTTATTCCGATGTTGATATCAACGACATCAATGATTGGTTGACAGACAACAACGAAGGAGGTTATGGAGTCATGACAGATGAAGATATAATTGTAGCGTGTACATCTACGCAGGGAGCAGACGACAGCGAGAGCGAGGAAGAGGGAGACAGCGCACGGTCGGAGATGACGCACATGGACGCGACGACACATCTGCACAACATCATGGCGTACTTGGAGCAACAGCAGAATACAACGCCAGCTGAACTAATGATGGTGAAATGTTTACGTGATCGTGCCGCATTGAAACGTCACACCAAATTAAAACAGAGGAAGATAAATGACTTTTTAAGTAAATAACAACTACACCCTGTGTAAATTAAAAGCATGTGTAAATATTTCAGGTGTGTAAATGAAATGTTTTTCGTGATTTACAGTATTGTGTAAATTGAATGACTGTGTAAATATTGTGTTTTTTCATGACCAAAAAGAATTTATAAATGGTAAGTTATCATTTTATATTTTGTTTTATTTATCTTTCTATAATTCCGGATTATCCGGATTTTTGATTAACCGGATCACTTCCGGTCCCCAATTAGTCCGGATAAACGAGGTTGTACTGTAACTGTTTTCCTAAATAGTTGTTTATCACTTTACTTGCCCATATTATTTGTTGTCTTGGAGGTAGATGTCGGGTCTCAACTGAATAATAGACTGAGCAATTCATAAGAAATTTTAAAATCCTTTAAATGTATTTAATCTATATATTTTGTACTTAAATATATAACAGAACCTTAAAAAATTAGGTTGTAACTATTTATTCTTGAAATAGTGCCTATTAATTTAATGTTTAAGATGTGTTACTAATTTTTGTTGAAGGGAAATTAAGCTTTATACCAGATTCACAGAGTTTATATAGATAATCTTTCAAATTCCATGACTCGTTACAGACATTAACTTTGTATCTCGACATGTATTGTAGAAAGTACTTGCATTACTTAAAATAAATATTAATAAAATATATTATTCAATATTTATACAATTTGAAGAAAAATATTGGTAAGATACATAAAAAGATGATTGCCTTGCAGAGTTTAGCAAATTATCTAAATTTTATTACAAAATTGTGATACTAATTTTAAATTTGTACAATGCAAATGTTTATACCATTACATTTCTAATTAAAATTAACACATATCATTTCTTTGCACATGCTTTTTAGAGGCAACACCTAAAGTCTAATGCTCTCAGTATACTGATATAATTTTTTTATTGACCAACTTTCAAATTGGTATAATTTGTAAGATCAGGTATCTCATAATATCGAATCAATCTAAAAGTTCTAACTATACATTTATTTGATATGTTTGCAATTTAATTTCTTTTTTGACATGAATTTGCCTATGTTTTAAAATTATGATGATTTAAAATGATATTTTTGATATAATGACAGTCAGATAGATGGATATTAAAAACTGAAAATAGTCAAAATATTTTTCAAGGGGAGTTTTCAAAATGAGAAACATATTGAAAACTGGATATCGAAATTTTCAGGCATCATTTCTTGTGGAAAAGGGAAAACAAAACAACGGCTAATTTGTTAAGATTTTCTTCTAACTTACTGTTTTTTAGGATTAAAATAAACAAATAATAACAATGGAACATTACATTACATTAAATAGAAAAACTGCAGATAAACCTTAACAATACAATTGGATTTTTCATGCCCAATGGGTCATTATGGTTAATTGTGCAATGCTTTGACATCGGATTGGATTAATTTATGACTTCCTGATGCAGTTCGATTAATTTGATGTTTATTCTTTATATTTTTTTAATATACCGTAACTTTTTTATAGGTTAATTTTTAACTAATTTTAAACCATCGTTACAGAGCTCAAAGGAGAAAATATTGTTTTAACAAAAAATCTCCCGGACGACTTTTTCTGATCTTAAAACAATGAATATCTTGATAGGACAAAACGTGTTACTAACTTTTATAACTGTGTTTTATTTATTTAAATGAAAATCAGTTAATATATGTTCGCACTTAAAGTTAACAATTTATGACTTTGAAACACTATTTTTGCGTTGGTTGTATTAACTACACAAAAATAACTCCTTAGACCAATTTGAAATATGTATTTTGTTTGAAAAGACGTTTTAATATATTTCACCAAACTACTTTCTTATTTTTATTACAATTAATAAAACTAAAATTATAAAAATATTTTTACTGTTTGTATTATGAAATAATTCAATAGAATGATAAATTTTATAATAAATATTCAATAATCTACTAATATTATTTATCTTGATAAAAATTTTAAAAATGTATGTTAAGTTTTATTTTGAAATCATCTGTGTGGTAAATTTTAAAGTACCCAGGAACACAAACTGATATCACAGGAAGGGCAATAATATGGTGTGTCATTTTTTGCTCATTTCCTAGTTTTTTCTCTTTTTTCTTAATCATATTTTCCTCTCTAGTGACTAAAATATGAATTAAATATATCAAACTACCATTCCTTTATGACCATAAATCAATCCTAATCCTATGTAACAGCATTTGAGATCCCTGCCAATCACTGGTTCTCTATACACAACTTATTGTACTTTGGGTAATGTTCTTCTTGTGTTGACTCAAAGTCAAAAATCGCAACTCAAAACTGGAATTGATATTGTTGGTATATTAGATTTGTTTATGAATTAAATAAATAGTACAAAAACATTCACAAATTTTCTCACTTGTCCATCCCTATTCATCAACAAAATGTAAGTTCGGTAGTCGTTAGTTAAATGTGAAAATGTACCACAAATGATTCTGTCTTAAACAGTATTTGTATATTTAAATAGGGTTTAAACTTGTTTTTCTTTTGCCATAATTGGACCCTCATTGTAATTTTTTTTTTTTTTTTTTTTTTTAAAGGCAATCTTCCTATTGGTTGCGGTTGAAGTTTGTTTTTTGTTTTTACCAATTATTCCTGAACCTTAATATTTAAAACGTTTTTATTTTGCCCATGAGTTTTTGTCAATCTTCATTCGTTACAAATTGGAATGAAATTGGTAAAACATGTCTGATGTTTTGTTTTTTACCGATAACTTGTGATCTGGCATTTTTGGAAAGGTGGTAACAATACATTTTGTTTATGACCTTAGAGGCTGCATGAGCAAAATTTGTCCAAAATCATTAAAGCTGAGAAAAATTACAATTTTGTTTCTTTTTCTTGTCAGTTACCTTAAAATTTTGTGTTATAGAAAAAATGAAAAACATCCTGAGAAATAACCAAAATACAAAATTTGATCCACACACTTTGGCTGTAGAGCACTGTAAAAACGACAGATGGACATCATTCAAAACATAATTTTTTTTTGTACTCTAGAAACCTTGAAAAAGATATTTCCATACAAAAATCTTAATATTGATTTTTTGACCCATCATATACTTTATTCTCATATTTTTGGGAAAGTCACAGTTCATTGTTGTTAGCTTTAGGTGATGGAGAAGAAAAAGTGGACTTTTAAATCCTAAATGGCTTTTTAAATTAGGAAAAATTGATCAAATAATGTTTTTAATTGTAATTGTAAAAAACTTACATTTTTTGTTAAAAATGGTTATTGTATGATAGATTTTGACAAAAAAAGTGTAAGACATGTGAAATAAACTTTCTATAATTATTACTAGATAAATTCCATTACACTTTTTTTACAAAGAAAAAACATTTCACCAATAAATAATCAAAATTATAAATAAATAAAACTTCTCAAAATAACTCACGTAAACAGGCGCGCAAACAGAGAAATAAAACATTCATTTGTCAGTATTAAGTCAAGAAGGGCTGTTTAGTGCAACAACAACTAAACAAATAGAAAAAACATGTCAAAACTAGTGACACATTAACAGACTATGATGGATAGATTTGACAAAGAGCGAAGTAAAACAGGCCTATTGTCAGGATTGAATTGATTCGTCAACAGTTCTTTTTTCGTCAAGGTTGGTCGGCAAAAGCCATTAAGGAGTTAAGACTTTTTACAAAATTATAGTTTTATTAAAAACATACTATTAAAAACAACGTCTAAGGAATTGGAAGTAGCCGTTTGACATCTGAATTTATTAACATAAGGTGTTTTAAAAAAATTAGGTATTTTTTTTATTATTGGGTTGTTAAGTACTGACCTCATTTAATTACTTTTTTTTTTACCATGGATACTAATTAATTTTTAGCTGGTAATCTATTAACACGTTAGCTGCCATATTGGTTCGATCGGACCGAAACTAAGGTGACTGTACATGCAGCGTTACGGCACGATCGGACCGATAAAGTCACTGACGTAATGTTTTGTTTTGTGGCTCACAGTTCGATAGTGCAGCAACCTATCGGCATATTTTGGTATTCTCTGGATTGGGTAAAGACGTGTGTTAGACATAGTATATTGTATGTTTTAATAACCGTTACCATGGTTACTCAATATAATATTAAAATCTGGATATTTTCACTTTTTTGTCGGCACGATCGAACCGATTAAAAATTTTACAAAAACATTTTGGTTTAGTAATGAATAATTCACAAAGAATACAGTTGTAAAATGAATATATGTATTTATAAAATAAATATTAGACAAATAAAATAGTGAGCTTGCCACCATAAAGAAATGAAATAGCCCGTTTAGATTTTTTTTTTTAACACGAAAATTACCTCGGTCCGATCGGACCTAAACGTTGTACTACGATTAAAATTAAAGCCGAAAAATTGCATTTCGGTCCGATCGGTCTCGGAACTAAATATGCATAAATGTAAATAAAATTAGTAAATACTATTGTCTTATATTATTTAACATAGGTAGATGCAAAAATAATAATGGAAAAATAATTTGGTAATCGCGGCACTCACGGCAAGAGTATCGTATTAGGCCTCGGCAGCTAACGTGTTAAGATGATTTTATTTTATCATGATGATTTAAAACTTTAAAAAAATTTATTGACATATGGCGGTATGGCTTATCTATATTGCACTTAATGTGGGAAAGGTTTATATATAGTATTGCACTGAGTTTTAGAATGATTATTTAATCTTTAAGTTCAATTCAAGACACCAATAAATTATCATGAGATAAGAAGAGTTTATTAGTGGTAAAGTAATCAGTATGTTTTCCAGGCCGCACATGCAGTTTTACAACTCCAGTTAACAGGCAAACCTGTTTACAAAGTTAAAAATATAAGCCTGAATGCTCTCTGTGAACTTTATGATGCTCCAGTCAATCCAATAAAGGAACAGTTGAAGAACATGTATAGACGTGATCAACGATACTGGGCGAGACGACCACTTTCTCGAGATATGATGCTGTATGCAGCTGCTGATGTTTTGTCTCTAGTGCCACAAGTGTACAATGCAATGTTGAAGTAAGTATATACATTGAAATATAACGTTTTTATTTTAAAAGCTTTGCACAATAGAAAATAGCGGTGTTAAAAACATTTTTAAAGAATGATGATGAAACATGGACATTACAATCCTTCTAAAAATTGGCCCTATAGTTTTTGAATAAAATTTTGTGAATGATTGTTAAGCTAATCTGTATTTTGTCTATTTAGTGCTGTTATTATTCAGTGTGACTAGCGACCAGGAAAAACAGGGACAAGTCAGCAAATATCACTTTCTGGAAAAGTTAGAGAAATGCAGAGAATTTTAGTTAAAGTCAGGGAGAACTTAAATTTGACATAAATATGGTTAAGAAATAAAAATTTGAAAAATGGAGGAAAAACAATTATTTATTACGAAATAAACATTAAAGATTGTAAAAACATTTTACGGTTCAGAATTAATTGACAAAAAATGAAAATGAACCTTTACCACCTTCATTAAAAGCTTGATTTTAATCAAATACCTTTTATGTTGAGGACATATTTATGGCACAAGTGAAGCATATTTAGATCTTTATTTAAACACTTTATTTTTTTTTAAACATCTATAGTTGACATCTACAAACTAACATTATTGATGAGAATAAGTTTGGATTCATTTTAATTGGGTTTTTGGGTTGGGTGAGTGAGAAAGTTTGTGGATTGGTGGGTGCAAGTGGAATATGGGTATTTTAATAAATTAATAACCTGTTTTGGGATTTAATATTAAATAAAAAAATTAATGTGGCATGCGGTTTGTTCATCTAACTCGCATAGTCTATACACTGTTTCTCTATGGTATACTCGTATCCTATCCAATTTCACACTCAGACAACATTATCACATAATAAGTTCTATGATTTATCTGAATTGCCCCCTATATATTGCATATCTATATTAATGAGATTATAGGAAATTTGCTTTAAAGTATGCAAAAGTCTCTACAATACCAATTCATCCTGAATATCTTGGACAAACTAGAATGCTGTGAAATTATCGAACAATGTTAAATATAGCCAAACTATTGGTGTTCTACTTTACATCCCAATCAATCCAAGTCTCATTTGCAGTGTATCTATTCAAAGTCATTAAAAATCTGAATTAAAAGAAATTAATAGATTAGAAGTTAAAACGAGTGTTCCATTATTTAAAAGGAACTACAACAACAGTAATAAATTTAACACGAACCTATTTTATGGATATGCAAATTGGTGATTGGGCAGGAAATACTACAAATAGAAAAATCAAATTGTAGATTTATACCATGTGTCCAAAACGTCCCACCCCCCTCTTATTTTTTTTATTAATGGAAATAGACAGATTTGCTTTGGTTAAAGTTTAGATAACCAAAGGAGGAATTTTTTGAAGTATCAAAATTTTCAACCCTTACCCCAAAATGGGATAGTTTGGGGGTAAGTCAAGAATTTTAAATAGCAACCCCTATTGAGTGATACCTCATTTTAAAGGTCTTTTCAAAATAAGAATAATGGCGCAAACCAGAGGTCTCTAAGTTCATCTTACCCAACATAGCAACCAATCGAATGACGTACATAATTACTCCTGCAGAATGTTCACAAGCAAGAAAACCCATTAAACGTTTGTGTAGTTCAGAAGTTCCTCTTGAATCAGAATTGGTAGAATAAAACAGAATTTTTTTTATGAGAATTGTGTTCTGTGTGTTTGTTATATTGTAAAACAGAATAGATATTGAATTATATACTAAAAAAGCAGGAAATGGTTTGAGTACCATTACAGTCCAAAACATTAGTACTGATCCAAAATTTTCAACAACTATAATCGACGTGCTAAATGTCTTATGGAGTTATTTCTAGTACACAAGAGACCTCGATTTTTTGGGTTGGAATGGATTTATGTCTTTGCTGTGTTGGTAACACTGCTTATAAATTGTCTAAAATAAATTTCTTGCCATTCATTAATGGACAGCCAAGTGATTATAGTACTTTATTCACAGCTTTAATCAATGCTGCTGCAATTGTTTCAAAAGAAGGCATGAAAACTTGCATCATAACATTTGATCAGCCTTTACATATTAAGGGTCGCGATATTGCTGCACCATCGTTTTTTAATGATGTTTATATGATTGTGCGACTCGGAGGTTTTCACCTCTTAATATCTTTTATGGGATGCATCGGCATGATTATGGAAGGAAGTGGAATTAAGGATATACTTTCGCTCATCTATGCAGAAGGATCAGTAAATCTAAATCTAAATGGACACTCTTACGCTCGTGCAGTGCGAGCCCATTACATTCTACAGCTGGCATTGTCGTTCCTAATATTTGATGAATTAAAAAAAGAAAATAACGTTGATTTTCAAGAATTACTTGAGAATGAAGAGCATTTAACTTACAAGATGGATTTTGAAAAACTAAAGTCTAATGAGCACTTGAAAAAACTAAATAAAATATTTGAATCGAAACTGGATGAAATTGAAAACAGAGGAAAAACGTGCAAATTGTGGATATTATACTTTAAAATGGTATCTTTACTTAAAAAATTTCTTTCAGCTAAAAGAATAGATGACTGGGAATCACATCTGAACTGTATTGAGCTTATGATACCTTTTATTCATGCCGCTGGGCATTTCAACTATGCCAAATCTGCTTGACTTTATCTTCAAGATAAGAAAGGCTTAAAATCAACTATGGATCCACATGAGTATAAAAAATTTATCAACAATGGATATTTTACTTCTCGGAGGTATAATGAGTATTATGCTGGTATATTTTCCGACCAAACCATTGAACAAACTCTGATGAGGGCAATGAGCGTAGAAGGTGGACCGTTCAAACAAGGTACTACGGAAAGCACTGTATTCAAATGGATTAAAGGCGTCATATACACAAAGGATATAATTGAAGCATTAGAAATTTTTTGTGATTTGGAATTTAGTAAAAGTCACCAACATATCGACGCGAGAATTAAAAAAGATAAGAAAGACGTGTTGGTTTTAAAGACATTTTTGTTGGAACATAATCCATTTGACGATATTGATCACTTACAAAATATTTTAACAGGATTGATCGGCACTGATGAGATAAATTGCTACAATGCTCTGGCAATTGGCATCAAAGCCATGTAGAACATCGATGGTATCACTTTTAATGAGATTAAACTGTCCAATAAAGATAAAGTCATTGCATTGATTGGTATTAATAGCAAAGTCAAAATTGGCGATAAAATAGTGCCTATAGTCCACTATTATTATTTTAACGTATTTGTGTCATGAAAAAAATACATATTTTACAAATATTATAAGGCATCGAAACAGGACTACAAATAGTTGATTCAAAACAACATTCTGGCAGTTCAGGATCTTAGGCAATTCAAAATGTTTATGGTTTTATCTAGCAAAAGAGCTAAAAAAACCATCTTAAATGAATGGGTATATGCTTTGTATCACTTCTGCAAATACTCCTCTAGCAAGGAATGACTGAATACTATCAATACGACAATGAGTCCTTATATAAAAAACTGTTATAACTTGATGCACACACTGCATGCCACACACATGCAGAGGTTAAGAAAACAGCCCCCAGAATGATCAGTTTTGTAAGGAAGTTGTATATAAAAATTAGGGTAGTCCATAAAAATATCATCATGGGTGTGGTGACAGGAGACGAAATGCCTCAAGTCTTAATATAACATATATTCTAATATCCTACATTTAGAACTTATAATATTTATTCACACACAGTAACATAAATCTGCTAAAAACTAACTTCCAAGTTAACAATTTCCTAACTAACAAAGATGTCCAAAGTAAGAAAACCAATGTTTATAAAAAATGGGTAAGTTTGAGAGGTTGAAATACACATATAACAAATTTGAAATACCTGTTGAAAGTTGTTCTACCGGCCATGATCACTGCATATTTTATTGGCACAGAGTTTAGGTTTTACCCTGATTATTAATGTATTATGTAATTGTCATTTTATATATATTTAGTATAGCATTAAATTATTAAATGTTTTCATTATAAATACATTTTCAGACAGATTCATCCAGAACTAGAGTCTCTACTTTGGGAATTATGTGAAGAGCAGGTATACATGCACATTAGGCCTGGAGAAGTAAAACAACGCAAGAAACAACGTAAAGTTGAGAGTGAAGTGTCAGACTTACGTGGTAAACTATCGTCCTGTGCTCAGAGTGGCCGTAACATAGTCCTCAGCAATCGAGAGATTCGTTTACTCAGGTACCCTTCAGGGCATCACACACACTCCACTAGACCTACATCAGCTTTAGAGCCGGTATTTCCTATTTCCTTCAATTCCTTTCTTTTTTCTTAAATTTATAAACTTATTTTATCCTCAGTATCTATATATATAGCTTGTTTCCCCTTTAATCCTTAGAGACCGGAGTTATATATTTATGGACTTTTAATCCTTATATTTAATTGTAGCAACAATATGTTGGTTTTTGTGCATTTAGTTGTTTTGTTGGGTATTTTACTTAATAATCCCTATAGCTCATCTGGAGGGTTGAAAGTAGTAATCATTCAATGATTAGTGGTTTACAATGGGAGTTTGTTTTTTCATAACTAAAACTAATTTATCATGGAATAAAATTAACATTTTATTTGCCAATCTGTACTATAAAATAATAAAAAGTACTATAAAAATAATCATATTTACATTTATTAAACTTAAGGAAATTGCACAGTCAATGCAATGAATGTTATCTGATTTTATTCTGGTGATATTCAAACTAAAAAGAGATTATTTAGTATTACAAATTTCTCTAAGTAAACAACAATCAAAGTTTGTATTAAAAACAAACCGATTTATTTTCTATGAATAAACACTATTGCGATGAAAATCTGTATTTAATAGATTTAATAGATGCAGAAATTTGTAAACAAAAACTTGATACATAAGTTTACTACCTTGCAATGTAAGGTTAACTACCCTATAGAATAGGGTTGGGAGCAACCAGCTTCTATGGCCTCTAAGGATTAATGCAAGTTCATTTTGTATGTGTTGTCTTGTTATGGTGGCTAAAATGGTTATGAATACTTGTCCACCTATTGTTTGTCGAGATAGTAGTTTGTTTACACCCAAAGAGTAGAGATATTATTTTTTATGAAGTAAAAAGTGGGAATATAGTGACGATTACATTGTTGTTTTTCAACATAATTTATTAAATACAAATATATATATATTTTTTTATAAATTCAAAAAATTAAATATAAATATAATTTTTTTATAAATTAAAAAGAAATATACATAAATTTTATATTTCTTAATAACTTAAACAATTTCGTCATGCATGCATGGGAAAAAATAAATAAGTTTGGCTCTCATTTGCTTTTAATTTATCTTTATTAAATTGTTAAAAAAAAAAATTTTAAATGATGGCAGTGTTCATGATTAAGTTCTATATAGCTTGGAACAGCAGATTTAACTTTCAATGAAACGACAATCATAGAAAATGTTGAAAGTGGTTCAGATATATAAGTGCTTTTGTTCAAGTGTTTTTTTTAATTTTCTTTTTTATTCATTAAATAATACAATGAATAAATATTTTATTCATTGTATGTATGCACAAGCTTCGATGTATACAATTTATTGATGAAATATCTGGGACATTTGCATCTAGATTATGTTCTAGAACAATGTGTACTATAACCCAGTAAATTGGGACAGTAACAGCATGAATTGGATCCCTATCCAAAAATAACAGCACATACTAGTGTATATTGAATTTTGTGGATACAATTGTAAAAAGAATGTTTGATCAGGCTGTTAAGTATTTAATGCAAGCAATGTTTCATGTCTGTGGATTGAAGGATGTGGTTGTAGATAGATAAATGTAAGAGTAGTTTTTGTTTGCACTCTAGTTAATGTTTTAGAATCTTTGATGCCGAAGTTGAAAATACTTCAGTAATAGGCAAATTATTGTATTAGGCAGATCAATTAACCTCACAGTTTTAAAATGATGGGAGTTTGTGAGAGATTTTTAAATATAACGATACAATCTTATTCATTACTATCATTAAATTTTTATCTTAAACACTAAGATTAACAAATTCTCTATGATTGTTAAAAAATTTGTAGGTTATAGGGACCAGAATCAATAACATGGATTCATACAATTTGTTATCTGGGTCTATTGTTATAATTATTATTTTAGTTTGTGGCTAATAAATCAAACAATTATATTACATAGTATGTGGCCCTTTCTGATTATATACTAACTAGAGATCACCTTCCTCCCGAACATGTTTGTGGCCCATGCAAACCTTACAGGTCTGAGATGTCCTAAAGATCTTATATGTCAGCTCCACAGCTGCAAATACCAGCCACCAGATACACTCCTTTAATAAATGATGCTTTATTCTCACCTTACCTATAACAAATAAGCCATCCCTCTTACCTGTTATATTGAGATATCTATTTAGAAAACAGTGTTCTGTTAATACATCAATTATCATTTTAAGGTGCCCCCTCCCCCACCAGTCTCACCATTCCCCTAAGCCTGTCTACAACATACCATGAATTCCACCTACCTTCATATTCATTATGAGCCTAAGCTTCAATTAGTCTCCTATATGTAGCCTCTGATATATCAACATCTTGTATAGTCTCCTCTTATGATAAACTGAACCTATTTGTTATCCCAACTTGTTTTTGGGTTTGTTACCTTCTATTCTATAATGGTCTGGAACCTATCCTGACTTCCCTTTCTTGCTAATATGTTGAGTATTTGTTTGCACTCATTCATAAGGAAGGTTTCAAACCTAGTCGATGGTAGAGTTTTCAAATCCACTTATTGTCAGAGCAAATCACTACCTCACTAACTGTATTTGCCCTGAGTTCATTTAGCTGTGCATACTATATCCAAATGAAAAGACCTCTCCAGATCTCTTACATGCAAATCTGCCCTAGTTGCTTCCTTGCCCTCGAGTCTGAACCATCTGTGTAGCAAATATCTGATATCTGTGTTACCCTGGGTAGACTGATATCCAGTATTCCCTAGAAGGTATTTTTTTCAAGAGCTGGTTAAAGTTGTTTGCAGCTACACATCGCTCCACCACCTCCGTCATCATAGGTCTTGTGTTGGGATCTTTAATTTTACTAGGATTTCTGTCTCTCTTTTTTTACTTTAAACTAAATAAATCAGTGGTTCAGTTATACAATAAATGATTCTGTATTATTTATCTTGATTATCTCTCTCTCTCTCTCTCTCTCTCTCTCTCTCTCTCTCTCTCTCTCTCTCTCTCTCTCTCTCTCTCTCTCTCTCTCTCTCTCTCTCTCTCTCTCTCTCTCTCTCTCTCTCTCTCTCTCTCTCTCTCTCTCTCTCTCTCTCTCTCTCTCTCTCTCTCTCTCTCTCTCTCTCTCCCTCCCTCCCTCCCTCTCAAGACATTGTTTCAGTTTATATTACTAAGTATCTCTTATTACTCTCACAATACTTTATTCATTTCTTGTAAATACAATTCACTTTAATAAATTTATTTCTAAGTTTTTCAAACAAACATATCTATTATTATTATCAAATCATAAACTCAAAATGATTCCAACTATTGTGTCTCTAGACTCTGACTCTACGTTATATTAGTCTCAAACAAGTTCCATTTACACATAAAGTTTATCATCTTTGCAATGTCTTAGTATGGTTCACTGGTCTGGTCTGAAATTCTCGGAGGTTGTCTCATGCTAAGTTTGTTTTGACTATCTTCTAGAACCCTGCAGTCGGTCCCTTCCTTAATGATTGACTTGGTTTCTTTCCACCCAAGAGTTTATATAATCTTATAACTCGTGATGTCCACCACACTTGCAAGGCAAGAATTGTTTATCATTCTGACTTCACAAAAGAACTTGTACTATTGTTCTAACTAAATTATGTTTGTAATTCCTAACACTTCTTAAAAAGAACTTCGACTATATTCCTAACTAAAAATTTATCCCTAATTCCTAACACTTGAATCACAATTTTTTGTATATCAGCGTGCCCACTCCTGTGATAAATTCATCTCTACTGATCTGAATAGGTTAGTCTTAAGTAGCCAGTCAGCGGTTTACCTATTGTAGTTTAGAAAATGCCATTAGCAAATTTGAAAATGATAGACATTTATAAAAAGACACTAATTTACGCTAAATAAATAGTTTTATTTATTTATTTAGAAAGTAAATAGATTTTACTTCTGCATGCAATGGTACTAATTTGTAACGACCCCGTTCTTGCATGGGCAGCAAAAGTGGCAACAGGTCATGGCATGCTTTGACAAAAGAACATGTTGGTGAGTATGGGTTGAATATTAAAATGCGACTGGTTCATACTTCCAATTTCTTCATTGTTTAGTCCAGAACTTTCCAAAGTTTTGTTAAACCTTTGCTAAACACTGAAGGAACTTGTTTCAAGGGCACAGATTTCAGTTCTCTTACTTGATCAGCCATGCTCTTTCATTGAGTGGGATTTCACAATGGCACTAGGAATCCTCTAGAAGCATATTTTGTTTTTGTAGTTTTTTTCATTATAAATCATTTACAACAAATATTATAAAAGCTTAAAGAAATCTGAAAATTAAATACTTGTTAGGTATAAAATATTATTATGTTATGGTTAGATATTTAATGTTTTTATTTTTTATTATCTAGATTCTTTATAATTGGCTGTTTTTTCTTACGTTAGATATAACTATTGATTTGAAAACTATGATATAAAGTAAATCTTAACTCAACCTTGAATTTTATAAAGTTCTGATTGTAGATATAAATAGTTTTTCTAATGTTTGGACATTACTTGTGGAGTATACTAATGTTATCATATTTATATTGATATACACTATAATCAATTTATTGTTTTAAATTACACGTCATAGTTCTGTACTAATTTGAGTAATGCTGTAAACTTTTATTAGCAAATGTATATTTGTATTGTATATAATATAGTACCTTGCTTGGTTACAGGTATCTAGACCTTACAGAAGAAGAAAAAGAAAAATTGAAAGGCTCGTATAAAGTTGCCAGAAAATTAGAGAAATTGGAAGGCAGGTTAAGGTAAGTTTATAAGAAATACACTTCTGTCTCATAATACTTTTTAGTTCTTAGGCTTACTTATCCATATGTAGCATTGAGTAATAAATATAATAATAATAGTACTCAAACATTCATTCTCTGTTTTTTAATTGATATTTAAGTTTGTAATGCGTTATGGTTGCTTTGAGTCAATACTAAATAATATAATATTGAGATTGGGCTAACACAAGATAGAGTTAACTAATGAAAATGTGCTAGCTCTCCTATTCCCTTTTGAGGTCTGATTGTCCTCCTTAAGCCAATAACCACTCTAGGTAAAAAAAGGTGTTAAAATTTATGATGTTTGTTTAATTTTTATAAATTAAAAACTATAACAGATAGAAAGATTTGGAAAGCACAGATTGAAACAGGAAGATTTAATCTATAAAACAGTGTTATGGTAGATTTGTTAGAAAGATCACAAACTTTACCAATTAATTCAATATCATTTGTAACGTTTTATGGTATTTTTTTATATATGAATAAAAAATATGGTCTGTGGATCATTAGCTTTCCAACGGCATTTTATTTATTGCGGTAGAAATATTGAAAGTGGGCAAAATGATAAATTGCAAAAGTGCTGATGAATGACATGTCAGTGTTATAGTGGCGGGTTGAGAGTTAAGAAATGGAATTTCGCTCAAAGTTGGCCTATTTAGAAAAAAAAAACACCAAAAATAGTAACATTATGGAAAACACAACATGTTATTATCATTTTTCTCAGAAAGTTGCATAGAATTTACCTGTATAATGAAAAAAATTTTAGATGTAAAAAAATTGGCGTTAGTATGTCAGGAATCAAAAATTCTTATAAAAACCAAAGCCGAAATGCCACCTTGAAATCCTATATAAATGTTGGTAAAAACAAAAATAATTAAATTTAAAACATAAATAAATAAATACGTAAATAAATTAGTTTCTTTGTGCTAACCAACAAAATGTTTTGCACCCTAGTGTAGGGTAGGCCTATTATGTATTAATACAATCAAAATATTAAATTTCATTCAAAAAAATACACTTAGAAACACTGACACACATTATAACTTGTATAAATAAATCTCTCTATGTAACAAAATTACTTTACATAATAAAAAAAACATTGAGCAACTACGCTAACATACACATAATACAGAAATAAACATACAACATGGCAGATCATGTTTTACGTTTTGTTAGGAAGGCCTACATTCTAATATTCACTGCCAAATAAATTACGCATATTAACTAGATCTTTATACCAACTTGTAAATCTAAATTTATTCTTCGCAGTAGTACATAGAATGGAAGGAATATTAAAAAATTAAGATCAAAATCTTCAAACTTTAAACTTTATTAGCCACTCCCAAGAGCAAACCAGAGGAGTAATTTTTTGGAGCACTTTGTAGAATGTATATATCTCGTAAAGTATAAAACTTATGTTAATTTTGAATACGTAGTTCGAAAGAAGAAGAAAAATACTATAAGATGTGTTGATATTTGTGGTATTTGGACAAGATTACCATTTACAAAAATTAAATGATCCATGAGTTCACATCTTCTTATATTACGCCGTTATGTCAAGTGTATCACTCTAGTGGAAAGGAAAAATACAAAACTTTATTGAATTGAATCCTTGAATATTTATCTTTTGTGAGAAGGATTTTGGGATACATGATTATGAAAATTTGAAACATTACCTTTACATGATATTAAATTTCTTGATTTTGTTTAATTTTTATATATTAAAAACTATAAAAGTAGAAAGATTTTGAAAGCACAGATAGAAAAAGGAAGATTTTATCTATAGAATAGTGTTATGGTGGATTTGTTAGACAGAAATGAGGATTTGTGAAAATTAGAGAAAAAAATTATGTTTCACAACTGCGTAATTTTTCTTTACTCGTTTGCGACAAAATACATAAACTTTAACAAATAATTAAATATTATTTATAACGTTTTATTATTTTTTGTGTATCATTATGCATCTATGGAACATTAGCTTTCCAACTGCATTTTAGTTATTGCGGTAGGATGATTCCAAGTAGAGGAAATATTTAATTGCATAAAACGTGTTTTGAGGTCGATAAACGAAACTACCCATCAATCATCGACCTGTGGATGATTATAGGCGGTTATAGAGTTAATCTAAATTACATGGTAACTTTAAATAAAATGCCGAAATTTCAAACAGTTTTGTCAGCTATTGCTTCTTGTATTTACTTTGTGTGCTTTTGTGGTGGACTTCAATTTAAATTGTCCAGTTTGTGACTGTATTACTTAGTGTTAGTTAATATTGTGTTAGTGTGTAAAATATTTCATTATGAGTGAGAAACTGGCTAAGGCAAGTGAAATAGCCGCTTGCGTTGTCTGACTCTGACAATAGTGTAAATTGTCCCGATTTATTTGACAGTGATGACGTGGATCTAACTTACTACCCTGACCACTCATCAACTTCAAGATTAATGTTTCCAGGAAATGTGAGTTACGAAAATTCAGGTGAAAGTGAGGTTAGGGAGAGTGTTAGTGTCCAGGCTAGGCCTGTACAAAAACAATCTAGGCCCATTGCTTGTTTGATATTTTACATAAATTTGATGGGCATGAAACACCAGGCCCAATATACATTCCTTCTTCAGCCATAATTCTACTTGATTTAAAGAAAATATCTTTCACAGACTGGAAACAAACAGTTACAGTAGACTCCCTCTAGTTCGGCCACCTCGGGACCGGACAACTTGCCGGACTTCAAAATGGCCGGACTATTCAGATGTACTATCAAAATTTAAAATATCCCTATTAAATACATTACCTATGCTTAAGAATCAACAAAAGACGTTGTTTAAACATTTTTACAACATTATGTACTTACCAAAGAGAAGATTTTGGCGTCTCTTGGTTGAATTGTCATGTTGTGCCACTCATAGATACATTTTTGCAACACATATTAAAAAGTAAATACCGATACCGTACTAAGGATAAAACTGACAGAAAAACACATTACAGTACGTACTGTAAAAACAAACCAGAAATGTATTTGAGGAAATTACTGTACAACACCTATTACTTGACTCATAATCTATAAAAATTAAAAGAAATTCGTTATTTTCTTTTGCCTTTTCTGATTAAGAGTTTTTTTGAAAGCATAGTCATGCCATTTTCTCATAAACATCACTTCGACAACTGTTGCAGCGGCTTGGGACCGATTCAACTTTATCTAGACGCTCTAGGATACTGAGTTTTTGTTCCATTGTCACAAACGTATGTTTACGTTTTTCACTCATTTTAGAAAACATTTTTCTCAAAGCTACCTCGCACACGTACAACTTACACTTACTCACAACATTCACTCCTGAAAACAGTCCTACATACTAAACAGCAAAAAACATTCACACACGAAATTACAGATCAATCAATCTCACTGTACAGTACGTACTACATATAACCAATCCGTTTGTCACAGGTTAAGTGCGATCGACCAATTACAAGCTCGCCCGTAAACTAAACTGACATACAATAAATAGTTTACTGTACAGTACTTCTACGGCTGGAGTAGACTAAACATTCAAGATAAAAGATAAACGTGACGTGACATTCAAGGCGACGTGACTGATATGACTCACCCTCCTAGGACCGACCGAACCATCCAGCGGCCGATCCAACAGAAGCCGAACTAGAGGGCGTCTACTGTATGCAAACCATTTCTGATATGACCAGGTGTAATAAATTTTCACTTCATAGCTGTTTGCAGTCATGGATAGAAGTAACGTCTTCTGAAATGGTGGCTTTTATTGTAGTTATTTTTAATATGGGGCTAAATAGAAAAGCCCAATTAAATCTTATTGCAGTATAAATGATTCTCAATCGATCCCATGGTCGATATTTTGCAAAATATTTTCACGTACTAGATTTGAAAATATTCTTTCCTTCTCCACATAGCTCGACAACACCAAACTGCCTAATTAGCCTGAGTATGATCCATGCCAAAAAATTTCAGCCTTTAATAGATCACTGCAACCAATTATTTAAATATCACTACAAAGTCAACCAATTAATATCCATTTAAGAAAGCTTGATAAGGACAAAGAATCAAACAAGCCTAATGCAATATTTACCTAACACCACCATCGTTGGGACATTGTGCGATGCGATATCAAAATATTGTCTGCAGCTGTTTTGCTATAAAGGAACTAAATCGACAGAAGACATAGAGAGTTTAAAACAATTCACCGTTGTAAAAAAACTGATATCGGCTTGTAATTATTTGAAAAAAAGGTTATCATGTTTTTTATTGGTAACTTTTTCACTAGCATCTCTTTAACAACTTGGTTTTACTCACAAGAAACTTTTGTCACAGTAACTATTCAAAAAAATAAGAGAGACTTCCAGACGATATTTTAAAAAAGAAGGGGAAAAGATGTACAAAAAGAAACAAAACTTGGTGCTTATGGCCTTTCGAGAGTAAAATTCTCAGATAAACCTTGTTATGTGTTTGAAAACTGAAGTGAAAAATATACAAGTAACAAAACGAAGGTGTGGAAGAACAAATAAAGAAAAGCCATTTGTGATTTCTGACTATAACAACTACACGAGTGGAGTTGATGATTTTGATAAGATGCTTTATTCATATCTAGATAAACATAGGATAGTAATTACTCGAAAAAAGTTATGTTTAACGTTTTTTTTTCTAGAATGTTGCTGAATTCTTACATTTTGTATCAATCTGTGTACAGTCAAAACATTTCAGACCTCTAGACAGATTCATTGTTTCGGTCTAGTACAAGCAGTTGGAGATTCTTGGATGAAAGAGCAACAATGAAATGATAGTAGAGGTGAGCGTACTCGAGAACTGGAAAAGCTTCCAGAAAGAAAAGAAATAACATGTTGAGTTTGCTCAGACATAAAAGGACACTCACAAAAAATAGGAAAAGAATATCAAGAACCATTTGTTGCAGATGCAAAGAAGGATGTTACTCGCAGTGTTTTTCTAAACATAACTATGCTTAAAAGCTTGTTTTTTAGTTAACTAAGTATAAATAGTGTAAATGATAATTGTGTTAACTTAATTTTAATGTTATGGATCCAGTTAATGAAAACCTAACAAACAAAAAAAAGTAACAAAAATGTTGATGCTTCTTATATAAGCATAGTTTGCCGGTTTGTAGATACGGTAGTTTGTAAAATGGTTATTTTTTTTATCAGAATTATTTGAACTTTTGTAAGATTATAGTACAGTGTATAATTAAAAGAAAAATTAGGTTTCCCATGGTTAAATTATATTTAGTTTTTGAGCTATTTTATGTTAAACTTTAAATTTTAAGGGGAAAAGAAAAACGGTTTTTGAAAAAAATTTAAAATATGTATTTGTTTACATTTAATTTAAAATGTTGTGTATAAGTATAATAGAGGAATAAATTCCTGAGAAAATGACACCAAAAGTATTGTAATATCTTGTTTCTAAGTGATTCTGTAATTTGTTTCATAACTTCTACAAAAACGCCATTATAGGTTTGGTCTTTTTTGCACAGTAAACACGAACAATCATGGCCAAAAACATAGTGCACCTAAAAATTGCCAAAACAGTGTACGGTCCTTAAAGAGTTAAACTAAATAGCCTACTTTTTAAGTGATAGGATTGCAATATTTTGAACATACCTGTGTGGTTCCAGAACTTTCACAATAATGTTACTTAATATAATCAATTTATATTTGATAAGGTTTAGCAAATTTACCGGGCCAACTTAAAATATATAATTCGATTACCTAATTTTTAATACCAGAAAAAGAAAGTGATTTACAATATTATACGAAATTTGGAGAAAAGGATGAAAAGGATATGAATTTGCTGACATTTGGTCTTGCCAAACTAAACTGGATAAATCTATACATTTATTTTATAATACCTGTTAGTAGGCCATGAAAATTTTTTTAAATATGAAAATTGTTACAAGAGGGCATCACAGACAGGGAATAAGGAATTAGATCTTAACCTTAGCTGCTACCAATAATTGCAATTCGTTATGGTTTTTGGTGGTCAAAATTAAATATTATAATACTGGGATTGGACTAACCCAAAATAGGGTTAACTACTGCAAACATGCTCTCCCATTCCCTCTGAGGTTTAAATACAGTTATCTTCCTTAAACCAATAACCAGGGATTGGACTAACCCATAATAGGGTTAACTACTGCAAACATGCTCTCCCATTCCCTTTGAGGTTTAAATACAGTTATCTTCCTTAAACCAATAACCAGGGATTGGACTAACCCATAATAGGGTTAACTACTGCAAACATGCTCTCCCATTCCCTTTGAGGTTTAAATACAGTTATCTTCCTTAGACCAATAACCAGGGATTGGACTAACCCATAATAGGGTTAACTACTGCAAACATGCTCTCCCATTCCCTTTGAGGTTTAAATACAGTTATCTTCCTTAAACCAATAACCAGGGATTGGACTAACCCATAATAGGGTTAACTACTGCAAACATGCTCTCCCATTCCCTTTGAGGTTTAAATACAGTTATCTTCCTTAGACCAATAACCAGGGATTGGACTAACCCATAATAGGGTTAACTACTGCAAACATGCTTTCCCATTCCCTCTGAGGTTTAAATACAGTTATCTTCCTTAAACCAATAACCAGGGATTGGACTAACCCATAATAGGGTTAACTACTGCAAACATGCTCTCCCATTCCCTTTGAGGTTTAAATACAGTTATCTTCCTTAAACCAATAACCAGGGATTGGACTAACCCATAATAGGGTTAACTACTGCAAACATGCTTTCCCATTCCCTTTGTGGTTTAAATACAGTTATCTTCCTTAAACCAATAACCAGGGATTGGACTAACCCATAATAGGGTTAACTACTGCAAACATGCTCTCCCATTCCCTTTGTGGTTTAAATACAGTTATCTTCCTTAGACCAATAACCAGGGATTGGACTAACCCATAATAGGGTTAACTACTGCAAACATGCTTTCCCATTCCCTTTGTGGTTTAAATACAGTTATCTTCCTTAAACCAATAACCAGGGATTGGACTAACCCATAATAGGGTTAACTACTGCAAACATGCTTTCCCATTCCCTTTGTGGTTTAAATACAGTTATCTTCCTTAAACCAATAACCAGGGATTGGACTAACCCATAATAGGGTTAACTACTGCAAACATGCTCTCCCATTCCCTTTGAGGTTTAAATACAGTTATCTTCCTTAGACCAATAACCAGGGATTTGACTAACCCATAATAGGGTTAACTACTGCAAACATGCTCTCCCATTCCCTTTGTGGTTTAAATACAGTTATCTTCCTTAAACCAATAACCAGGGATTGGACTAACCCATAATAGGGTTAACTACTGCAAACATGCTTTCCCATTCCCTTTGTGGTTTAAATACAGTTATCTTCCTTAAACCAATAACCAGGGATTGGACTAACCCATAATAGGGTTAACTACTGCAAACATGCTTTCCCATTCCCTTTGTGGTTTAAATACAGTTATCTTCCTTAAACCAATAACCAGGGATTGGACTAACCCATAATAGGGTTAACTACTGCAAACATGCTTTCCCATTCCCTTTGTGGTTTAAATACAGTTATCTTCCTTAAACCAATAACCAGGGATTGGACTAACCCATAATAGGGTTAACTACTGCAAACATGCTCTCCCATTCCCTTTGAGGTTTAAATACAGTTATCTTCCTTAGACCAATAACCAGGGATTTGACTAACCCATAATAGGGTTAACTACTGCAAACATGCTTTCCCATTCCCTTTGTGGTTTAAATACAGTTATCTTCCTTAAACCAATAACCAGGGATTGGACTAACCCATAATAGGGTTAACTACTGCAAACAAGCTCTCCCATTCCCTTTGTGGTTTAAATACAGTTATCTTCCTTAAACCAATAACCAGGGATTGGACTAACCCATAATAGGGTTAACTACTGCAAACATGCTCTCCCATTCCCTTTGAGGTTTAAATACAGTTATCTTCCTTAGACCAATAACCAGGGATTTGACTAACCCATAATAGGGTTAACTACTGCAAACATGCTTTCCCATTCCCTTTGTGGTTTAAATACAGTTATCTTCCTTAAACCAATAACCAGGGATTGGACTAACCCATAATAGGGTTAACTACTGCAAACATGCTTTCCCATTCCCTTTGTGGTTTAAATACAGTTATCTTCCTTAAACCAATAACCAGGGATTGGACTAACCCATAATAGGGTTAACTACTGCAAACATGCTCTCCCATTCCCTTTGAGGTTTAAATACAGTTATCTTCCTTAGACCAATAACCAGGGATTTGACTAACCCATAATAGGGTTAACTACTGCAAACATGCTTTCCCATTCCCTTTGTGGTTTAAATACAGTTATCTTCCTTAAACCAATAACCAGGGATTGGACTAACCCATAATAGGGTTAACTACTGCAAACATGCTCTCCCATTCCCTTTGAGGTTTAAATACAGTTATCTTCCTTAGACCAATAACCAGGGATTTGACTAACCCATAATAGGGTTAACTACTGCAAACATGCTTTCCCATTCCCTTTGTGGTTTAAATACAGTTATCTTCCTTAAACCAATAACCAGGGATTGGACTAACCCATAATAGGGTTAACTACTGCAAACAAGCTCTCCCATTCCCTTTGTGGTTTAAATACAGTTATCTTCCTTAAACCAATAACCAGGGATTGGACTAACCCATAATAGGGTTAACTACTGCAAACATGCTCTCCCATTCCCTTTGAGGTTTAAATACAGTTATCTTCCTTAGACCAATAACCAGGGATTTGACTAACCCATAATAGGGTTAACTACTGCAAACATGCTCTCCCATTCCCTTTGTGGTTTAAATACAGTTATCTTCCTTAAACCAATAACCAGGGATTGGACTAACCCATAATAGGGTTAACTACTGCAAACATGCTTTCCCATTCCCTTTGTGGTTTAAATACAGTTATCTTCCTTAAACCAATAACCAGGGATTGGACTAACCCATAATAGGGTTAACTACTGCAAACATGCTCTCCCATTCCCTTTGTGGTTTAAATACAGTTATCTTCCTTAGACCAATAACCAGGGATTGGACTAACCCATAATAGGGTTAACTACTGCAAACATGCTTTCCCATTCCCTTTGTGGTTTAAATACAGTTATCTTCCTTAAACCAATAACCAGGGATTGGACTAACCCATAATAGGGTTAACTACTGCAAACATGCTCTCCCATTCCCTTTGAGGTTTAAATACAGTTATCTTCCTTAGACCAATAACCAGGGATTTGACTAACCCATAATAGGGTTAACTACTGCAAACATGCTCTCCCATTCCCTTTGTGGTTTAAATACAGTTATCTTCCTTAAACCAATAACCAGGGATTGGACTAACCCATAATAGGGTTAACTACTGCAAACATGCTTTCCCATTCCCTTTGTGGTTTAAATACAGTTATCTTCCTTAAACCAATAACCAGGGATTGGACTAACCCATAATAGGGTTAACTACTGCAAACATGCTCTCCCATTCCCTTTGTGGTTTAAATACAGTTATCTTCCTTAGACCAATAACCAGGGATTGGACTAACCCATAATAGGGTTAACTACTGCAAACATGCTTTCCCATTCCCTTTGTGGTTTAAATACAGTTATCTTCCTTAAACCAATAACCAGGGATTGGACTAACCCATAATAGGGTTAACTACTGCAAACATGCTTTCCCATTCCCTTTGTGGTTTAAATACAGTTATCTTCCTTAAACCAATAACCAGGGATTGGACTAACCCATAATAGGGTTAACTACTGCAAACATGCTCTCCCATTCCCTTTGAGGTTTAAATACAGTTATCTTCCTTAGACCAATAACCAGGGATTTGACTAACCCATAATAGGGTTAACTACTGCAAACATGCTCTCCCATTCCCTTTGTGGTTTAAATACAGTTATCTTCCTTAAACCAATAACCAGGGATTGGACTAACCCATAATAGGGTTAACTACTGCAAACATGCTTTCCCATTCCCTTTGTGGTTTAAATACAGTTATCTTCCTTAAACCAATAACCAGGGATTGGACTAACCCATAATAGGGTTAACTACTGCAAACATGCTTTCCCATTCCCTTTGTGGTTTAAATACAGTTATCTTCCTTAAACCAATAACCAGGGATTGGACTAACCCATAATAGGGTTAACTACTGCAAACATGCTTTCCCATTCCCTTTGTGGTTTAAATACAGTTATCTTCCTTAAACCAATAACCAGGGATTGGACTAACCCATAATAGGGTTAACTACTGCAAACATGCTCTCCCATTCCCTTTGAGGTTTAAATACAGTTATCTTCCTTAGACCAATAACCAGGGATTTGACTAACCCATAATAGGGTTAACTACTGCAAACATGCTTTCCCATTCCCTTTGTGGTTTAAATACAGTTATCTTCCTTAAACCAATAACCAGGGATTGGACTAACCCATAATAGGGTTAACTACTGCAAACAAGCTCTCCCATTCCCTTTGTGGTTTAAATACAGTTATCTTCCTTAAACCAATAACCAGGGATTGGACTAACCCATAATAGGGTTAACTACTGCAAACATGCTCTCCCATTCCCTTTGAGGTTTAAATACAGTTATCTTCCTTAGACCAATAACCAGGGATTTGACTAACCCATAATAGGGTTAACTACTGCAAACATGCTTTCCCATTCCCTTTGTGGTTTAAATACAGTTATCTTCCTTAAACCAATAACCAGGGATTGGACTAACCCATAATAGGGTTAACTACTGCAAACATGCTTTCCCATTCCCTTTGTGGTTTAAATACAGTTATCTTCCTTAAACCAATAACCAGGGATTGGACTAACCCATAATAGGGTTAACTACTGCAAACATGCTCTCCCATTCCCTTTGAGGTTTAAATACAGTTATCTTCCTTAGACCAATAACCAGGGATTTGACTAACCCATAATAGGGTTAACTACTGCAAACATGCTTTCCCATTCCCTTTGTGGTTTAAATACAGTTATCTTCCTTAAACCAATAACCAGGGATTGGACTAACCCATAATAGGGTTAACTACTGCAAACATGCTCTCCCATTCCCTTTGAGGTTTAAATACAGTTATCTTCCTTAGACCAATAACCAGGGATTTGACTAACCCATAATAGGGTTAACTACTGCAAACATGCTTTCCCATTCCCTTTGTGGTTTAAATACAGTTATCTTCCTTAAACCAATAACCAGGGATTGGACTAACCCATAATAGGGTTAACTACTGCAAACAAGCTCTCCCATTCCCTTTGTGGTTTAAATACAGTTATCTTCCTTAAACCAATAACCAGGGATTGGACTAACCCATAATAGGGTTAACTACTGCAAACATGCTCTCCCATTCCCTTTGAGGTTTAAATACAGTTATCTTCCTTAGACCAATAACCAGGGATTTGACTAACCCATAATAGGGTTAACTACTGCAAACATGCTCTCCCATTCCCTTTGTGGTTTAAATACAGTTATCTTCCTTAAACCAATAACCAGGGATTGGACTAACCCATAATAGGGTTAACTACTGCAAACATGCTTTCCCATTCCCTTTGTGGTTTAAATACAGTTATCTTCCTTAAACCAATAACCAGGGATTGGACTAACCCATAATAGGGTTAACTACTGCAAACATGCTCTCCCATTCCCTTTGTGGTTTAAATACAGTTATCTTCCTTAGACCAATAACCAGGGATTGGACTAACCCATAATAGGGTTAACTACTGCAAACATGCTTTCCCATTCCCTTTGTGGTTTAAATACAGTTATCTTCCTTAAACCAATAACCAGGGATTGGACTAACCCATAATAGGGTTAACTACTGCAAACATGCTTTCCCATTCCCTTTGTGGTTTAAATACAGTTATCTTCCTTAAACCAATAACCAGGGATTGGACTAACCCATTATAGGGTTAACTACTGCAAACATGCTCTCCCATTCCCTTTGAGGTTTAAATACAGTTATCTTCCTTAGACCAATAACCAGGGATTTGACTAACCCATAATAGGGTTAACTACTGCAAACATGCTCTCCCATTCCCTTTGTGGTTTAAATACAGTTATCTTCCTTAAACCAATAACCAGGGATTGGACTAACCCATAATAGGGTTAACTACTGCAAACATGCTTTCCCATTCCCTTTGTGGTTTAAATACAGTTATCTTCCTTAAACCAATAACCAGGGATTGGACTAACCCATAATAGGGTTAACTACTGCAAACATGCTCTCCCATTCCCTTTGTGGTTTAAATACAGTTATCTTCCTTAGACCAATAACCAGGGATTGGACTAACCCATAATAGGGTTAACTACTGCAAACATGCTTTCCCATTCCCTTTGTGGTTTAAATACAGTTATCTTCCTTAAACCAATAACCAGGGATTGGACTAACCCATAATAGGGTTAACTACTGCAAACATGCTTTTCCATTCCCTTTGTGGTTTAAATACAGTTATCTTCCTTAAACCAATAACCAGGGATTGGACTAACCCATAATAGGGTTAACTACTGCAAACATGCTCTCCCATTCCCTTTGAGGTTTAAATACAGTTATCTTCCTTAGACCAATAACCAGGGATTTGACTAACCCATAATAGGGTTAACTACTGCAAACATGCTCTCCCATTCCCTTTGTGGTTTAAATACAGTTATCTTCCTTAAACCAATAACCAGGGATTGGACTAACCCATAATAGGGTTAACTACTGCAAACATGCTTTCCCATTCCCTTTGTGGTTTAAATACAGTTATCTTCCTTAAACCAATAACCAGGGATTGGACTAACCCATAATAGGGTTAACTACTGCAAACATGCTTTCCCATTCCCTTTGTGGTTTAAATACAGTTATCTTCCTTAAACCAATAACCAGGGATTGGACTAACCCATAATAGGGTTAACTACTGCAAACATGCTTTCCCATTCCCTTTGTGGTTTAAATACAGTTATCTTCCTTAAACCAATAACCAGGGATTGGACTAACCCATAATAGGGTTAACTACTGCAAACATGCTCTCCCATTCCCTTTGAGGTTTAAATACAGTTATCTTCCTTAGACCAATAACCAGGGATTTGACTAACCCATAATAGGGTTAACTACTGCAAACATGCTTTCCCATTCCCTTTGTGGTTTAAATACAGTTATCTTCCTTAAACCAATAACCAGGGATTGGACTAACCCATAATAGGGTTAACTACTGCAAACAAGCTCTCCCATTCCCTTTGTGGTTTAAATACAGTTATCTTCCTTAAACCAATAACCAGGGATTGGACTAACCCATAATAGGGTTAACTACTGCAAACATGCTCTCCCATTCCCTTTGAGGTTTAAATACAGTTATCTTCCTTAGACCAATAACCAGGGATTTGACTAACCCATAATAGGGTTAACTACTGCAAACATGCTTTCCCATTCCCTTTGTGGTTTAAATACAGTTATCTTCCTTAAACCAATAACCAGGGATTTGACTAACCCATAATAGGGTTAACTACTGCAAACATGCTCTCCCATTCTCTTAGTGGTTTAAATACGGTTATCTTCTTTAGACCAGTAACCACCCTAGATAACCAGCTCCTAATGAGTTAATTATAATAAACTTATTTGGAGGTCATACATTTAATTATGAAAAGTAACTGCACCAACTTTAAATTAAATGGGTGGTCGTAAAACTTATTTCTATCTCGCAATAGTTTGGAGAGTAATTGACTTGTGCAAGTTTGAAATTGTTTCTGCTTCGTTTTTTTTTTTTTTTTTTTTTTTTTTTGATTCCATATTTGTCCCCATAAGTAATAATATTTGTAAAGTGGTATGAAGGGTCGCCTGCTTCTCCATAGGCTTCATTTAATGCACAGTTATACTTGTACAATTCATCCATTGGCAGGGATTAACATTATGATTACTCTAAGGACACTCTACTCCTTAGATTGGGGAATGTTTATTGACCTCCTGGCCTAGATCCACTGTGTTTTATTAAAGCAGGGTCATCTTGAGCTGGATGCAGCTTTTTGCTCACACACAGCGGTCCTGAGGATAGCTTTCTCAGATGTAGATGTGATTATCATCCTCTGCTACCCTCCTGGGATTATTTGTTCTTAATCCCTTAACCTCTTTATAATTAATTATATTGATAAGAGTTAAGTTTCATTGTAGCGGAACATTTTCATCAAGTAGAGATTAGCTAATTAGTTCATCAAATGGAATTCTAAAACATTTTGAGTTATACCAAAAGACATATACTACATATAAAATACTATTTGAACTGCCCAGAAAGTTTTGTAAAACTTGAAAATCAATAAACCTTTGAGGAGTATTTGTAAGAAATGATTAATTGACATATAAATACTAACAATAAATGCTGTATAAGTCTGTAGAGCTTAGAAAAAGTAAAATTACTGTTTGCAATTTGAGACCTAGTTATCAAACACAATAAAAGAACAATACTACAAATAACTTTTATAATAATTTAGAAACGGAATATACAAATTGTGAATTGGAGAATAATGAATGTAGTGTGCATATAAATTTGTATATCCCTCTACCATTCATTCTATTGTGGAACGGGGAAGACTTTTATTCTGCTTTGTCTGATTTGGTGTATAATATTGTTAACAGTAATCAATGTTTTTCTACATTTTTCTACCAACTTGTCACCTTGCTGTAAACTTTTACAAGCACTAGTACAAATAGACAATCAATTTTTTTGTAACCAGCATTAACAGTAAAAACTTACTCATGCCACTCTACAATCAATATGTTTCACCTCACTTTAACAAGGCATGGTTAAATAAATTATAATATTAATATATTCTATTTGTGGATTTATGTATTAAATTCGCATATTTTGTTCATATATATATTCATAAATTTTCTTCTCTATATTCTATTATGGGTGTATGTCTAGTAATTTTATGTGTTTTCATTGTGTGAACAGAGATGGTGAAGAGGGGGATGGTGAATATCCTAGTCTTGACAGTTGTAATAGTGGAAAGTCAACGCCTTCTGATAATTCACTCTCAGGTAACATATTTATAACCTTGATTGGAACCTTTGTCTTCCCAAATCCAACACTTTCTGTCTTTTAAACTCGATGTCTTTGATGGTACATTTTCAGGCAAAATAACTATAGAAATATTTAATCCTACATTAGCTTTCTCAAATCCAACATTTAGATAATTTATTTTCAGCTAACTAATTAGATAAACAACTAGAATCTTTGTTTTCTTCCTCTGCTCTACCAAATCCTGATTTATCCATAATTTAATTTGTTAATATCAAGTACTTGTTACAAATTTCTGATCTAACATTTTTCAAATATTGCAAAATTTCTACATCATTTATTAATACTATTGTTTGTTTAAACAAAGCCCACTTGATTACAGGAGAGGTTTTAAGTCCGACATCAGAGCCTCCGAGTATAGTAGAGTCCATGCAGTTAATGGACGAGATTTTGAGCGATTCTTCTATGGATAGGTTGGATAAAATGGAAAGGTTAGAAGCATTGTTGACAGCAGCAACTGCGGCAACCATGGATGAACTCAGAGAAAGTCGTGGTGGCTGCGATTGTAACTGCCATGATAACGAGACTGGTCCTGCGCCTTCTACTGAAGTTGCTTGTCAAACACTTTCTACCGGAGATATTGTAATTACTAGAATATTTTTTACAGAAGATGAAAAAGAAAGAGAACGTACTATTACTTCTTCTTCTCCAAAAAAGGAGGTTAACTTTCAGTGAACTATATTACAGCTCAATTTGTGTAGAAAACTGATTGGTTTTTATGGTAGATAATACACCTTTTAGTTTGAATATTTGTATGTTGTTCTTGTAAACACATGTAGTTTTCCTTATCAATATCATTTTGATAATCCAATATATATATAGTAGGGATGAGATAATTACGATTATTCTTAATAATCAGCGATTAGCAATTATGATTATTGACTATCAGTGCTTATTAAATCATTTCCAGTATTCATTTTATAAAATGAGGAATAAAGAAGTAATGATAATAAATGTAGTAGTTTATTGTACAGTATCAAATTTACTCAACTGTATTCAATTAAACATTACAATAATCGGTGGTTAGCTATTATGCACAAATTAGACCTCACTAAATGTCTTCAAATTTACCATTAAACCATTAAATATTATTTGTACCTCTATGAGGTGTAATTTGATATACATTAATTAAATCAAATTGTGTTTGTGCATGCTTGTGATACATCAGAAGATAAACAACTGTGTCACTTTGAGAGAGCATAATTTAGATAAAGGGATGAAGGAGAAACTGGTTGCCCTTGAACTTATTTATACAGTAAACACTCTCTGATCCGGATCTCTGATATCCGGAAACTCCGATATCCGGCCGTCGTATGCCATCGTATAAAAAATAATAAAAATACAATTTTCTATACAAAAATAATATTTTCGGGCCGAATAGTAGTGAACGATGTTTTTGAGCTGGGCACTGGGCAGTAGTGCAGTTCTGATTCCAAGCACTTGAACAGCTGATAGACTATGTGGAAGAACAAGAAGAATCCTCACCGGCCGATCTCCTTCTTTTTCGTAGATGGAGATTTATTACATCTAAGAAGCGTGTTCAACGAGCCAAGCAAGCTACCATTACATCTTTTTTAATAAAAACTGACATGAGTACAAATTACTTTACTGTAATGAAAACTAACATTTATCGTACGTTCATCAAAATTTCACGTGTACAATCCTGTACGTATTTAGTGTACTGTTTAATTTTCTAATCTTCATTTTTCGTTTGATATTTTTAGTTAACACTGTAGACCTAATTAATTGTTGTTTGTGTACTTTATGCTGAGCCTCACTCAGCTTAAAATAAATGGAATTTTAAACATAGCTATTGTAATATTTATTTAATTAACCTACCTTTTGTTGTTTTTGGTACTTTTGTTACCGGTTACCGTACCGGCAAACTACGGCAAATTACATAATAGTACAGTTAAAAAGTAACGTCTATATATTACAGTAATTTGAAAAACCATAGTCAATTTTTAGAATACTGTGGTAAAGCTACAATTTATCGAAGCGCAACACGTTTTAGCGCTAAAAACGTAAATTTGCTAGGTTTTGTTCACGTTTAAAACCACTTAAACTATATAAAAAAAGCCACCCCGAGATCCGGATTTTTTGATATCCGGATCGGCCGGCGCCACATTGATCCGGATTAGAGAGTTTTAACTGTAGTTGTATTTTTTCACGATTGAAGGACTTCAGTGTATGCCTAATGGATTTATCGTGATATATAAACTGAAAATTAGAGAACTACTTATTAATTTTGTTGTTTTAAAATTAGTAAATTATACATTATATAGAAATGTCCGACTTGTGTTTTATAGTTAAAATCATATATTTGAATTATGATGGTCTGTTATTTTTGTTTTTCACTGTTAAGCGTGAATCAGTAAGAGAAGTGTGAATCTGTCATCAATCGAAATTGCAGATTATGGTAATAATCGTGATCAATGGTAAGCTAATCATCTCATCCCTAATATATAGTATATTTGATATAAAATTGTATTTTATGCATAAAAAGAATATTAATTTATACCATAAACAAATAGTTGAGACATATTGAATTAGTTTTTTAATTGTTATAATATTTTAAAAGTTGTTTGTATTAAAATAATTGACTTTGTATGGAGCAATTATGTTGTATCGTGTGTTTTAATTAAATATAAATTAACCAAATTTTAAATCTACTTTTTGGAAGGATTTGTTTTGGCCATAATATTTTTATAATAAACTTGGCAATCAGTTCTTATAAATGTAACAGTTAATTCGTTTTTGAAGCATGTCATGTTAGGACATTTTTTAATTGTTTATGATTTATAATTTATATACAATGGTCTTGTTTGTACAAGAAATATTTTAAAATTCTTTAGATTTTTTGCTTTATAATTAAAACAACAGAAAATTTGTCCTCTAAAGGAATAACAATTTATCCATTGGATTTTAGTTAGAATATTTACAAAATGGTAAAATAAATGCTTACCATAATTCAAAAAAGGTTTATCTTATAATTATTTTATCTGTTTAGTAATGTTTAAAACATTAAATTTTATTAAAACTTTAAAACATGTCAAAGTTCTTAAAAGTAAAACAAGTGTTTTTTAATATCAACATTTTTTAATAGGAAGTCTACTATTTTACCTTTTAGTTTTGGAAAGAAATAAAATTATACTTCCATACACCATTTACAAGTTAAAATTTCATAGTTATTTATAAAAATAACACTACTTGGCTACGTAACATACACAACATTGTTCTTTTAATTTATGCACTACTCAATAATTTAACACAAAGAACTGAAAGTCATATTACATATAATAAATGCTATTGGAATGTTTTGTTATTGTATTTATAAATATATAGCAAAATAGTAATTTATTTTAATTTTTAAAATTGTTGTTTATTTACATATAATCGGCCTTACTTTGTAAATGTGGATAAAGACTGTATACTTTTTTGTTAATTTGTTATTCGTTTCTCTTTTGATATTAGCAGGGACCAAAGCAGCATTAGATCATTGTATTTTTATTTAAATTATACATTTTTATTATTTTTTTACTTTAATATTGTTTTGGTCGTTCTAAAAGTGTACATGTTAACATAAAAAAAATGCATGAAATATTTAAATGTAAGCTATCTGTTATTTTTGTTATAAAAGATAAGATAATTTTCGTGAAGCAATTTCTATTTATTTATTTATCTCTAGTAGTGGTTGTGATAAAAATTAGAACTTAATAATGTAAATAATATTAGATACTTTATCTATTTTAAAAATTGTTAGATATTGTTGGATGATTTGTATAATTAATATTGTTTATTTGGACATTTGCCATAATTTGTGTATATAAGCAATGACTTTCGTACTTCACTCAATTTCTATTGTTTTCATGGTGGAATGATAGATCCTTAACCAACCTTTCTAGCAGATCTGTTTTTTAGTTGCGACTATATTTTCCTTATACTCTTGGTGTCTCTTCCATTCAACATCTCCATAAATCTTTCGGTCTGTATATCTTAAAGTTTTCCCTATAGGTTTCCAGTCAAAGAATTGTATTTTCATTTCCAACTGTGCTTTGGAAAATGTATGACCATACCATCTCTAAGTTCTTCTTTTGAGGGTAATGTCCATTTTTCTTGGTCAGATCTTTTTTTATCCCACTTCGTTCTAATAAAATTTTTTTTTTTTAATGTCTGACTGTGCCTTGCGAAGTGTATGACCGTTCTATCTCCAAATTCTTCTTTTGAGGATAGTGGCCATCTTCTTCTTGGTTAGATCTTTTTACAGTTATGTGTTAGATTTCTACAGTGGATCATAAGTGTTCCTCTGAAGAATTTATACATATATCTTGGCTGAATTCCATACACAGCCAATCCAGTGGCGGCTCGTGATTAGGTTGCAAGGTTGCACAACCCCCGTCCCATATAATATGTAAACAATTTTTAAATCTAAACATTTTTTGAAAATATTAATACGAATTAAAATTTTATCTACATCCTTTTATAGGAAAAAGAGATAAAAAAGTATAGTGTAGAGCTGGTGATAAGTAAGAAAGAATTGTGTGATGTCATCGCTTAGGTTGCAGAGCTCGAGTGCACCAGGCTTGCCTGTCTCTCTAATGGTAAAATAACATGGAACACTTCGCGTCTTGAAAACTAAACTTGTTGCCTAGCAATGGCCTATCTCTCTATTAGGTTGCAGGAAAGTTTGCAACCTGACAGCAGACATGGGCACTGCATAGTTTACACTTGACTATGGAATGCACTACAGCTTTGCAGCGCTTCTTTGTTCATCCAGTTATTAACTCGAATCATCTGTTTGTATTTGTTTTCGAGGTTATGTGTGTTTTTTGAGTGGTTCAATCACTGTCAACCTTTATTGTTCATCCGATAACAAAAATATCAGGGACATTTTGACTTTAGTATTAAGTATTTGTTTTAAACGGTGTTGGAATAATTCTCACCTTGTTTGTTCCATAATAAATACAACTCAGTTATTTTATTTATTCTTATATGAAGTTATGTGCGTTTTTTGAGTGGTTCGATTATTGTACCAAGTACTGATAGTTTTAAGATTAAGATGTGGTTAAACTATTAGTTAATGACAGTTTTGTTGACAATGAATTCCGTTGAAAATTTATTACAAAGACATTTCAGTTTGCTGTCAATTGAAGAAAAATGTGAAATTAAACAATTGGGTAGGCCTACACCTGAATTCCTGGTTTTACCCAAATTGTCCAAACTGGGAAATGGTCTTTTAACAGAAAATTTAATTCGGATACAAAAAGTGCAGTTGGTTGTGTGGCTGTGAATTAAAATTGACATTATTTTGTTTCCCCTGTTTATTGTTTGGTGGAGAAGACACATCGGTTAAGACAGGATTTAAAGATCTAAATGATATTGCCGATAGAATAAAAAAACATGTAGCATCAGCTAAGCACATAAAAAATAACTTACATAGACTTTTTTTGGGACAACTAATGTACCAGAACCATTAAATAGTGCATATTGGATGAACATTGCAGCACATAATGAACGAGTAAAACAAAATAGATATGTATTAAGTATTATTATAAATTGTGTTCGATTTTGTGGTGTATTTGAATTGGCATTAAGAGGTCATGATGAGAGAAATGAGTCAAGTAATACTGGTATGTTTAAAGGGTTGATTAATTTCAATGCTGAATTAGATGCAGTTCTAAAGAGCCATCTAGACAGTGCTACAGTGTTCAAGGGGACATCTAAAACCATCCAAAATGAACTTTTGCAAATTATGTTAGAGGTCTGTCAAGAAAAAATTATACAGGAGATCAAAGAAGCAAATTTTGTAGCTGTAATTGCTGATGAAACAAGTGATGTATCTAATGTGTTCCAAATGGCTATAATTTATAGGTACATTGTCAGAAACAAACCAGTTGAGACATTTTTAAATCCTTCAAATCATGATGCAGCATCATTATCATCATGTATATTAAATGAACTGTCAAAACAAAAACTTGACGAAACTCCCACAAATTTATAGCCCAAACATATGATGGCGCTTCAGAATTGCTCTGTATTCTCCAAATTTTGATTTGGGAAACTTTGCCATATCTTTCCTGTCTGTTCTGACTGTACCTACTGCTCCAGTTTGGTTCTCATGCAAATATTGAAATAAGTAAGGGCTCGTATACGAATTATCGACATATATTGTATGCCCGATATCCAATACGGCTCTGTTAGAGTTGTTACAACAGATCCAGAAATGCCTAAATTTTCCTTTATTTCAATAGTTGTCTCTTTCCCTGTGTATATAACCATATCAACAACAATCCCTGTTTTACAATCACACAAAATAAATAATTTGACTCCAAACCTGTGCCTTTTTTTCGGCATAAACTGTGTGAATGATAGTCTGCCCTTCCACTGTAACAGACTTTCATCAATACACAGGTTTTTGAAAGGAATCGTAACACATTTGAATTTCATTCTCAGAGAGTATGTAAAACGGTTGAAATTTTTGCTAACCTGTCTTCCTTGATGTTGGCTTTATTGTTATCAAAGTGTGACATTCTCAATAAATTCATAAACCTATTTTGAGACCATATTCTACAAAAAGTCGGAGTAGAAAGTAGAGGGTCAGTACTCCAGTAATCTAAAATCCTGTTTTTTTTTTTTTTTTTTTTTTTTTTTTTTTTTTTTTATGGGAGGCATAATCATTATAGTGGTTAAAAAATTGTAAATTTCAGATTCATTAGTATTATACCATTTTTGTAATAATTTAGATTTTTCTTTCAAAATTGAGTTACTTATATACTGATATTAGTTTCTTTTACGATATGAGACACAAGATCCTTGTCAAATAAAATTTTTAAACAGTCACTTTCCTTAAAATCTTGGCCTAGGTTTATATCATTATTTATTCGACTTATTCTCATCAAATTAAAATAATTTTGGTTGAAACCTACAGGATTCCGTTCTATTGTGCCATTCATAAAGGTTTTGTGGGCTTACAAATATGTTATTTTCTTTGTCACTTTCAGGTTCTTCCATAATAACATCGTCATTGTCATTTACAAAAACACTGGTAGGCCTAAACTCGCCTACGTTTTCAACAACACCACTCTGATCCGATTGCATATTTGTAGCAACATCGTTCACTATTTCACTGAAATTCAATTCAGATTCCTCACTATATATTTCATCCTCACTCCTGGAATCCATAATATATTCCCGAATGTCATCAATGCTAAGATTTTTACGATATCCATTATACAATTGAAAGAAGAAACAACAAAAACCAAATACGTTTGCAAACACAAGTTATGCAATAACTATGTTAGAAACGGCAAGGCAATGTATTGTCTGTTAGGGAATGCTCGCACAAACTATCAGAATTTAGTATAACTAAAATAGATTTTTTATATTACAGCTAACAGATCGCAGAATACAACTAACCAAATATTAGTTCAGCCGCAAATATTGCGGCCTTCCTATATAAATACAAAATATCAAACCACATACGTTGCGTCGTTACTGTTATTGGGAAGGTTGCCCGCTGCACATGAGGCGTTACTAACCAACAGGTTAATGATGTAGGTTATCCCCAAAAAAATTTGCATCTTCTTCAGTGTAGGCTTAACCCTTTCGCGGGCAATGCATTATCAACTGTGTATACGAGAATGGGCAAGCCTTTTTTTACCAAATACAACACCTTTACAAAAAAATTTGTCAAAATTTCAATTTTATATAGAATTTAGTGAAAATAATGTCACTTAACAAGTACACTCTGGAGAATCACGTGGTGTTCAAGTTTTTTTAATTGTTAAATTTATAAATGTTGAAAAAAAATATTTTCTAAAAAATGAATAACAAAAAACTCAAAAATTCTCAATTTGAACTAATTTAACACCATAAATTTATGTTATGAATTTTTGTTGTTGTATATGTCTTAAGAGTCCAATTAATTTCAAACAATTTAAAAAAAAATCACTTAAATTGGTTAATATTTACAATTTTTATATTAGTTTTTATAAAATGTGTCAGCACTTGTGTTTTGGAAAGCATTCCGGGTGTAGGAATTCTATAACAGTCTAACCTATCATCATTTAGGCCTAGGCCTAAGTCATTGGTATTGTCAAGAGAATCATTGTTTACATTATCACTATCAATACTAAGTTCATCACCAGTTTCACTGTCCGAATCAAAAGATAAATCACTTTCACTGTCTTCATCCAAATATTTGTCAATATCTGAAGTGTTGACACTAGGCCCTGCCGATACACTGCTTGTAACGTAACCAACAATACAAATATTTAAAAAATACGCTAAACTAATATGAAAAAGTAATAGAACTGAGTAAAGTAAACGATGTAAACATAATAAGTAACTAAGAAACTAATTTAACTGTTTAAAATAAACACACAACTTAAGACCACTAACAAACAATGACGCTGCAATAAACATAACCTCCATAACCAAATGCGATCGGCTGAGAGCTTTGTAGATCGACTTCAACTTTAAAATATCGATATAAATCGATGTTGAAATATTCCTTTATTCTTTATGAATAGAACCACATAACATAGAGCGCGATCTGTTAGCTAATACTTAAACTACGTGCAGTTTTAAAGGGTACCGATAGATCGTTACTCTGCCCGTTTTAGCAAGTATACTGGGTGACGATAGATCGGTACCTTGCCCGCAAAAGGGTTAAACAATTGTTTTACTAAATTGTGTCAAATTTTTTGTGGCAGTTTTTTCACATTGGTTGGTTAATTTGAAAAACATAGCATTTGTGTTATGAGTGGTTTTGGCAATAATCCGAGCATCTCTTAAATGTCTGAAATGTCATTATTTTTTTCAAGTTTCCAATTAAACAATATCAATAATATAATAATCTTGTTTTATTCAGCTGTTATTTTCATAAGCAATACAATGATCTGTTATATAGGCTACAAATATAACACATTTTAACTAATTTTCTAAAGTGTGACTTTGTTTTTATAATTAGGTATCTTGATTTAATTTTGTGGAAATGTAAAAAGTTAATGTATAAATGATTTTCTTGGCTGTGCACCATTAAAAAATCATAATAAATATTAACATTACATTATTTTTGGCCAAATCTTAAATTGAAAAATAAAAATTGTTTATTAAAATACTGAAATATTGTTAAATAACATCAATTTACCGCCAGAAAGTCTTTTTTAAGCATATTTGATTATGGCTGTTTTGCAGTTTAAGAAATGGTTGTGTGATTGTAATTTCACTTTACCAAATTATTATAATTAAATGCACAATCGTGCCACTTAAACAATTCATATTATTATATTTGTTTTAAAAAGGTGGTATTAGTTTATATAAGGTTTTTAACTAACCTTTTATCTAGTATAATATATTCAACAGGTTTTTAAAGGGCACAGCCATAATATTTTGTACAGGGTGACAGAAACAAAAACTATGTACAGATTTGTGTGTATGTGAATGTGTGAATTTCATAAGTGGCAGTTCTTAATTTGTGGAATACAGTTTTATTATTATGAAATAGCAGTTTAAGGATATGAACGATTTAAGGATAACACAGATCTAATTGTACGATTTCTTTCCTAAAGTTGAAAGAAATCTGTTTAAACAATTGAGATTCTGTAAGTGAATTATTGGTATTTGATAACGAAATAATAATAAAACATTTGGATGAGACGTGTTTACCAGTCATTAGTAACATTTACCTTAGTTTTAGTTTAACTGCTTATTAATAAATTGAGCCCCTAATAAGTTATTGTGTCATAAATACCCTTGTGTTAATATAAAAGTGTATTTGTGTTTATGCATTCACACATAAAATTCCCCCTCCCTCCAAACTAATACAACTAACCGTAACCTCTATAATTAATGTATTATTTTATAATTCAAACAGCTTTTTACATTAACTCATACAAAATTACAAGATACAAAATTACATTTTGAATTTACATGTTTTAAATTAACAGACATGTTGAAACTTCTGTATATATAATAATTGGTTAAACAATTCTTTTTAATGGTCTGTTTGGTTGCAATTTCAAATGATCAAAATTTTGTTTTGATCATCTCTTTTTTATTGTAACTTATGATGTCTGCTTAATTTAGTTACCCCTACTTTCTTACATACATTTACCACAGAAATACACAATTAGAGAAATTTTTGGTTTTTCATAATTACAAAAAACTCAAGTGATGGTGAACAATAAATTTAAATAACTGAATTTCCTGCTTTGGTTTTCTTGTTTCTTTTTATTTATGTGTTTGTATCTTTTTAGTCACTTGAGATTTGTATTACTTCAATCAAATAAATTGTCATCTTACAAAATTCAAAGAAAACGTTAACATAAAGTTTTCATTAGAGGAAATAGGTATAATGAAACAAATCGACAGATTTTTTTAAGAATCTGGGTGAAATATAGATGGTTCGCATAAAAAAACATATTTAAAAAAATACAATAAAATATGTAATAATATTATAATAACATACATAACATATATTGTAATAACATATACATTTTTTTAAACTAGCAATTGTGGTGCTATGTAGAAAGAATAATAATATAATACCATTGTCTATATTATATAGTAATAATAAGAACGAAAAGGAATTTTGTGTAGTGGAGGCAATTAGCAAATCTAGACTAGAATTTTGTTTAATTTAAAGAGGAAAATAAATTAATGTTTGGAAAATCAAAGAAGAAGCATAAGTATTAAATTGTGATGGAAATATTTGTTCTCTTGTATGTAAAATATAAGGAATATTTTATGTTCTATATAATGGTCAAAAATCAAACAAAGGGAAATTTATTGTCTGGTTTCGTTTCGTAAATGGTCTGTTTTATTTTTAAATAGTCAAGATTTAAAAATGTAAATAAAATTGTCTAAACTGGATCTTGAACATTATAAAATATTGTACCATTGGACATGATGGTACAATTTGATTAAAAACAACAATTATGTTTTTGGTTGTTGTTAAAAATTAAAAATGGCATGAAGCAATAAGCTTACATCTACTAAATTTATGACATCAATTTGGTATAATTTCGAGTCCAGTTGTTAGGGTTATGCTTTCCGTAATTTACTATATTCCCTTGTTTCCATTAATCCAATGAGAATATAATTACATTTTCAAACTGTTTACAATCAATACTACCTAGTTTTGAATTTTGACTGTAACATACAATGAATTCCATAGTCCTATGAAAACTCCAGAATTTGATTATTAGGAAATAAGAATGTGGGCTTTACTTAGATAAGTTATAGACAATCAAATAAGTGCTTAGTTAAAACAAACGATTATTATTAGCTTAAGAAGCAAATATTTCGTGTTATTTTAAATTTTTTAATGTGCTTCTAAAAGAAATTTTTGTTCTGCATTTTATAATATACAATTAATTTTAAATATATTTCTAAATTGCAATATATTTATACTTTTATGAAATTAAATAACTTCTTATTAATAAAGTGAAATGATATAATTCTGCAATAATTAAATCATCATAATTTATAATGGCTGTACTTTCAATTTATATAAAAATTAATTTCCCTTCATTTTAATGTCACTTTTATTGTACTAGACTTTTAAACTACTGTACTATATTTACAATTAAATCTTAAATAAAATATGTACGCTGTATAGTCATTGTTATCATGTTAAACAAAATTAATATATAAATAACTAAAAGAATTAAGCTTTAATTTTATATAAATCTTTTTATGTTTTTTTTTTAAAGACCATTGATTTACTTTGATTTAGAAATGCTTTTAATGATGATTTTGCAAATACAATTATTTTAATAATGTAATGAGCACTCTTGCTTTAAAAAAAACTGTTTAAAAATAAAATTAGGGCCTGATTTGTTAAAAAAAAATTGAAACCTATTTAAGTGACAGGTAGTGAGTGCCATTACCAAAAAAAAAAAAATATTTGAAAAGGTTTTAATTTAAGGTTTTTACTTTATATAATTAACATTGTAAATTTCTTACACTTTATTTGGTTTGTTTGCAAGGTTTACTATTTACCAGGTTTGTTAGTAAAATAACTTCTTAATAATTCAATTTTTCCTATAGAAAAAAAACCTGTCTTCACTATATGAGGAAATGTATAACTGTTTTAATGCTAGTATGACATTGGTTATATTCAAAAAGAGATAAATCGCAGGTTGAAGTTACAGGCTTGTTAGCGAACTTCTTAAAATGAAGTTACTTGAGCAAAACAAGGTCTTGTTCAATTTGGTTTAACAAAAAAAAAAAAAAAAAAAAAAAAATGGAAAACAGTATGTGAATTAAGGTTTTATATTATAGTATATTTATTTTTATAATTACAGTAGAGTCCTAGTAATTCGAGTCTTGCTAATTTGAGGTTCTGTTTAATTCAACCCAAACCCCCCCTTCAAAATGAAAATAAAATAAATTAGCGAAAAAGAGAACTTAGTGCATCATAGCTCACTGCATAAGTTTAACATTCATGGTCGGCACTGTTTAGTACTTCTTAGTTCATGAGATTTTTCTTAGATTCCCGTTTCATAGAATCATAGTCGAGCCACCCTTAGTCGCTAAAAATATTAATAAGTTAGTGACAGGTTGACTGGTATAGCTGATACCAAAGATGTATCTGGAGAGACTGTAATGATAATTTTTTAATTTTAGTTTAGTAAAACTCACTCTATTTTAAACGAAAGACACTTGGACATTTAAAAAAAAGTAGTTTTTTAAATTTTATTTTAGTAATATTATCCTAAACAAGTATGTACTGTATTATTATTTATCTAATTTTCTACTCATTAAAATTTTATTTACACATTACCGTATGTTTTGTTCTTATTTCCATATAATCCAAGTTTCTTGCAATTCGAGGTAACCTCATCTCCAATTAACTCGAATATTAGGACTCTACTGTATATAATTTATGTAACTTAATTCCTGGGATCTTTTAGGTGGAACTTAGTGCTGCAATGAAATTACACTAGCTGTGCTTTTCCTTAGCCACAATCTACAAAATCAGACAAAGTTTTATCAGCTCTTTGTACTTCCTTGATAATTATGTCTCTAGGTTGATTTCTTCTTTTTCATCCTTCAGGATTTCACTCAAGATTTTGGTTCACAAGGTTCCCCTGGTTTTACTTGAGTGTGACCCAAACATCTCTACTTTCAAAACTAAATTGTTTGTTCACTGTCTCTTGTTGGTTCATCACCATAGTTCAGTATTAAACATAGTGTCTGGCCACTATATTTAAATAATGTTCCAGAGACAATGGTTTTTTAAAGCTACCTGTTAATCCGGTTTCTTAATCTGTTTCTTCCGGTTTCATTTCCACTTTGGTTTCACCTTTGTTATATGTAGGTGTGAAATGTAACTTTTGTATGATTAACATTTTCAGTAGCGTAACTTTTTGAATTTGTATATGTACTGCATAAATTGCATATTATGTGATTAAAATTCATACCAACACAAAAAGTTTTCTTTTACATTATTGTGAAAAGGAGCAACAAAATTAACAGGATTATTATGTATTTTCATAAAAACAAATATTTGTCTTGCATTGTTTTACAAGCAGCTTGTAAAAATTAGATAATTCACTAGTGCCTGACACCGTTTATAGAGCTTCCAGAGGATGTTTTATTTATATAGTATTCTTATCATCAAGGGGTGTTTCAGTATTGTTATTTCAGATATTGTTATTATAAGTATATTACTGTGCAACTATAATTTTAACAAACATATTTAGTTATAAAGTGCTTTGTCACTAACTTAAACTTTTATTTGAAATATTTGTGTTTAGAGGCATTTGATTTATGGTAACCTAATTCCTAGGTAATTGTTGATGTTAATACTAAAAAGTGTTTTTAAAGAGAATTAAAAAATGTTGATAAACTTCATATATATTGTTCTCTTCAGCTAATGTTAGTTATAAAACAAACTCAAAAAAAAAAGAAAAAAAATGTCTAAATCAAATAAATAATTTTATACAATTTATTGACTTGTGTATATATTGTTTGCCTCATAGTAATTTTTAATGTAGAGAACCCAGATGTCACTCTCAGGGTGTCTACCAACTGGAAAACCAAGAAATTTAAGTAGCCGGGAAAAAAGGTTTGTTAATATTCCGGGAAAATTAGGGGGGGGGGGGTTTAGACTACACCAGTTAGAACTAACTAATTAATCGTTCACATTAGGTCAAGTTTATCCCTGTGTGATGTACTGTTGCAATTCAGCTGTTGTGATGTAGTAAGAGGAAGAATGCGTTAGATGTCAATACTGCTTGACTCACAATTGTTTTATCACATACAGTAGAACTCTAACTATCCGGATTAATTGGGACCGGACCTGATCCGGATAATCAAAATTCCGGATACAGTAATTGGATTTTTCTCGAAAAAATGCCGTTTTTAGGGGAAAAATGTAAACAAATCAATAGATAACATTTACGGTATTTATTAATAAAAAACAATATCAATGACAATGTTTACATTACATTTTTTTTTTTTTAATGTCCGATATTGTTGATGTTCCCACTTTGTACACCTCGGCTAAATGTTTACCCGAGACACCTTTGTCCAACTGTTCGATAATTTTAATTTTATCGGCCAACGAAAACACCAGGTGTTTCCTCTTAGAACTCATCGTAGTACTGCACACGATAATCACAACACTAAGGAACACGAAATAGTCAAAGTATCAATTCACCCGGCAGGTTGAAGAAGCACTGGCCGCCTGACTTTAATAGACTAGTGAGTGACAGTAGCAGGGTGGCGAGGCAGTGTGAGTCATCGTTCCCCCTCTCATGCCCTCTGCTATCGCTACACTATGTTCGCAGTTAGAAGGGTCAACTACTGCGCATGATTCCTGCATATTCATTGCTCACAGGACGATGTGCCTTTAAAAACCCAATTTTTAAAATTTTCTCAATCTGATCTGGATAATTGGAGTTCTACTGTACTTATAATCAATATAATATTATTGTGTCTATTTTCACTTTTTACCATGTTATAGTCAAAGAATGTTAGCTGGAAAATTGGCAGTCCTCTGTTTTTCATCAGATTATCATGATTTTTCTTTTTAAATGCTCATCTCTATTGTAAATGTTATTTTTCCAGTCATTAAAATTTATGCTCGGCCATATAAACAATAATATGAAAATTTAAAGTACAAATTCACTAAAAAATCTTATCTACTTGTTTTTGCGATCATAGGACACGATTGACATCAGTACTTTATGATTCGGGCAGCAAGACCTTAAATGGTGGGCCCAAATTTGAAATATTTAGGAGTATTGAAAAAGTTTTTATTTTTTAAATTTCAAAGGGTTTTTTGGATTGCTGATATGAGGTTGAAAGTAAAAATATTACAAAGGCAGAGATTCTGTCCCAACTTTCATTTTTCAAGACACTTAATGGAATTGAAGGCTACACTTGCTCATATATATATATATTTTTTCATTTAAATCCTATATGAATATACAGAAAGGTATATATGTCCTGGACTTCTTTTAGGTAATGCACTGGCTACAGTTCAGTCTGAATTATTTTTGAGATATTAATTTAAAACCCTACATACTAGAAAACATATACAAAACGTATACTCTCTTTTTTGTGCTAGAAATAAAGTTTCAAGTCGATATCTAAAAAATTGTTGAAACTGGAGCTAATACAAGGATGGATCTCGTGGCCGATATGGTTAAATTTGCAATGACTTTCATACATGCGTCAGCTTCAGTTTCAACAATTTTCCAGATTTCTACCGGAACCTAACTTATTCTAGTACACAATATAATACTTTACACGTTTACTTAGTTTTAAATTGATTTTTTGAAAATTGTTCAACTGAAGCTGAAACACAGATGGATATTGTGGCCGATATGGTTAAATTCCTGATGTCGTTCATAAATGTATCGTCTCCAGTTTAAACAGTTTTCTAGATTTCAACTGGAACGTTGGCTTACTAGTAGTACACAATAAACTACTTTATTAGTTAACTAAGTTTTAAATCAATTTTTTGAAAATTGTTGAAACTGAGCTGATACACACATAGAAATCACGGTCGGACCAATATGGAAAAATTCACGATCTTTCATAGATGCACCAACTTCAGTTAAAAATTTATCTAGATTTCGACCAGAACCTTAGATTACTAGTACACAATATACTACTTTGCGCGTTTACTAAGTTTTAAATTGATTTTTTGAAAATTGTTGAAACTGAAGCTGATACACACATGGGTCTCACGGACAGACCAATCCAGCGAAATTCACGTCTTTCATAGATGCACCAACTTCACTTTAAACAATTTTCTAGACATCGACCAGAAATTTAGATTACTAGTTCACATGTTTACCAATTTTTTAAATCTATATCTTTAAAATTGTTGAAACTAGAGATTATACACGCACGAATCTCGTAGTCGAACAGATACAGCGATGTCTTTCATACATCATACATGCATCAGCTCAAATTTCAACTATTTTCCAGATATCAATCAGAACCTACGCATGCTACTACACCAAAATATACTACTTTACGTGTTTACCAAGTTTTAAACCGATTTTGTAAGATGTCACATTTTTGCCATCATTGGTCGCAAGATCTATGTGTTTATAAGCTCAAGTTTAAAAAATATTTAAAATATCGACTCTAAATATAGTATAGTAGTTAATGATCATATTTGTATATCGACTTTCCAAGTTGATATCTTAAATATTTCTAAAAATATAGCTTGTTACTGCTTTAATTTTTGTACTATCAGTGACACTACAAGATCCAAACACTACATAGTGATAACGATTTGAAAGTATTTAATGCTACGATTATTGTTTCAATATGGGGTTCCAGATTATTATATTATTAAAGGTACTCACTATTTATGTTTATGTTAGTTATATTCACAATTGATATGAAATATTTATTAATTATAAAATAACAAATAAATAATCAAAACTAATTTTAATGTAGGTAAATATTATTTTGAAGCAGTCAAGGTCTATTTCTGTCCTCATATTACTTGTCTTGTGAAGCATATACATCGCATGTACAGACTAGCTGCACCTAATAAGAGGGGGTTGGCGGCCTTAGTGTTCCCCAGTCAAGCACTCATAACTCATAAACTATCATCTACATAGACATACACACAGTTCACCTATATATATATCTTACATTCACCTTTATTTATCGCAGGGGGGGTGTAGAGTATCTGCACCTATTGAGAGGGGTTTAGCGTCCCTCGCGGAACCCAAGCTATACAGGGGTGGTACAATAAAACATCCCCAAATATACACACACAACACTCATACCTATTTTACAATTCGTACAGGCTGTTATACTACACAATTCATTGGGGATAAATAAACAATCTACAGTTTTATATATAGGGATTAGTTTTTTTTTTTACCCTACAGAGCCGTAGCGTGTCTGGGAGTGTTTACCAGACCAAAGCGTGACAACCTTTGAATCTGGTATGCTGATGTGAGCTTGCTTTGCCGAAGATGTATGCACGGTTTCTGTTCAGTAGCCAGCCACTTCTGGGTGAGGAAGTATTCGCGATGGGTGAGTTATCGGATCCTCCTCCCCAGTGATGGGTCTGGACTGATGCCCATCCAGTCTGGTTAAAGAGGATACTCTGGGCCCCTGAGTTCTGGGGTTTGGAAATGACTTCTCGCAATGTAATGATCGTCTTCCCAGATGGATTTTGCGCAAAGCAAAATGGGAAAGTTTCACTAATAAATTTGTATCACTAATTTAAATACTATTAAAATTAAATACTATTATTAATTTAATAATATTAAATTATTTCCTATTTATAATAATAACGTTCCTATTAATGAAGCAATACAGTCGTTTATGGAAGTAATCCTTACAGCAGCGGAAAACAATGTTCTGAAAACGTCAATGAGACCACTATGTCCACCAGTGCCCATAGTGACACTATCCATTTATGTCGTAAAGCGCTAAGGAAGCTTAATTGCAGACCTAATTGTGAAAACCTTGAAAGGTATCAAATTCTATGAGCCACAGCACGTCCAGTGTTTAGGCAGAGTAGAAAGGAATCATGGCCCCAGTACATTGGCACAATATCAAGAACCACACCCACGACAAAGGTGTGAAAGAAGTTACGTTCTGTTTGTGGTCCTCCTCCCTTTGCTCCCTTATTGGGACTTAAGCAGAGGGATGGAGCTTTGTCTACAAATAACTATGAAATTGCTAATGTTTTGGGCTCATCATTCGCAAACTTTTCTTCAAATACTGCTTATAGCGATGCTTTTGTGTTGTATAAAATATCTCAAGAAGCAATACCTTTCACAGTAGGTCTGTCGGAAGATTTGCCATTAAATACTCCATTTTTCTTACCGGAATTAGATTCTGCTATGTTGTCAGGATGGGATTCTGCTCCAGGCCCGGACAGCATAGTTTATTCTGTGATCAAACACCATCCAACTTCGGGGAAGCTGATTCTCCTTATAATATACAATCGTATATTCAAGGAGCAATGTTTTCTCGATGCTTGGTTGGAGGCTATAGTAATACATCTTCTAAAACCAGGTAAAGAAAAAACTGAGCCAGAAAGATAATGAATGTGACTTTTGGCAGGGTCATTCATTTACTGGTCAGCTTGTTTCTTTAGTGTCTGCTGTACAAAATGCCTCTTTCTTGCGTTAGACACTGGTTGCAGTGTTTTTTGACCTGGAAAAGGTCTATGATATGGCTTGGGGAAGAGGTATTATGAATACTTTAAAATCATGGAGTATAAATCTGATCATTATCACTTAGAGAATGGTGTCCCTCAGGGTAGTGTACTGAGCGTGACCCTGTTTATTGTGGCAATCAACAGCATTACTGCTAATGTCCAGTGCCCTGTCCACTGTTCTTTATTTGTTGACGATTTTGCTATATAAGTGGCTACTCGAGGTATGACAACTGCTGAAAGAGCCCTTCAACTTGTAATTAATAGACTGCAATCTTGGTCAAGATTGACAGGATTCAAGTTCTCTGCTTCCAAGACGCAAAGCATTGCTTTTAGTCGTCGAAGACTGAACCATCAGCCATTATTATTTCTTAACGGATCACAACTTCAAACTACTGAAACTGCTAAATTTTTAGGCCTATTATTTGGATAGGACTTTCTTGGATTTCATGTATATCTAATCTGAAAACACGGTGCAATAAAATACTTGACATGTTACGTGTTATCAGCAGTTCTTTGTAGGGAGCCGATAGGACCTGTATGTTATGTGTTTACCGTGCTGTTGTTCAGTCGCGGATTGATTATAGCTCCATAGTCTACTTATCCGTAAGACCATCAGCCATTAAAAAGCTTGATTCGGTACACAACTCTGCGTTGTGTATTGTTTCAGGAGCATTTCATTCGAGCCCAGTTTCTAGCTTACATGCTGAGACTGGTGAAACATCTCTTACTCGACGAAGACAGCAACTACAAATAACACACACATATATATATATATATATATATATATATATATATATATATATAGTCTGGGACAAACCGTATCATCTGGCTTACACTATAGTATTTTAAAATCCTTTGGCAGAACGATATAAATATCATCAAAATTGTACTGCCCTATTTGGCTTATAACAATTTGAATCCTAGACAATTTAGGCCTTGTACTTCCTCCAATGAATGAGAATGTTCCATGTTTTATTCCTTTGTGGCTTATTCAAATGTCAACTTTTAATTTTTCACTGTCCAGATTCATCAAGCACAACACTCCTGATGTAGTATATTGTCAGGAGTTTCACTATATACTTGATGAATACCCATCTAGTGAAATTATTTTCACAGATGGTTCTAAACTGGAAAGTAAAGTCAGTTGCGCATATTACTTATCCGGTTGGACGTATATGTGTGTATTACCCTCAGCTTATAGTGTATTTTCTGCTGAACTCTTGGATATTTTAAAAGGCCTTAATACTGCTCCATCTGGTTCCTGTCACTATCTTTTGTGTTCCAATTCCAAAAGTGCTTTATAATCTATCCGGAATATGTATTCTAAGAATCCCTTGGTTGAAGATATCTTGTGTTTCATACACAGACTTCGGTTGGAGTATCATTTTGCTGGGTACCTGGGCATTGCGGTATTATGGGTAACACAAAAGCTGACAAAGTGGCAAAGGAAGCTACAAGTCAGATACCAGTCACACATCATGTTATGGTATCTGACTTTGTATCGAGAGTTAAAATTATTTTGCATTTTAAATGGGAAGAAGAGTGGACAAATACATAGTCCAATAAGCTGAGGGATATAAAAGATACTGTTTGCCCATGGAATTCATCCATACGTACCAGTCGTCGAGAGGAAGTGGTGGTTATCCATGCTCATATTGGTCATTCCATGATCACTCATGGATTTCTGATGGAACAGGGAATCCGCCACAATGCCCATTTTGCCAAGGTGTGTTATCAATTTAGCACATCCTCATTGAACGTGTTATGTTAAGAGGTGTGCAACGAACTTTTTCCCTACCAAATTTGATTTAGGCGATGTTGGGGGATAATGCTCAGATCCTTGATCGGGTATTGTTCTTTTTGGGTCGTCTGAAAAGTTTTGATAAATTTTAAAACAAATTTTCGATTAAATTATTGTCAGAGCCTCTTTACAGCTGTGTAATATTTTGTGTTTTATAATTTAATTTTTTTGGTTAAAATTCTATCTTTCACAACTCGTTGCAGGGCTATTTACAGCCATGTAATATGTGTTTTAATTGTTGTAAATTATAATTTATCGTAGATTGTAATTGTTAACTTGTTGCAGGGCCATTTTACAGCCTTGTAATATATTACGTTGTTGACTATTTTGTTTGTTATCTAGTTTTTGTATTGTTATTGTTTTTAATGTTTAATTTGTAAGATTTTAAGGTAAAGCATAATCTTGCCAAATTTTTGAAGGTGATAATGACCGAAATAGTTTTTTCCTTTAAAACTCCAAAATAAAATTAAATGTGAAGCATATAAAATTTCACATTTCATGAAATAAATTTGTTAATCCAATTTTCTTTTGAACCTTCAAAGGTAACATTCATGGTTCATAGTAACAGTTTGCTTGATTACTCCTGAACTGGTATTTTCCCCCTGCATATAATAACTTCTGTTTACACCTTTAAGGTTTACAACAGAGTTTGATGAGAAATAGTTTCGTGTTTTCAGTCATCTAAATTATCACAAATTTTAAACTAGTAATTTTTGTAAAAAAAAAAAAAGTAAAATGTAAAAAAAAACATTTTATTGTAAAAATACATTCACAAAAGAAATTTGATCAAACCCATCTACTTTGGCTCTCTAAGCTTGTATTTGGCCTCAGTTACTATGATATTCATATTGTAAAAGAGAGTTGTAATACAATAGGTGTAATAAATAAAAAAAACCTGTGGTCTTATATTTATTTAAAGTTATTTTTTACTTTTCAAAAGAATGTAGTTATTTTTATTAATGTTATTGAATTTAAATTTAAATTGCTCGACATTTATGGGCGCCAGATGTATGAACATCAATTTAGAAAAAGTGAAGTTAATTATTTTAAAATCTCGGGCATAGGTTCTTTCTAAAGTGTACTCTGAGTGATTTACCTGGTGAAATGAATAATTCTTCTTTTTTGCTGAAACTTGACATGAATTTATTGATAAAATATCATACATAAACATTTATCACTATAAAAACATCAAACAAATCAACTATAGTTAACATCCTATTAAAAAAAAAATGAAATGAAATTTTAATTCCTTTGAAGAAGGTCTATTTAAATCTTGAATTAATTTTAAAGTTGCAACTATTTAAATAATTTCTGCAAACAAACAGATCAAAATTGTCTGTTTTATTAATATTACATTTACTTTATTAAAATTGTTATTTCTCAAAAAAAGAAATTAAATGAATCTTTAAAATATTAAAACTTTTTAATAAACAAAATATTAGATATAAAACTTTTACATATTTTTATACATGATTTATTTTCAGCGTTGAATAACGCTGATTTACCGTCTTTCTGTTGAGGATTCTCCTCCTAGAAACACAAGCAATGTCCGTCCGTCCATATCGCATCAACCGCACAATTTTAGTTCTTTTTTAATTGCACTCGTCTATCTGTCCGTGTTTTAAAATGTTTATTAGCATGATAGTTCATCAAATCTTTTACAAATTGTTCACCATTTTGTCATTTACTTTCACACACGTAATTGTCTTTGTTCTTTAACGCATGATACACGCCAACTCATTACTCAGACTCTTTAACACTCTAAATACAATTCTCCTCTCCAAACACTAACCGAGACTCTAGACTCAGATTGACAATTAAATTCTTTACATTTTGAATAGTTCTATATATCAAATTAGTACATCGCACTATACCAACTCTTTCCCCCTTCTTCTCCAGACTACTTAACACATCTCACCTCTTCAAACTCTGGACTCTCACTCATCTTAACACCTCAAGACTACAACTCAGACTGTTCAACGCATGGTGGAAAAATCTAATAACCTCCTGGTCCGGGGGCTACAGATTCCTTCAACACGGACGCTTACTCAATTCTTGCTGACGCTCGCGATAAATGTTTTTCGTACATTTTGCATACAGTTCAATTGTCTTATTCTACAAATCGCTTGTCTATATTTTTTAACATACACTATTTAGTTCCTTATTATTAATTATAACTAACATTTTATACATTGTTATTTATTTTAGTTTGGAAATCTAGTTAATTTAATTTACTTTATTTAAAATTATTATTACAAGTCATGTTTTCGACTCATTTACCCCCTCCCAAATTCTTTCTAAACGATTTCCCGCTATGTTTATTATTCAAATTAGATTAACCTTTTTTAGGTATCACATAGGTCATCTAAATCAATATAATATAGAAATCATCAAACTTTTGAAATGTAATTACTTTTATTTTTTGGGTATTGGACATATTCAACAATATGTAAATATTAGTCAGTACTATCATTGCCAAGTCAAAGAATTAATAAAGATGTTGTGAAGTGTACTTTTTCTAAGTTTACATTAGAAATGCAAATAGTTATGTTATCAATGCTCTATTTGCTTACTGATAAACAGCAGAATAGAATATGATGCCTTATTAATGACATACTCACAACCAAACCTAGGTAAAATAAGTTTCCAAGGCCACATGAAGATTTTACAAAAATGTTGATTACATCATTTTGTTCCTTTAGAACGCAACAAAAATGTTATATAATAAACTAGCTGACATACCCGTGCTTCGCTACGGAATACTACATTATCTATTTAATTCAATTAAAATCTTAATACAATACCTTTTGTATGTTTACTTTTTTTAATCTTTAAAGTGTATGGCTCTTAGCGTTACCCGAGAAACACCACAGGGAGGTGGCCATACGTCGTTTCTCATGTCAAGTCCGGGTCAGGGAGTTTTCAATATTAGGCAGATCCCCTAGCCTACTGCCGTAAACATTAAGTTGGGAGTTTTAATTATTAGGCAGGCCCCTTGCCTACTGCCGTCAACACCAAGTTGGGGAGTTTTAATTATTAGGCAGGTCCCCGTGCCTACTGCCGTCAACATCAAGTTGGGAGGTTTTAATTATTAGGCAGGTCCCCGTGCCTACTGCCATCAATGTAAAGTTGGGGAGTTTGAATTATTAGGCAGGTCCCCTAGCCTACTGCTGTCGACATCAAGTTGGAGAGTTTTAATTGTTAGGCAGGTCCCCGTGCCTACTGCCGTCAACGTAAAGTTGGGGAGTTTTAGTTATTAGGCAGGTCCCCGTGCCTACTGCCGTCAGATGGAAATGGTAAACATTATGATCTCATCCTGAATTTGATAACTGGCCTATTCACTGCAGCACTTCACGGTAAACTACATTGGAAGTTTCACCTTCCGGTTGCAAAATAAATAAATTTTCATGTGAGCTGACTCTGGAGCAGGCGACATACAATTGGCCGTGGGAGAAACAATCATTCCGCAAATCAACACCAGCTATCTTCAAAGTCTGACCTTGGGATTTACTGATTGTCATAGCAAAACATACTTTGACAGGAAATTGTAGACGTTTGAATTCAAAGTGGTAATCCGATGGAATCAAAGGGAAGACAGTTTCCCCCTGGCCTACACCAGTGATGATTGTGGCTTCGATCACATGCTTATGGAGAGTCTTAACTTGGAGTCTGGTGCCATTGCACAGTTTTGGAGGATTGATGTTTCGAATCAGCATGATAGGTACTCCCACCTTGAGGCGGAGGCTGTGAGGAGGAATCCCTGGTGGGTTTAGTGTGTGGAGGAACTCTACAGGGTAGTTGACTGTTTCCTCTAACTCAACAACACAATCAACTGATTCATACTTCATCTCCTCTAATGGTAGCAGCTCTAAGAGAAAGTTGTTAATATTTGTTGCTGACTCATTTGTTGGTGTAAGTATTGCCCTTTGTTTTAACCAAGATGGATCAATGATGCTCATACTTTTCAAATTAGGATAAATGTGCTCAGTGAAGAATTCTATTTGGCTATCAATAGTGCAGAGATTGTGTGGAAGTTTGACTTTACCATCGTTTTCCTTTAATTGACCATTTCCTATTTGTAGAAGAAGATTTGAAAATTGTTCAATCTCTGAATGACCCATCAACTGTACCCTCATATTAACATTCAAATATAGAGTTTTTACTCTTGGCCATAAGTACGATGACTTAAGACATGCCTTCACCCGATCGGCGCGAGTTCCTCTTGGAACGATAGGCAAGGTCTGTCTAAAGTCTCCTGCTAAAAGTACAGTCACTCCACCCATCAAGTTGTTGTTATTTCTTAAGTCCTGTAAGGTTCTATGAAGTGCCTCCAACCCTCCCTTGTGTGCCATGGTAATCTCATCCCACACAATCAACTTACAAAGCCTCAAAACATGGGCCATGTCACTCTGTTTAGAAATATTGCAGGTTGGAGTTTCATGGCGGTTGAGGTCCAGAGGTAACTTGAAAGTGGAGTGCGCTGTTTTTCCCCCAGCAAGTAAGGTAGCGGCAATTCCAGAAGAAGCGACAGCTATTGCAACATTTCTGTCTTTTCTTATTCTAGCCAACAATAAGTTAATGAGGAAGGTCTTCCCAGTGCCTCCCGGAGCGTCCAAGAAAAATAGTTGTCCAGTCTCACAGTGAATACTGGTTATCAATGTATCATATACATTCTTTTGTTCACTATTAAGTTTAGACTCGTTTTTTTGGACCAACTCTGATAATTCAGCTATATCATGGGAAACCTCCCTCAGTAACTCACGGTTGACTGAGTCAACAGTTTCGTTGCGAGAAGGAGTAGGTAGGCCATACTGGAGTAGGTGGTGGCCAGATATAGCAAAAACCATATCCTCCAATAGAACCAAGGTTTTGTTATACACCACAGCCACATCAGGCAGCACTCCCTCTTGAAGCTCCTTCTGAAGGTTCATGGCTACATCCTCCGACATGCTTTCTTTGTAGTTTTCCCAAAGTTTGAGGGCATCAGCAACTTGACAGAACACTAACATCACTGAAAACAATTCTCGAATCTTGTGTGGAAAGTTGGAGATGGCGGCTTCTTCGAGAGTGTGATGCCAGTGATTGTCATTCTCCAGTAATCCCAGTGCTCTGCAGGCTGATTTAAAAGAGGGGTGAACTACTCCATCAACCATTTTCAGATCACTGAAGCATGTGGGTCCTCGAACCTCATGGAGTAAAATACGGAGATAGTAGCACTCTCCATTCAAAGGGTGCACAGTGTAAACCCTACCTAAAACATCGTCCTGTTTTACTCCAGAGTGTCCGGGAACGCTCTTACCCTGCTTTCTTCTGGAAAACTTGTTATTCTTCCATACATAGAAGGCTGGAACTTCACTGTACAATAGTGTCCGAGCAAAAGAGTCTAATTTACAGAGATTAAAAAATGCCAATAAAGTTGTCTTAGGTGGATTTTTGGCCTTATCTCCAATGTTGTCCGGGCTAAAGTACACTCTTTGGCCGTTTTCTAGGTGGACTGAAAGATGCATGACGGGTGGATACCTTTCATGGATCGGGAAGCAGAATATCCGCCAAACAGCCTCTGAACTACTGATGTAGCGACCCGACTCGTACCGTGTAACCTCATCAAACTCGTTCTGTAGACCAAACGCTGCCTGATCACTGCCCTTGTTTACGTACTTACATATATATTTTATAGATTTTATGGAGTTACATATTTCAACGTTGATGTGAGCCTCAAAGGTGCGTGACAGAACAGGGTTGTACGGCACTACCCACCTGTTATCCAAGTCAACGTCTTTCACCTTCACTGTAAATCCCCCGTCAGTGGGAGAGCGCCTGCGATACAGTGGGTAACCGTCTTCAGCAGTCCGCGTTTCCTTGGTGAGAGGGCGAGGGTATCGCTTGCTGCAAGAGCCGTTCACCATACACGGAGAATTTCTGTTGAGGTTTCCACAGGGGCCATGTACCATGGCTGACTTCACTATTTCATGCAGTGTGGGATCTAGAGTAGGGTCCGGTATTTCAGCGCTAATGACATTATCAATTTGGCTGGGTGTAATGTTATTGGTAAGCCACAGTAGGATGTGAATGTGAGGCAGCCCACGCTTCTGCCATTCTACTGTATACATGTAACACCTAGTTGGCCCGAAAATACAGCCTTTTCGAAGTAACTGGACAATTTTTTTAACTTTTACATGAAACACTCGCGCTATTACGTCGTGCCTAGAATGAGGAGCCTGTCCAACGTGTAACTGTTCCTGTATTTCAGACCACTTAGGGTTACATGTAAAGGTGATAAATAAATCAGGTCTTCCGTAATGGCGCACGTAAGTCATAGCGTCTTGTGTCCTCTCGTGCATGTAGCGAGGCCCCCCGGTAAAACTGGAAGGTAAGACCACTAATTTCCCTAGCTCTGACACTTGCCCATCACGTTTATCGACTGCATCTCGCAGATGCACATACTCCTCAACTCGTAATTTACTCTGGTTATGTCTCAAGAAGTTCAATCGTTCAGTTTCAATTTTAGCAAACATATCAGTTAAAAACTGATTTAAGAGACTGCGATAACGTAAAATTAGGTTTTCTTTATCTTCTCTTTCCATAAGTATAAATGCATAGAAAGTGGAAGCCGATACAGTTTTCTTCAAAGCAACTTTGGTGGTCGGATCAAGCTGAGGTATGTTAACGGAGTAACCATCTTCCCCACGGCAGAATATGAGTGGATACTGTAACGCATCGTAAGCACGGTGAGTCTCACTTATGCGCACCAGTCGTGTATCTCGGCTGTGGAGTATGATGTCTCGCTTTTCAAACATTTGACCTACGATCACCAAAGCCACTTCTTTTGTTGCGGGTTTGTTGTACCGACCTCTATGTGCACCTGCGGGTTTTCTGTCAGCTGTTATTACCACCTGAAACCCTTCGTTTTTTGGTGCAATCTCTATCGCCATTTTAAAGTCCCTAATGTATGGATTTGTCTCATGTAATATTTTCTGGAGTTCGCTCACTAACGACGGTTTTACAGAAGGTGCATTATTGCACCGTAGCTGACACTCTTTATCCTCATCACCAACAAAGTATATTTGTAAAAATGCTGGCTCCCGCTCTGAAGAAGGTAAAAGACTCACGATTAGATGATACACCTGCCCCTGAACTTTAAAGGTTGGCATAAAGTTGCCTTCTTTAATCTCTTTTCCTCCAAAGGAAGTCATTTGAAAGCAGTTATTGTACTGCCTGATGTTTGAGAGAAAGTGTTCAGAAAGAGGGTGATTGTTTGTCAGAAGAGCTTGTAGGAGCTCTGGCATTGGCTGAGGAGAGGGCAGATGGACTTTTCCGTTAGCACAGCACAGACCAGGACTTTCATCTTTCCATTTTCTAGCTTTACACCACTTACATGTTGTCATGCAACCTAAGGCAACAGTCTTATCTTTGTTGTAATCAGTATCGCTATTGTATTTGAATCCCGACATTGATTTAACAGACCATGGCAACAAATTTATTTCACTTCTCTTGACACTGTATTTTTTTACCGCACTTATGTTTACCTCGGGATTTTTCTCACTATATCTTTTTACAGCCGCCTGATTTATTGTAGGATTTTTCTCATTGTATTTTTTTACAGCCGCCTGATGTATTGTAGGATTTTTCTCACTGTATTTTTTACAGCCGCCTGATGTATTGTAGGATTTTTCTCACTGTATTTTTTTACAGCCGCCTGATGTATTGTAGGATTTTTCTCACTGTATTTTTTTACAGCCGCCTGATGTATTGTAGGATTTTTCTCACTGTATTTTTTTACAGCCGCCTGATGTATTGTAGGATTTTTCTCACTGTATTTTTTTACAGCCGCCTGATGTATTGCAGGATTTTTCTCACTGTATTTTTTTACGGATGCGCGATTGACTTCAGGATTGTTCTCACTATATTTATTTACTGCTTGCCTGTGACGTTTTGTACGATTAATATTGGAAAATCGCTTACGCCTTTTCTTCCCCCGTCTCTTGTTTGTTTTAGAACAATTTACGGAGGGGTGATCTGAGACAGTAGTATTAGATATAGTAAGGGAATTTACTGGAGACGGGGATGAGGAGTGTGGGAGATCAGTGGGTGAGAGGTTGGCAGGGTCCTGGATTTCCCCAAGATTAGCCTCCACATTCACATTGTCAGACGTCAGAGAGGAATCAGGATCTAAGGGAATAAGGACGTCAAAGTGGCCTGCTGTCAGTGGCCCAGTAAACCTTAGTCTTTTTATTCCCTCAACCGGCTGCCCGAAACTGGTTAACAGAGTTTGGTCTGTGTAAACCTGCAGCTCATAGGGGAATATTTCAGAGGCTGCTTTTATTTCACATGTTGTCCCAAAAGTTCCCGGTTTGCTCATATCAGCCATATATTCTGCCTTTGTTCTGTAAATGCCCCCCGTCCGATTTAAGGTGAATGGTTTAAATCGGCACCAATTGTTAGTAACGTGCTGTACAACACTGGTCCGAACTTGGAAACCTTGTGAATCAGTACCGTATACGAAGTAAGCCAAAGATGAGAATAAGCACTGACCATCAGGATTGATAGGCAATACATGGTGGGGAGTAGGCACCCCATCCACGTTGATGACTTCCATAGTGAGAAAGTAGAGATATATAAATAGAAAGACAATAGAGAGAAATATAAATATTATATGTATCAAGTAAAAGGGAAAACGGAATCAGTCTTGCCTAAAATGATCAAAATATATTGACGTATAGAACAGAACTGAAGTGAACAGAAGTGTGTAGAGGTTCAGGAAAAAACAAAGCAAGTAGCAAAGTCTGTAGCTAGACTGACTGGTAGGGGGCAATGTAGACCCCTTATCAGCTGATACCTGCAGCCTACTGATAAGGCCACTTGCAAACTGTGGCGTGCAGTCCTAGGCCTTGTCATGAGTGTTCACAATGATCAAAAACCGCTGTAGTTGTTCATCTAAATAACAGCCACCGAAAAAATGTATTAATAACAAATATATGCGTTTGACTGAAAATATTGTAATAGGGGTGTTAGCTACCCTTCGAGTAAAAGGTTTTCAAACCCTTTCTTAGTACGCCTCTAAGAACTTACCCGAAACCATGTACCGAATTTCAGAACTCTAGGTTTCGTGTTTAAATACAGTGAGAATAATACATGTTTGCCGAATTTCACGTTTGTACGCTTCATAGTTTACAAAAAATAATGTATTTTACTTTTCGCGGTTTTTTCGCGATTTCCGCGGTTAGACCTGGATTTTTTTTAAAAACGTTTCTTAGCGAGGACCTAGACGCCAGGAGGAACATGTTTGCCTAATTTCACGTTTGTACGCTTCATGGTTTACAACAAATTATGTATTTTACTTTTCGCGGTTTTTCGCGATTTACGCGGTTAGACATGGATTTTTTTTTAAAACGTTTCTTAGCGAGCACCTAGACACCAGGATGAACATGTTTGCCGAATTTCACGTTTGTACGCTTCATAGTTTACAAAAAATAATGTATTTTACTTTTCGCGGTTTTTTCGCGATTTCCGCGGTTATACATTGAATTTTTCAAAACCGGTTCTTAGTGCGCGTCTAGGACCTATGAGGAAGCTGTGTACCAAGTTTCATCGTAATCCGTTCAGTGGTTCCTGAGATTTCGTGATCAGTGAGTCAGTCAGTCAGTCAGTCAGTCAGTGAGTGGGTTTTGGCTTTTATTATTATAGATTACTTTGAGGGAGATTCAAACTATAGTATCTTAAAATCTAAATAAAATATGACCAGCGATGTAACTTAAAAATTCTTTGGAAAAAATTCAAGTGTGAGATAGGTAGTTCCACAATTAAGAAAATCATAATGTAACCAATTATTGTTAATTGCCTAAATAACAAACGTTTATATAAAACATATGAATAATATCAAAACGGATGAAAATGTTCCTAAAGCTTTAAAAAAATGAATTTATTCTTTTGAAAAATTCAGGAAAAATTACTACAATTTAAGAAGAACATAAAATTAAAAAGCTTGTGGAAAAATATATTTGATATAGACTTTTTTTTGTTGTTTTTATTAAGTAGGACTTTTTTTTTTTAAATATCCTTTTTGTTTATCTGAAAAAAAACAAAAATTTCACAACTGTTCCCATTATTGACATCAAAAGGTTTATGACTTGCATTAATAAATTGAAAAAGTACAAAATATGGTACAATATTTCTTTTAGTAATGACAAATTTTATTGTACAGTATGTACTAAGGCGTAAGGAATTTTCTAAGTTCAACACAAAATTTACACTATTGGAATGTTGTTTTAGTTAAATAAAACATTTATAACTCTAATATTTTATTTAAAGTTTCCACTAAAAACCTTGATTAATATTTAGACTTGTTCACCTATGGTCTACAGATGTATTGCCATATAGGTTGCAGATGCAAAAAATGCTAAGCTATCTCAATGTCTCTGCTGCTAGATTACTAATAAAATATTTGCTCAGTGACTACAGTAAAAACTTCTAGTGTATGACTTATGCAATAGGTTTTATATATTTTATTTGTTTATTTAAAGGGTATATTTATATTTTATTTACCTATTCGTTCCTAAATATGACAAATTATATTTTATTATGACAATAGGTATTTTATTATAATTATAGAACTGAGTCTTACTAGCAAAGGTGAACCGCTGTAATGCGACAATAGTGTAGTAGTTTGCCCAAGGTCACAAACATCTTTAACTGACTCGCATTTTATTTTATTTTTTTTGATCATTATACTATTCGGAACATTTAAAAACACTATATTACATGATTTTTAGAAGTTTGATTTGGAGTGTAAACAGCATGGTTAAAGAGTGTCGTTTCATAATATAATTCTATGGGTCCCTAAGCAGTGTGGCTACTCTTGTGTTTATAGGTTTATCAGACTTGTCCATTCAAAACATGATTTATTTTAATTATTTCAAATAGAATTTATATTATTACTATGGTAATGTGGTGTAATCACAGTTTTTAAAATGGTTACAATGATAACAAGTACTTGACAAAAAAGTAATGGAGTACCTAATTGTTAAACTTACACTTTTTTAATGATTTCTACATTAGGATATGTTTAGAACGTTTGCTCCTCATGTGCATTCAACATATTGTGAACCTTCAAGCACATGTTCAACTTGCTATACAATTAGTGTACCAAGTACTGAATCTAAGAGGACAAGTCTATTCTATAGCAATTCCCAATTAATTATTATAATATTAAATTTTGGATTTTTAAATTAACTATTTTATAAAACAATACATTTTTATATGAACTTGGAGCAGTTGGTAAGAAATTTTGTACAACATCTCTAATGAACTTGTGAAGCATACCAAGGCTATGTCATTTGAGCCTCCAATAATAAAAAAAAAAAAAAGAAATAAAATAAAAATAATTCTACATTGTAATTTGGCTTTATGCCAAATTAAAAACTGTAGTAAAAGAAGAAAATCTAGAAGATTTTAGGAAGCTAGCAGTGGCGGCTCTAGCGGGTAGGCCTGGGCCTACCCAACTTATTTGGTTTTCGGCTGGTGACACGCCTAAATGTAGGCTACATATTACCGATTTAAGGTGTATTAACGAGTTTACTTTGATTTAGATATTATTTCTCAACAACTACTTTTGTGACACTTATAGGCAATAAAATATATTACATATCATAAAATAACAAAAATATTTTTATTTTTCATAGTTGACCTGGCTCCATAGTTTTAAAATTAACAGTGTGGTGTATGCTTTTATCTTCAATAAGCAGTCCCCCCTTATCCTAGGGGGTATTTACCCAGGTCCCCCGCCATAGTCATGACACCCCTAAACTGTGCCTACCCAAAAAATAAATCCTGGAGCCGCCCCTGGAAGCTAGGATAAGAAAGAATGTTATTTTTCAAATCATCCAATGCAAATAAAACTGGCATACAACAGCTGTGTTCTAACCTGGTTTAGATTTTTTTAAATGTCATTTTAACTTTTAATAGGTATTATAAATTTTTATACTGTAATTGGTTTCATATGGGTTGGAATGACCGTCTAATTATACAAAATAATTTATTATACTGAAAGTAAAAAATGAGGAAGAATGTTTTTAATCCTAAATTTTATCAATATATTGAAACAGTTACAATAATTTTCAAACAGTTAAATACTAAGCATACTAAATCTTAAAAATCCCAATATTTTTAGTCAAATATTCACATAAACAACCTGCTCTATTGAAATGTCTAAAATAGTTCATATATGTTAAAATTTGTTTAAAAAAACTTCATAGTTTAAGATGAAACAATTTTGTAGAAAATTTTTAAAATGGAATAATACGAAATATTGCAACAAAAAAAGTTACATAAATGGCATAGTATGTATAAAATAAACAATGCACTTCTTAAGGAAACTAAAAATTCCTAAATATAACTGAATTATATAGTTGCTTTAAGTCACTAAGAAGGTTTTGTTGAAAAATTATAAACTGCAGAATTTCGAAATGCAATGGCTTTATAGTCCACATCACACCAATTAGGGTGAAAAATCATTTCATATTATCGTAATTTTTTTAAATTGTAAGAATAAATTGAATTTAAATGTCATCAAAATTTACAAAAATTGTATTTTGATTGGATAATTAATTACCTATTATGTCATAGTACAAAATACTTGAAGAATAGTTGGGTTAAAATTATCCAAACTAAATGATGATTTATGCATTTCTAAATTTTAATTATAATTGTATTACAAAACTTTGGAAATGATGAATTTTGACATTTTCCTGATCAGCTGACCAAAAGTTAGTAGGCTTATTTTTTATTGACAAGAGCTTCTTTACCTCTACATATGCCAAGGTATAATCTCAGATAGGTATAATTGGTGAAAATGCATTTTACCTCCTTAATAACGTTGTCTTTTTTGTTAGATAATTTTTAAGAATTCTATAAACTTGCAAAACTTTTTTTTTTTTTTATCACAGGGGAAATGAAATTAAACAATAATCATTTTGCTGAAGAATAAATTAGCTACATATAGCAATTTAACGTTATTAGAAAATTATCCTCATTTATTAAAATATAACATATTAGAGTATAAAAATATTATTAAAATAAGAAGAAAACATCCAAAAACATTATTTAAACAGCATTAATTTGTCTAATGTGAAGATCAACTTATTTTAAATCAAGGTTAATAACTTTTACCTTTTTAATAACAACTACTAGAATATGGTATAAACTGAACAAACAATTCCCAAATTAAATATAATGGAACCAATTGCAATATTTGGCAGTGAGCCTTCAAAAACTTAACTTTATCTTTGGAAAATCTAACCACATTAATTTATAGATGATAAACATAATTCAAAATCAGTTTTTTTGACAAAACAGGGTACCTGATTTTTTCCCCCCATAACATGTATATCTTTATATATTATAATGTATTTAACTAAGAAACTTTACCAACAGTTATTGAATTGTAAAAGATGAGAACAAAATCATTTAATATATTGAACAAAAATTTCTTCAGATCATGTAATTTACATAGAACAAACATTTTGTTGCATAGAATTGTATGTTATCTTGTACTTTATTCTTATCTTTATAAAAGGATTACACTTTCCATGGTCAACGTAGTTTTTGAAGCGAAGAAAATAATAATTATGCTTTCAGTTTGTATAACGTTTTACACAGTTTGCTAGGTTGACACATTTCAGGTAATATTTTCTTATATTATTCTACCTATGTTCATCTCTACTAAACTTAGGAATTGTTGTAATAAATTTCAGTACAGCACAATATTGTTTTGTGGTTATTTCAATTTTATTAATTATATGTTAGAATTGTTTCAATTGAAATTTAATTTTGTTTAATGAGAAACAAAACTTCTTGCAAAAAAAAAAAAAAAAAAAAAATGATTTAGCATAATTCGAAATTCCACATATTTTTTATTAATTTATTGAAGTTTAATAATTGTACTATTATGTGAAAACACAGAGAAAAAATATGTTCAAACCAAACTTTACAATTTTGCATTTATTGTGGGAAAACTTTGATGGTTTTCAGTTTTTATAAAATCTAACAAAGCTTGACTTTAATTCAAGAAATACTAATGTGGATATATATTTTTGTAGTAGAATAAATGATAAAAATTAGTGCCAAAATTTGTTCAGGATATCAATAATAATTTTGGTACTAAATTTATAGGTGTTAAAAAAACCGTAATAATTTAATTTCTTAACTTTTTGTCTCGTGTAATTTACTTATTGGAGAAATCTTTGGTAGAAGAGTCTATCTTATCAACTTTATGTGTACATTTTTGTGGATTTCTTATCTATTTGTAAATAGTGGGAGTGCACAGTTTTGTAAATTAAAAATTAAAATGAGTACCGGTACCTACTAAGCAAGAAATTCCTTTGATAGAAAATAAAAACCTTACCAAGATTTGAATAGATTAAAAAAGATAATTTTGAATAAAATTATGGAATTATGTCAAGTACATTGACATATTAATATCTTTTTTTTTGATGGAATAAGTGTATCATACTTATTTAATTACTTCATAATGAAATGGGTAAAGTTAGGGTTAATCAATTTTTTTATGGTTGGAAAGGGATGGGAATGGAACACTAGTGGAGTAATTAATTATTTAATGCACTACTGTTTGTAATACAAGAACAAAAATTGACTTTGTAGTAGCCTATCTAAGTAAACAATTAAAAAAGTAGATATGAAAATTATTGCAACCATTTAGCTGTTGTGGCAATGTTCAGACATTCTCAATTTGTTTATAAATTTAATATTAGGTCTGAAATGAAAAGAGTCTTGCTATTATTTTGAGACAATGATGACTGTGATGATTTTTCACCATTAACCACACTTACACACACAAAGATTTAAATGCTAGCATTTTGAAATGCAAATGCATCATCTAAAAAAAAAAAAAAAAAAAAAAAAAATTGAAAATAACGAAATACTAAAAATATTCATGTTATAAGTTAGAAGTGTGGAGGATAAAATAAATCTAAGAGGAATTACAAAAGTTGAACTTAACCTAATTTACTATGAAATTAACACATTTAAAAATATTATTGCATTTTTTCAGAGAACTCAAAATGTTTCACAGCTCTGTAATCATTGGGACAGCATCAGTAGTTGTTCTTCTTGCTTTACAATTTGCAGTGATTCCTCCTGCACAGGGTTTGTTTTTTAGCAGTTCTGATAATAACACCAAACTAGCAAACAATAGCAAGGAATTTGGAAAAAAAAAGTTTGGAGACAGGTTTGTACTTGTTGAGTTTATAAATAAGGGGGAGGAAAGATTGTACATACATAGGTCCTTATAAATCTGTGACCCTAATGGATATTTTGTGGAAGGTAACAGGATTAGAATTCATTCCATATTCTACAGAGTCCATAACTCTTATTTTCTTTCATTAGTGAGTAATATTCTTTTAAAATAATTTACTAACATATATATTTAACAATCATAAAGAGCCAATGCTTAATAGTCTGTAATTGACTCAAAACAAAAAGTACAATTTTAGATTGTACCCAATATTTATAAATAGTTTTATTGAAACAGTTTAATAAAAATAGGACTCTAGTTTTGTAATGTTTTAATTACAAAAATAAAAAAAATAAATAAAAAATAAAAATTTATAACTCTAAAAGGGAATACTAATATCTCATGGCTCGTGAATTCTTTAGAAAAAGTGTACTAAACAGAATATTGGATAAAAATATAGAAGTCTTTTTTATCGTGAAATTCACATTATTTTATTTAAATATTTAATATAGCAAGAGAACATATATGAAACATGAACATCTGTAAAGAATTATTACATGTAAAACGTCCTACATATATATGTTTTATCTAAAAAATCATTTTTTAAAAGAATTTAATTTTATTAAATTTTGGTTGCAATCTAGTTCTTGAAATAAAATTATATAATGTTTTGAAAAATTAATATACTTTTAAATTTTATAAAAATATCATTTATTTATGAATTCATATTAAGAAATGTTCAAATAAAAACTTTTATCAAGAAAAATTTCCATAAAGAGACATCAGACAAACATACAAAATTAAAATTTCAACAAAATTATAAGTCATTAAACAATTATATTTTATTTTACATAAATAATAGTTTATACGTGCTTTAACAGACAAATGTATTTGATTGAAATAAACTTTTCACTAAAAAACAAAAATTTTTCTCGTTGAATTCATATGACATTGTTTCATTAAAACCACTTCTATTGTTTTTCAGAGTTAATCTTTTAAGTTCATGTTTTCTCTTGTGAGAACACATCAATTATTCATATTATTATTACTTCAAATTTAAATGTTTAGATTGTTTTGTTTTACATTAAACATTAAAAACTTAGTCTTTCATATGTATTTTCCGGGTTACATCATACACCTTGCCGATTACACAATATTACCAAACTGAATGCTTTTTACTTCCGAAAGTTCGTTTTTCAACTCAACATAACTAAATCATAATAGTTCATAACAACATATGTTAAACAAATCATAATTATTTAAGAAAACACTTTTTCTTTGTCCAAAACTGGACACAAGTGTCAGAGCAACATGCTCTCTCTTTAAGAGTTTCATCCAGACTAAACTAAAGCATTTGGGCGGTAAAACCTCCAATCTTTCTTCTTTGTATGCAAAATGTTTATACTGCATTTTTTATATTATAAAGTTTATAATTATTACAATATATAGAATAAATTTCTCTGATTATTTGTCATTACTCATTTTATTTTCCCATTTAGTCTTTTTTAATTTATTTCTTCTAATGTCACATCTACTTCTTCCTGTAGTATCTAGTATCAAGTAATGTCTCAATTGAACATTAAAAATCATCATTGCGAGTGTTGTGGAAGAGTGTTGACACTCCATTTACAATAAACTCTCTTTCATTTGTATAAATGTGAAACGACACTTCAATGACGTCCTCAGACGAGCCGTCAATGGTGAACAGAAATTTCTGTTAAGAGAGTTCGCTTTTATCGACCATTCTTTTTAATGCTTCTCTTGCCTGGTTAGGTGGTGCACACTAAAGTAAGATGTGCTCCACCATCTTTTCGTCTCCTCACAGGCAGGGCAAAATGGTGAATCATAGAGGCAAAATCAGTGAAAAGATATTGGTTCATCTTTATGTGATCTGTTCTTGCTCACTACAAACAAAGCCACAGCTTGGAGCATTATTCTATACTTATTTGGTGTTGCTGGTTATAGTTAAAAACTGAACAAGGCCTGTCCAGTAGTTTGTCCTCTCCACTTGCTGTCCACTCCTCCAGCACAACTCCCGTAATAGCTCTTTTGCAACAAAAAAGTGAATTTTGCTGAGCTGTGACATTACAGCATCACTCCTTACCTTTACATCTGCCACTTCATTTCCCACTACATTACATTGAGCATAAATCCAGTGGTAAATCAATTTGATTGTTTATATTTTATTTGTTTTTGGAGTAAGGAACTAATCTTTATGATTCTAAATGTATAATCAGTAAGAGGGAACTGTTCTATAGCTTGCAAGGCAGATTTGGAATCAACATTTGATGTTGCATTTACAGGAGAATAGTATTTTTTTTTGGTTCCTTCATTACAGTTTGCTGCATCTGCTTCATCATGTGCAGGATCTAACGAAGCATCCATGAATATTTTTATACATTTTTCATAATTTGTGTAGATTATTTCGAATGATTCTGTTTTCAACTACACCACATCTTTTTCCTTTGTGAGTTTCAAGGCCAAATATATCACTTGGCATCCACACAAAAATACTAATTACTTTGAATGCTAAGAATAAGTCCCTTTATACTATGTAGAGTAAAATTAGTTTTATAGAGGTTTATTTTTCATATTTCTATTGCTGTCTTTGTTATGGAATAAGTATGTGGGATACCAGTCAACTGAGTCCAACAGAGATTTTAAATTCCAGAAGAAGACAATACGAGTTACTTTCAAGCTAAAGTCTTCAGATACATTTAGAGTGATCTTTATAAAATATTCACTTTTCCACCATTTATTCAGATAATTTAAATGTACAACAGAGAAAATCATAACCACTGCACAAGGTCAAGAGATGACTTTCATCTGGCTCCTTTTACACTATCTATAGCCACTAAAAATCTCTTAAATGGTGGTGCAAAGTTATTCAGTTTTCTGTCCTTTTTTAGTAAAACAGCAATACACACAAAAATAAATAATTAAATGTAAGAAAAGCTTATAGCATTTTTTCTTGTCTTGACAGATTTTATTCTGTTGAAGTTTTGTTATTATAAAGTTTCTGTTCACAACTCAATTATTGTCAAGAATAGTATTAATTTTAGAAGCTCATTTAATTTTTGTTGTTCATCTTGTAATGAATTGTGAATATCCTGATATTTAAAGGTTTGTAAGTTTATGTGTAATTTTTAAAGAATAAGTATTTAATTATTAAATATAAAATTGACAAATTCAATGTAATGTAAATAAATTATTAAAATCGACCATTTGGTATTCGACATTCAAAATTTGCTCTTGTAACATAATTGAAAAATAAGATACATTTATCGTTAGTTTGCAAAGGGGTTTGCTAACAATTAATAGGGGTTTTTTTTAGTGTACTCAGAGAAATGTACACAGCATATTTCATCATTACAGTTTAACTATTTTGGAAATAAATGGTAAACATAAATTTTATTTCTAATTTTTTTTTAAATGCAGTAAAATGGTTATTGAATGTACATAGAACATGCTTATAGCAAATTTAGTCTTTAAAGTTTTATGCATTCAGAAAAAAAACATGGTAAATATTATTTTGAATTTTTGTATAGTGGCAGTATTGATTGAAGAAATTAACTAAACGTCATGAGAAATAATAATAAAAACAAAATATGTGAAAAATTGCATAGATAATTTACTACCTTTTTTATATTTGAATGAAAATAAAAGTAAAAAGTTGCTAACAACGAACAGGAAAACATTTTACTCCATGTTCACTTGCTGTAATTATATTGAAACAGCTTAATAGAAAGTTTTCACAACACACATCTTCACAATATGTATAATAAGGTAACTGTTCTAAAACGCTCATGTCATATTAACATATTATAACTGATACCTTAAACCTGCTTAATTTGAATTACTAAGTACTAGGATATAATTTTATAAATATCAGGATTACTTATATCTCAGTACAGTATCTGTAGCACTACCAGTATATAGTGGTCTAGTTTAAAAGTAAATAATTATTTATGACTAAACCAAACAAAATATTATTCATAAATATAAATTTTCGCAATGGGTTTCTGATGTTTTGACTTCACATTACCTGGTAAAAAAGTCATCTAGCAGGCTTAGGTCCATAATGGGCTGTTATACCAAGGATTTATTATTTTATCAAGTTAAATTATAATAATGGTCATTAGAATTATAATACTAATATGTATATGGAATTTAGGCTTTATTTATATTATCTTAGATGGTCTTCTAGCAACTTATTCTTCATTTTTCACTACTAAAATACCGTTTCTTTAACTATAATAAAACCTATTATAAAGCCTTAGTATAAAATTTTACTTTTTAAATAGTTACATAAACTTTTTTGTCATTTTAGGTTGTTATTCATGGATGTTATAGAAAAGGGTATGGGGTTCTGGAATATTCCAGGTTTTCCAGTAATTCAAGATGTGGTCTTTCCACTGCCAGAGGAAACCAACAACGCAACCATTTCTTACATTTCAGCCGTTGATAAATCAAAGAAAGGAAAAGGAGCTCACGTAAGAGTATACAATGGAGGTATTGGACAGAGAAATGTAACTTTACGTCTTCAGGCCCAGCCTTGGGGAAAAATATATTATATTGTACAAATTTATGGTCAGTAACTCAAATGGAAATAGCTGAATGGGTGTTACTATAAATATTAAGGTTTTCTATATGTGTTTAACCTATCTAAAATATAATAGTGTAATAAACAAATTACCATTTTGTTGTAAATAAATAAAATCATGATTTTTGTGAATAAGCCCTATTTAATTTATACTTAGTGGTCCCAAAAAACCCAGACACTCATGTTTTGTTATGATTAACTTCATTTTTTTTAAAAATTGCACAGACATGAAATGTTATTTACAAGAGGGACAATATATTTTCTTACTTTGAACACCACCACTGTAAGCATGGGACATTCTACTAAAATTAAGCTCCCTGACCCTTGAATACTCTAATAGTGTCAGGAGAAGAGAACAAGAGTTGGTCAAAAGAGATCTGATAAGAAAGATGAAAGAGGTGGATCTAACTCTACATGAAAAAACTATAGATCCAGCTAGAGTGCCTGAGGATTACCATGCCTGTATTCGTTATAAAGAACCCCTGAGAAGTTCTTTCTGTTAGAATACCAACTAGTTTTTAAGGAAATGCTAATTATTCACAATAATGTCCGTTAACATTGGATTAATGTTGTCTTCTAACAAATTTAAAAACATTTTTTCAGATAATCGAAGACTAAAAATGTTAAACCAAGTCATGAGTTTATATATATATATATATATATATATATATATATATATATATATATTGTAACAATTTCTTTAACAAATATATTAGGTTGACAGCCAACCCCAAACCAAGTGACTGAGAACACTGATAGAACACTTGTTAAAGAAATGGATACAAATTCATCAGAAATCCCACTTGAAAATCTGGAACTATTTGCTTTATCATCAAAAAAGCATAACAAAATATATCATAATGGTGTTCCAGATAATGATGTGCAAAAGATGATTGAGAAAATGAAAGCTGTAGGGGATAGTATTATGTGAAAAATCTTCATGTGATTAATTTACAGTATTTGGTGAATACGTACCTTGTGAACTTAGAAAATCGGTTCATAAAACTTATACAATGACACTGGCAGTGGCAAAACAAAATATTACTACAGCCATACAAACAACAGAAATGGAAAAAATAAGAATAGATAATGTGGTAGTTGTTCCAAATACATTTCAAACATCATCCAGTTCATCACCCTTATCGTCTATCTATCATCATCACAATATGGTCGCCATACTTCACCGTCAATCTTCACTCTTCATCTTCTGGAAGTGGAGCGTAATGCAAATGAATCAGACAACACAGATTGTGCTGCAACTTTTTTTTTTCTAATTTCATTGATGTAAACTGAAGAATTTTTAAATTGTTTGTAATGTAACGTTTTTGTATCTTATTTTTCATACACTGTAGTTTCTTTCTTGAGGAATATTAGCAGTTCTTAAATAACAAATAATAATGAGACTAATCACAAAATTATTCATGAAAGGTTTGTATTATATTATAACTTTTCACATGAATTATTAAACATTTAATTATTTTCTTTATTTCCCACTTACCTTCACTTACTCTGAGTGAGTATTCACTAAGGTCTCACAAACAGTATTCATAATATTGCATATTGTACTTTTGGAAATTCGGTGCAGATACATCAGAGTTCTAAAAACTTACCAGTTTTTACAAAGCATAGTTTTATTAGGACAATTACAGCTAATGCGTATGCAGAAGGAAAAGAAAAGTTTAATTTTAGAGAAACTTAAAAAGGCGAAGGAATTTCAGTTGAATGTGATCAAGGAGGGTGGTAATACCTACTACAATATGTAATAATTTGTACACTATTTTTAGATCACAGGGGTTATTAGTTTTGAAGTTAAAAAAATACTGAAGAAAGGAATATTTAATTTTGTATCCATTAGTATTGCTTTTATTTATAGTTTATTCCAAATTAGGTTTACATAAATAAAGTTCCCACTTGTTTTTTGAAGCACAGGGAGGATTTGTTTGTTTTAAGACTGAACATTCAATATCAATATTTATTTTTTTACACAATTACTAAATTAATGTTAGTCAATAAAGTTTACACATTACTTATTACGTTCTTAGTTATTCTCTTTTGCTTTGGCCGATTCTCCTTTTGGTTGCTGCGTTCTCTGGAAGCTCTTCAAACGGGACGTCATTGTTATTGGCACCACCTTCTATTCACCATAATCCTGTAAATGTTTGGTGATATTGTGAAGAGTTGTGCAAGCTATTATTATGGAAGGTACTTTATCTAATGCCACACGAATTCAATTTTGTAGGATTGAAAATCTTTTTTCCAACTGGCCAAAACATCTCTCTATTATAACCCCTTTTTGAGTGTAATTTATTGTACAAGCTTTTTCTTTTACTGTCATTAGATTGTCATTTGGGGTCATCAACTCACCAATCAAGGAGATATTCAGTAACCAATTCACCAAGCATAAGGGCATTAGCAGCCATTTATTCATTTCCTCATAAATTGAAGAGTATCGAAAATATCTGTTTGTAAATACCTCCCTTGCATTACAGGTAGCTTGGATGTTAATACTGCAGAAACCCTTCCTTTTAACATAATAATTACTGTACACAGCTAGCTTGACAATGGGTATATGAGTGCAGTCAATTGCCAAGCTTAACCTATAGTTTCTGAGTACTCAGCCAAAAAATAATCTGGCATCCATCCAACACTATTTTCTGTAAAGCAGTATAACTTCCTTATACCTATCTTCCTCACACACAACACAGTCACAGTAGTGATTCTCTTTACAAAATTGTAAAAATGCTGCCATTTTACACATGTCTGTTCACTTCAACAAGTGTGGAGGCATGCTTGATAATTAAGTAGCAAATGCTAGAACGTTTTATAAGCAAAAGGTAAGTTTTATTCATACGAATTAGCTAAAAAAAGTAGCAAATGCTAGTCATTCTAGCAATTGCTTTTAGAAAAAGGTTTTATTAAATTTTTATTCACTAGAAATGGAAATTTTGCTTCAAAAATCCCTAGTAAAAGCTTTTGCTAGGTTTTATTCACATCACTTAATGCAACTATAATGTTGTATAAATATTATAAACATTATACACATGTTGTATAAATATAATTAAGATTTGACAATCTGCTAATAACTAAAATGATTTAAGGTGAAAATATTGTTTTTTTCTGTCAAAAGTGTTTATAATAAGATTGCTTGATTATTTCTTTAATTAAAAATAATAGCGTATTAAATTGAAGTCTTATTTTAAATTTGAAATCCATATATTTTTCATGAGTTTTCAGGTTGCAACTAAGGTAAAATATAGTGTGTTACTAAAAGTATTCTCAAGAACTTACTCCTGGGTGAATACAAAAATGTCTAAATTACTTATGGACTCTCTGAACAAAAGGAATAATTTAAATATAATAACTGGAAGGATTTAACAAATAGGGGGGGGGGGTACCAGCAGTTTGACGAAACTCAAACTGTTGAAGGAATTAAACAATCCTGGCCAGAAAAAAAAGAAGCGGAAACTTGCAGTGGATTGAGCAATTCGTTCTGTATTCATATGATTATCTGATTCAGCTCATCAGCCACCAAGAGGTATGGGAAGGTGATGTGCCATGTGTGACAAAAAGAAAAAGCAGGTAGGTATCAACTTGCTGAAAGTGTGACGTTTGTTCTGTACCTTTGTATTTGAGCAAGAACAAGAACTGCTTCAAACAGTACCACTCAAAAAAAGTAAAAGTCCACTGACTTTAGTGATTGTCACTACAATGACTAATCAAAGACTAATGTAAAAACATATCATAGGGTTTTGATTTGTTATAGTTACAGTATATGCTAAGCTGTAATTAAAGTTTTTACCTAAATACAAGGGTTTTTAATAACATTTATAATCTCAATTACTTAAAGTGAGTCATGGTCATATTGTGATTCAGTGAAAATTAATTATTTCTTGTTGCCGTGTTACAAGAAGTATGAAGCTCTTCATTGGTAAATGTGACAAAGATAAAAATATTTAAATGAAAGTAACTTGTTTGTGCCCTAAATAAACATAAAATTAAATAAAAAAGTTCAAATTTTAATTTTTCATAATTCCATGCAACATGAGGTTTCAGAAATTAAAATTTAAGTGTGCAGCAATGAGTTTACAGAACTAAATAATAAATTTAATGGAAATTATTATAACAGCTAATTGAAAATCAAGCAAATAAACTCATTCAAGTCAAAGTACATGCATTTTTTTGCTCAGACAAAATGTATGAGGAAATTTGTTAGCTCATATATGCTATTGTATGATCTCTTGTATCAGTGGATGTAGCCTATCCATGATTTACTAATTAATTATACAATCTCATACAAATCCAGATACCTGATCTGAGTGTAACGTACCAAACCAAAAATAGCCCTATGTATATTTTCTTGATCTCAATACTACAAAGAACTAATTAAATTAAATTGATTTAATTAAGCTCACAGAGTGTTGTTGTGAGTTTCTTAGATTTTGTCTGTGACCATGTGACTTTTACTTGTTTTAATTGTAGTAGCACTGAAAAGTAAAAATGACAAGAGGGAAAAGCAAAGCATGTTGTTAATCTGTTTAGTGTTTAGTGTTTAGTAATTTAAACGACGTTAAAAAAAGGTTTAGCTCTTCTAAATATTTATTTACTTTCTCTACTTGATTTAAAATACTTGTAGTTTTGTCTAGCTAATAAGTGATATTTTTGTAAACAATATGAACATTTTTGTAGGTATGGTGTATTTCCTATAGTATTATAAGAGTTATTACTTTAGGTTAGGAAACTTTCAGGGCCGATTATTATAATTTTTGAAATTCGTTAATAAAAAAAAATTATATTGTGTTAAGATAGTCTTAATATATTGAACATTTTCTAAACTAATTCAATTGATTTATATTGAAACATTAAAAAACTTGGTTACTATGGAGAGAACTTGTCTGATCGATTTAATTGCGAAATCTCGGCAATTCCTCTTGCCGTTTTATCCATCATTTCGATACATATTAAAGACGCTTCTCACTCTTTGTCTTTCACAATTCATTATTTCTGTCCGAAATTAGCGATTAAAAGTGATTTTTTTATTGGATTTTGAGGTTATTTCGACAAATATTTCATCAATTTTAAGTAAAATCTATCGATGTTTTTTTTTATTCCACCCAAATAGTTCTGTTTTAAGAACTGTCAAACTATTTAGAACTGTCAAAATAGATATTATTTAGTATTAGTGATGTCGTGTATGGTTATCTAACCACACCTAGTTAAAGAACTTCAGGTCAAGAAAGGTCATTATATATATATATATATATATATATATATATATATATATATATATATTTACCTTACTTTAACCATAGTTCTTTTACTAGGTCTGGGTTTCATAGACCTAGTCATCCTGAATCTTATATCATAGAAGCGTAGTAATATCAACCTTTAGAAGTTCATGAGTGAACTCAATATTGCTATGATTGAATATTGTTACAAATTTGTTAATTTCATACATTGTTAAGTAGCCTAAGCAATGAATTGTGAGAGATGAAAAACCTCTTGGGTTGTAAATGAGCATCTACTTGATGGGAAAATACTATTTTGAAGTGGAATTACCGAGATTTTGCACTTAAATCGATCGGACAACTTCTCTCCATATTTATCAAAAACTTTAATCTGGGCTTCTGTTTACTACTAATCACTGAATAAAGCTACGTTGTTAATATTTGTAGGGTATTTTTTTTTACAATGTATCATTATTCTAAAAATCTGCATGGTTAATAATTTTGTTTTCTTGGCAAATATTAGTTCAAATGAGAGTTCTCACTCCCAATCAGCTTAAACTACTTTTATAGAGTAACTTGTTGTTTTCGATAAGGTTATTTTACACAAAATGTTTTTGCAAACTCTTGATCATATAAAAATTGATAAATCTAATTTGGTAAATATTCATTATACATTATTATCGGATTTTTTTATTAAAAACTATGAAATCATTAACTAATTACTTTATATTCAAACAATCAGATCATATTATTTGTCGCAAGACACATTTCAAGATCTAAAATGCATTTCTTTACTGTCAAATAACAAATAGAAAACAAGGAAATCCAGTTGTTGTTAGGTTAAATCTAGCTCTGATTACGAAAGATTACATTAATATGTAGGACTACATTAGTCAAGTTAGTGGATATGTAATCTTTCGATGTTTATTATTAAAACTATTTGTCATGGTAAAAAATATTTGTTTTGTTAGGTCATTTGGGTAAATGTCCAGTTCATACCATGTTGCAATTTAATATAGAAATTTCATGAAATCGTGTTTTACATACCTTAATATTAGCAATTGGATCATTCTTAAGCTGGGTAGACCCTTTTCAAGTATCAAAATCCATTATTTCTGTCATAAAAAAGCTATTTAAAATTTTGCATTCGATGTTCAGAATATACAATGAGCCTATGCATCTAGGTTTCATAGCTAATAGAATAGCGTGTCTTTAGATATATGCGCATTAACTGTCTTCTAATAAGTAAATATTACTACGCAGTATGATATCAGAATCATGTGAACTAGGTCTCATGAAATATATATATATTGACCTAGCCAGACCTAGTAATGAAACTAAAGGTCTGGTATATATATAAAACAATATATATATATATATATATATATATATATAAAAGGATATATAAGTATATAAACATATAGCCTGGCATATATATATGCGCCAGGCTATATGTTTTACTTAACCTATGTGGATATGATTCTTGCTACCAATAATCTAATCTATATTTTTGTTTTTCAAAACTCCACGATATGTTAGGTCAGGTTAATGTTGGTTAGCCTAATTTTATTCTTACATAGATTTTTAGTCAACTGATGCACAACTTAATCACATTTTTAATTGGTTTGTTATCAATTTAATTAGTTATAAAATTTGTTCCAGTTAGGTGATGAATTAAGATAAACACATTTTTAGTTACTTTGGTAGGTGTACTTGTTAACTATATCCCCACCACTCTTCCATATGATCGATGATGCATATCAAAATAGATATTATCAATTAACAGGAATTAAACAAAAATTTTAGTGTAGGCCTATTTTAGTGATGCACTTTGTAACAATAGACTGAAGCAAAGAATCTTAATGGTGTAAGTCAAGTTGCTTCTTTATGTTTCCAAAGACATTTGCAGTTTAGTTGAGGACCCTAAGTAGGTGCTGCTATCTAGCGGCTAAAAATCTAAGTTAGACTTACATCACTATGTTCAGTGAAAGATATGTGTAGGCCATATATGTGTATAACTCAAAATTGAACTAAATTGACTTACACCACTACATAGTAAAATTTCATCACTATGTTTGTGAGCCCTCCAATATTGATAACTTCCTCTCTTATTCTATTCTTGAAAGTAGGCCTGTTTCCAACATTTACTACATACCGATATAGACTATTAGACATAAGAAAGCAAAGTAAAGATTCAACCTTTAAGGTGGGTAATACTGCTTCCCCAGCTCACTTGATGGTGTGAGTTGACGTCAGTGCCAGTAAATAGTCATCTGGCACCAATTGCACTATATTTCACGATCAGCTCCAGTTCTCTTGTGGGTGGTAATGTCTTGGCATCCTAGGAGATTTAGATTGAGCTCATTATTAGGCCTTTTTTCTCACCTCTACACTGTGAACTGACCCAGACTGTCGTTTTGTCTTTGGAACAAAAATCCATTAACCGAAAGCTATGTTACCCTCTTACCTACAATTACACAAGTTCTTACTTTAGGCAGGGAATTACAATAAATAAGTTTACCTTTTGCATCTCCAAGCCCGGCTACCCGACCTTGGTGAATCCATGAACCCTTGATGAGGGCAATGTTGATGCTATTCTTGATGAAATAATAACAGAAGGCTATTGAGGCAGCCTTACTATGCTGTAGGTTTATTCGAATACTAAGACCATCAGTAAATTTTTCTGGTCCTTCTTGTCTACTGCTGTCGATGTGCAAGTGTTGGAGCCCTCAGGTTAGACTTCGGCTGATGGTTCTTCAGTCTCGCTATATTTATCGGGTTTATGGTTCCTATAAAAATCCTACGAGTAGTTAAGGAATTATTGATCAACCTGGACAGAGCTCCACATGCCCAGGCAAGGCTAAATACTCTGAGAGCGCCTGGTATCTCAGAGAGCTTCACCCGTTAGAGACACGTAACCTATGCCATTCACCTCTTTGACACGAGTAGCCTACACTGTGAGATTAGAGATTTTTTAATTCAGCATTTATTCTCCTAGATCCGACGGAATCAGTCTGGAGTAATTGTCCATGAGCAGGATGTAGTTCTTCACTGCACTGGACCGCATTTTATTGTTGCAACCCACTAAGTTGGTCTTAAGTATGTATATACCGTACCCTTGAGATTGGGGAATGTCAGACATTCAATTGAGTGATCATCTCCCCAGCCTCTCGACCCCGTTCTTTTATAACTTTAACGTAGAAATTTCATATAGAAAATGAGTTTTCATGGAATAATTTTTTTAAATCGGCTTTAGAGTGACTATTTTGGAAGTAAATTTAGTGCTTGTTAGTTATATATGAACTTGCGAATATATGTCCTATATGTGTAAGGCTATTGGGTACATTTGATTTTCAATTTTTATGGTAAGGTTTGAATTGATGAATTAAAAAAAATAGATAAGATATACATTTAAATTTTACCATATTCTAAGGAGCAAATTACGTAATAAATGTATCACCAATAGTTTTGTCATAGAAACATCTTCTTGTGAACATTTTTTTGCATATTTGTTTGCTAGAAACACTTGTTCTACAAGAACCAAGATGGCAATCTGAAACTAAATTAATTGTAAGCTTTAGTATTTTTTTTTTTTTAATGGTTAAAAAAGTTTTGTGAAGAATATTGTTTTACTGAGATTATATATTAAACATTGTGATATAAAAAAATCAAAAGAAAATGTTTACGGTAGTTTGTGATTTTATCCTTCATTGGAACTAATATAGTTTTTAGGTTTTGTCCTGTTTACCTTAAATCATAACATTATGATTGGCAGGTGACCAGCAAGATCTATTTTCATAGGTAACATTATGTTTCTGATATGACTGGGAAGGTTGTGGTTTCATATTTTAAAATTTGTTTTCTATTTTGGGAAAAAAGTTTTTTTTAGAAAATAAAAAATATATAATTAATACATTTTCCCCTTTAAATAAATTTTATATTTATTTAAAAAATAAACAACATAATAATACACACAAGTCGTTTTTTATATAACATAAACAGTTTTTTATATTCTGGTTGTATTGTAAAAAAACACAGTTATGATCGGTTTTGCAGAACAAATTTTTTGTCTGACTTTCATTGTAAAATTTGGAGTACCCTATATATATATATATATATATATTTTTTTAAATTTTTAAATCTGAGATATAGAACACGTGCACAAAGAACACAAAATCTATGTAAATATGTACTTACAAAATAGTTGTCAAAACTCTGTACAAAATGGAACAACAGCTGATAACTGTAACACGATTGTAAAGCATTGCCGTTTTTGGAAAACTATATTTTTAACTATTATCGAATTTAAAAAAAATCAAAATCTCAGTGATTGATACTAAATTCAAGATGCTTGGAGAACCAGAGTGGTAACTATAATATTTCTAAACATCTATATATTATGTTGACACTATTAGTTTAAGATGGACAGTTGGAAGTCAGACCTTTACCCGTCCTGAAGTTTAAAGTCCAAATGCGAAATACAATTATTTATTGTGCTACATTGATGGGTTCATCATAGATTTTAGATTGATTTTTCTTAAATAATATTGCTCTTAAATTTTTTCAGCTTCGAAAGACTTGTAACTAATTTAAACTTAATCTGTCATCTTACTTCATATTTGAAATATGGAGACAACTGAGAGTAATAGAAAGGTTATGACTGATGAAAAACGAAACCAGCTTGCAGCTACACTGGATAAAGATTTAGATGATTACATTGCTGGTTTGGAAAGGAAATCTTATTCTGAAGGTTGGCCAGAAGACAGATGGCAAGAGGTAGGCCATATGGTTTTTCAAAAAATTGTATTTCCATTCTAATATAGACATTATATTGGGGAAAATAAATATTGATATTTTTATGAATCGAATTCCCATCCTGAGTGGAAAATAATGGTTTTTACAAAATTTCTCAGAATCTTCGTCTACAGTGTTTTCTCAGAAACAATTTTGCTCATAAATGGTACGTAAAATATTTCTGCCTCTAAATTATGCATGTAAAATGTAATATCTAGTCCCAATTCAAAATTTGGGATGTATATTGTATTTAAAAAGTATACAAATTGGATTTCCCCTAAAAGAGCTGTAACTATTTTGGTCATTTGTATCTTTATCAAGTTCGAGGAAAATAATTTGGTCATCATTTCCCTTAAAAATTTTGGTTTATGAGTTAGTCATTGTTAAAATAAAGTTTCTGAATAATTGGCAAACAAATAAATTGCACCTCCATGTTGTCTAAAAACACTCAGTTCGGTCAATTATGAAGTATAATCACTTAATTTTTGGGGCCAGTTGTCTAAAGAAGCAAACGACTAGAGGTTCTATTAAATAAAGGTAAATTTAATTCTATTAAATAAATCAAGTGTAAATTTAAGGTAGGAATGCAGCAGTATTCTGCTTACAATAACACATATATATCTAAACAATAAAATCCAAAATTCAAACTAGCTCTACGTTTGGAGCATCCTAAATTGAAACAATACACTCTACTATATTTATTATTCTCCAATGTTTAAAATTTAAATTGAGAAATGAAATATAACAACAATCCATTTAACCATTTAAGATTTTTAATAACCTTTCATTATAACGTCAAAACATTATTACAATTTACTTTAAGATGATTAATCATAATTAATAAAATTGTTCATTTATTTATCAGAAATAAATAAAAACAAATTATATTGGTATGAATTAATGTCTATTATAGTCTTTTCTTTAAGTAACAAAAAAAATTTCACTCTTATCTCGGGTGGGGTTAGGTGCTGACTTTTTTCCAATCTTATAAAAAAAAATATATGGACATTAATTATAAAATAAAAGATTAAATTAAGTTCAATATTTACACATATATGAACGAATAACTATGACCAAAAAATTTATGAATGAAATGATATAGTTCGACCAATTTGTCGACCAATTATATATACATTATACACTGGTGAAAGTCTACTATAATGAATAATTTGCTCCGAATCTAGGCTATTGGCTTGATCTCACCATATTAGAAAGTTTCCCTCATATTCAACTGTTTCTTGTTTCCCTCTTCAGAATCGTAAATCGAACATCCTTATACTAGACAACTACCGCACTATTTCACTTGAACAATTCCTCTAAACTTGGATAAAACATATATACATTTGCTCAGAACGAAAGCTGGATTCACCAAATCGCTCTAATAATTAATTTTTTTTTTTGCCAAAATCGAATAAGCCGCCATCTAAATCACTCCCCACTTTCACAATGATCTCTATGTATGAATAAGTTGATAATAATGATAAATTTTTATTTATTTATTTTGTACGAATTTATGATTTAATTTTGAATAGTAAGTTTCTTTATTCCAAATATTAAATTGTATATACATTAAACAAATAACTTCTATATTTTAAAATCTTAATACTAATCTATATATATATTTCTTTTTAAATTTAAATTTGACGGGATCGATAGACGATTCAGGTCTCACGTGTTATTGCGCCAATCAGAGCGTTAGTTTCGAAGATGGGCGTGTCCCTTCAATGACATAATTTCAGTGTTCGCTATTTCCTCACACATCACTTTGATGTAATCAGTTTTATAAAATTCTTGTAGACATTTCGAATTGTTACATGCTCTATCAAGTACCGCAAGATTTTAAAACAAATTTTGAGCATATATATTTTATATGTAACAAACTTTTTTTTTTTTTTTTTTTTTTTTTTTTTTTTTTTTTTTTTTTTTTTTTTTACTAGCGGTGTCCGTAGCTCCACTCCATAGAAATTGGGGTTAGGGATATCCTTAATTATCCCTGATTCTGCCCGTATGGATTTGCGTTATTTAGTTTTTTCAGCTAAGGAAAGTGTAGATTTCAAAGATTATCAATCAGTTTTTGATTTAACTTTTTTTAGCCTCACTGATGTTCAAATAAGTCTCATCCATGTAAATAACTAATTTTGCTTTTAGGTTGTTTTAATTTTATATATTAAACACTTTTATATTATTAATACAATTTTTGTGCCAAAAATTCTAACTTTACTTAATGCCCAGGTACTGCCATTAAATTATATCTTTCAACACTTTAAGTTAAAACTTAAGCATAGGCTGATCTTCTTCCATTAAATGGAGTCAATTGACCAATCATATTATGTACCCAGCAAAATCATAGATGTCCGTTATCTTTTTCTTTCGTCGTCTTTTCTGTTAAATTTTGTTGGCTTCTGATTTGGAAACAGTTTTTCCCTCATTTAGAATGTGTTTCTATTACAGAGCAATGAGTTTGGTTAAAGCAAAGTCAACAAACCAAATCATGTTTTCCCCTCACCACCTTTTAACCTGTGAAGTGATTTTAGTAATTTTTTAATTATGTACCAGCTTTGTTATGATAAAATGTATGTTGTTGCTGAAATATTAAAAAAAAAATATTGGAGAATATGGATTATCCCTATATATAACTATATTGTTAGTGAGAAATTGTTAAAACTTGGAAATTACTGCACCGATTTGAAAACATACAATATTGAAACAATTCAAAATTTAACTAATGATTAACTTTAAGAGTTCATATAATTTGGTTACAAAAAAAAAAAAAAAAATGAAAATGAATTTAATATTATTATTTTTAAAGATTTGCTCAGCAATTTATGGGCGCCAGGTAGCCTCAGCTTACCAATTTAGAAAAGAAATGAATTTAATGAATATAGCCTCAGGGTCGTAAGTTCTTTTACAAGTGTACTATACAGTGATTTCTGGAATAGAAATGAATACACTTGTGGCTGAAATTTTGACATAAACATTTATTGAACATAAAACATATTAAATACATGTAACAAAATCAAAAGAAAAATTCATATAAAACATCTTACATCCTATCAATATTATTATCATTATTTTGATCTCCAAAGAAAAAGAATCTAGTCAAATTATATTAATAAATTTATATTATTTAGTTGCAACTCTAAAAAAAAAAATTGAAAGAGATTTACTTTACTTCTCTTGGTAAAAATTTTAATTATTAAAAATATAATTTTTACTGAAATTGAAAATTAATTGATTAATTAAAAAAAATAACTTTACTTTATCATATTGTTATACTTTAAGACTCCACAACAAAAACATTGCATCTTATTGATGAAACACATAATTTTACAATATCAAATATATATCTTGAAAGTAAAAAAAAAAAGTCTAAATTGTTCAAAATACATATATATGGTTAAATAATGAAAGTCTAAACGTGTTATACCAAATCACGTTATATTCTTTATTTAAAAAACACTTTTCCTCCAAAGATGATTCGTGTCTTTCCATGTGACTGCGAGCTGATACTGCAGAGATGCTTTGTCCATTGTTCAAAAAAATGTCTTTGGTTCATTTCTCACAAGATTTATTTTTATTTTATTGTACCTGTATCAAAACCAATTATTAATGTCTTATGATAACTTTAATAGTTCTATTTTTTCTATAGACAAGTTCTTTGTCGAGATTTTGAAAATCACGTGGCAGTGATTGCACAACATAACTCAAATTTTCGTGTTTTCACGCTTTTTCATTAAAAAGTTTATTTATGGAAAACAATATTGTCTTAGCACTTCTAAAATTGTTAGTAAAACATGTCTTTTACGAAATTAAAACTTCCTAACACATTTTCTATTGTTCGAACAGAAACTCGGAGAACTACCTCTCATAGGTCCTGGAGCAACAAGCCCCAATTCAAGACTGAAAATTCACATGTTCTCTCGCTTCCGCGAGCGAGCTGTTCCGGTTAAAACCGTTACATAAGTTCAACATACTCCCGGCAAATCCACTAATTTTATAAACACTTTATTTTAAACAACTTATTTTAAATTTAAACAAGATTAGCCTATTTATTTTGTTGTTTTGAAAATCTATTTTTATCTTAGAATTGACTTTATTCAGTACGAATTACTACCTCATCCGGTTAATCCCCACTATTATACGCGCTGTATTCAAACATTCAATTAAACCTTAATTTTTACCCTATCACAGTATCAATTAGTGTTTACATTATATACCAACTCTTTCACTGACAAAACATATGTTGTCACAGAACATTTTAAAAAATGGTCAAAATATGTCAAAAAATCAGTATTTATAATTTCACCAGAAAAAATAGTGGTTATAACTCGGGAACTACTTTCTCTGATAAACATATTCATGGGAATTTAAACAAAATGTTCAGTTTCTTTTAACTTCAAATAATACACCAATGTCGCCCCTTTCAAAATATATGTTAGTGATGAACATTTTAAGAAAATATGTTGAAAATTGTGATTTTTGTATTAAATGTAAACAAATATTGTTATAACTAGGGAATTAAGGAATTAATTTGAATGAAACAGAGACTGACCAGATATCATTGCTACATTGGAAAAAATACGGGACAATTTTATCAGTGATTCTCAAGTTATAAACTAAGAAACAGACAGAAAGATATTGTATTATATAAAATATAGAGAGAGAAATGTTCAATTTTGCGATTGTAGTAAAATTTTCTTGTTATCAAACATTTTGATTAATTTTGTAATAAATTTAGGAATTTTATATTTTTAGTTGGTTTCTAAATTAGTTTAATAAGATTTATTGGGTTCTTTTAGGAGTTCGAAAAACATCCTTTTTTTATGACCAAGAGTCCAGAAGAAGGAGAAGAGTTGTCACCTTTAATGGAAGGAATACAACAATTAAAATACGATTCCACTGAAAATACTCCAGAAGGTAAAGCGCAAAGTATTCATCAAACATTGTTCTATTATTCTAAGAGTTAATTTTAATAATATATTTGACATTATTATGGCTGGTATAATGAACTTGGGTAGATGTCCAACACATAATATAAACTTCACCTGATAATGTGAACAATTTAATCATATTTCAAATATTAAATAAATATTGAGCTTGACTTGTGAGATAATATTAGATAGAATAAAACTCGAACACAAGATCTCACAAAAATTACGTTTACTTAATCAAACGTAATTAGTAATCAAACGTAATAGTTTAGTTATTGTAGCTCATTTATCACTAAGGATGGCAACTTTGTCGTTGAAACGAGTTTGATTAAGTAAACATAATTTTTGTGAGATCTTGTGTTCGAGTTTTATTCTATCTAATATTTAAAATAAGCTAGCAGCCAGTTTCATCTTGGTTTGTTAAATTTAGAATAATGATATTTACTTACCAAAGCTACAATATTTAATATGAATATAAAAGCTAATAATATTTAAGCAATAATAAAAGTTATTATTTTAGTGTTTCATCACAATAATTTGTTTAACTTTAACCGTGGTCAAACTTAAGAGGGGACAAAAAACTAAGTTTATTTGTAAATTACGTGATACTGTCGGAACATATTTGAACTACTACGGCTACAGAAGAAAGTCCCTATTCATATCCTTAACAGCATTACATTATTGCACACTACGAAATATAGATCTCTCACTCTCCTCTCCCGTAATCCCTGAGTTCAGTTTGTCGACCTCACTGTCCCCGCTTCTCTTCCAGCCGCCTGATCCTAATCATAATAACTTACTAACACTTTTGACCGTCTTGTCGCCAATTTTGCATCATTCTTTCCTTTACGATATAGGCCTTGCCTAACTCTATATGTAGCATATAGCTCAAATCGAGATGAACTGTCATTGTTGTTTACTATTATATATATATATATATATATATATATATATATATATATATATATATATAATTTACTATAATAGTGTACTGTTTTAAATTTATATGTTATGACAAACTAATTGCAAATTTCAATTAATAATGTATGTATTTTCAATTTGAAATACGTAATAAAATAATAAAAAAATTCATTGAACATTTAATCATTCATAATTCCTTTCTTTATACTGTATTATTAAAATACATTTTAATACTATTCGATTCAGGCCGATTTCCGCTTTTACAACTATTACAAAAAATTGTTGTTTTCAGAAACTACGGAACCGATATTAACATAACTTACACATTCTATAGGCCTACATATACAATCCTTAGTGGTTGTAATATGTACACAAACCATAGGCCTATTATAAGTTTCAAGATGGCGGTCATTTAATGTTTTGTTATAATTTTCGTGAAGTAAAGATCGGGATTATTTAGTTGAGATAAAAATAGTTTAGCACTGTCAAACCATTAGAAGCTGTTGATATTACATCACAATATAGGAAATTACTGAATTTCACTAATTTTAATTCACTCTTTTCTCTTAAAATTTAAAATACTGAACAACAATTTCATTTGTTTAATTTTTTAATAGATTCTAATGAAGTTGAATGATTCGAAATATCCTACATTTTCTATTAGTTCTTGTCCAAAAATGTCTAGAAATGAGTTGATAGAATCTCAACATTTTTAAATAACATAGCTCAGAATATTAATATATCATAAAATCTGGACCATCACACAAGATATTATAATTTTAGATATAGTATTAAAAATGCACTGAAAAGTAAATTGTACAATAGTTTCATTTATTGGACTGATAGTGTAGTAGTGTAACAGTATTTGTTGTATTTAATAGTATAATATATATTTGTTTTGTTATTACAATGTAATGTTTATTGTTACAAATTTTCTCTATTAATAAATATTAATATAGATTCTACGTAAATTAGTAATTGGTATGGTTAGTAAACACACAAATTTTAGTATAAATAGTAATTTAAGTGTAGTTTTGCACACCAGGAAATACAAACTTCTGAGTTGGGATGACTAACACTATTAAAAAGTTTACAACTGAGATATATAGGTAGTAATTATTGTACTTTGTGTACAATTATCTTTTCAATTCCATATTTCTCCTAATTTAAATAGAAATGTCCTGTCATTTCAAAACAGACAATTTTGTGTGTTGAGGTGCTTAGGCTTAAGCATATTACATATTATGTTTTAATATTGTTCAGTGTAATAGAAGAAACACTGTTTATTGAAGATGTTGTAACAGACAGGCTGTACCAACAATAGTTATTCACATATAATCGGTGAGTCACAAGGAACTTTGATTATGGAAATTGAAAAAATCCACTATCATCTCTACTCTGGCTGTCTAAGAGCCTAAACCATACATGCCTAATATATTCTCAGACAATCAGAGCTCTGTAAGAATATTTCTTGTTAGCAAGAGTCTCTTCCAATCTTTGTACTAGACTGTGTAACCCCTCCCCCGTACATGTTTAATCTTTGGCTTCAGCATATGATATGTGCCCTGGCTTAATAATAAAAACACTTCAGGCTGTTCTCCATCTTGAGGTATAGACCTAGTGGCTAAACTGACTTGGAAAACCCTATTCAAAATAGGAGCAATGAACTTCATTCCATGTTGTATTACATTATCGGTATTTAAGTTATAATTTTCAGCAGTTCATAAGGCTAAAATGAATATTGTAATTGTATTTGTAAATTATATTTAAAAAATTTCTGTACAGAATTGGCTGCAACGTACAAAGAGGATGGCAATTTTAATTTCAAATGTAAAAAGTACAGACAAGCTGTTTTGGGATATACTGAGGGACTTAAACAGAAGTGTTCGGATGATGATCTTAAAGCTCAACTACATAACAACAGAGCTGCAGCTAATTTTTTCCTTAAAAACTATAGGTAATGCATTTATTAGTTAGGTTAGTTATAGGTAAATAATAATTATTGTTTTATAAATATGTTATGCAGGTATATAAGTTAAAGTATGAATGAATTAATTTCTTTTGTTCCCAAGATAGGTTTGTAATACAGTAGAGTCTCGCAAACTCAGCACTCGATAACCCGGCAGTCCGGATTATCGGCGACCCCGACGGGAAAATTTTTTTTCTAAAAACAGCGATGTTCATAAAAGTTCGGCAGATCCCAAAGCGGGCATTAACTTCGATCGCTCGAATCGTTGATGGTACTTTCCCACGTTAAACTCGTCACAAAGCTTTTTTACAGATTCTCCTCTGTCAAATCTTTTTAACACTTTTAACCGCGTCTCAAACGAAACCAACACACGCTTCATGTTTTCGTAACTCGCTCATTTTTATTTACTGTATATACTGTGCGTACCTGTCAAAGAAATGTTATATTTTCCATAATGTATGCTAAATTGATTCGTGAAAAAAAAACGGCCCAAACTTTTTTGCAGGTGTATGTCTGCTATATCGACGGGTGCCAATGCCGCGGTGTTATTATGCCGCCGACAATGGGATACCGCTATCGACAAAGTCGTTTGATATTGCCGCCGCTTTGGTGCCGCGGTGTTTTTACGTCGCCGACAATGGGATACCGCTATCGACAAAGTCGTTTGATATCGCCGCCGCTTTGGTGCCGCGGTGTTTTTACACTGCCGACAATGGGATAACGCTATCGACAAAGTCGTTTGATATCGCCGCCGCTTAGGTGTTTCAATTACAATTTATTTTTTGCCCTTATTCCCGATAACCCGGCATTTCACAAACTCGGCACACTTCCGGTCCACATTACGCTGAGTTTGCGGGACTCTACTGTAGATAGAGCCCTGATGATTTTGTGAGTTTACTCCATTAAACACGACAGTGGTAAAAAATCATGATTTAGGTTTTATTTTAAATTTAATGTAAACGTCAAATTTATGTATACGCTAAACATATGAATACTAAATCATTGTACATTAAAATCAGTCCAGTTTATTGATTGATTGAATTAGCCGGTTTTAGAAGTTGAGATATTTTGTACAATATACTAAAAATTGTGCTTCTCGTTTACTTAGTCCTCCTGACTAAACCTTGTTCCTTTTATAATTTCAAAGATTTTGTCATTAATATTAATTTGTTGCTCATCCTTTGGCTGTTAGGTCTTGAATCTCCTTCTATGCTGTATTGTTTCACATTGTAAGACTGTGAGTTTTACAGATTCACTAGTTTGCCCAAATCAGTCCAGTTACTTTTCCATGTCCTCTCTTATTATATAAAAACACAATCCAACTAAAAGTGATGATACAATATTTCGATTATGTGTGTCTGTAGACATTATGAATAAATTGTTGGTTTTCTGATAAATGTATAGTGTTTCAAAACCGAAAAACTGATAAGCTGTTTATGAGATAGTAAATTTTCATTATTCTATAGCAATTTCTAACTTAAATTTCGGGTTTTAACTTTAGGGATCAAATTTCAAAGCTACAATTTTCATAATAATTATATTATATTTTATTATACTAATTTAGAGTTGATCTAATTATGTGTAAAATTAGTATCTACATATCAAATTTATCAAATTTTGTTTATAATAGGTTGGAATCTGAACACAAATTGTTAAATATCTCTTCCACTCTGTAACCATTTAACCTATAAGCTTATTGCTGGTAAATTAAATTGTCCAAGTTTTAAAAAAAATTTGAGTATAATTTAATTCAGTTGTGAGATAAATCCAGAGATCTGAGAAAAATAGGATCTGAAATTATTCTGAAAGTTATATATCATGGTACATATCATAGATCAAAGTTTATAAATAATTAATTTAATATCATTTTTAATATTGTAAAAACTTATATAATATTTAAAAAATAACAATAAATAAATAATCAAATAATAATATTTGTACAAAACTTTCGAATAAATCTAAAATTTAAAATAACAAATTATTTGTAATTTATGGAGAGGACATTTTTTCATTACAATTTAGTAAAATGTGCTCTTTTTTTTTTTTTTTTTTTTAAAAGAAGAATTTTAATAGTGACCATGAACAACTATCAAACTAAAATTATGTGCTAAGTTTCATTAAAATTCGTTAAGTAGTTTTTAACTAAGAATGTTACAAGGAATGGGCTGATAAATAGACAATCATGGAACAGAAAGTGTTTCATCACGAATGAAAACACAATTTTTCATAAATACCACTTTATTCACCCAATATTCTAAATCTTTATTTGTTTCAAATGTTTATTTATCCAAGACGATGTTCCAATTACTAAGTCATCATAACATGTTACATGCACATTAAGGTTGCTTTCACACTATAGCAACCATTTGTATGCGACAAATTGTAAACAAATATTGGAACTGATTGCATTAGTCGCGGCACATAATAAAGCAAAGATGTTTTCTGATTAGCGCAACACAATCGATTCAACCAGCTGGATGGATGCAACTGGTTGTGCCCAACTCATCTTCTCATTCGTATACAACTCAGTTGCACAACTGTATTCCTAGTGTAGTGTTTTTCCATAGTTTCTGATGTGAAATACAGTAGAACTCCAATTATCCGGACTCCAATTATCCGGATCGCTAATTATCCGGATCAGATTGAGAAAAATTAAAAAATCAGGTTTTTAAAGGCATATTGTCCTGTGAGCAATGAATATGCAGGAATCACGTGCAGTAGTTGACCCTTCTAACTGCGAACATAGTGTAGCGATAGCGGAGGGCATGAGAGGGGGAGCGATGACTCACACTGCCTCGCCACCCTGCTACTGTCACTCACTACAGTCTATTAATAGTCAGGCGGCCAGTGCTTCTTCAACCTGCTGGGTGAATTGATACGTTGACTTTTTCGTGTTCCTTAGTGTTGTGATTATCGTGTGCAGTACTACAATAAGTTCTAAGAGGAAACACGTGGTGTTTTCGTTGGCCGATAAAATTAAAATTATCGAACAGTTGGACAAGGTGTCTCCGGTAGTGGTGGGCATTAACGCTAACAGCGGTCAACGTAAACACCAGTTAATGTTGAGCGTGATTAACTGTTGAAAAAAACTGCTAACGTTAACCTGCCGGACAAAACAGAAGACCAAGCGTCTTTGTTCAGTGTGCACGTGTTCAGTGAGAAGTGAGATGGTTCTAGTCATCAATCGACTGTCGCCTGTTTCTTAGAATCACCTATTTATCACGCATTGGAATTATTGTAATAATTGATTATAATAACTGATTATTTAACTGATTATTTACAGAGGAATAAGTTTTGGAGTTATTTGTATTACTATTTACTACCATAAACTATATTCTAATATTTCTGTTTCAACAATAAGTTTAAAATTTAGTATATGATCGTTTCAAAGGATAGTAAAAAACCCAAACAATAAAATATGAAAAATATTTTTATCAATTGATGGTTGGTACAGTTGGTAGTAAAAAATATCAGCTAAAACTAAAGTTATTTACACCACACTATTTTCGTATTATCCAGTCGTCGTTTTATACAGTTTTAGATTTAGTAAAAAACAAACAGTAAAATAGTAGGCTACAGCAGAAACATACGTTGATTCGTTGATGAATAAATGTTGACGTTAATTGATTCGCTTTATTTGCTCAACTAAACTAATAGACGACTGAGAGGCGTACGTGTAGCTGGGTGTGCACGCATCGAGTGGGCCGTTGGCGCTAATAAACAACCACTGATTCGTCACCTGCAAGCACTAAGCAGTTGATCAACGTTAGCAGTTAATGCACTTCTTCGTCAACTGCGTTGAGCATTGACGATTGTCAACATTGACGGTTAGCTGTTACCCGTTAACGGACACAGCACTAGTCTCGGGTAAACATTTAGCCGAGGTGTACAAAGTGGGAAGATCAACAATATCGGACATTAAAAAAAAATTACGTAATGTAAACATTGTCATTGATATTGTTTTTTATTAATAAATACCGTAAATAATCTCTATTGTGTTTTGTTTACGTTTTTTCCTAAAAACGGCCTTTTTTTGAGAAAAATCCAATTACTGTATTTGGATTTTTGATTATCCGGATCGGGTCCAGTCCCAATTAATCCAGATAATTGGAGTTATACTGTAATTTTTTTATTGCTTGAAAATTCAATTCTCCAATTTATACTCATTTGAGATTGGTCTGTATATAGAATTTTTATTCTATATACACACCATTTTCTCTTTTGAAGAAGAATACAGTTTAAAACTTGTGTAAAATAATTGAAAAGTATTCTGTTTTGTACAATTTTAACTTAAGGAATTTTAGCAAGAGAGATATTTTTGACAGCACATGGGAATTAGTTTACATAGCAAAGAGTTGAAAGACACAAGTAAGAAAAATTATAATGTATTTGAGATAGGTATAGGCACACAATTATTCGAGCTTTAATAGTAACTAAAATGACTAGGGGATCAGAATGATTGTGTAATACTGTATAAAATCCATAGTATCCATGTTATACACTACAGTAAAGTGCAGTAGGTACCTGTAATACTTGTAGGTATCTATCGATTTAACGTTATGTATTCAAGTAAAATTAACAATAAAAGATGATATTTAATTCAAATTAATTTCGTTGTGGTAAATATTTCCACGATAACAATACATTATTAAATAGCAACCACAATAATTATAGCTTGAAATTTTGCACTATTACTTACAAATCTGACAAGAAATTATTGAAATAAGTGTATTAATATTGAAATGTGTTTATTCCACTGTATATTTTGCATGAATATCTATATTATATATAAACTTATAAAATGGAACAAAGTTGGCTAACAAATTATTATCAATTCAGATGTAAATAATTCTTCATATTACATTATGCATTGTACTCCTCTCTCATGGAGTACAGTACTAACTGTCAAGGTAAAATATTAGTTGTAGTGAAATATTTTGTTACATAATTTCTGTAATCTGCTGCTTTTCTGTTTAATGCATGAGAGTTGTTGGAAGTACTAAATTTGATTGGATAATATCTGTTCGTTATTGTTATTTTCTTCAACTTCAACTGTTTTATACAGTTTACTTTCTCTTCTTCTAATTGTGAAATTGTGAAGCACACAAACAGCTGTCACGGTGTTGTTTATTGTGTGTACGTTTGTGCAAAGAATGGAGTTTGATAGAACAGGAAATTTTTTACACATCTCCAAATACACTTGATAGTCTTTCGATCTCTACTTAACCAGTAGTTATAGATCCGTTTTGAGTTATTAAGGGTTTTCTTTGGAAAAGGCTGTATTATTTGAGTATGCAATGTGTAGGCTTCATCTGCTACAAAAGAGAAAGGAATCTTTGTTCTATGCACCTAGACAGTTAGGCACATTCCACAGATGGTAAAATCTGTCAGAAATATGAACCTAACCTTCCTCAGATAGTACTTTCATATAAATTGGCTATAGTTTGTTTTCCTATTTTTGCCTTTGTAGTAGTTACAATTAATTCACTTATAGTGCTGATTTCTCTCTTGAAATTCAATGACAAGTCTGAGAAAGTAGAACCCGTTGCCAAACATCTAAAGAACATAAATAAAACCAAATTTTGTAGCTTAGGTATTTAGTAATAGTCCATTGACCACAGTAATTATCTAGTGTGTATAATAATTAACAATTATTGAATATAACAAATAATTCCTATTATAAATTATTGCTTTATATCACAATCTAAAAATTATAATTTTTTCCAGTTTCCAATTTTAAGGAAAAGTGGAGGAATAATCATACAGTTCTTTCTAGTAAATTGAAAGTACCTACATTTGGTTCAGGAAGGTTGAAGGTAAAACTGTATTATTTAATGGACTCCCTACAATTTGTAATTCCGTTTGTAAGCTGTAAGCTGCTGAAAACTGTTATGAAAGTGCCTTTACACATTCTGTTCAATTTCAAAGGATCTTTAATTTCGTTTGCAATTAAAAAATGTTGAAAATGTTGAAGTTGATAATTTGAATCAAAATATGGATGTTTCCAATAGCGTCTTTCATTTTTACTTCTCCTTAGATAAAACCAATATAACACAACGTCATCTTCTTCAGACAAAGACATCACGAATACTAGCTGATGTATCGACTTTATATATATATATATATATATATATATATATATATATATTCAATCGATCTAGTGTGGAAACTTACATGCAACTGGTAGAGTACAACTAGTTGTTTACAATACAAGTCGCTTACAACAGGTTGCTGTAGTATGAAAGCAACCTAATCCTACTTATACAGGACTGTAAATGGACTGAACTGTGGTATCATCTTGTATTTGAATTACAGAAATAAAATCAAAGTGGTTTTTGTAGGTAATTGTGTTTTCATTTATTTGGTGATTGAAGTTTTCACACATATTGCTCAGTACAGTTGAGAAAGTGTTAGTTTTGAACTGGAAGAAATTTGAGACAATCAAATATTTATTTTTCAGAACTAATTACAATTGTTTTCTCTGTTCTTCCTATATATAAAGAAACAAAATCAATGACTGAAGAGTCTTACAGATTTTTTTTTACTCAACTGACATAGATGTAGTTGTGTTGTTCTATTTTGTACGATTGGTGATTTTTTTTTTTTTTTTTTTTTTTTTTTTATGATCACTCTTTCTGTTTCTAATAGCTGCAGATAATTTTTTTTCTCATCTGAAATTTATACAATGAAGATTCTATGGAGTATGCAATACAATAGATTAAATTATCCAGGCTGTTGTATTAAATTCATGTTGCAAATCAATGTTCACAATCAGTTTTACAGAAACCTTAATGTTTTTCTGCATGTGTTTTTAAATTTTTTCCATTGATTACTTAACTGATTTTAGTAAAAGTTCTAATGGCGACAAAAATTTCTGTATTCAAATAGCTATAGTTTTAAATTTCTTTTGAAGTCGAGTTGCATAATAATTTTAAACATTAAATTACCCAGCTATCCTTATAATTTTACATGAAGAATGATTAAACTGTTGTTTGCTAGAACACAGTTCATGAAACAAGCAGGCATAGAAAATTTTAAATGTTTATATATGGATGCTCTATGAAAGAAAGATAATTCAGTGTAAATTTTCTGCGAACAGGACATGTTTGGCAGATTGTCAGATTGCCCTTAGGCTGAAACCAAATTATGAAAAAGCACTAGTGCGTGCTGCACAGTGTTACTACATTTTGGAAAAATATGAGGAAGCCATAAAGTTTTGTGATGATGTGTTAAAGAATGGTCGGAAAGATGAAACTATTAACAAAATAAAATCTGATTCATTATATAGAAAAGTAAGTTCAAATCCAGGTGGTATATATATAGTTTTTTGAAAGGTGAGTTATAACCTTATTGTATTCAAATGTTATTTACTAAAACTAAATTAGCGAATTACTCTCTGTATAAGTCACAGACTAAATCTACTTATCTTAATGCCATAATTAAATAGGCATAATTTGTAAACTAACATTTTCTTTTGCCCATTCTAGCTAATCTAGTTTATTTTAAAATTTCAATAATGTTATATTGTTTAATACATAGAATGCCAAAAAAGCAATTTAATCTCTTAATGTTAGAAATTAGAAATTTGAAGTTTGTATAATGTATACATTTAATAACAAAGATATTGATATGAGGTAGAGAATGGGTTATGTAATCATGAAAAATATTGATTTTTCAAGTATGTTTGTTGTCTGTGTATTTAGGGATATTTTTAGTGCTGCAATAAGTTTTAATTGTAATTTTTAAAAGGCAGATATCCGCTTTAAGATGGATTTATAAATCCTGATTTATTTTATTAAATAAAAACTTTGTAATAATTTTGACTAAATTTAGTTCAAATGTTGCCCCTTAAGACCAAAACAGAACTTAATAGTAATTATTTCTCAGAAAATCCCAATTCTGAAGTTATTTGTGAACAAAATTGAGTTATACCATTTCTAAAATTTTCAAGTAATTTTGATCAAATTTAATTAAAATATGAATGTATATAATCCTAAACAAATATAACAATTGGTAAAAGTAAATTTAGGCCTATGTCTCCCAAGTGAATTGGAAAATACTAGTGAATTATAATTTCTTTTTTATTCCAGTTTATCATATTAGTTTGGGATATGAACTTCTACATCACAGCTCTGCTCTCATCATGTTACGCTAGGCATAAATATTATACAATTTCATTATGAATTATTTTATGTTTTTGAAATTTCTGCGACTTAAAATGTTTTGTACTAAACGAAACTGTTTTAGTGTGTAGTAATTCCAAGACTACTGATGTACCCATCAAGAAGTCAGGAGTCATATTTGTACCCTTTCCAGAATACACTTTTACATGGTATGTGAAGACTTTGCTGTCACATAGCTTGAACAGATGACCCCATATTTGTGTGGTTTTTTAGGCAAGTATTGTTTCAAAATTAATTTTCCTTGAAAAGGGACCATGGATTCGTCTAACTAGTTCGGCTGTTTTAATATTTTTGAAAATGTTATTCAGTAAATCTAGCAAGGGGCAACTTTAGCATTGCACCCTTTTTTTGTGCTTGTGCAAAGGTCGAGCTCGTTAAAGGCTTTATTGCAGCTTCAATTCGTTAAAGGCTCAATTGAAGTTCAAGCTCGTTAATAAGCTTATGCTATTAAGAGAGCTAGAACTTGGTAAAAGTTTGTGCTAAATTAAAGCTTGAGCTCGACTCAATTTATTGATGTTGTAATAACCAAACAAAACAATAAAATAGTACAAGGTGATCCAGTTAAAAACCTTTATCATTTTAATGTAACATTAATCATTTATAAGCACACAAATGATATAAAACTGCATCAAATCTATATAAAAAATAAATAAAACTAGGCGATTAAAAAAACTGGCAATAGATTTTGTAGTTGGAGTTGCTGTGGTTATACGTATTTAGTATTTGTTTACTTACATTTTGTATTGGTGATTAGTTGGCAAGCATGTTTCTATTGTGAAAACCTATTATTAAATTACGATTATTATTGTTGACTACTACCCAAAGAGGTTTTCTGATTGTGTTTGATGTTGAGGAAGAAACTGGAAACAAATGGATTCCTGCTCTGTGAAAGCGAAAACAATAAAAAAAGCATGCACTAAGGCTTGTTAATGATGTTTGAAATCGTCATTATGTTCTCCACAAAAATCCTGCATCTATGGTATGAAACTGGCAAATTTGATGGGAAATGCCAAAGAGCTGCCAATACAGAAAAATTACAGCCATATCAAAGTTCATGCCATGTAACAACTGAAGAACCCAGATAAATGGAAAAGGTTTAGTACTGCCAATGGTTCGAAGTTCATCAAAGATTTAGGGTAGAAAAACTTTCCATAATGAGGTTTGCAATGAGGTGTGGTTTCACATGTCTGAATATGTGAATTCACAAAACTATAGGTACTGGACAGCTGTAAAAATGAACATCCATTGCATTCTGACAAGATTGGTATTTGGTGTGATCTATCATGAAGATTTTTGATAATTTTATTTTATAAAAATGTTAACACTGAGATTTTACGGACAGATCTTCATGACATTTGTAGAACAACTTGATATTGAGCTGACGCAATAGTACTTTCAACATGAAGTGCAACTTCCCACACATCCAATACTTCAATGGCACTCATAAGACTTACTTAACACGTTAGCACCCAAGCCCTAAATTACCTCTTATTTGTCTCAGATCCAAGATCTATCATTTAATTACAACCATTTAAAATTTTTTTTATACTATTATATTCAGGATGCTACCCTACAACTATTTTCATAACACATACATGCTTGTATACCAAACAGTCCTACTTGTCAATTTTCGATACAACAAAATAGCCATAATTTGACATGTCAGACCGATCATTCCTGTCAATACTGTATTTAACAGTAAATATCAATGACTTTATAAAAATGTAGTAGCTAGTAATGATAATTAGATAATTAAATATTTCGGTAATGATAATAATAAACTATTAATGATAAGTAAAACTAGTGTCAAATAAGCTTGCTGATGAGAACTCCACAAACAGGGTGTTCTAGTTAGTTGATCGGGTGTTTCGGCTAAGTTCCATCGTTGAGTGTATTCCTGCAAAAGCACAAATAATCCGACTTGGAGTTGCCTTGCTCTCAGCTAATATCATACTAATTTAAATTGTAGCCTACTATTGTACAGTTTAATGTTGTCATTTTATTATAGTATTATTGATTTTTTAAATGTTTTATTTATTAAGATTTGCATCATAATTATTAATTGGCATGGTTAGGAAGCTTGCTTAAGCCGTCACATTGAAGCGGACAAGTGGAGGTACCACTAAGAAACCTCGGCCTTACTCAGACTCGAGTCGAAATTTCGAAGGCTTGCACATCCCTATTGATAAAAAAGTTTTTTGTTTATATCACTGTTATTGTATTTACTATTATACATTTTATTATTATAGAAATTAGCAGACAGAGATAAAAGAAGAGAAACTGTATTGGAAAAGAAAACCAAAGCAGATGAAGCAAAGATATTAAAAGTTATACAAGAGAGAGGCATTAAGTTTCTTGGAAAAGGTAATACTTAAGAATAATATCATAACCTGTGTTTAAATTTAGTGCTTAGCTGTACATTAAATCATTATTTTAGTCTATGGTGGAATATAATCATTATAATAGAAAAATATAGTTGAAAAAATTATTCATAATAACAAAATTTCGTGTTCCACATTATTTATAGGTAGACTACATTTGTACTTTCGTAGTTGTAACAGAGTTATTATGGAATCAATTCTGTCTCAAAACTTAGCTCAATTTGTTTTGGTATGAGGGCCCCTTCATACTGGCGCCTAAGCCCTCCACACCTTAATATGTAAGCAGGATGTAATGTAATAGACCAACAGATGATCAGGTAAAATACCCATATGTAACCAACATCTAACTTTTCATTGCTAATTTAAATTTTTAGGTGACAGTAAAATTATTAATGTTATAGATAAATTACCTCCCAATTAGCTATAGATGGCTAGGAGCCTTGATTTAATCCGAAATGGATGAATAAATTCATAGCTGCACCCTGAGTTTTAGCCAAAAATGATTTTAAAAGAAATAACAAATCAATGTCTGAGGTTAATTCCGAACATTGATCTCAAATGTTTGCACCTACTTTCCTTGGTTTGGATGGAACATGTAAAGATTGAATGAGTCTAAAATTGTTACTTTGAGGAGTTTTACTCATCTGGTAAACTTGGTATAAAAACTACACACAATGCCGAGAAGCGGCACTTCTGTCTCAGAAGTGTGTGATCCTGAGATGAAACAACATTCAATGCACTAGAAAACATCATCAAAAATGAAAAAAAAAGTTTATCAAAGCAAATCCATATTCAAACCCATGCCTATTGTGATTTTTATTTCAAGGTTATAACTTTGGATGAATAGTTTTCGGAAGCCACAAAAATGAACCAGCATTATTATAAGAAAGTTCTGGCAAAGCTGAAAGAGTCAGAAATAATTTACCAAAACTAGGGTTTCATTATTTGTCATGGCAATGCCTTTTACACAGACTTTCAGTAAAGTAGTTTTTCGCAGACAAACACATTACTATATTTATGTGCCATTTTTCACACCATGTGACTTTTTCTTCTACTTTTCCTAAATAAATCTGTACTTAAAGGAACATATTTTGAATTAGTTGATGTAGTAAAGGAGAAAAATTAGTTATTGAAGTAAAAACAATAATCGGTATGTAAGTTAGGTTAATTAAATAAAAATTCATATGTATATCTACCAGTTCCAATAAGAACAGTAAAACATCAGAACAAGAAAGGAAAATCGTTTGTTATCGACATCTAACATGCAATGTGTAATAACACACCATTTGTTACCCAGCGTTAAAAGGAAACAGCTATCCTAAAGAAACATGAGACTTAAATTCAAAATGGAAACAGAAGGAAAAGGTATCAATCCAGAGCTCCAGCAGGTGATATTTAATTCAATATTACCACTCAGCAGTTAAAGAGAGAAATAGAAAAAATTTAAAATGATTTTTTTCATGATTACCTGATGGATTTGAAAAATGAAGGAAATACTGATTATGTCCACTGGAAAGTCACTCAAGAGATAAAACATACCAATAGTTCAAAAATCCCCCTATCTGGAATTAAGATGGCAGTTGCGCCAGACAATAATATATAGATAGCTATAGGTTCGCAGAAAACCTCTAGAACACCTTCCAACCAAATCAGAAGGTGAATTGCTAAACTGGGACTTTCCTGTACAAGATAATATGAGCATTAATCCAACCTCTCTAAAGGAAGTAGCAAATGAAATAAAAACTAATATGGATTCAAAGAAAGCTACTAGTTTTGACTTAATTACTGGAGAGTATTAAAACAGCTTCTGAGGAAGGCAATGGTTAAACTTCTGGACCTTATTCAAACTGGCAATGGTTAATAAATAACTCATCCAGATTGGTATATGTTCCTAAGATGTGAAAAGTAGCAGAAGTTATTATGATTTTCAAACCAGGAAAATCCCCATATGAAGTTTCATCATATAGGCCAATTTCATTGCTGCCAGTTTTGTTGAAACTGAATTAAAAAAGTCCTTTTTAGGTTGAAAACCATCATTAAAGAAAACAACCTAATATATATCATCAGTTTAGCTTCAGAGAGAGCCATTCAACTGTAAATTAGGTACAATATTATTGAAAAACTGCTAGAAAATAAAGAAATTTGTTCAACCATCTTCTTTGATGTTGCTCAGGCTTTTGAGAAAGTGTGGCATGATGGACTAAAATATAAGTTGAATTTGCTACTTCCATAAAAATTTTCAGAAATATTGCAATAGTTTATTACGGACACATTCTTAGAGTTAAACAAGATGAAGGATATACTGGATTGAAAGAATTATGTGCTGGAGTAACACAGGGAAGTGTCTTGGCACCAACCTTGTAGTAGATCTAAAATAGTGACATACCACAGTGATTATTTTGCAGATGATACTGCTATCTTGGAAAGACCACAATGAGGCTGCAAATAAATTGCAAATGTCAATCAATCAAATCAGTAAATGGACAAAAAGATGGCGCAATAAATTGAGAGAAACCAAATCTTTTCATAATAACTTCACAAGCAAAATTAAAAATTTCAATTTACATAAATAATGCCCAGATCCTGTACATTAATTCAGCCGAATATCTAGACATTACATTAGACACAAGATTTCTCTGGAATGTCCATGTCAAAAAGAAAAGGGTAGAGATATAATAAGATAATAGAAGTACTGACTACTTAGCAGACATTCCATCTATCAACTTACAACAAAGTACAGTATCCTCAAGGTAGGAATGTGTCTGGGGTGAAGAGGGAAAGAGAGGCCACCACACTTTATTTGTTGGGTTTACTTTCAGCGGTACAACCCCAATAAAAAAATTTAGACCTCAAATGCTTCTGTGTAAACACATACCCTACTTTCGTTTCTTTTATCGGTGTAAATAAGAATAAATGTTTACAACAGTCTGTCACGAAGTTGTAACTTTAGGAATTAAATGTAGCCAGCAATAATTTGTGTACCTAGTTTTCTTAGAATGAGTTGTAACATCAAGTCAGGCTAGAGAAGCAAGTAGAAGGGAGGACCACACAATCCTAGTCTGAGGCTATGTAATAACGTGAAAAATTAAAGTTTGTTTGTATGTTTGAAAGACGCGGGAGTGTAAGAGGGGGTAGCTGTTTAAATAACATTTTGTATTCGGTAAATTCATTTTTAAGATGAAAATAGATTTTCAAAACAATAAAATAAATAATCATGTTTAATTTTAGTATAAATTGTTTAATATAAGGTGTTTATAAATTTGAGTGAAATATCGGGAGTGTGTTGAACCTTTATAACGGTAAACCGGAAGAACTCATTTACGGAAGTAAAGTATCTCGTGGTTTTCTGAACAGTCTTAAGAGAGCATCTGAGGTGATCAGACGTATTTTGGTACAGAGAAACTTTTTCAAAAATGTAACGAAAATTGTTAAAGTAGAGTCTTATTATGACATTGGAGTCAGTGAGAGATGTTTTGGTTTAAAAGAAGTTTTAGAACATTGAATAATAGTAATTTAATGAGTTTAGAGACAGTTTTCGATGTGGTAAGACGTAGTTTGTGTTTGAAGAGAGTATTGGACAATAACTCTCAGTAAAGTGATGAATTTCTTGTACAACATTGTGAACCTTACTTCCGTAAATGAGTTCTTCCGGTTTACCGTTATAAAGGTTCAACACACTCCCGATATTTCACTCAAATTTATAAACACCTTATATTAAACACCTTATATTAAACAATTTATACTAAAATTAAACATGATTATTTATTTTATTGTTTTGAAAATCTGTTTTCATCTTAGAAATGAATTTACCGAATACAAAATGTTATTTAAACAGCTACCCCCTCTTACACTCCCACGTCTTTCAAACATACAAACAAACTTTAATTTTTCACGTTATTACAGCTACTGTACTTCTGTACAAACAAATCCTCAAACTAGTGTTTACTTATGGCATATAACTCAGGGGTTCTGCCAGTAAGAGTAATATTCTAACCATACAAAGATTTCAGAGTAAAGTTCAAAGGAACATTGTAAATATACCCTGGTATATTAAAAATAACTACCTCCATCAAAACCTTCAGAAAGACACTGTGAATCGGACACTTACCAGATTTGTAAGAAACCATGAAGATTGTGAAACATTGAGGTTACCCAGATCCTTTTCGACAAAAAGATTCAAGAAAGTGTAACTTTTTGAGCTAGTTAAGTGATGGTGTTAGTGAAAAGCGAAGTATTGTGAGTGGAGTATATACAGTTATTTGAATGTATAAATAAGTTTATTGATGCTTAAGCGATGCTAGTGAGTAGAGAACCTTAGTTTATGATTTCAAGTAGAAATTTAGGATAGAATAGAAATTATTCATTGATTGTGTTGATGATCATATATAAGTGTTTTATATAAATGTAAAAAATACTAAAAAATGTGTTTAGAAAATGGAGCCAAATCAATGTCCGAACTTGAGCCTACATTCCCGGAAGTCGTGCAACGTCCAGTACATTTACGAAATGACTGTTTAGTTTGGCCTGTTATTTTCCTTTATCCTGAATACAAGACTACAGATTTTGTGCAAGAATTCCATGAAGACACAACGTAAGTATAACTTTATTTCAGTCATTATAGCCTACGAATCAATTTTAAAATTTATAAGAGTATACTTACATACACATCAATTGATCCTTGTTCTTCTAAACCATTGCAATTTCAGGCATTCACCCATCATCAGGTTTTATAAAAATCACAGCTATTACAGCACACAACACATAATTTACTCCATATGGAGGTCATTAAAGTTTAAACTTTTTCATATGAATGTAAATGCACCATCAACATATGGACATGCACGTCAGGCTGATGATTTGATACTGAATAATTTAAAATCATAATAAAATCCTGTTTTCAAATTGTAATTGTTATGTTCCGGAAATTCCTGTACTACAGAATGAAACTTTCCACTTGTTTTAACCTTCAAATGAGAAACAAAAAAGAAATTGGATATCTCGGACAGAGCACTAATATGTCTTTCCTGTCTGACTCTCTTTGAATCAGTGCGAACAGTGGACAACAACGAAACACAGAACAGAGAGTGAGAAATTTTTTCTTTACAAATTCCCGCCCATATTTTACTATGATTCACTTAACTATCTCAACATGTACTATTGAGTTCACTTTAAACTTTTTTCACTTACATATTTAGACAATCTGTTTCCGTGTTATAATATAAAACCTGTAATCGTATATACTCCGTATATTTCATACTGCATAGTGGAAAGTCTCCAAACTTAGGCTCAAATGTTCTATCATCTTAAGCTCTTTGCTCGCAGGGGTAATAGGTCATCATCTGGTCATGCCTATCTATCTCCTTCATGTTGGCATTGTATTTGATGATTGGTAGAGGTTTGTCTCTTGGTTCGTTTGTTCAGGGAAACTGTCATGGTGTTTTCGTTTTTGGTGAAATATATAGCATATGGTATTTGTCTCTCCATTTACCTACCATTACACCCTCTGTATATCGCTCAATTTTCTCTCCCTTTTTAAATCTGAGTTTGGTCACATCCTGAGGCAATATTTTCTAATGCCCTCAGTGTCCCTGTGCAGTAGGTCTTCTTTTGTAAGAGTTTAGCTGCAAGAGGATAGTTATTATAGAAATTGTCCATGTAGAGGACATGACCTACATAACTGCTTTCAAACCCCCGCTCAGCTTACTATCTTTTCTTGAGTAAACAGTAAAGGCAACACACAACCCAACAGGTTCACATAAAGTGTAGATTTTTATACCGTATTTATGGCGATTGCCTTTTATATACTATTGATTTTTTACTTTTTAAAGGTCCTGGGTCCGATTCCCAGTCTAGGTCGTATATTTTTCACTTGAAATATTATTGTTTTATATACTGCCTAAAGTATAGACGACCTCACCACAGTACCATTCTCTCATCAATGGACAGTTCCCAAGATTGGTAATATTCATTAGACATCTTAGTATTGAAATAGTCAATAAGATATGATATTTTTTCAAGGGGTCCTACAGAATCATTCCTTCCACTGAAATGGAGGCATCAAATGAAAGGAGAAATCTGTATCTGCTCATAAGCTCATAAACTCAAAATTTAAATATGTACTGGTCTTCCAGTAATCATTCAGCCTGTTAAGTCTCACAGTTTCCATGTGAATAAGTATACCAATGAATATTTTAAGTTCTGGGACAGTTGACTCTTTCAACTTATTGATTTTGGATTTAGGAGTCGAATTTTTTGCAGCAAAACCTGCCAGGCATAGATGTTATTATGTTGTGCGTATAAAATTTAGATAAAAGAATGTCGTCAGTTAAAAGTCAAAACCAGTCGATAGGTTGATTTTGTCCAGGCAGTGAAACTAACAATTTATTTTCGCCTGTAAATGGTATATTACTTATACCAAACATATTGGGTTACCATTGAGGATCATAAACAATGTCATCTTCCAAGTCAGAATCGCTACACTCCTTAAGGTAAAATTCAGTGTCCTCAAATATTTCATGAACGAGTGTCGTCAAAAGGTGGCGGACGCATCTGAGTAGGAACTCGACTGTCATCGATAGGAGACACTCGCAGTGAAAGTGTTAACAATCTACAAATGGAGTGAGTTATGCATTTTATACTATGAAGTAACTTTGATTTTTATAAAAACTGTTGATGGGTGAAAGCTAAAAGTTGCAATAGTGTAGGAGAATAAGGATGAATTCACATATTCATAAGTGAAACTTATAATAGCTTGGTATGCCGGTAACTTAAAGCGTTAATTTCATAGACGAAATGAACAAATTTGTGATGTATTGTTGATTTCCCATTGGATACAAATTAGTCCTGTCAATTTAGGATCATGTTAGCTGTGATTTCTATTAAAATATTTGTTCCAGTATAAATAAAATGTTTTTCTCACCTATTTTTTTCATACCTGATCATTATTAATTTCAGAAGTCTGCTTTCTCTATTGTAGATGTTAAAACTGAAATTCAAATTTATTGTGTATTATTTGCTGCTCATTTCGTTGTTTAGATTTCAGTTTTCTAAATTAAACATTGTGACAATGACATTAAGAGTTTGGAACATTAAAACAATATCCAATTTCAATAAACTGATTAATAATTCAACAACAATTTTGAGCTTACAATATTATTATGAGATAAACTCATTATGAGATGTGCCTTTGAATTTTTTATGAATTTATATATATTTTTTTGCAGATGGACAAATATTTTTAAAACAGATTTTTGGTTTGGACTGCTTTAAAAATGGAAACACAAAATTCTACTATCAATGTAATATACTGTAATGTATAATGTATAATGTAATGTACTGGCTTCTGTTCAATTTTTGTTACTATAACAATTTTCTCGGTTCTCAAGGAGTCATTTTGTTGGTCTTCTCAACACTAAAATTTGTTCTTTCTTTAACATTTATTAACTGATAAGTTTTTTACCATTTTAGAGTTTTGCGATTTATTACCTATTGAAATACTATTATTATTACTATTATTGAGCCCTTAACTTAATTTATTAAAGGTATAATTTTCACTGATATGGTTATATTTTCTAGTAGAATTTATTTTTAAACATGGATTTGGTGCCAAATTTTTGATCAGTGTCTCATTATAGAAATATAAATTTTGTTCAAAATAGGCAAACAAGTTTTTTTAACGATTTTTGAGATTTTCACATGTATTTATTATGGATGAAAAATAGGTGACAACCCCTCATCATTATGAACATTTTTTAAAAATATACTCAACTATTTAATTGGGAAGAAAAAAATGAAAAAAAGTAAAAGCGTGAGGACATCAGACTGTAACAAAAAACAATATAAAGAGTTTGGAATCTGTAGGGTGTTTCCTGAAGCTATTGAGAGACTTATTGCATGAATAACTGATGCGAATATTTTATTTGAGCTAAAATATAGAATATCAGTATTTGTTTTTTGTATTGTATATTAGTAGAATATTCTTTTTGAATGTTTTACAAATGTATTTTTTGTTTGTTTTTGTTTGATGTATGTAATAAGTATTGTTCATGTTTGTAAACCCAGTAGGAAATGTTTTAAAGAGATTTGTAAACTGTTATGAATACTAGGTTTTCTCCTATATTCATTTTCTACAGGTTCAAATAAAATAACAAATTCGGTGGTTCAGATTGTTAATATTAATTTATTATTTATTCCCTTATAGTTGTTATAATTAATTTAGGTCTTTAAATAATTTAATGTCAGCTTGACGTATTATATCCCTATCTAATATTTACCCCTATAAATTAAAATGTAAAACGTAATCTGTCCTAATCAGACCTTTAAACCTTCAATCTAGGGCAATGGAAAATTATTAAATTTTAATAACTCATTGTTTTCTAAACACATGAATCTGCTCACCTTTTCAACATAGGCCGTGAATCTTTTTATAAACTACCAGTGAGTTCCTTTCGTAAGTACGTTCCTGGGCGACATCTCTCTGGTGACCAGGAGCGTCTCTCTGTCCCTACTGATGTCTTGAATGCCACTCCTCCCTTTCTAGGTCACCAGCAGTTTATATAGAGCTTCACTATCCATGTCATGCTCATGACCTGCAAGCTAAGCAGTTGCGACACTTTTTCAATTATTTCCCAATAACTACCACACGTCTGATATTGAAGATTTAACTGGTGCTAATATTTGACTATTCATTTTTAATAAAATATTTTCTAAACTTATAATAAATATTTTCTTATCCTAAATCCTAACAAAACTCAGTAGGAAATGTTTTAAAGAGGTACATGAAAATATTTATTCAATTGGATTCCTCTAGTTTTAGTTTCATTCTATGTATCAAAATATGTTGTTAATTCTTGAGAGTGCCAATGTCGGATTTAAGGTGACAGCATCCAATTTTTGGACAAAAAAAAAAAAAAGTAAAAACTCACATTAATGACTTTTTGGTCCAGAATTTAAAAAAAATTTATGGTGAGTTAGGTTTTGATTTTTTTTTTTTTTTTTTTTTTTTTACGGTACAGTTTTAACTTTATGTTAAAGATTAGCTAATTACAAACATTATTTCTAAAATTCTATAAGTTGACCAAAAAGTAGGTCATCATTTTTAGAACTTGAAGAAAAATTCCCTCCATTAAGAAGACCCTACTTTGTAAAAGTAATATGTACAAATATACATTACAAAGTTGTAGTTTTGCATTTTAACACAACTATGATAATCTGTCTCTTGATAATCCAACAGGTATCATGGACAGGTATCATGGATGATGGACCCAGAGGGTGTCAGATTACCGAAAGTGTCTGGATTATCGAAAGTGATTTTTTAAATGTCCAAGATTTGCAATAAGTTATGGGAATTATAGTCATTTTTGTATGAAAACCATTTAGTACAGTAGGCTAATAAAACAATCAATTTTACATAGTTAACACAAAAGAGTTATGAAAAATGTATGTAAATGTATGTACTGTAGCTCGCCATATGTCGTACGATTTATATATCGAGGTTGGAGTTTCACCACGATCATGTCTCTTAATGATTTCCCATTTATCAGATAAATTTAATGTTTTATGCTTACGTTTTGACCTTGTGCTCACCATTACAACACTGATTGCAACAGATAGAACTTAACAACTCACAATACTATAGAATCACTCTGAACAAAAATAATGCAATAATGGCTAACACAAACTGCTATACGATGAACTGAATTGAGACGTATAAACAAACAACATGAATAAGAACACAGAGGGATAGAATGGGGTTTCCTGTTATAACATATCAGTTGTTACCATGATTTAACAACATTTAACAGTATGGTAAACAAAGCGTTCAAATTACCTCGAGGTTGTTAGCATAGCACAGTGAATCAACTGACAGGCGTGTCGGACTACCATGCTTGTTGGATTGTCAAGTGTCGCACTATCGCAAGTCTACTATACTGTATTACTATTGTTTTAAGTTTCCAATTTTTTGTTTCAGTAGATTTTAGAAATTTTTTATCGTTTATTAACCCTTTGAGCACCACCGGCCAATTTAATCGGCTTTAAATAAAGTTCAAATACAACCAAGGGCTGATATGGTCGGCTTGCAAAAGTTGTCTGAATACCGCCACTGGCTGATGTGTCGGCCTCGTTAGTTCGTCTGGATAGCGCCACGGTCCGATATCATCGGCTCTCGGAAGTATATATTGTCAATTTTTGCACTTAATTTTTATGTTTTGTATATCAATACTTATTAAGAACTCTTACTTTCGTTTATTAAAATATATTTAAATTAGACAGGTGTTTTTCCCATTTTAACAATACTATACAAACAATCAAATCTTTGCTAATTTTAAAGATAGAGTTGAAAAGGAAAAAAAAAAATAAATAAATTTCTGTCAATTTTCAATATTTTATAATGAAATTTTCAGGATCTATTCTGCATTAATTATATAAAAATAAAATATAAAACTCATATACAGAAAAACAATTTCTAATAGTTGTTAAGTTTCAAAGTTAAAATTTTTCATAAAAACAATTTTTTTTTTATTTCAGTTATAAACACCACTAGAAACAAAGTAAATGAAAGATCAATATACACAATAGTATAATTATTTATAATGTAATTAATTGCAAAAAAGAGACCGAAATTATTACTCTATCTTTAACATTAGCAAAGATATGATTGTTTAAGTATAGTATTGTTAAAATGGCAAAAACATCTGTGGCGTTATTGCGTAGTTCCGTGCAGTATAGCCTGGCGCCTGAGGCAATCTCCACTATACACATAAATTCATCAAAACACACTATTACTAAAAATACTAGTGTGCAAAAATAACACGGTTATTATCCAGCTGTAAATGCTAACAACTGGCAATATATCTTTCTTTTGTATGACCATAAGATAATAAAAGTTTATGGTTTCTATTAATCAGAACTAATACTGACACTAATGATAATAATGCTAGCAGTGTATTACCATTGTAATTATAATACAAATGCTTCCCCTATCAATTGGTACTAAACCAATTACCGTTCATCATATTGTTCTACAAAACCATTGTGAAATATACTATTTGATTTTACAAAACCATTATATAATATATGATTTTTGTTAATTGTTTTGGTACCCATAAATATGATAATTATATTTTGTTCATTGTGGAATTAAATTAAATTAATTATAGAGATTTGTTTTTCAGATTTCAAGATCAACTCCAAACAATGTTTAGGGAACTTCCTGATTGGGATAATGAGGAGAAATATGTACCAGGAAAATTGAGTGTATATTTTGAAGACCATGATGGTGATCCACATTCAGTGTCTTTAGATAGTACACTAAGAAGTGTTCTTAGTAATAAGAGGTAAGTTTTCTGCTCAAATTCGGTTATTCCAATATTTTATCTTCTACTTAGATGGTATGGTAAATGTTTGTTTTAAAAGATAAATATATTAATTTACAATAATTTTATTTTTTGTACAAGATAAAGTGCCAAATTAAATCATTTAAAAATAATCTGATAGTAGCATGTTTGGGTATATTCTTTCACAATAATCATAATAACTACAAATGAAATGAAAAGGTTTATCAAATGATATTGGGAATTCAGGATGTGTATATGTGAGGGCTGAATCAACTGACTGTTGCTTTAGAATAGGATATTTAATTATAATAATAGTACTAATACAGTGAAACTTCCAAATAACGGACACTGCTCGTACCACATAAAATGTCCGCTATTGAAATTGTGATAATTTATTAAAACGACTGTTGTTAATTTTTTATTATTGATAGTGAAGCTATCTGAAAATATAAAAGTTATATTCTTTTGAACTTGAAGAGTTCCACTAAGTGATTGTTTATTAATTTGCTCGACTTAAGGGCGCCAGGTAGCCTTAGCTTACCAATTTTGAAAAAGAAAAAAAAATGAATTTAATTATTTATAAAATCTCTGGGGTCGCAAGCTCTTTTTACGGTGTACTTACAGTGATTCTGGGTTTCAAAAATGAAAACACTTGTCTCTGAAATATTACATAAAAATTTATTAAACATAAAACACATTAAATTCATGTAACAGAAATCAAAAAGAAAAATTTATATAAGATATCTTACATCCTATCAATATTATTATCATTGCTTTGATCTTCAAAGAAAAAGAATCTAATCAAATTATTTTAATAACTTTAAGTTATTTAGTTGCAACTCTAAAAAATGAAAAGGATTCTACTTTACTTCTCATAGTAAATATATTAATTAGAAAAAATATAATTTTTAATGAAATTGAGAATTAATTAATTAATTATAAAAAGTAACTTCTTTAAAAATACTTTAAGACTCCACAACAAAAAAAACATTGAATCTTATTGATGAAATACATAATTTTATGATATCAAATATATATCTTGAAAATATATAAAAAAGTCTAAATTGTTCAAAGTACATATATATGGTTAAATAATGAAAGTCTAAACGTGTTATACCAAATCACGTTATATTCTTTATTTAAAAAACACTTTTCCTCGAAGGATGATTCGTGTCTTTCCATGTGACTGCGTGCTAATTGTAGAGGTGCTTTGTCCACTATCAACGAATTGTCTTTTGTTCATAGCTCACGAGATTTATTTTTATTTTGTTGTACCTGTATTAGAATCAATTATTAATGTCTTATTATAACTTTAATTGTTCCATATATTTTATAGACAAGTTCTTTGTCGTGAATTCGAAAATCACGTGGCAGTAATTGCACAACATAACAAAAATTGCAAATTATCACGCTTTTTCATTTAAAAGTTTATTTATTGAAAACAATATTGTCTTAGCACTTCCAAAATTGTTAGTACACCATGTCTTTTACGAATTTAAAACTTCTGAACACATTTTTTATTGTTCGAACAGACACTCGGAGAACTACCATTCGTAGGTCTTAGAGCAACTAGCCCCAAACGATGACTGATCTAACCACGAGATTTTTCTCTTTCAAGAGCGAGCTGTTCCGGTTAACCGTTACCAAAGTTCACATACTCCCCACAAAACACAAACAATTTACATATTCTATTTATAAAAAACAAATTATACTAAAATTGACATGATTACATATTTGTTTTTCTTGAAAATCTATTTTTCTTTTATTAATGAAGTTACTAAATAAATTTATGATTTGAACAGCCTGTTTTCGGCGCTAAACCGCGGATTTTAAACCTATTATAATTATGATTTTTCACATTACCACAAAACCCCACAAAAGATTTGTATTACAATACAAGTATTGTACTATAAATCTTTTCTATATATATAAAACTCAATTCGAAAAAAAAAACCAAAACTATGAAAAATTTTCAATAGATTTTCAAGATTCTTTATTTCAGCAGTTAAGGACCTCATAAAAAATATAAGTATCACTAGTATACTTAATTTAAGAAAGATTCTTTTTTCTTATAAAAACTAAAAAATCTATTTACTTAAAATCCTACTTTGCTATCTTAATTTATTTGCGTTATCATAACTCATTTGTACAGAAAAAAAATATATACGAATCAATTAGTGCTAAGCCTTATCTCTATTTATACAATAAAACCCATCATCAGTTTCTTTTTCAACAGCAGCTGACTAAAACCTTCCCATCAACATTTTTTTTTGTTGACCGGATCCCGTCACTCAAAATCTTATCTTCCAGACAGCCGTCTGTATATTTTCCTGCCATCTAGCATTTCCTTTCCCACACTTTTCTCTTTTGCCAAGACGAAATTTCTACATCTTTTATAAAAATCTACATCCATCTTTCACTATCCATCTGAATCATTTTTCAACTTAACACAATTAAAATTAAAAAAAAAAAACTTCTCACTATTAATTAACATCATTACAAAATTATTTATTTATTACTCAGAATTACTTCAATTCACCTTAAAACTTTTCAATTTATAATCTTACATTGTTATTTTTTAACTTAAATTCCTAATTACTCTTTGCTTTGCTGGGATTACATCTTAACTACTGATTTTACCATTACTAAAAACTCCTCTCTTATTCAAAATTCAAAATTATTACATCATTATGAAAAAATCACTTACAAACTCATCTTATTTATTTCAAAATAACCTCTTTACAATTGTATTATCCTTTTAGTACTATATCTCAAAATTATTTCCATCTTAAATCTTTCATGTTTTAATAATTAAAGTTGCACTAATCCTCAAAAAACCTCTTTATTATTCATATGTGTGTAGCCCACGCAGGTTACCTACATCATCTGTATAAATAATCTCTTTATCTCAACGTAGCTTCCTTTAAAAATCATAATAATCGTCGTTTATTCGTAGAATTCCTCAAATCTCCCTTTATTTCATTAAAATCGTCGCATATTTCCTTTATATCCTCGTAGTACTCAAAAAACCTCTTAAAACTTAAAAATTAACCATCAATGCAACTTAACTATTCTTCTTACAAAAGTTTCTTAACAGAACAACTTCATTTTAAATACCACTTTACTCAATACTTCTGTAAAGCCATCATCTTCTTATAAAAAACTCAAAAATTCTCTCATTTAAATTACTTCATTAAAATCTCCTTAATCATCAACCACTTAAATACAAAAACTTCAAAAAAATAATAAAATTTACATTGCTTTCCCAGCTAACACCTATTTTATCAAAATCTTTAGACACCTTTATCAAACAACTTCTCACAATCATCTATTGTTTCAAATTCAAACATTATTTACTAAAAATCGTTAATTATTTATTTTATTTATAAATTTCATCAAAATCTCTCTTATCATTATTAATTTACTACTCCTTCCTTTAAAAAACAAGAATTTAATCTCCTTTATTCATTATTTAACATCAAAAAACTTAAAAAACTTAATTATTATCTGTCTTGGCAAAACTCATATAAATTCTCAAACTTTAACCAATTATTTTTAATTTTCCACACCATGAATCACTTAAGACTAACTATTTTTTATCATTTGATTATTAAATAATTCTTGACATTTATAACATCAAACATACAAATTATCATTTTACAACTTAATATCTAATTACATATTCTAATTTATCAACATTTTTTACAATTTCACCAAATTTTTATCTATTTCATAAAAACTCCCTTCCTGTCACGTCCGGTTTATTCCTAGGCTTTGTTTTTAACAAACCCCCTCCTTTCACCATGAAAGCATTGTCCTATCGTTCCTTGACTACTTCCCTCAACATCTGTTTATACTTGTTAGAATAGACTCAAAAAAAAACTTTTCCTTATCCCTATGAAAGTTTATGACACTTACAAACATAAGTCATTGTTTATGTTTTTTGCCCAAAATTACATGTGACAAAAACCTAAACAACTACGTTGGATTTTTTTGTAGGTTTTCCAATTAACCCTAAATCACTACCTTCTAGAAATGATATCTTAGGCCCTGATCATATCACTTCTCGAACATAGCTACATCCTGCCTCGAAAGACAGTTCGCCTACCAAACTTTATATTTTACAATATACTCAAGAACTCTAGGTTCTCTCTTGAATTTCTTCTACTACACCCTTGTATTTCTTAATACAAACTAAGAACTCTCTGTTCTTTAAACTTCTCAAAATTGTCAAAGTTTTAACTATATTTCATTTACATGAGTTATAACAATTTTTTGTTTTTATTTATTTTTTATTTTATCTTATTTTATTTTTCAAAACTCGGCCGGACTTCATCATCGTAACAGCAAATAAATAATACTCCTCTGTTCTGATGATGAAGTTCTGCCAAACGTCGATTAATAAAACCCTCCAACGTTCCATTTTTATTTTGTTTTTTATTTATTATACCTTTTTTATTTGACTTTTTATGAATTTTTTATTTATTTTATGCATTTCCGACTCCTTTTTCACCCCTATAGTCCTTCTGACATTCTAATATTTTCCATGTACAATTCTAGTTACACTCTGGACTCTTACACGAAACCAACATGTTATGACCCTAAAATATGCAGTGGTTGAAATGCGATATCTCTACTCGATTCGAAATACCGCCCACCACACACTCCAAACTCATAACACGCTTTTCGTGCAGTCCCGAAATTGTCTCATTCTTGCAAATAAAACAATTCCTTTTGACAACACAAACTCACAGCCATCCTCCCAAAATATGTTCATGTTCTTTCTTAAATGCATTTACGCGAAGAAAATTTAAAATTCATAAAAAATTTCATTCAAATCGCATCATCCTAAGTTAAAATAATGCTCTCTTTATCAATCCTATCCCTAGCATCGTCGATTTGTTGCTTATGTAATCCTTTCTAGATGTTATTATTCAAATTCAAAAAGAAAATTTTATTTTTTCAATTTATTCTAAGTTTTTTACTTAGAAATTTACTTTTAATTCTATAAAAGTTATTCAAGTAATCAACTTTTATTCTATTTACTTTAATCAATACCAATTATCCTTTATTTAAACAATTTTTATTTGAAAACGCAAGTTAATTTACAATTATAAACCAAAAGTTTTTTATTTTCCAGAACAGTATTTTCGTAACACCCTGTATTAGTCTCTATGCTATACGCAATAGAATCTTAGGCTTGATTTAGGCATAAACAATTTCCCCTTTGTATATGGTGATGCAATTCTTTATCTGTTTACTACTGATAAGAGTCGACTATGAAATCTTTTTAGCTCCAGCTCGGTTCACTCTCTCGTCATTATTGAATATTCAACATTGAATCTACCTACTTAATATTGAATATTATTTCTTCAACACTACACTGAATCCTTGCTTCGAACCAACTTCCTTATCTATGTCACGTTTCATAATTATTTATTCCTTTCATAAATATACAGAGTTATTTACTAACCAAAATCTTACGTCTTCAATAACCTTTATCTGACATATTCAATCAGTTCAGCTTGCCTTAAAAATTTTCTTACATTACACAATTTATTTTTTAAAATCTTCTGTTTTTTATTCAAATTATTTATTTATTATTAAAATTTATCATTACCAATTCTTTAATTATTTATGAAATATATTTCCTTAATTGAGTGACATTGTATGTCCCTTTAATTATTTCAGAGTCTATTGTGCCAATTACATACGCATTTTCTAATTTAATCTTTAAAACTTTAAATGGACCTTGATACAATAAGAAAAATTTCTTTATTTCTCTTCTCAAATTTGATGACAGATAGTGATTTTTAACCAAAACTAAATCTCCTATCTCAAATTTTATTGGTTTTAGTTTTTTATCATGATATTTTTTCCGCTGATTTGCTTTTAACTTCAAACGTCTTCTCGCTAAAATTATTTTTTCTTCAAAATCTACTATTTTTCCCGGAGGAAATTTACATAGTTGGTTATAAATACGAGGACACTCCTTTTTAAACATTATTTCATACGGACTATCATTGATGGATTCGTGTATGGATTGATTCATACAATTTTCTATAAATTTTACATAAAGCGGCCATTTTGTATGTTTATTGTGTACATAAGTCCTAAACATTCGACCTAGTTCTCTCATGCAACGCTCACTGGGATTCGACTGAGGATGGTATACTGATGTGTGCCTAACTTGAATATCATTATTTATTAATTTTTCCTTCCAAATTCGTGATTGGAACTGACTACCGTGGTCACTTAGAATTATTTTTGGTTTCCCTATTTCCTTTACATATTCATTAACTATTTTATTTGCTAAAACTGTCCCAATTGCTCTCTTTATAGTGTATAATTTTATAAATTTTGAAAAAACATCCAGTACTACAAATATATATTTAACTCCACCAGTTCCCGTCGGCAACTCTCCAAATAAATCCACTGCTACCAAATCTAACACATTTTCAGGTAAGATGTTTACCATAAATCCTTCATTTTTTATATTTGATACTTTAGTTTTCTGACATAAATCACATGGCCTAATTTGTAATTTTATTTGTTTTTCTAAATTTGGGAATTCATATAGTCCTTTTAATATTTTATAACACTTTCCTGCACCAATATGTCCGTATCTTTCATGACAATCATTAATTACAATTTCTATTAAAGATTTCGTTAAACAAATTTTGTGAATTCCATTTTTCTTTGACTTTTTAAATAAAACACCATTATAGATAACATAACATTCTCTTAACTTATTAAATTTAGTAGATTGATCTTCTAATAATTTAATCATTCTCATACAATATTCATCTTGACTTTGTTCCAAATTTAAACGTTTAAATGCATTTCTTAAAATTCTATCTTGTTTTGCTAAATTTTTATCAATTTGTGTTTGAAAAATTTTAATTAAATGTTCATCGCCTGTCTTGATGACTTCATTGTGATCCGTTCGCGAAATAACATCTGCTACAATATTTTCCTTCCCTGGACAATACTCAATTTCTAAATTATATTCCTGTAAAAACAGTATCCATCTTAAAAGCCTACCATGTGTTAATTTACAGTTTTTTAAAAAGGTCAAAGCTTTGTGGTCCGAACGTATAGTCGTTTTGTTCCCTAACACATAATTTCTAAACTTTTTACATGCGAAGACTATACTCAACAATTCTTTCTCTGTAACAGTATAATTAACCACCTCACTACTTTGTAAAGTTCTGCTTGCGAACGCTATGACCAGATGTTCATTATTTACGTCCACTTGGTATAATACAGCTGCTAAAGCTTTATCAGAGGCATCTGTGTTTAAATAGAAAGGTTCTTGGAAATTAGGGTGTTGTAAAATTATCGTCTCTAGGAAAACCTGTTTTATTCTTTCAAATGTATGTCTGTCTTCCTCTGTCCAATTCCAAATTTTGTTGTTATTCCCTAAAAGATGTGTGAATTTACTAGTTAGCTCTGCATAATTTTGTTGAAACTTTCTGTAATAATTACATAAGCCTAAAAAACTTTGTAATTGTTTAATATTTTTTGGTGTGGGAAAATCTTGTATTATTTTAATTTTTTCTTGATCTGGCTCTATTCCTATATCTGATATGTTGTATCCTAAAAACTTTATACCTTTTTTGCAAAAAACAGACTTCTTAATTTTGATAGTTATATTATATGTTCTAAGTCTTTCAAATAATTTTCTTAAATGTCTCATATGTTCTTCAAACGATTTTGATGCTATGCATACATCATCTACATAAACTGTTGTAAATTCCAAAACTTCAGGCCCTAATACCATACTTAATCCTTTTTTAAATAATGAAGTACTAACATTTAAACCAAAAGGGAGTCTTTTGAACTGTAAATTCCTACCATTGAATACAAAAGCAACATATTTTCTAGATTGTTCATCTAATTCTATCTGCCAAAAACCACTGACCAAATCTATACTAGAAATATATTTAACTCCTTCAAACCTTTGCAATATATCATCTATCTGCTCAGGTGCCTCTCGGTCTGGTATTATTATTTGATTTGCTTGCCTAGCATCTAAACATAGTCTTATGGACGAATCTTTCTTAATTACACATACTAACGGATTTGAAAATGGGCTATTTGAATCTTCTATTACATCATTGTCTATCATTTTTTGAATTTCCTTAGCTACAGCTTCCTTTTTTGAATGTGGTATTGCATAAGATTTATTTATAAATTTACTATCTTCCTTTACATTTAGTTTAGCTTTATAATTTAACATTTTTCCTGGCTGATCCGAAAATACTTCTTTGAAATCATTTAATACAGTTTTTAATTCTTGTTTTTCACTATCTAAGTTTAAGTTACATTCTTCTAAAATTTTCTCTACAATTTGTGTCCATTCTACATCTTCATAGTTATTTTCATAATATTTTGAATCAAAATCTTGAAAAAAGTTGGTAGCTACATCATTAATTTGCAATTCTTCATAATCAAAATCTGTCTCATCATAACAATTTACTTCTGCTTTAGTCCTACACAATTTCAATTTATAACATTCTACTTGCGAAATTTGCTTCTTAAACTTTGTTTGAATTATATTATCCTCTACATTGAATTTAATCTTTTCTTCATCAAAATCTATTTGGGCCTTCTTTTGTTTTAAAAAATCACATCCTATAATCATTTCAATATTTAGACCTCTAACAATTAAAAAATTTACTGCAACTACATCTTTTCCAATTTCTACATCTATAAAAGCTTGTTTTGTAATCCTCTTGCTACGCACACCTGTTACTCCTACAATTGTTAAGTTACATACTGGTAATTCCAAAATTTTATCATTATTAATAATTAGTTTCTTATAAATTTCTTCATTCATAACAGTAATTTCAGAACCTGTATCAATTAAACATTTAAATTCTTCTTTATTAATTTTCACATCAATTTCAATTAACTCTCCTTTTATAGGCTGTATGCTTACATTATTATAATTTTCTTCATTTAATAATTCTTCTCTTATGTCTACATCAATGTTATTATTATTTTTGGTTATTATAGATGAAATTGTATTTTTGGAATTTACTATTTTAGGCCTATTTTGATTTTTAGACAACAAAGCTTGGGCCCTATTTATTGCTGTCCATTCTGGTTTTCCTGCGGTCTATTACCATTTCCCCTATTTCCCTGATCATGTCGCTTTTGTTGGAAATTTGGCCTGAAACCTTGATTCATGCCATTTCCATTTGCCCTATTAAAATTTTGTTGATTTGTTAACATTGGCCTATTATTGTTATTATTCATATTAGGTGGAGGAAATCTAGTAAAATTATTTGGTCCCCTAAATCTATTCTCTCCTCTTGTCTCTTGAAAATGGGGTGGTGCCCTAAATCGAAATCCTTCTTGTCCTAATTGCGGTGGTTGAAAATTTTTATACATGGGTCTGTCCATATTCATCCTATTGTCTCCCTGTCTTGCCCTATCTGGACCTAACAACTTCTGACTTTCTTGCCAACTTAAAATTAACTTTTCTAGGTCATTTACATTTTTAGGTCTTGCTGCTAACATCATTAACTCTAGTTTTTCAGGCATTTTCCTACTTATATGTCTTATAAATGTATCCATAGACAACGGCCGATCTTAAAACTGTGTCTTATTGTATAGTCTCATTACATATTTAAATACCTCTTCTATGGGCCCTCTATAATAACTTCCTACCAATAGTTTAGTTTTCAATTGTTCCTGTTTCTCTTCAGGCCAAAACCTATCTAAAAATGCTACCCTAAACTCTTCAAAACTACCCCACTCATTTTTGTGTGCCTCAAACCATAGCTCTGCTTCACCTTTAAAATATTTTCTTAAACAACCTAGTTTTATTTTCCATTGTCCCCCATTTATTTTATTAAATGTCTCTATAGCTTCTATAAACACCTTCGGGTGCGGTTCTAACCTTTCATTTTGAAACTCTGGGATTATAGTGTCGTTAATAATATTTGTACTAGTATAAGTGCCCTGACTTATGCTACCCTGTTCTACAAAATTCTCTCTCATTTTCTGCATAAACTCTCCTTCGAATTTTAAGTTTAAGCTATTAATCTGGTCCTCCACATTGTTTTTTAATTCTAAAATTTCTTGTTTTTCTAAATTCTTTTGTTTTCCTACTTCTAGGTCTAATAAAGTTATTTTTTCATCCGTTTTTCCTAACTGAATCTCAAACTTATCTACTCTATTGTTTACATCACTCTTAACCTCTAAAATTTCTTTACAAATTTTGTTTTCAACAACTTTTAGATTATTTTTTACTTCTATCTGATTACTTAACAACTTTACCTCAGTTTCAGATTTTACATTATCAATTTCCTTAACTATACTACATATTTTATCAGACATATCTATTTCGACTTTAGTAATTTTCTCATCAAAATTATTTTCTATCTCTAGCCTAGTTTGTTTAATTTCTTGCTTTAAACCATTCTCTAATTGTACATAATCTTGTTTTAATTCTAGTTTGGTCTGGTCTAACTTTTTATCCAAATTATCTAGTTTAATATTGTTCTGTTCAATTTTGGTATTTAAATCTTCAAACTTATTATTTAATTCTAAACCATTTTGTTTAATAATATTATTTATACATTCAAACTTCTTATCATTATCTTGCCTAAATTCTAGATTATTCTGTTCAATTTTATTATTTGTTTCTAATCTACTTTGTTTAATATCATTACTTATACATTCAAATTTTTTATCATTATCTTGCCTAAATTCTAAATTATCTTGTTTTGTTTCTAACCTACTCTGATTAAATTTCTGATCAAATTTATTCATCAATTGCTCAAACATACTCTCCATTTTCTTATTCTGATCATTATTTTCCCCACTCTTATCTATCCTAACCTGTTCAGTTACCCTAACCTGTTCATCACTTAATTCTTTGTCTAAATTTTCTTCTACAGTTTCTACCCTTGATTTTTCTACTAATTTTTTATTCATATTTTCACACTGTCCTTTACTATTTAGAATCCCATCACTGCTATATCCCTTAAAATCCGAACCTGAACTACTAATTTCACTAATGCTTGAACGTTTACTGCTATTATTATCATTACTATCTAAATCTACATTTTGATCTAAAATACTTTGTCCCTGTTGATAAAACAATTCATTACTACTATTACTTTGTGTTGTCTGCTCATTACTTTGCAATTTCTGCTCTAAATTTTTAAAAGTATCATCTTGATATTCCAATGGTTCTATGTTATTTAAAGAATTTTGATTTCCTAACCCTACCTGTTCATCATTATTATTAACACTTACAATTTCTGACTCCATTTTTATCTTACTATACTTAACACAAAAAATTTAAAAAAAGAATCTTTCTTATTATTATTGATAAAGTCCTTACCTTGTTTTACGTGTTTGCATTTCATCAAAATCACTGTATTTTCGACCTAAAAAGCCCTCAGTTGAGGCGACATTTGTGATAATTTATTAAAACGACTGTTGTTAATTTTTTATTATTGATAGTGAAGCTATCTGAAAATATAAAAGTTATATTCTTTTGAACTTGAAGAGTTCCACTAAGTGATTGTTTATTAATTTGCTCGACTTAAGGGCGCCAGGTAGCCTTAGCTTACCAATTTTGAAAAAGAAAAAAAAATGAATTTAATTATTTATAAAATCTCTGGGGTCGCAAGCTCTTTTTACGGTGTACTTACAGTGATTCTGGGTTTCAAAAATGAAAACACTTGTCTCTGAAATATTACATAAAAATTTATTAAACATAAAACACATTAAATTCATGTAACAGAAATCAAAAAGAAAAATTTATATAAGATATCTTACATCCTATCAATATTATTATCATTGCTTTGATCTTCAAAGAAAAAGAATCTAATCAAATTATTTTAATAACTTTAAGTTATTTAGTTGCAACTCTAAAAAATGAAAAGGATTCTACTTTACTTCTCATAGTAAATATATTAATTAGAAAAAATATAATTTTTAATGAAATTGAGAATTAATTAATTAATTATAAAAAGTAACTTCTTTAAAAATACTTTAAGACTCCACAACAAAAAAAAACATTGAATCTTATTGATGAAATACATAATTTTATGATATCAAATATATATCTTGAAAATATATAAAAAAGTCTAAATTGTTCAAAGTACATATATATGGTTAAATAATGAAAGTCTAAACGTGTTATACCAAATCACGTTATATTCTTTATTTAAAAAACACTTTTCCTCGAAGGATGATTCGTGTCTTTCCATGTGACTGCGTGCTAATTGTAGAGGTGCTTTGTCCACTATCAACGAATTGTCTTTTGTTCATAGCTCACGAGATTTATTTTTATTTTGTTGTACCTGTATTAGAATCAATTATTAATGTCTTATTATAACTTTAATTGTTCCATATATTTTATAGACAAGTTCTTTGTCGTGAATTCGAAAATCACGTGGCAGTAATTGCACAACATAACAAAAATTGCAAATTATCACGCTTTTTCATTTAAAAGTTTATTTATTGAAAACAATATTGTCTTAGCACTTCCAAAATTGTTAGTACACCATGTCTTTTACGAATTTAAAACTTCTGAACACATTTTTTATTGTTCGAACAGACACTCGGAGAACTACCATTCGTAGGTCTTAGAGCAACTAGCCCCAAACGATGACTGATCTAACCACGAGATTTTTCTCTTTCAAGAGCGAGCTGTTCCGGTTAACCGTTATCAAAGTTCACATACTCCCCACAAAACACAAACAATTTACATATTCTATTTATAAAAAACAAATTATACTAAAATTGACATGATTACATATTTGTTTTTCTTGAAAATCTATTTTTCTTTTATTAATGAAGTTACTAAATAAATTTATGATTTGAACAGCCTGTTTTCGGCGCTAAACCGCGGATTTTAAACCTATTATAATTATGATTTTTCACATTACCACAAAATGTGTCTGCAATCGGGAGAGATGCAAGTTATATAAGACGGCTGATAATGCATGCTAAACTATCAGAATAGTATCTTGTTACGACATATAACGTTCAGAAAATTTAAGTGGTGAACCTAAATTATATGTTCATTAATCTACTGTATAATCAAGCATATTACTTTAAGTCATATACAGTTAATAAAAGTTAAATAAATTAAACATTGGTATTTATTCACGACTGTCTACTGTATTATTAAAGTTTTTATAGACAACAGGCATAATTGTTTAATCACACAATAAACATAAATTTGTAAATTAAATAATATTCTTTATTTATTAAATATTTTGTACTACAGTACTGAATAAACAAATAGGCAAACTAGGAAAATCTAAATTTAAAAAAGGAGAAAATTAAACTAATTTAGGTTTATAATTAAAGGTTTTAGTTTGAGAGACATCCCAATACACAGGTATACTACACACTGTTCTCACGGGAACTTTTTAAAACAAAATTCTTAAAGGACACCAATGTGACAGGCACTCTGCATCTTATATTAATCACCTTATATTATGAATATGATAACATACATTTACATAATGACAGGAAAGTACAACAAGGCTCCTTATACACTGAACAGGATATATTGGGAAATGCAGCAGTCATGATTTTAGAAAAGCAGGGGGGGGACGCTTTGAGGCTGGATGTTTCTGGAACAGACCTGAAGGAGCGGAGTCTGGCTAGAACCGCGAACAGAGCCAGACCTCCATGTTTTTGCTTTTATCCCCCTAAGTTTGTTGCCCAAGTTAGTAGAGCACTTGTAAGGTAAAATGCGGTAATAAAGGATAGTTTAAATAAATATACACGGTTTATCTTTTATTTCTCACCTGAGCTAATTTCGAGGGACTTACGCCACCTGCCGTTTCGACATCCTGACAACCGTTCGAACCAGCAGCAATGAGTGCATAAAGACCTCAACAGACAACCAAAGACACGCCCTCACCCTGGCTCTTAGTCAGAGCCAGCAGCAAAGTGCCCGTCACACTTGGTGTCAGAAGTGCTTGGTGAAAAAAGGTAAACTTTTCAAATTCATTCATGTAATTCTTTTTAAAGAATTAGAATTTTTTTTTGTAGTACTTTCTTTGTAGTTCTACAAAATAAAAATTTTATCTTCTAAAGACAATGTTATTAATATTATTAAATTGATAAAATATTATTTTATTAGAAATTTTTTTTGATTCAAATGATATGAAAGTGATTGCATTATGGACAGGCATAGTTCGTGGAAGATATTAAATGTACTAAAGTAGAATTAATACATTTGATATCAGATGCCAGGAACATCAGTACAAATCCTAAAATCCGAAAATATTTATTAAAGGAAAATAATAGTATTAGGATGTCTGAAAATATCTGAAATGTCTTGACAATATATTTGGTTACTTAGGAATAGGCTAAATGTAGCAGGACATCTTGTTATTGAGTTAAATGACGAAATAGCATATATGTATAATAATATTGGGTAAGAATTACATGAGATCGATGATCAGACATCGGTTCCTAATTATTACAGAAATATGGAACGAATTTTGTATGTCTTAGAAAACATGGTCGCAGATATTAGGTTCACAATAAATCATCTATTAAATTGATTCTGCTGAAAAATTTGGGTAATAACAATAGTACATAATTAATTAATAAGTAATAAATTTAAAATGGCGGAGAATATATCTACTGATGTACACGATTATTCCATACAGGATGCGTTTAACCTGGTTAATGAAAAATGGAGAGCGTCTGAAGAAGCTAATCGACATTTGAATTTGAGGGAGGATTTAGAAAGAACTATCGTGGAAAAAAGATCACGAAATTAGTAGATTGGGTAATACAACAAATTTTTTGGATTTGCATTTGGAATTGGTATCGGGTTTGCCCACATTTTCAGGGTAAAAGGAAACCAAGTTAAATGCAGACTTTGTAGACATTTTGGAGAGTGCCGAGAAATTAAGCGAATGGAATGAGGAAAATTAAAAAAAAATATATAGTAAAATTTAAGACAAAGGGGTTAGCAAAGACTTTTATTCAATCCGATGAAACTTGTAAATTGGCAAGAACTTTTAAGGGTTTAACAGATGCATTGAAAACTAGATTTTCTAAAGTAATGCCTAAGCAGTATTTTTATGAGAAATTATTTGACTTAAAACAGGGAAAATACGAGGATGTTCAGGAATTTGCTGATAAAGTTAGATCATTAAACGAAAAATTGATTGTATTAGGGGAAAATGAGGCAATAAATAGATTTATTTTAAAGGAAGCAGGTAAACGGGCATTAGATGTTTTTTTGAAGGGGGTAGGTGGTTAAGTCGTGGAATACACTAAAAGAAGGATTAAAATATTGTTTGTTTACATTATAAAAATTAGTTTCGTCGGTCATCTTCTACCAATCTCCAAAAATTCTTTAAATTGGTTTTAAAACCGAACCCTTTTTTCACAGTCTTATAATTTTAGTTCTTGAACAACTTGCATTTTTAAAAGTGAAATATTTGCTCAAGATAAAGTTTTCTCAAACATTTGAAATTCTTAGATGACTCCTACTGGATTGAGTCAGTCTACAGTAACTAGCCATAACATGTTCTTATGTATGCATTGTTTTCTCAACTACTATTTTCTTTATGTCTTACACAGAATCTGTACCATGCTATTTTCTCATCAATTCGAGAACTGTATTCTACGATTGAGCTAATCCTCTGCTGAGTTCATCAAATTTTAGTCTAAATGGATGGTGAACCAATAACAGTTCCACCAAAATACACAATATTGCATCATTTACTTATCCATTGAATATTAAACCAAGATCATTTTTGAGAAGCTATCTCATTATTACATAATTTATAAAAAAATTCTAATATAATGTTCAGGTTCCTATGCACAGATCTGTACAACTTCTTAATAATCTTAAAATATCTCTTTAAAATATATAAATAGCAGTCATAACATGTTTCTAGTAGGATTTAAGAAACTAACAAATTTACCTTATTTGGTTGTTAAGAAGCTATAACCATATTGTTTTTGGCAGGGAGTAAAAACATCAAATGTCTTTAAACCTATATAAAATATAGATTTTTATAATTTTTTACATGATTAAGTTTGTTACATAAATTAAATGAGTTACTATATACATATATAATCAGAATATTTTAATATACGAGTAGATAGTAGAAACAGAGTTAGCTTAATCAAAATTTATTTCACAAATCCTAGTTTTGATACAAAATAAAAGATTTTGCCAAGTTTTATTGTTTCAATTTTAGTAACACATATAATAACAATTTCATTTTAATCAGTTCAAACAATTTGTTTTCAGATATTTTGTAGATGGTGGCACTCCTTCTTTTATTATCCTTGTCACTGGCAGCAAAGCAGAGGAGAACTTTTTGCTCGGTCGAAGTTAACAATTGCATCATCTTTGGTTTTGTATTAAATTGTTGTGTATATAAACAAAATTAATTGGAGTTTTATTAATATAAGCTTGGTCCTATTTTTATCCCATATAGTATGACAACTGGCAGACAAATAAATTGATACAGATGCAGTGAAATTTTCTGGCATTAAATTGTGATGGTCTTTGAAGAATCTGGTACTGTAAAATTCCTAAAGTGACCATTCCTCTATAACATGAACTTTAGGTCAAAAATCACACATTATACTCCGATGATTTTAAAAATGCAGTTAGACAGTTTGGAAAATTTGACAAGGAGCAGTTTAGACATTGCTTAACCTATAAATTTATAAAGACATCATACTAACCCTTAAAATGGCAATTTTGTAAAGATGAAATAACATGAAAATTGCTTCAAACTCTTTTATTTATTAAGAGTAGAGATGACATGATGGATTCAGGTTAAAATAAAAACTTCTAAATGTTCTGATTTGTAGTTTTTTTTAAAAACATTAAAAACTACTGATCCACCAAATCTTGATTTCAAATGCGAAATAGTAACAGAATAGTTGACAATATTATGTTTAATTCAAAATTCTTTTTTTTTTTTAGAGATTTAGTATCCAAGCCACAGACAGAATTAATATAATATATTATTGTACATACTCCGTCTTTTGGCTTACTTGTAACTATATATGTTACGCATTTCAAAACGTTTGTTTCATTTTTAGATCTTGCTCATAAGAGGTCGTAAAAAAACTAAGAAACACAAACATCACAAAATGTTATCGTAAACGAAGAGACTGTTACAAGTGCGCACCACAGGATTTAAGGAACTACTAAGAACTCTAAAAGTAGTTCCTTGAATCCCGTACTGAACACCTGTCAGTAAAAAAATAAAAATAAAATAAATATCAAAATTGTATACTAGCTATAAATAAATATTGAGCTTGACTTATGAGATAATATTAAATAGAATAAAACTCGAACACAAGATCTCACAAAAATTACATTTACTTAATCAAACACGTTTTAACAATTAATTTGCCATCCTCAGTGATACATGAGCTACAATAACTAAATTATAACCAACTCCATGAGTTACAGAACCATGGCGACTTTAAAACGGATAAATCTGCCAAAAACTTAACATCTGTTTTTTGACCCATCACACAACTTTACACTATGTACACTATGTATATGTGGAGAAAGTAAAAATTTAGAATCAAGTCATATTTTTAGCTTCCAAACACTTTGGTCTCATGGAAGTAAACAGATATATTCCTAATAAAAGATTACTTTTACCTTCATCAAAATTAGCACTATACAATTAGGTACTACTTTGAACTGATGTAAAAAATATTATTTTATCTTCGCACAATTAAGTCTTTACTAAACAGATTCATCATCAATGAGCCAATCGCTTTTGTGTTTGTTATTAATATTTTTAAGAAAGAGATTTAGATAAGTTGTTCATTAAAATTGTTTATACAAGTGTGAATCATATATACCAAATGATTATAAAGGCACAAAATTATCTTTTTTTGTATTCCTTTGATGTTGTGAACCCACATATGAAATCTCTGTATATACACCATTAATTTTTTCCTTAAGTGTATAGTTAACAGACACTTTAAGAAGCAGAAAATTTTGGAACTACTGTTCTTTTTGCAAACATGGCTTAGTTCCAGAATTCTTATGAACATTGTTTTGTCAACCCATGGAATGTTTTAAATTTAATTTAATTTAGATTTTTTTTTTTTTTAATCTAGAAAATAGTAAGAACTTAAACTCTTACTTCTGGTAACTTTTCTTTTAAATAAAGGTATGCAAACGATAATTTTCTTAAGAAAAAAATACCAATTTATAATTTGTTGAAAACAGAAATTCATCTATTTTATTGCTTTCTTTCTTTATTCATTATTAATATTAGGCAATAATATTAACAATTTTAAAATTTTGTTTTCTATAAATAATAATAGTTTGATTTTTATGATCAAATTTCATTCCATTACATCAGTTTAGTTTTAAATTTTGATAAGAAATCGATAAGATTGAAGGTAGCTGCATGGATTATTTTCATCCTTCTATTTTGCAACCTTCAGGTACATATCATTCAAAAATCCTTTAGAAAGTGTTTATTCTATGATAGCATTTAATTTTATGTCATTTAGTGGATACATATTGTAAAATTTTCACAGTACAGTAGACTCTCATAAATTCGGATCACGAAAATCCGGACCGGACGGTAAATTTTTTTAAATAATAATTTGCCGCTTTAGCGTCTTCAATTTTCACGCGATCTTCCGCATTGCATGAATTACGTATTTCAAAGACATGAAAATCAAAGACATACAAAGATAAATAACCAATTAGCTATACGAAAGTGCCGAAACCTGATTATATGCTGACATCGCGATCGTATAGAATTATTTAGCGCGGCCCGACGAAAACTCGGGGTTCTGCGGCGAGCCCAGCTTCGTAATATTTTTTATTTAGTCCAAATGAACAGCACAGACTATTCGAAAATCAAAGACATACAAAGATAAATAACCAATTAGCTATACGAAAGTGCCGAAACCCGATTATATGCCGACATCGCGATCATATAGAATTATTTAGCGCGGCCCGACGTATACTCGGGGTTCGGCGGTGAGCGCTGGCGCGACTGCCCGACTTATACTCGGGCTTAGGCTTCAATGTGTTGCAGTCCAGTACTGTATTATGTACATTACAGTAACCGTGCCATTAGTTAATGTGTCAGAGTGTAACAAGTGTCGCTGGGTATCGGCATGGGCCGGTAACGATTGCATGTGCGGCTTATCACCGCTCAGATCGGCCTCGTGGCCGATTTATCTCCGACTCCGGGAAATCCGGATTTTTCAGAATCCGGACCGGCCGTCTGCCACAATAGTCCGGATTTATGAGAGTCTACTGTATTTATCAAAAGTTACTACACCACTTGATACAAACACCGTCTTGGAAAACTGTGGATTGTAAGTGTACAAAATTGGAAAATAAAAATAAAAGTATATCAAACGGACAGCTAGGCAATGCTGTGGATAGACTAATTACAATGCTTCAAATTGGCAAAAGGAATGATGTGTAGTGAGGATATGGTAGAAATGGGTGTATTGCATCAACTAGTGATTATTTGGTTAGGTCGATTTATAACTCAGTATATAGCTGGTATTACACCATAATATATTACCTTCAGAAAAATTTAGTGTTTGTAGTATGATCTATACTTGTTCTTGTACTCAAATTTATTTATACATTTTTGTTTATCTATTTTATGTGCATGTAAAAGTAATAAATAAATTGTATCTTTATGTCTGTAAACCAAGTATAAAAGATATGGTTTCAACCAGGGGTTAATCCTTAAATCAGGATGTCATCATTAAACTGCGTGACTATGAAGGTGCACACATAAATTTATATTTAAGGCTATCACATACTAGCGATTTTTAATCGTTCGAGTGTTTAGGTGTCTGTCAAAAAGCTATGGGATGAAATGGCTATTATCGACAGAGTAGTTGTACAACAGAAAAATCAAAAGACCTAATGAATCGTCTTTTTGACATACTATCAGTTGGCAGCGGCTGTGAATTAGTGCTTGCTCGACTAAATAGTTCAGTCTTGTTTTAACATTTGGAGATGAAAGTTACATACCTAGGATGGTCTCAAAATGATGGGAGTTATTTATAACACTTTACAAAGTTATTTATTGAGAGTATAGACAAGAGGCCTTTTTCTATATTTAATATCATTTAAAGAATATTCTGGTGTTAATTAAAAAAACGATGGGAGGAAATGTACTTGAAATTTGTATCTGGTTGTACACATAATTTTGTTCTACTTTTGTATGCAGACATCATTAGGTTAATAAATTTTCATATTTCAACAAAATTCATATCAATTTTGAGATGTACTTTCTTTCTTTGTTACTGTTACCAGAATTTTTGGGAATTTGGTATCTAAGAGAATACATTTTTGTAAAATTTGTTCAAAATATTTATGTTATTATGGAAGCTACACTTAAATATTGGGTGGAAATATCTGTAAAATCTCAAAGTCAATGTTTTTGCGATCACAGTATTTTCTATAAGCTATCCATGGGGTATTAAAAATCTATAGTAATGTTTTCTAACTTTTGAAAACCTGGGAGTTTTAATAATAGATAAAAGTAAATGTCTGGCGTTTTATATATACATAGAAGCTACAGAGAAAGTTATTGACTCTAATAATTTTAAAGCAAACTTCACTTAATATTGCCTCTATAAGAATCTAAACAAAACGTATTGGTCGCCATCTTCCTAAAAATACAAGTTTCGGACTTGTTAGTAAAATAATTAAAAGGTAGTCCATGGAGTAGTTACAAAAATTTAATTTCCCAAAATCTGCCTTACAAATTTCTTTTAAATTTTGGTAAAATTTAAAGATTAATGACTGTTGGTATTGTGCCAAATAGCAAGGAAAAAATATATGTAGTTGAACTTTTGCAGCTCTCTTAAAAAAACGATTTTAACCAAAGATAATATACCTTTAGGATGTAAATAGCACTAGCAAATCAAGTTTTAACTCTATTTTATAAATTTATAGGTAAATATTTTTCAAAATAAATATATGTTCTTTATCAATCACAAAACGTTTTTAAGAAGTGAACCTTTTCTATTCAAACTTATCTCCCGTAAGAAATGCATTCGAAAAACTCCATAACAAAGAAACCCATTTTTTTCTCACCTAAAAGTATTATAGTTGGCTATATAGCCATTTTTGGGGAAATAGCAACCATATATTATATTTCATCATACTCCACCGAAAGCAGTTGTTTTCGTTAACTCTGTTACTTGAAAGTTTTTGTTTCCCAAACTCTTAAGCAATTGCATTGGAAAATCAACAGATTTATAGTTACACTCCCATTTACGCTGGCAATCTACTGCAATGAGATTCTGAAGTTGCTGCTGCTATATTAAACAGTTGTCCTTTCAAATAATGAATTTAGTCTTTGATCAGTAACAATAATTATTAGACCCAAATAAAAAAGTCCAATTACTTGCTTTTTTAAAATCAGCATACATAGTTTAAAAATGTCTAACCAAGATATTAGAGGTAAGGGTGGTATTATGGACTACAATTTTATTATTATTTAATTTTTTTTTTAAACTTATTTCTGCTCTAGTGTAATACAATAATTGAAATTGCCTATAAGAAATGCACTTTAGCCTCTTTTAATAGATTTGGAATATAATTTTGATACATACATATTGTTTTAAAATTTTCTAGTCAGATGCTACACAATTCCTCCACCCCCCCCCCCCCCAATTTGTGCTGGTAATATGGGCTACCTGATAAATTTCAACAAAACTCCACATTTTAAGTAATAAAGAAAGATTATTATTACAAAAAAGAAATGAACTACATTGAGAATATATTTAACTTACTAAAATAGTGAAATTTGAAATTAAACTAAATATTTTAGGGACACTAAAAATATATTTTTACAAAACTTGACTAAGGCTGAGCGCTCATCAAGGTGATATGATAGTGACGTGACAGTTACATGATTGTGACATGACGTCATTTTCAAGTTAGACTAAGGTTGGCATATGAGTCAGCGCTCACCGACATGATCCAACACGTTAAAGACACACAACAATCATATCACTGTCATTTAAGTGCAGCAAGCTCCACTTTTTGTTGCGTGTCACTTGTGCGTTGCTTGTACGGTATTGAATACGTCAAATTTATTTACCTTCTGTCTTTTTTGTTCTTCAATAACTGCATTTTTTAAAAAAATATTCTTTGTTCAACAAAATGAAAGACGACCCGGAATTTAATATACATTTTGTATCTGTAGTTTAAAATTTTCCTTGTTTATATGACTATACATGCACAGACTACAGCAAGAGAAATGTAGTGGATAATGTGTGGGAAAATATTGCCAAACAAATTTCAGAATCTGGTAAGTACAACTTTACTTTTATTGATAATTAATTACAATAAGTACACGATTAATTATTAATAATTAATTAATTCCTTTATATGAGTACACGATATTATCCATTGTTTTTGATACACTAAAAATTGACAAATCAGTCAAACTTCAAAAACAAATATTAAATTTAGCTGGACAGATTTTGAGCGAAGATAGATCACTTTCATCCAGAGCATCATCTTCGTTGACATCTCTTCAAGGTATTAATTATGCAGAACCATTAGTACCCACAGCACAACCTGCTGATTGTTGTGACAATACTTTAAGTAATTATTTACAATTTCACAATATTAATTGATTTTTATGTTTCATTTTAATATTGTATTCAATTTCAATTACAATTTTCATAATATATCAACTATTGCGAGTGTTATTTATCCTAAAACAAAAATAAATAAATAAATAATATAGTCTATTCAAAAAGCAAATGATTACATAGTATCAACAAAACCTATTCATAAAATAATTGACTTTTTAATTAATTATTTATACCTACATAATTTATAAATTTGTAACTTTTGAGGTTACATAACTTTTAAACATTTTTATAGTGTTTTATAAACTTTTAAACAAACTATAGTGGGCAAAACAGGATATTTCTGAATTTTAGCCGTGTTTCAGTGCCTTAATTTAATAAAAATTAGTTGCTCCCTTTTTATTGCACACAGTATGACTTTAATTCAACTGTTTCAAAAATAACACTTACCTTAACGTTATTAAAAGACGTTCTTCAGGTGTTACAGACTCCCTGAAGTTAGTATCTTTTTTTAAAATCTTATGAGCAATTTTTTCAACCAATAAATTTAATGTTTCTTTGCGCATTCAGTAAATCTTTATGGAAACATGTTCAGTTCTTTAAAAACTCTAAACGCACATTTTTCATAACTATTTCTTCTCCATAACGGATGCACCCAAAAACGCTTCTTTTGCCGATAACTATTGTTAATATTTATAAGGTTTACTAGCTCTAAAGTATCTTCATCACCAGAAGAAGATGAAGACGATGAAGCCATTCTTGTTCGCAGACATAAGTTACTTCGACAGGTTTTAAGTAATTAGAATGTTACATCACTGTTACTTTGCGATCATGTTGTTGTCAGATCAGTGTCTCGTGTCATTTTGGTGAGCGCTCTTACTTAGAGGCAAAACATTTCTTTAATGTATATTTAGTCAATATTACAATATCTTTCTTTTCAAACCTTACACTAAAGGAGTTCATTTACAAAAATCGCAAATATAATGTTCTGACTCGCATCCCGCACATTCATTATGTGCCCACATGAAACACTGCACCCACAGTTTACCCTTACTGTCTTCTGAGTATAAACTTTCACAGAATATACAGGTAGCGTCTTCTTCATTTTCAGGCTTTCCTTCGGAATCTCTAAATCTGACTCACGAATCCATAGATTGTAGATCTCGTTCCTCATCTGACATCTTGGTGGACAGTTGTAGCTTTTGTTTAAAACATGGTTTTTTTATTCCTATTTGTTATTTTGTTTGATTTTCCTTTTTCTTCTGGTTCACATTTAATTTGCACTATTCTTCCCTTAAGGTGTACTTATTTTTTGTTTTTTCAATTTATTTCTTTTTCTGCACTTATTTCTTTTGCTTCTTCCAAAGCTTGTTTGTAGGGCGAAGATATTATTACGGCAGCTTTTATTGGTCTAGGCCCTTTATTTGTTGTCCTTTTCTTTTTCTTCGGAATTGGCCAAATATCTTTAAGTGAAACAGTCTTTTCATGTATTGGCAAAGAAGACATAGGTCTACTTGAAGGATCTGCTTCAGGTCTTTAGCTAAGGTACAAGGTATAAGGCTCTGGGCTCAGTTTGATGGTGTGTCTAAACCGGTTTGACTTTCTGGAGGGTGTAGACCTACTATAATTGATGTTTTCTTTGTTATATTTCTGCCTTTATTTTGCCAGAGAGTTTGTACATCAAACTCTTCCACATTGGATGGGCCAAAATTATATACATATTTATCATCAGTAAATATGTTTCGGTTCCAGTGGTAAATTCCAGACACCTTGAAACCATGTACAGTAATTTCGCCTATTTGACACATTACGTAGCCTTTTCTGAAAAGCTCAGCAATATCATATGGCCCAAGGGCCTGTTACTATTGTGGCCCAGCCAAGGAGCCCACCAAATAAAAACTATAATAAGTATAAATTAAGTTGTAATGGGAAGGGATTCTAAATAAAAAATATCAATTGGCACTTGCAATTTTGTTGAGCAGTGCAAGTTTACGTAGAAGGGGGGGAGAGACGAGGAGTGGAGGGCTTGAACCAGCGAGCTGGGAGAGAGTCTGTTGCGAGAGCCGTGAGAAGAAGGTTGAACAGCAGACCGCTACGGGACGAGGTCAGTCCATTTTCTGCCACGCGCTATCTAAATTAATCGGTAAGCTTTTCGGCCACTATTAAGGCCTTTTATCTAGCCATTATGTCTTTTAATAAATTCTAATTATTACTGTATTCTTCTAATTCGGCGCTAAAATAAAAGAGAACATTAAATTTAACTTGCGTTGCGTGTGTTCATTAGCGTCTTGCGTTGTGTGCGTTCATTAGCGTCCTAACCTGACTCCTTGGCCCATCCTGACAAGATTCGGCTAAAGTGTACGCGGTCTCCAGCCAGCCGAAGCTTCCGGCTGGTCGAATGAAGTGGGGACGGTCACACTATGGCACATAAACTGCCTAATATTTTCGCTGTAATAATGTTTTAGAGGCCCCATAAATGACCTATCTAGGGGTTGCATTTTATGCGTTGTGTGGGGATGGAGGCTAATGATAGTCACAAAGTTTTTCCTAGCAAGATCAACAATTTCAAGATTTTTTATATACGTATTGTAGCCATCAAGTATAAGAAGTACTGGGCGTTCAGTTGTTGGCTTACTTTTGTCAATGAAGTGGGTAAACCAATCTGTAAATAAATTACCTTGGATCCAACCAGATGGATGGGTCTTTCTATAGAACCATGTGGAGTGTCCTTCATCAAAAGCCTATCATATTTTTTTGGGAAATATCATTAATGGAGGGGTGAACATGCCTCCAGCGCTCATGCAGCACACCACTGTCACCAGGGATCCTTTTTGGGCAGCACTCAAAGCGCCGACTTTGCGCTTACCCTTGTTACCAACTATACTTTGCTTTTTACTACTGAAATACCTGTCTCGTCCACATTAAATATTTGATCTAATGGATATGACTTCTTCCCAAACTTTGCTTCTAGAATGTCAAAGAATCTGTGTACTACATTTTTATTAAAACCATTAGCCCTAGAAAATGATGTTGCTGTAGGTTTAAGAATAGTCAACACATCTTTGTGGTGGTATGTAAAATGGTCAAACCAAGTTCTCTCAACAATGCCATCGCCAAGAAAATGATGGTTCACTCTGTTTCTTTCACACAGTTGATATGCTGTACGTCTTACATCGTATCTTGTAAGGACGTAAAAGTTATGTTCCATTGTAACCAAGTATTGACGAGTTCATCTTCAATTACACTAGACATAATAGGCTTTCTAGATACTCCTCTGGTGATACGCCAAAATGAGCAAGCCTCTGCAAAGTTGTTCGTGGAACACTAAATTCCTGACAACCTAAAATTCCATTTTCTTTTCAGAAATTGCCTTCAGGGCAGAAATCATACTCTATCCCTACTTCAGCATTGCCTTATTTTCAATTTCTTTCGTGCATTTAATACTTTTCTTGGCATCTGCAACAAGAATCACAAGACTTTTGTAGAGGTCCCATATATGCAACGATTCCCCATATAACCACCACCATATTAAAAATCAAACATTTACCATCAGTCAAAAATAAAGGGAAATAGTTATATTTGTGCAGTAATTAAACCTCTACACTAGTGCAATACGTAGCTACTGACACAAAGAATAAATCAATAAGTAATCGTAATTATATTGATGTAAAGACTTACCTTTTAAACTTTTGTTCAGAGCACATAATGTTAAACAGTTCCACTACTCAGAAAATGCTAGTAAGTTCGCCAGTGCACTCTACAGGTTAAAAAATTAACTAATAGAAGTAGTTTGTGTGTTATCTAATAGAATGTGCCTTTTGCTTTGTCAGATATTGAGGTAGCCCCTGGTTCATTATACCACCATTGTCTCTATATTGAAAAAAAGTAGCAGAATTAACGGGACAACAAAAAAATATTGGGATAGATTAACCTAGATTACCTGTTGAGAATTGTGTAATCTGACAAACCTACCTTTTGACAGGGATTCATATCACTATAAATTTTTTTCCTGTCACCATAGGAGGATTTACCCCCTCCCAAACTTTTTGTTGTTTTATTACATTTGTATACTTACTGTGTTACATTAGGGCACAGTAAGTGAGTTTTTTTTTCCTGAGATATTATTGGATAGTTGGTATTTGGTTTCAGGGATAGAATTCTTTAATTTTTTGGGGGTGTTTGTTCGTTAATCCTTTAGGTTGTTTTACCTATTTATAATTCTTGCATTCCATCCCAAGGTCAAAATTGAAACCCCCTTTTTTAAATTTTTTTTTATTTATTTTTCTCTTTCCTTAATTATTTTATTTGTTGCTTTCCTGGCAGAGGGGATGACTGGATGATATGCATCACCACCCCGCTTGATCACATCTCGGTTGCCTAAATAACTTATTAGGGTTGTGTATTGCCTACCACTGAGATTTAAAGGGGCCTTATAGCCTTCTAATTCATGTTTACCCCCTCCGTGTGACTAAGTAGAGATGCGCATATGCCGGCAAAAACGCTGAGTAGAGATGCTGGGTTTTTATATGAATGATCAAGTGTGTTATACGACTGATTAATTACCCCCTAAAATGACCGACTAGGGTATTTTGGAAAGGGCCGTATTGCCCAGGCATGGGTAACAGCACACCACATTAATTTTGGAACCGTAAGTAAATAAATTTAGGTTTAAAGTATAAAACCACGTTTGGGTTGTGCAAGTAAAAATCATTCCCAAACCTTCCTTGATGTGTTGGTTTTAATTAGGATATCATCATATATAATTTTTAGTTTGATTATAGTTTATTAATTGCATAAAGGGGCCACGGGTCAGTTTAGTGGGGTATTGTGATTCTTGGTGACCCAAAATAGTTGACAATCATAAAGATCCATTGGCCTCCTCCATCCATTCCTCTCACCCCCTCCCATCAACTAATCGTTGCAGTCGTATCTGGTAAACTCAAGGTTAAAATAATCAAATATAAATAAATCGGTCTCACATAATTTGCAGATGTTAGTGTAAAACTAAATCCCCATATTCAGAAAAATGAAATAACTCACATGACCATTTCAACCAATATGAATAAAATTTTTTTTAAATCTGATACAAAGAAAAGAGATGGGGAGAGGGGTGAGTGATGGACCGGGGATTCATTGAGGTCCAGACTACAGCATAAAAAACATTAAAAATTAATTAAAATAAAAGTAAACAAAGGTGTAATTTAAAAGAAAACAAGTGCAGCTAAAGGAATTTGTACATGTTTTGATAAATAGTAATAAAGTAAAAAGAAAAAATTAATAAAATATAAACAAATATAAGTGTTATATATAAGTGTTTTTGTGTTTTCCTTTTTAAAAAGTGCATTTTTTTAAATTTTTTTTATAAAGGGTTTTAGAAGAGTTTTATCTAAATTTATATATAAGAAATGAACAAAGGGACATTAATTCCCTAAATAAATAAATAGAATAATATAAAATATATGTAAATAAATAAAGGTTACTGGAATAATTTCATTTTGCTGAATATGGGGTTTTAGTTTTACACTAATATCTGTAAATTATGTGAGACCGATTTATTTATATTTGATTATTTTAACCTTGAGTTTACCAGATATGACTGCAAGGATTAATTGATGGGAGGGGGGGGGATGGATCTTATGATTCTGCACTATTTTGGGCCACTGGGAATCACATTATCCCACTAAACTGACCCGTGGCCAAATCTCACCTGGCCAGCCATTTTGATGAGACTAAATATACAATTAATAAACTAATCAAACTAAATATTATATATAGTATATATATATATATATATACATACATACACAGTTGCCCGATGATGCCGCAAGGCGAAACAATTGTAGCTCATTTATACTATTAAAATATTTGAAACTTTAAGCTTTTGCTTTATTTTATCCTTGAATATGGAGTTTCAACAAGAAATATCTGCTATTACTTTAAAGTTAAATACGTCATTTCAGAAGTCATATCATTAAATATGATGGTATGAAAATTTGTACAATATTTTAACACCGAATATTAATTTTAGTATGTATGTGTGAGAAAGTATTTACATCCATAATATATATGTTTATAGTGGAGCATGACGGCACAATCTAGCATGACGCTTCAAGTTATTCTCATCAAGATTTTTGTGTGCAAATGTATAAATTATTAATATGTATTATTAATAAATATAGTGGAGCATGACGGGGCAGGACAAGAGAAACAAGACATTTGATTCCCATTTACAGTGTGCAATAATTTAACTATACTTGGTGTGCCTAAAAAAGTTTACATTTAAAAAATAATAAAGTCATAAAATAAATACACACTAAACCCCAGCAAATCCTGCATACAAATTGCTATCTTGGTCAATGAAAAATACAAACTTGATTCCTTTTGGGAAACTCACTTTGAAGGTAGGTACAGTACAACTAAAATATTTGCATTACAGAGATGTGCAATATACTAAACGAAAACTTACTTCTTCTTTTCAATGATATATAGATCGTAAAAAAAATTGAAATATTACTACCGGTAATCGATTTATGACATATAGTACAGTTGTCGAAAATGGTACTGGTACAAATTACTTTGGTCATGTAATTTTTGTATTATGACATATTATGTTCTATTGACTTTTGGTTACATGAATTTGTAAATACGAATCATTTAGTTTTGCAATGGTACTAAAATTATTGCAATAGGACAATTTTTAGTGGGTGAATTGTTGATTTGTAAAAAGTGTGATTTTTATGACAATGTGGTTGTCGCAATTGTGGAATGCCACCACAAAAACAATTTTAACGACAACCTTTTGTGGAATGCCAGTTGGAGGATTTTTAATGGCTTTAAATTTAGACCTATAAAGTGTACATTTATCTACTGGTAGGGTTAATATTTATTCTAAATAGAGACTGACACTTATTAGTAGTCAATCTTTGTACTTTGTGAATGATAGATAAACACTACATTCAAGCTTTTGCTTTACTATAGTAGGAAAGTATTGTGATTTTGATATAGGGTTTTATATGGTGTTTGATGTTTTGGGGGCGAAATAGGAGTTGATAAAAATAAGTGATTGTCATGAATTGTTTACTACTAAAAATGATTAATTCTGGATGTTGTCTAGTGTTCTATGGAATGATTACAGGCACTATCTGCTCTTTGATTTAGGCTTTACTGATACATTTCATTTAGTCGACAGGTATTATTTTATGAACTAGATCAGATTGAAAACGTTTGAGTCTTGTTTCAAATACCACTTTATAATGATCTGTTACTTAAACAACTTTACATAAAATATATTATAATAACGTTTCTTTGTTGGGGAAATTATTTATAATATAAGGGTGGTTGAGTAAATAATGACTAAAAAAAAGAAAAAAAAAGGTTTTAAAATGAATATTTCCATCTGAGTCTTAAAGCCAAGATATTAAAAAAAAAAAAAAAAAGGTAAACTTTGAATGGTAAGTTCACGGATAAAAAATCAGTTTGCATCAATAATTTGATCTAAAATGTACCTTTGAAATGATGCTTGTCACTTAACCCTCCATTTAATTCATGAAAATATTCAGTTAACCCTTTTCTAAATAGTCTAAAATTGATGTCTTCATTATAGTAATAAACTGCTATGCAACTCTCTAAACTTTAACCCTCCCATGTGACACTGTGTGCCTGAGTAACTGATTCATCAAAATTCATAGTCCAATGACTGTATAATTCATAGCATAAATCATGTAATAAAGCCAGAAAAAATAAACAGTGATAAAAAAGCCAAAATTGTGTCTCAAAGTCCGATCCAAAATTGTATGGCATTAATTTAACTTGACCTAATCCATGACAGCGAAACAAGTAGAAATGATGTGAGATGTAGCTCATAGAAAGTAGAAAGAGTCACTCTTTCCTTTTCTAATGTGCCACTGTTTAACTGACTGATTCATCCTAATTCACATATGACTGTTAGTAAATTGAGGCTCCAGACTAGTGTATTCATATTTAGTGTGATCTTGATAGAAAACTTTTGTTTGGTGTTACCAAATTCCCTAAAATATTCACTGGAGTATTCATCTTGAATGATGCAATGTGGGTTAATTTAAAAATAATGAGGACATGATACTTCTGTGAAAATAGGTTAGATGTGCCATTTAACGTAACCACAATAATCAATTTCACAGCCAGAAATTTGGCCTGTGGAGGCTACACCAAATACTTACAGAATATCCCTAAGGCAAGGGGGAGGGAGAGTAAAGGAAAAATTGTACTTAAACATTAAGTTAAACAACAAAAGTATATACTCGTATATATCTCAAAGTAGTGTCTTTGAGACTTGGGGACAGCAAGATGTGTTTTCTATTTTTTTCGCAATGACACAAGGTTCATTTGACAGAGGAAGAAGACTCCTATATGGCAGAGATTAGCAGCAAGGCAATTGTGTCCAGAATCAATCAGTTGTACTGTAATGTATTATCAACATAAATTTTAGCGCATGAGCTTGAGATTATGTGATTTTTTAAGAATCTATTGTACATATTTTTCAGAAATATTTAATACTTTAAAAATAACATTTTTAAACGATTCTGCTGATTTTGGTAAAATTTAAAGCTTAGTAATCCAAACTGCAATTAAAAAAATGTTGAGAATTACATGTCTTCAAGGTTTGATCTTTGAAACTGGGACTAATGTAGACATCTTTAACCACTGCCAAAGGTTTATTTATTTATTATTTTCATGTTTGGTATACAAAAACAGCAAAGCTGCATTATACATAAGAATTGTGATTCTATATATTATACAAAGAGAGAAGTTTTTCATCTTAAGATACAGCAATGTTTTTTCTAGAAATTGTTATATTGGTATCATCAGAAAATAGTTGTAATACCAAAAATGGTAATTTTAACCTAAATAACCAAAAAATGGTTATATTGAGATTTGAATATTTAAAGTAACCCGGGAAACGTTAAAGTTGAATAAGGGAGGGGGTTTTAGAAGTCAAAAAGATGACTCAAATATATAGATTATTAAAACTAGGGTAATAAAAAAATTAAATATAGGTTTCCAAAATAATAATGTCATGTATAAAAAAAATTAGTTATAAGTTGTAATAAATATTTAGGTAGTATTTGTATTGTGTTAGGTAAAATAATTTGAACCGTGTCAGTGTTGCTAGGTGTGAGAATAATTCTCGCATACGTTGCAGATTAAATAGGACGCTTGGTTGGGAAGCTGGACAAAGAGACATGTGGTTTAGAGTCTTAAGGGGACAGTTGAGTAAGTCAGACGTGTTTTCAATTCAAAGAAACTTTTTCAAAAAGTAGTGAATATGTGATAAAAGAGTCAAGAGGGAGTCTGGCGTGATCAGATGTATTTTTATATATATAAACTTTTGTAATATGTAGTGAAAACGTTTAGCAGTCTAGTGAAACGTTCAAGTTAGTCAGACGTTGTCTTGTGTAGAGAATTTTTATAAAATGTGTTAAATACGTTAAAAGTAGCCTTAAGATCAATCTAAAATTGATCTAAGTGACACTCGTTCGAACTTTAATCATGATACTAACAGACATTGAGTTATTTGAACAATAAAATAATGAATTCCGTACAGCAAAATGAATCGACCATGTCAGCGACTCGACACGAGACGAGATGTATTGTCTACAAGACGGAAACAAGGAATTGTGATTTTAACTAAAAAAAACGTGCCTGGTATACACGTTAAGACTTTATTTCTAAAATCATTTTTGTCTATAATAGGATAATAATTTTTTAATGTTTAGTTATAAGTTTAATTGAAAATCTGGAGTTTAATATTGAGACAATGTCTTATATTGTAAAACATGAAATTACTAAAGTAGAATCCTCTTTTTAAAATAGATAAATTAATGAAACTTTATCTAATTTGCAGAACTAAATTACTAATTACACTAATTCAATTAAATGAACAAAAAATCTTTTTACTTTTTCTTTTGAGTTGCAACTAAAAAATAAATTTCATGAATAAAATTCAATTTGATTTTTTTATAAAGAAATATGAGGATGTATTAAGCTATGATTTCTGAATATGAATGTTTAATAATATTTGATGATAACCTTGTATAAATGTTTTAATATTTGCATTTCAATAAAACATGTTAAGTTTCAGCACAACACTTAAGATTTCTTTATTTCATCAAGAACCACTGAAGTACACTTTTAAAAGGACTTGCGACCCTGAGAGATTTTAATCATAATAACAATTAACTTCTTTCTTTTCTAAATTGGTAAGCTAACGCTTCCTGGCGCCCATAAAAAGCTTGGCAAAAGTTTATAAATAATAATAAAAATAAAATCATTTTTTTATATTTTTTTAATAAAAATAAGTACTCTTCAAGTACGACAAAGGCACATTTTTATAACTATTACAAGTGTCGCTCAACTCGGGGCTGTATTCTTATATTGAAAAATATAAGAATATAAGTCGAAAAAACAGTGGTTTCTTGGTGGATTAGAAATTCTTATCAAAAAGGTAAGAATATTCATAGTCAACATAAGAATAAGAATGTTCTCTCTAAAAAATTTTTTAATAATAAGTAGATAAGTAATTTTAAAATAACCAATTCTAAATTTAAAGTTCAAATAATAATAATAATTAAAATGGAGGGAGATAATAATAATAAGTTAATAACTAATGTAGAGAGGATTAATGCAGAAGGTGAAGCAATAAAACGGGAAGTTGAAAAGTATTTTTTAAACGTAAATAAAGAGTGTAGTGTAAATTTAGCAGCAAAGAGTAGTGATGGGAGAGTTTGTAACCTATGGTGGATAACAATGAGTAGGGAAGAATTAGAAAAACAATGGCATGTAAGGTTAGGACAAAATTTAATAGAAAGGGAATCTGAATTTAAAAAAGAAATAAAAAACATGATATTAGCTGGGTTTGAAGCGAGAAATGAAAGTTATAAAAAAATGAAGGATAGGCTATTAGAAGAAGCACCTCCCGTAACTATGGTAGCTGTAAGAGTGATAACCAATAAAGCAGAAAAAGATGATTATTATTGTAAATTTGATAATATAAAGAATGAGTTTTTTAGTAATAATAATAAAGTAAACAATGAGGTAGATAATGATGAAAATTTAAAAGTTAAGAAAAATGGTGGGGTTAGTGATTTTGATGGAATAAATAAAGTTTTAAGTGATTCAGTAAATAATAATAGTAATTTGGTAAAAGAAGATCAAAATTTAAAGAAAATGGAGGGTACTAATAATAATAATGATAATCTAAGGGCTGAACAGGTTAGAGTAATTGAACAGGGTAAAGTAGATAAGGGTGTAATAAATAATGATCAGGGTAAAGAAATTATCAAAATGTTAGAATTACTTTTGAAAGAATCAGAAAAGATGATGAATAAATTGGATAACTTTAATCAGGAATCAAAACAAGAAAATTTAGAATCAAGACAAGAAAAATTAAAAATTGAGACAATGGTTAAGCCTAATATGAGTAAGAATGAGTGTGTTGTGAATGATAGTTTAAGTCAGATTAAGTCCAAGATGTTGGGGGAAATAGAAAAGTTTGGGCAAAGTATGAACAGTAAATTTGAGATAGAAAAATTAAAAATTAAAATAATGAATAGGCCTAAGATATGTCAGAATGAATCTTTTGAAAACAATGAGTTAAAACAGTTAACAGGTAATGTTGAAATTAAGAAAAATGATGGGGTTACCAATTTTGATGGGGTTAGAGAGAGTATAAGTGATTTAAATAACAAGGGTAAAATTAAAGTAAATGAATGTGTGATTAAGATAAATGATGTAATAATAAAAGAGTCAGCTGTTTGTGTAAGAAGGCAAAACTTTTGTAGCACTGTAAGCTTTGAAAACTACGTAATGTTGAAATTTACAAGTATTTTTAAAATTCAAGAGAAAAAAATTAAAAGTTTTAGTGAACAGTATAATGTTGAATGTGAATATAAAAATGGGTGTGTGAAAGAGATTTTTGTAAAAGCAAAGGAGTATGATAAGGTTAGGAATGCTAAGCTGACAGATGACAGAAATAGGTCAGTAGATTCTAAAATGTTTGAGAGAAAGAGAAATGTAGATATGTCTGTAAGGGAGAAAGAGAAAGGTGTTTTGTCAATACTCCGAGACAATAACAAAGGGGAATCTTTTGTTAGGAAAGGGTCTGTTGTGATGACTATAGTAGACAAACTGTCCATGTGGACAGAAGTATTTAACGTTGTAATTAAGTTAAGAAAGCAGGCTATATTTTACAAAATGTTTCACCAATCGGGGAACCATCGCAAAAAATGTATAATTTATAATTGAGTCATAATAAATTGAAATTTGGAATGAATAAATAAATGTAAGGACATTTTATAAACACACGGACTTGATTTTTAAAATAATTAATAAAAAGTAGTTAAGATTTTGTTAATAAGTAAGTTTAAGTTTGATAATGAATGATTAAGAGTTATGAATATTAATAATTTGTGTGTACTAATGAATTTTGTAAGCTAAGACAAAAATATAGAAAATAATTATTAGACAAGCGTAAAATATTAAGAGTTTAGTTTTAGAAAACGTTTAGGTATTTGTAAAGTAAAGACGCTGGATTATAGCAGTAAACAACTTTATATGTTTATTAAGATCTTAATATTTAGAAAACGTGACGAAAACAGATTAGCTAGATGAGAGGATCATTGGAGCTGCAAGATTGTTAGTAAATAACTCTGTATGTTTATGAAAGGAATAAATATTGATTTTACGTGACATAGATAAGATAGTTAGTTCGAAGCGAGGATTCAGAGTAACGTTGAAGAAATAATATTCAATATTAAGTAGGTGGATTCAATAAAATATTCAATAATGACGAGAGAAATAGAATCTAGTTGGAGCTAAAAGGTTCACTTCTTATCAGTAGACAGATATATTGCTTCATACAGCTAGGGGAGATTGTTTATTCCTTAGTCAGGTATAAATTCCTATGCATGACATTGAGACGAAATATAGGGTGTTACCAAAATGCTGTCTAGGAAAATAAAAAACTTTTGACGTATAATTCTAATTTAACTTGTGTTTTCAAATAAAATTTACTTAAATAAAGGATAATTGGCTTTAAATAAAGTAAACAAGAACAAAAGTAGATTACTTGAATAACTTTCATCTAATAAAATGTAAAATTTCTAAGTAAAGAACTTAGAATAAATTTTAAAAATAAAATTTTCTTGTTGAATTTGAATAATAACATCTAGAAAGGATTACATAAACAGAAAATCGACGATGCTAGTAATAAGATTGGTAAAATAAACATTATTTCAACTTCGGATGATACGATTTGAATGAAATTTTTTATGAATTTTAAAATTTTCTTCGTATAAGTGCATTTAGGTAAATTAATGAACAAATGGGAGGAGGCAGGGTAACGGTAGTCGAAAACATGTCTTATTCTTAGAAATAAGGCATGTAGACAGCATTAAAGGTGTATTGTGGTTGTAAGGTTGTGAGGTGGGCTTTATTCTGAACTGAGTAGGAATTTTGCATTTCAACCTTCTCACATCTGAAGATCATAATGCAGACTTCAATGTAAGTGTCTAAAGTTGTAATCAGAAGGATACAAAGTGTAATTAAGTCGACAAGAAGTGTCGCGGATATTGGAGATAATAGGAGAATGTACAAGAGACTACTAAATGATTAAAATTTGGATAAAAAAGTAAATTTTGGAAAATGATGAGTTAAAATTTGTAAAAGTTTTGAAATTAAAATGTTTAAGTAAAATTGAAAATATTTTTTTTTGATAAGATGATGGAGATTTTGTAACAACGGTTAAGACAATAATAATTTGATATAATATTACATAGAATTTCCATGTAATGATACTTTAGACAGATGATAGAAGAAAGATAAAGCGTAGTGTATACAGAACTGATCAATCTGTATATATACAAAATAAAACCGGACGTGACATTATTAGGGAGTAATTTAGTAAGAAAGATAGTAATTTTTAAAATGTATATAATAGATTAAGAGTAATAATGCTTGGCTTATATATAAAAAAAAAAAAAAAAAAAAAAAAAAAAGGTATTTGATATTTGTTTACAATAGTTAAGAATAATAAAATAAGTAATTATATGCAAAATATTGTTAGATTTAAATAATTTGAGATTTGAAAGGTAACTTGTAAAGGAATTGAGTGGTTTTCAAGAGGCATTGCTAAGATGATAATAATATTGAAGTTTTTTGTTTTTTAATAATGAAATGGTAATAAAATGAATAATGGAGTTAAAGATGATAAAGTTTTTGTTTTTTAAAGAAGGAGATATAATTAATAAATAATATAATATGAAGAGAATCTATGTGGTTTTGCCAAGACAGATAATAATTAAGTTTTTTAAGTTTTTTGATGTTAAATAATGAATAAAGGAGGTTAAGTTCTTGTTTTTTAAAGGAAGGAGTAGTAAATTGATAATGATAAGAGAGATTTTGATGAAATTTATAAATAAAATAAACAATTAATGATTTTTTGATAAATAATGTTTGAATTTAAAACAATAGATGATGGTGAGAAGTTATTTGATAAAGGTGTCTAAAGATTTTGATGAAATCAGATGTTAGCTGGGAAAGCAATGATAATTTTTTATTTTTATAAGTTTTTTGTATTTAAGTGATTGATGACAAAGGAGATTTTAATGAAGTAATTTAAATGAAAGAATTTTTGAGTTTTTATAAGAAGATGATGACTTTACAGAATTGTTGAGTAAAGTGGTATTTAAAATGAAGTTGTTCTGTTAATAAGCTTTTATAAAAAGAGTAGTTAGGTTGCATTAATGGTAAATTTTAGTTTTTAAGAGGTTTTTTGAGTACTGCGATGAAATAAAGGAAATATACGACGATTTTAATGAAATAAAGGAAATATACGACGATTTTAATGAAATAAAGGAAATATGCGACGATTTTAATGAAATAAAGGGAGATTTAAGGAATTCTGCGGATAAACGACGATTATTATGATTTTTTGAAGGAAGCTACGTTGAAATAAGGAGATTATTTATGAAATAATATATATAGGTAAATAATAAGGAGTTTTTTTTTATGAAGACTTTTGTTTGGTGATTAATGCAACTTTGAATTATTAAAATATGAAAGATAAGATGGAAATAATTTTAAGATAGGATACTGAGAGACAATACAATTGTAAAGAGGTAATTTTGAGATAAATAAATGAGTTTTGTAAGTAATTTTATTTTTTTTGTAATAATGATGTTATATTTTGAATTTTAGTTGAAGAAAAGAGTTTTTTTGTAATTATAAAATCAGTAGTTAATATGTTATCCCAGCGAGACAAAGAGTAATTAAGAATTTAAGTAAGAATAAATAATTATTGGATTTAAACTAAAATAATATAAGATTAAAATTGAAGAGTTTAAAGTAAATTAAAATGATTTTGAGTAATAAGTAAATAATTTTGTAATGATATTAAATAAAAATGAGAAGTTTTAATTTTGGATTGTATTAAAGTGAAAGAAATATTCAGATGAATAGTTAGGATCTTGGCAAAGAGATAGAGATATTTTTTTCTTTTTAGCAATCAGGAGTAGACACTCTGACGCAAGATAAAAGTTGAGTGATGGACAGCTTAATGATAAGAAGTTGATGAAGGTTTTTTGATGATGGATAAGACTTGGGTATAAGTGGTTTGATTGATTAGAATATGCAACTAGGTAGATTTAGTGAATCAATAGATTATAAGATGTTTAATGTAATTAAAGAGAGAAGATTTCTTATTTTAAAGTTTTGTTTTTTTTAAAAAAGGAATATGAATATTCTTAGTTTGCTGAAACTTTTTTAATTTTGGAAATCTATAGGGATCGGATTTGAAAGTTTTTTTTTTTGTTAAAATTTTTTTTGTTAAATAAAAGAGAAATCTGTGTTTCAATATTTATATATTGAATCACAGCTTTGATGGGGTATTTGTAATACCAAAAATGGTAATTTTAACCTAAATAACCAAAAAATGGTTATATTGAGATTTGAATATTTAAAGTAACCCGGGAAACGTTAAAGTTGAATAAGGGAGGGGGTTTTAGAAGTCAAAAAGATGACTCAAATATATAGATTATTAAAACTAGGGTAATAAAAAAATTAAATATAGGTTTCCAAAATAATAATGTCATGTATAAAAAAAATTAGTTATAAGTTGTAATAAATATTTAGGTAGTATTTGTATTGTGTTAGGTAAAATAATTTGAACCGTGTCAGTGTTGCTAGGTGTGAGAATAATTCTCGCATACGTTGCAGATTAAATAGGACGCTTGGTTGGGAAGCTGGACAAAGAGACATGTGGTTTAGAGTCTTAAGGGGACAGTTGAGTAAGTCAGACGTGTTTTCAATTCAAAGAAACTTTTTCAAAAAGTAGTGAATATGTGATAAAAGAGTCAAGAGGGAGTCTGGCGTGATCAGATGTATTTTTATATATATAAACTTTTGTAATATGTAGTGAAAACGTTTAGCAGTCTAGTGAAACGTTCAAGTTAGTCAGACGTTGTCTTGTGTAGAGAATTTTTATAAAATGTGTTAAATACGTTAAAAGTAGCCTTAAGATCAATCTAAAATTGATCTAAGTGACACTCGTTCGAACTTTAATCATGATACTAACAGACATTGAGTTATTTGAACAATAAAATAATGAATTCCGTACAGCAAAATGAATCGACCATGTCAGCGACTCGACACGAGACGAGATGTATTGTCTACAAGACGGAAACAAGGAATTGTGATTTTAACTAAAAAAAACGTGCCTGGTATACACGTTAAGACTTTATTTCTAAAATCATTTTTGTCTATAATAGGATAATAATTTTTTAATGTTTAGTTATAAGTTTAATTGAAAATCTGGAGTTTAATATTGAGACAATGTCTTATATTGTAAAACATGAAATTACTAAAGTAGAATCCTCTTTTTAAAATAGATAAATTAATGAAACTTTATCTAATTTGCAGAACTAAATTACTAATTACACTAATTCAATTAAATGAACAAAAAATCTTTTTACTTTTTCTTTTGAGTTGCAACTAAAAAATAAATTTCATGAATAAAATTCAATTTGATTTTTTTATAAAGAAATATGAGGATGTATTAAGCTATGATTTCTGAATATGAATGTTTAATAATATTTGATGATAACCTTGTATAAATGTTTTAATATTTGCATTTCAATAAAACATGTTAAGTTTCAGCACAACACTTAAGATTTCTTTATTTCATCAAGAACCACTGAAGTACACTTTTAAAAGGACTTGCGACCCTGAGAGATTTTAATCATAATAACAATTAACTTCTTTCTTTTCTAAATTGGTAAGCTAACGCTTCCTGGCGCCCATAAAAAGCTTGGCAAAAGTTTATAAATAATAATAAAAATAAAATCATTTTTTTATATTTTTTTAATAAAAATAAGTACTCTTCAAGTACGACAAAGGCACATTTTTATAACTATTACATAGTACAGTTTTAGTTTCATCTACATTATATGGTAAGTCACTTATATAGATAAAAAACAGTAGAGGTCCCAATATTAAACCCTGGGGATACCTCTTGAAATGATTTCCCAAGACGAATAGTAAGACCAATGAGAGTCTGTACATATTACTCTTTGTCTCTTGCCACATATGCCATAATAACTAAATTTCCTTGAAAAGAATTTTATTGCCAACAGTCAAAAGCCTTAGACATGTCACACATCACAGATGCAACATGACCTCTTTTGTCAATCGAACATACTAGTTTATAAATAGCAAATTCTGTAGAGAGCCCTTTTCTGAATTCAAACTGATATTCTGTTAAAAAATTTTATTTTTCAACAAATTTTAAAACTGTTCAGCATTAGTCTTTCAAATATTTGAGATATTACTGGTATAAGGGCTATAGGGCGGTAATTAACAATGTTAGCCTTTTGCTTTAAAAAAAAAAAAGAAAGGTTTTGTATGAGTATATTTTAGTTTTTCTGGAAAAATACCTTATTCAAATGATTTATTTAGAAAGGATAGTGGTTTTGCAGTTATGTGTGAAGCTTTTAATATTAATGTAGGAATACCATCCAAACCTACAGCTTTACTATTCTTTAATCTGTTTATAACTTTATGGACTTCTTTGGGGGTGGTTGAATAAAAAACATTGAATTTAGAAAAGAATGCTTCTTCTATTTTAATGCTTTAGCCATGCCATCAGATTTACTTAAGGTTTAAATCGTCTGACCTTTATTATAAAATCACCTGAATATTATATGTATTCCAGGCGTTAAGTATGGGACCGCATCTGTAACTTTAGATAACGGAAAGTAGAAAGATGATACTTTGGGAAGGTCTTTGGATAATTAGTAACTACTTTTACAAATTTTCAACACCCCTCGGGGGGGGGGTCCTGTGGGGGGGGGAATTCAAAATTATAAATTTAAACATAGGGCTTGTGACACAACATTTTTTCCCCCTTACCACAGTCATTTTGATACCAAGGAAAGAATTTAATAGGGCACATGACCTATTAGATTGGTTAGATTTTGTATGGACAGGAAGACAGGCTTACCTTGGAAAATGGTCCTTGGTCTGACCTAATAGTACATAAGTAAGAAAACACACACAAAAAACACACTAAAGTTTTGAAATATTTCGTAAACCAGTCTTCTTTTTAACTCTACTGATTGAGAAAGTGAACAGTGTTTACGAAATATTTCAAAACTTTAGTGTGTTTTTTTTGTGTGTGTTTTCTTACTTATGTACTATTAGGTCATACCAAGGACCATTTTCCAAGGTAAGCCTGTCTCCTGTCCATACACAATCTAACCAATCTGATACCAAGGAAAGTAAGGTACGGCAATCCTATTCAAAATGACCCTGAAAAACTTTTTTTCCCAAAATACTGAAGTTCTGCATTTTTTTAAATAGAAAAATGTAACTTTGAGAATGTCTTTGGATAATTAGTAACTACTTATACAAACTTTCAACATCACCCCTCCCCCGGGGAGGAGTCCTATGGGGAAACTCAAAATTTTTTAATGTATACATAGGGCTTGTGACACATCATTTTTTTGTCCTTAAACTACAAACATATTGATACCAAGGACAAGTAAGGTACGACAATTCTATCCAAAATGGTGCCCGAAAAACTTTATAAATAAAAAGGTTTCCAAAAACACTGGACCTCTCCCAGATTTTTTTAACAGTTTAAAATGGAAAGATGGGTCATTTTGAATATGTCTTGCCATTCATCTTTCCATTTTAAACTGTTAAAAATTGCAGTAAGGGTCCAGTATTTTTTTAAAAGTTTTTCGGGCGCCATTTTGGATAGGGTTGTCATACCTTACTTTCCTTGCTGTCAAAATGTTTGTGGTTTAAAAACAAACAAAATTATGTGTCACAAACCCTATGTTTCATAAAAAAATTCGAGTTACCCCCACAGGACCCCCCCGAGGGGAGGGGAGTGGTGGTGTGAAAGTTTGTAAAAGTAGTTACTAATTATTATCCAGAGGCATTCCCAAAGTTTCATCATTCTACTTTCTGTTGTCAAAAGTTAAGGAGTCCCATACTTTTGGAACACCTGGTATATGTAAACATAAACAGTCTCGAGAAGCCAGATTTATTTGCCAAAGAATTTAATAATGGTTTTTCCACAATAGATCCATTTGTGTGGGGATGTAGTGGAAATCCATCTCTAAACTTTTACTATACATAATGATTTATAACCACAGTATTATAATTAGAAAACACACTATAATAATTATAATCAATTACTAAGTAAAGAGGACCTTTTAAACATTTGTTATTGGTAAATTTTTAATAGGAAAATTATTAGTCATGTTATGACTAATTATTATTAGTCAAAATTATTAGTCAAATTATTAGTTATGACTTATATAAATAGTTTCATGATCCTAGGAAGTTTAAGTTTTGTTCAGATAGTAATGTATTTCTGAAACTTTGAAAATATCTCCATTTTGGGTTTGGCAGAATGAGTAACAAATGTTAAATCTTTTCTCTATGATACTTCTGTCACAGAGTGTGTTTTGGTTATGTAGTTTTTGGTTGATTTTGAAGAACAAACTTTTGGCTGTGTTACTATATATGCTGTTGCTGTTTTATCAGAACAAATATGTGGATGAATTATTGATAAATGAATCAGATACTTAATTTCTGACAAATCTACTCTGTGAAGCAATCCATTTAGCAAGGAAATACATTTTCATGGGCCTTAAAGATTTAAAATTTATAGGCATTCCTGTATACATTACAACTGGGGTTGGATTGAGCCAATAATTTTCCATGAGTATGTAGATGGCTAGTCACCAGTAACCTGAGGGTGAGGAACTGTAACATTGTACTGGAATTCATCTATGTTTAAGGGGGCATTAAATACATGTATTTTGGTCACTCTTAGATTTGGAACTCGCCTGAGCTACTGATTATGCTGGGCATAACTGATTATCAAATGTGCGATTATTCTTCCACAAAGCATTGAATCATAAACTATATGGATACTTTAAATAAAAGCAGCAAATCTGGAACAACTTTGAGTTTAACCTATGAAGAGTACAGCATTGTTAAGCATAAGTCCAAAAGTAGTACGGACGTCATGTGACTTCTGTTCCCAAATGAGTACAGTCGTCATGTGATGTCTTTTGAATTAATGTAAATAACGTCCATTATCTGATAAGTGGTGATATCTTATGGTCACAAACTAAACTACAACATGTCTTCTGCTTGTTTACAAGTCAGAAATAACAACTACTGCATATAACTTTCTATTTAGCACCATTTTTGTCATTCCACCTCATGTCAGTTGTATTTCTCTATTCGTAGAATACAGTTGCTTACTTCTAACCTAGTGTTTTTTGTTTGTTATGCAATTATTTAGAGTTTTCTGTTACTCGATTGACTGTTATTTTATAAATAAATTTGATTGTTGCTTTACTTTTTTTTTTATGTGTATACCCTTGTTTAAAAAATTACCATACTCTAAAAAAAATTAAATTTTGTTAGAAAAACCTCTTGAAATAAATGAAATTTACTTTGAAATATTATTTTAGGGTTAGAGCTTTATTCATATGATGTCCCGAACTCATCAACAGGTTAAAGAGACATGGTCCTGCTTTGTCTGATGAGTCTATACCAGATTGCAAGGTATTAAAGACTGAAGAGGTGGCATCTCAACGATTTGAGTTACCAGTTTCTAAATTTTTAATTATTAAGTAATACAGATGAAAGGAAAGATTTGTTTAAGTTTTCTCCTTTCCTAATAAACCAGTAATGACAGAGCAGTGCCTATAGTTTCTTTCTGGAAACTACAAAATAGGACTCTCTTAGTAGAGACAAGTAACAAAAATCAAAGCTTACCTCTAATGAAAATAACTACATTTTATCAAAGAGTATATTAGCTTGTAGAGATTTATTTTATGTTACTTTGGACGTAGCTCAAGCTTTCGATAGAGTTTGGCACGAGGGCCTTGTCTATAAGCTGCACAGAGATCTCCCAAGTGAGTTTTTCCTGTTAATGAAGTCGTACATTGCTGACAGATACTTTCGTGTTAAACACAATAATGTATATTCTTCACTGAAGCCAATCGAAGCAGGAGTGCCTCAGGGTAGTGTTCTTGGGCCAATACTGTATGTTTTGTACATGAGGGATATGCCAGAGCCAACTGAAGCTACAGTGGCAACGTTTGCGGATGACACTGCAATCATGGCGACTGGTGAGGATGCAGTGAAGTCAACTGTAAAACTTCAAAGAATAATTGATAAAATTGGCGTCTGGACCCAAAAGTGGAGAATAAAACTCAATGAAACCAAATCAGTTCATGTGAATTTCACAAATAGGAAGGTGGAAACTGTGAGAGTAAACATAAATGGACAACCTGTACCCTACTCAAATACTGCAAAATATCTAGGTATAACTTTGGATGCTAAGCTCAAGTGGAAAGAGCATGTTAAAAAGAAAAAAGACGAGTTGAACATAAAGTACAGAAAAATGTATTGGCTGCTTGGGAGAACATCTCAACTGTCAATTGAAAATAAGTTATTATTGTACAAACAGGTACTTAGACCTGTGTGGATGTATGGCATCCAGCTCTGGGGCTGTACGAAACAAACAAATGTAAAAACCATACAAACCTTTCAAAATAAAGTACTGAGGGGTATAGTTGATGCCCCTTGGTATATTAGAAATGATTTTCTCCACAGGGACTTGAAGGTGGAGTTTGTCAATGAGATGGTGACCAGGCTTGCTCACAGTCATGCAAAACGAATTCAAAGCCACGAAAATCCGGCAATTATTAGCATGTTGGCGGAAACACCAACCATGTTGAGGAGACTTAAGAGAACAAAGCCGCATGACCTGATATAGAAATGTGGCTGATGGCGAGGTCGATGTGAGAATTAATAGAGTATCACTCTGGGATTAGCCGCTGGGCTTTACCCCTACACACGTTGACGATTCAAGAGAGGGAAGTTGATAGATGGGCGATAGCAAGCTCAGTTTCAGCCTTTAGGGAGGTGTTTTTAGTGGGTCGACCCCCACACTACTAGTACTTACGGGAGTGCTAGTGCCTGTTGCAGGTTTTCACCTACCCTCGTAGAAAAAAAAAAAAAAAAAAAAAAAAATGTTACTTTGGAGAAAATAAAGTCTAAATAATGAGTACGGAGAATGGCAAAAATGGCCCAACTGTTTCGTTGGTGATAATGTTTGGCATAACCACTGCACCAGACCATATTTATATCAGTTTCCAACATATAGTCATTAGACCTTATGTTCCTAACCCATGATGATTTAAATGTCAGGGTTTTGTGATAAATAAAGATGAGCTGTCATTCATTGAGTAACTGTCATTCATTGAGTAACTACTACGGTAGTGTATTAGAGATGTATCTGTTATCAATGAACTTGGATATTTAGCAGTGACGTTATTGATTGCATCACGTGATGACGTTATAGATCAAAGGTTTACTGTGTTTTACAGATTGTCAGAATAGAAATAGCATTAATTGATACTAAAAATACATTTACCATGTGAGTGTCATCGTGCGCGTTTGTGGACATTGAATAACTTGCATAACATTTTTTCGGAAGTCAACATATTTTTGTGTGTAAAATATAAAACATAAATATTTTGTTTTATCGGATAGCAAAGGAAGATACTTCCTGTAAAGACGATATTTAGTGCATCCAACTTCTTACGAGTTCGATATATCGATAGAATCCCGCTACATGTCAAGATAAAGTATAAAATGATTGTATTCTGTTATTTAAAAAAAAAAAAAGAGTAACCTTTTTTTATTTATCAACAACAAAAATGCTTCAAAATATTTTATATTATTGAACATATTTATTTTTCTGCCAAAAATTGAAAACATTTTGAAAAAATTAATGATAATTTAAGTTTGTAGTTTTTCGTTTCTTACAAAATAAATAATTTTACTATGCAGTTAATTAAAAAAATTAAAAACAAAGTTATAAATATGTACAAAAATAAAAAAATTATGTTTTTTGTCTATAAATCTACAATTTACTAAAACACAGGCCACCACTTTAGGCAGAACTAGGAGGGAATATACCCAGTCCTATAGTACACTATGTAGGCCTACTATGTTTACTTCTGTGTACACAAACGTTCCAGTAATGGAAAGTTTAAATATCACCGGAGAAAATTGAACTAACAAGGAATAGAATAAGTGAAACTATTACTACAGAGAGTGTTGAATGAAAATTATTTCACATTCTAAAATAAATTGTATACACAAGAGGATGTTATAGCAATGGGGTCACCCCTTTCAGGAGTAATGGCTGATATTTTTTAAAACCACTTTGAAAACAAATATTTGCTTTCCAATCTCAACTCAGACAGAATATTATTTCTGTCTGAGTAAAATTCAAATTAATTCAACTGTTGGTGATTCAAACAAGGCAGGTGGTAACAATAAAACAGGTCCAAACCCATTAAAATTATTATTATTATCCTTTAATAATTTTACAGGTCTTAAACCTAAATTTAAACAGTGTGGAACATTAACGGTATGAGAAGTCACATTTAAAATTTAAATGATCTTGTATGTATCAAACTGACTTTCTTACTGCTGACAGAGTTAAGTGTGGAGTGGCAATAGTTGCCTACAACTCTATCTGTGGTACTACTATGAATCTTAGAACTTCATTGTAACCGATTGCAATAAAGTAACTTCACCTTACAAAATTACAATTTACTGTGTGTACTTGCCACCTAATTATAGGTTTGTCGAAGCTGAATTTGTAGATCTGATCAGGCAGTTGCATCCCCCATTTTGATTGGTAGGTGATTTTAATACCCACCACTATATAGGGATCAAACACCTGCATCTCTATAGGGAACCATATTGACAGGATTCGATCCATTTGGGATTTGATTCTGCTCAATAATGGTTCACCAACTTATTAATGGCTTGTATAGGTGGTTGGTCAACTGTAGACTTGTCATTTTGTAACTCTTATCTGTCCACTAAATTTAAGTGGTCCTGTCTAATTGACATCTACAATAGTGATCATGCACCTGTAAAGATTACTTTTTCTGATTTCTCTTGTCAGAATTATCATTTTCCCAGTTGGATTTATTGCAAAACAAAATGGGAAGATTCACTGATAAATTTTTATCACTTAATATTAATATTCCTATTAATGAAGTAGCAGAGTCTTTTTAAACAGCACTCTTTACACCAGGGGACAACAATGTTCTAAAAATGTTGACGAAACTACTACATCCATCAGTTTCATGGTGAAATGACAAATTTCATCCATGATGGTCTTTTTTTATGTGGTAAAGCTCTAAGAAAGTTTAACCTACTTGTGAGTATCTAAATGTACATAATTCTACTAGCCAAAGCATGCAGAGTGTTTAGACTGAGAATATTGGGCCCAGTACATTATCAAGAACCACCCCAATCGATGTTCTATTTTTAATCCTCCTTCGTCTGCTCTCTTATTAGGACGTACACAGTGAGATGGAGTTTTTACTGAAAATAATTAATATGTTGCTAATATTTTGGGCTCATCATTTGCTAACTTTTCTTCAACTGCTGCTTACAGTAATGCCTTTTGTTTATGTAAAAGGTCTCAAAAAGCAATACTTTTCAATGTAGGTCCATTGAAAGAATGTGATTAAATACCCCATTTTCTTACTGCAATTAGAGTCTGTTATGTTGTCGGGACTGGATTCCACTCCAAGCCCTGACATATAGTTTACTCTGATTAAACTTTACACATTTGAACTTCGAGAAAGCTAACCGTCTTTAAATATACAACCTTATATTCGAGGAGCAATGTTTTCTGAATACTTGTTTGAAGTCTAATGTAATTCCTCTTCTAAAACCTGACAAACAAAAACCGAACCAAGTAGTTACTGTCTCATTTCTCTTACTACTGTGCTTTGAAAACTGATAGAGAAAATGGTTAATCAACATCTTATTTGGTACCTTGAAAGTAACTGGAACTTTTAACAAGGTTGATCATCTACTGATGGTTTCATTACCATATAAAATGTCTTTTTCATGCATCAGACACAGGTTGCAGTGTTTTTTGACCTGAAAAATACCCTGCGATATGACTTGGTGATAAGGAATTTTGAATAATTTAAAATCATGGTTATAAATGGTAATATCCTTGCTTTTAAACAAAACTTCCTTAGCAACAGATATTTTTTTGTGTGTTGGAATTAAGTTGTCAGTTCGTTTTCGTTTAGAGAATGGTGCTCCTCAGGATAGTGTGCTGAGGGTGATTTTGTTTGCTGTGGCAATCAACACCATTACCACTAATGTGTAGTGTCCTGTCCGCTATTCTCTTTTTGTTGACAATTTGCTATATTGGCTACTATATATGTATGGTAACATCTGAAAGAGCCCTTCATATTGTTATATATTGACTGCAATCTTGGTCATGATTGACAGATTCTCTGCTTCTAAAATTTAAAGCATTGCTTTTAGTCACCATAGACTGAACCATCAGCCTTTATTATTTCTCAATATAAATTCGAAGATCAACTGGTTCATTCTTAGGTCTATTATTTGATCAAAGACTTTCTTAGATTCCTCATTTATCTGATCTGGAAACGGGCTGAAATAAGACCCTTGACATTTTCATGTTATCAGCAATTCTTGGTGGGGAGCTGATAGGACTTGTATGTTTAATTTTTACTGTGATCTTCTCAGATCAAGGATCAATTGTGGGTCTATAGTCTATTCATTTCCAAGATCATCAGCAATTAAGAAACCTAATTTGGTTTATAATTCTGCACTTCGTCTTGTATTTGGAGAATTTCATTTGAGCTCAGTTTTTAGTTTACTTGCTGAGTATGGTAAACTATTTCTTTCTCAATGAAGTCAGTAATGACAAATATTACATATTAATAGTCTGTGGTCCAAACTGTATCATCCAACTTACGATGTGGTTTTGAATACTGCATTGGCTGATTAATATGTATGTCATCAAATCCTTGTCAATTTGGAACTTTTACTTCCTCCAATGTAAGAGTATGCTTCATGTTTTCTTCCTCCATGGCTAATTAAATTACAAATTTTTATTTTTCCTTGTCCAGGTTCATGTAGTACAACACTCCTGATGTAGTGTATCGTCAGTTTAAATATATAATTAACAAATTTAGATTATTTTCACTGATGGTTCTGAACAGAACATTAAAGTTGATTGTACTCATCCTGGCAGACATGTATGTGTATATTACCCTCAAGTTCTAGTGGTTTTACTGCTAAAGTCTTTGTTATTTCGAAAGAGCTAAGTTCCACTTCATCCATTTCCATCATTATCTTTTGTGTTCCGATCCCAAAAGTGATTGCAGGCTATCTAGGATATGAATTCAAAGAATCTCTTGGTTGAGCTTATTCTGTGTTGACACAGACTTCACCTATGGGATTTCTGAGTATCATTTTGCTGGGTATCTCTGGGCATTGTTGAATTACGGCAAAAATGAGAGCGGATGAAGCAGCAATAAAGGGAGCTCCAAGGTGAATACCAGTTATAAGTGCAAAATATAAAATTTAAAAAAGAAATAAAAATCAATAAGAGATTGTTGATAAACTAATTTTTTAGTTATCAATTGTTTTGGAAATCTATCAAAACATCTCTAAAATCATGGAAACATTTTTTAAACTGTGAAATCTCTGCATTGGTTTCTAAAGTCATCAGTTTCACTGATATCAAGAAGTTGTGGATTTATCACATAGAAATTCAACACTGATGTCAGAATTTTCCTAATAAGTCAATGTAAATTCTTTAGTTTCATCGATGTGTTGAATATAAACTTGCTAAAAATTAAATGTAGGTAAATTTTAAATTGGTGGTCATTTGCAATGTTTATTTTTTTTATTTATTTTAAAAAAAATATTTATATTATTTATTTTTTACACAGAGGAGAGGAGCATAACTCAGTTGGGGAGCATGTGCTTAACTCACCACAGTTTGAACTAGTGAACCACTAACAGGTTAAGCAGGTTTCATCACAGTTGATGGAGTTATGTTTTTATCTACTTATTCTCAAGTTATCATTAGTCTAATGGGCAAAAAGTAAACATTTTAAGAAGAAAAAAATAATTACATTTGGTTTTATGTTAAATTATCATTTAAATTTGAAACAGGATATAGAGAACTGAATAAAAAACTATTAGAGAAAAACACATTATTCAAGATAGTATTGTTGTATAGGTTATATATTTCAAACTTATTGTCCACGGTACCTAAATAGTCTGATACCTGTAATAAAAACACGAATCTATATAGATAGGTATTTTACCTTGTATAAATAAACAAACAAAAAGTTGTTATCTGTATTTAAGAATTTAATATATTTTTACAATCTCTTGTGTGAATTACTCATCTATAAAAAATCTAATCTACTTCCAGAGGATCTAGAAACTTGAAATCTGGCAAATTTAAAGCTTTTAGTCTGTAAAAAATTGAAATAGAAATTTTTAACCCTGTAAAATATTCAAAATGGCGGACATAATTTTAAAGTTGGTGTAGACATTTTATTGGAGGTCTATTGTGGTTAAATGGTAATACCTATCAAAAAACAAATTGTACCAGCAGTTACGGATTTGGCGAGATCTCAAGTTTGTCTTTATGACTTTTTCATTTCTCCATAGGTTCTACTTTAGATAGAGCTAGGTTTTTTTTTATTTAAGGTAAACTTTGTACATTTTGTACAAATTATTTAATCTTTTGACATTGTTAGGAATTAGGATAGTTTTAGTTAGAAATATAGTCTAAGTTCTTTTTAAGAAGCCAGTATGACAAAAATTATTGTGACAGACATTGAAAAATGATGAAATTGCTTACCTTGCATGCAAGGCAGACGTCATTGATGTTACAATGATATATAAACCCTTGGGTGAGAGGATACTTGGTTGGTAGGCCAAGATTGATCAAGGGAAAGTGTTGTAGAAATTCTTGAAGATAGCCAGATGGACTTGGCGAGTAAAAAGTTCCTGGGAGTATAAATTCTTGAAGATAGCCAGATGGACATGGCAAGTAAGAGCTTCCTGGGAGAATTGAGACTTCAGACGAGCATCCATAAGAGTGGCAAGCAGGGTGAGCAAACTTTGTGTATAAATCTTATAATTATTTCAGAGAAAAGTCATTATAAAATGTAATGTAGAATCAGATCTGTGACTCACAACAACCAGAATCATTTTGGATTAATAGTAAGAAGAACAAGATTGTTGCTTTGTAATAAGATAGGAGGTAGTCATTCTTAATAATTATTGTTAATAACGATTAATGAGTACTGAACCACTGATTTATTTAGTTGAAAATAAAGAACCCAGGCTGTTTAAGGGACCGAATCCTAACAAATAGTGCATTAGCCGTAGTTTGATTTTTACTTAAAATAGCAGATAAATACCAACAATCTTTACTGGAAAGTTTGTTGTTTTTTAACCATTTTCTAAATTAGCTGAAGAATTAGTAACATAGTGAAAATTATTGTTGAGTTTTATTAAATTCTTATCGGCCATGGGTTTAGTATTTATTTACTAAAAAATCTGTTGCTTAATTTTATTATTTGTTGCTTTTATTGATTGATTGTAGACTTGATATTGATTTACTTGATAAAGATTAATTGGTAAAAATTGTTATAGACAATTAATTTATCTTTATTTAAGGTGTTGCTTCATTATTTTTGAAATTTGTGAAGGATTACTTGTTCATATTAATTGGTTAATTTGTTGAATAATGTTTGAAAGTTGATTTGTAATTAGTTGTTTGTAAGCTTTGAGAGAAATTTGAGAAATATTGAATGTTTTGAAGTAACATTTATATTCAATTTCTTTTACGCTTTTTTGGTTGTCAAAGTTTTGTTATTTCTGAAGATTATTAATTCCTTTTATGTAAATTTGTTTAAACTGTTGATTTAAGAATAATTTGATTTATTATACAGTTTGAAATAATGATTTTTGAATATATAGGTATGGATGTTATGCATTTTGAATTATTTAATGTTGTCAGTGGTCAATTTTGAGTTAGTCTTTGGTGTTTCACAAGCAATGAAGTGAGTGGGCACAAGAAAAATTTTGTCTGGTTTGTTATGAATGAAGTGTTGTGTGAAGATTATTACATGCTGAGTAGGAAATTCCTTGAAGTTTGATGGTTTATTTCCGTATATTAAAACTTAAAGTCAATTTGTTTCTTTTTCCTGGCAAAAGTCATAGTGATAGACTTATAAAGGTTTATTTTTAATCTTGGTGAATTTAGTAGCAAAGATGATTGTAAACAAATGTTATGTCCTAAGTCATTCTTTGGTAGTAATTACTAATTGGTCGACATAGCAAGGTTACTCAAGGAATGCTAACAAAACACTTTTAAAATGTGTGTAGCATGAATGCTGATGCACATGGAATTTGATACTACATTTATAGTTGGAACCTTTTAGATATTTTCAGATACATGATTACATCACTTAATACTTTGTATACATGTTGCTTTGATGAATTTGACATTGACTGAAATCAAGGATATAAAGTTTGTCAGAATATTGCTAGGTGAATCTAATATGGGAGCAGTTCATAGGGAGGGTTATTATATTTTACCAATAGCTAACCTGGTAAGATTCCAGAAAAGTTATCTGTATAAAGCACGTAGGTTAAAAAAAGACCTAGTTATATAAAATTACTTGATGGAGTTAATCTTTTGTAAGTGTGGGAGACAATTAATGCTTTCTACGGTTAAAACACGCTTCATAAATAATAACCCTTTCCTAAGAGAGTTAAATAAGTAGCTATAATATTTGAAATTAAATATTTTGGAGAACTTTCTTTTATTGTCTAAAAAAAATATAAATAAATAAAAAAATACACTTAGATCCTACATAAGCCTTGGCGATCCGCAAAAATTGATATTGAGATTGAGGTCACCAATGATAAATAAATATCAATCAATTAAATTAGCAACTTATCACATCAAGATATTAATGGATGGCCCACACCTTCAGAACTGCACAGCTTTGCAAGACTTGGAAGAGCGAGGTCAGCATTGTCTCTACTGGGAGGCTAGGCGGAGAATGGCAGAGATACCAAGGTCTGGCATTGGATAAAGTAAAGTAAGTAAGTACATCAAGATATCAGATGGAACTAAATTATTTATATCTTTAATTTATTTGATTCTTGTGAATAACTGGTTTCAAAATAGGATTATTACTAGAGTTATTTTGTTTCAAAATTCCTAATGTATATTTGTAAGTATATTATTGGATCTGTTTGATGTTGTTCTTAGTATTTACCTACCTAGTGGGCTATTTGTTTATATTATAGAGTTATGTTAAAGCTGCTTCCTGTTTGATTTCTTCTGGTACGGACTTGAAATAGGAATAAAGTTGATGTATTGTTATAAAAGTGGTTTTGAAATTTGTAGATATAAGTCTTAATAAGGAATTGAGTACCATTTAGTTTTGACTTTAATCAACTTAATCAGATGAGCTTTAAGGGTATACAGTTGGGGAAGGGTATGAACTTCTCTCAGTTTTGTATATTAGAAGCAAAAGAAAATTTTTTTTCTACAATAATTAATAGTTTATCATTTTACTTTAGTTACTTCTCAGGAATAATAATAGTTATAAAAATAGTTATACTTCATACATCTCTGAGAATAAATTATATGTAAACCAACTTCCTCTCTCCTAAACTACACATCCTTTCTTGCTCTACTAATTACCAGTATTGGATGATATTTTTCCACATTAAAGTGCTGTTTCGTTGCATTTGCTAAAATCATAAAATCTTTAACTACGGTATATGCCAAAACAATCAGTACTGAAAATCACAAGCATATGATATACATTCACACCTAGTGGAATTTAATAATATGTTTATTCTAGTGTATGGTGAATGGAGGTTATAATGGTATTAAAAAAGCAGGAGAAAGTTTTTATTGTTTTATATTAAGTTACTTTCACTCAAAGTTAGATGTTGAAATGGTTTACTTTTGCTACACGCAAATAAATTTTATGAGCGATCCAAATAACATGGTTATGTTTGGAGTCATTAACAAATTATGTCATATGGGAAGTGTACTCACACAGTGTAAAGACTGCAATGGGTATTCAGCTACTGTGACAACAAATGTGAATCAAGGATGGCTTCTCGAGCAATGTTAACAGGTATTATGTCTTTGAGGAGGTGTTTATTGCAAATATCTTTAAAAATAAATCTACGTTAAATATCCATGAGATGATTGTTCAATGTAATTGGTAGTTTTCATAAGATTGACAGAATTTGATTAATTTAGACAAGGACACCAAGAATCGTTCATGAATTTCTTAAGCAATCTTTCGAATATTTTAACTTTCTGATAAAAAATAATATTTATAGGAATGAATTTTCTAATTGAGTCAACTTTTTTTTTCTTTTTTTAAAATTTTTATTTTATTTTTTAATTTTTTATTTTATTTTTTATTTTTTAGTTTTGAATGGTTAGATTCACAGTTGACAAACTACCCATAATCAGCATGTGTCAATATGGTGTGTAGTGTCTACAAAGTATATGCTGGGACCTTATTTTGTTGAAGATGATGATAAAAATTCTGGTTCGATGATTCATGCGAGGTATAGAGATATTGTCACATCATTTCTGAGGGATCTAAAAAGATTTTGTTTTTCAAGAACATTGCCACTTCACATGCAATGATTTCAGCAGAGTAGGGCCATGTGAATTTGGTATTAGTTAATTTTTGATAGAACAATCTTCTTATAAACTTCTCATTCACTTGACCCTATAACAAACACACAGAACACAATTCCCATAAAAAAAAATACGCCTAAGTATCAGGCGTCAAGTATAAACTTGACCCTATATCCAAAATGACAATTTTAAGGAAAACCCAGCACAACCATTCTTGAATTATTACAGAAAAAGATTGTGAAATATATAAGAGGAATGGTGTAAACTCTTCTTTAGGGATATGTTTAATATTCTTTATGAGTATTATGAGTAGTGCCCAAGACGCAGAAGTATAAAGAAAATGTATTGTTTCTTTGAAAACAATGGTAGTGACTTCCATGTATTGCTACTGTCACTACACCTATGTACTGTTTATATTGTACAAGTCTAAAGAAACGTTATTTTGAAACCAACTTTCATTACTGTTTATTTTGGCATATATTGTATCATCATATAACTAAAATTTGTGTATATTTGCTAGTTATAGTTCTGACATTGAAACCTGAAAGAACATTGTGTAACAGCTTGGACTTTTTGCAATTTCAGGATAGGATTGAAAGGTATTAATTGAATAAAATCCATAGATCATTTCAAATGATAAAATAAAACTTGATTTCAATAAACCATCAATTTTATCGTTACTTATCTTCTCTTCATATTTCAACGGTCAACAATGAACATAGTTGGGTGAAAAACAAACAATGGTGTTATATTTACATTGATGTATATACAGTACAATGAGGCTGCAAATATAATAATGTCTTGCATGGTTTATTTATTAAAAAACAAATCATCAATGTTTTTTGTTTTTATTACTATGGAGTGATATGATTAATTGACTCAACTGTAATAATACAAAAAGCTGTATGTTTAATTAGAAAATTTAACAATATCATAATATTTGTTAGTAGATATTGGAAAAAAATAGTTTTAAATTTAAGCAAGTATTAATGGTAATTTGGTAATAATTTTTTTAAAAATCTAATGTACTTAAAGAGGTAAAAGTTTTTAATAACATAAACATAGTAACATAGAGGTGAGAAATGTTACCAAGAATATTTTGATATTTTAGTATAGCGTGATTATTTGAGTTCATATAAAAAAGGGAAAACTTTGAAATAAAGTCATAATGTGTGGCTTAAAGAATAAAAGCAAATTAATGGTTGTAAATATACATTTTGATGGCATATCTCTTTTAATAATTTTTGCTAAGTCTAAAAATTAATTTTTTTTTTCATTATTGTTGAATATAAGTTCTGGTTACAAAAATGTCATTAGAAAATAAGATTATAAAGGAAGGATATATAAAATTATATATTCTTTAAATGTTTGTAGTTTTTTGTTAAAGAAAAATGAAAATTACTATTTGATACGTTTTCATCAAGTCAACATTTTAAAAGAAGGAAATTTAAAGTCTCAAATTACAATGATTGTCCATAATTCACAAAATTTTATTTTTGGGACATTCAATCCAAAGTTAATGGTTTAAAACAAAAATTGACAGAAGTAATTTAATTTTCGTGGATGAAATGTTTTGAATTAACATATTTATGGGCAGATATTATACATATTCAAATATAATATATGAGAACCCATGGTAATAAATATATATCTATAAATATACAATTTAAAAAACAATAACAATTTGAATAAATATAAAGAACTAAGTAATACCATAACTAAAATGTTTGTGCGGAACCATTATAAAAGTTAAAAAAATTCTTATCATGTGTTTACTTTGAACTTTTACCTTTGGTTTGACCAACCTTCAAATTTAATTTAGGTTTTTCTTAGTCAGTTGAAATGGGAAATTAGGTATGGGAGGTCCTGATCAGGTCCTCCTGCACCCAAGTGACTAGTGAAAAAATTTAAACCAAACTTGTATATTTTTAACACAGTCGCAAGAGAAAAATGTTTAGAAATTCAGTTTTTAAACACATTATTGTCATTTTATGTCATACATTCTGCCTGATTGTATCTTATAATGTTTAATTGTAAAATATAAAGTAACAGGTTAGTTGAAATAAGATAGGAATGGAGAAATTTTTTCAAAGAACCTATATAAACAAAATGTTATAAATAATAACATGATTGAAATTTTGTTAGAACTGAAATAGTATTGAGAGTTAGGCTAAAAAAAAAAAATTATTTGGTATGGATTGTATAAAACCCTGTTTTATTGTTTACAAAATCATTCAATTAACAATTTCTAGTGCATAAAGAAATAAAATTATGAAATATTTTATGATTGTTTACAATTACCATTAATACTGTGCAAAATGTAAAGTAATAAAGTTCAATTTTGTCAAACACAAATAAAAGAAGGAAATTATTCCATATTTAAATTAAAATTTTATTTTTTAAAACAGAAAATAAAATTCAATATAATTTTTAAAACATGCATTATTCCTAATTACGGACAATACTTTATAGTCGGACAACGACCCAGTTGTAATATTTTTATGGAATATAAAAGAATAATACAAATTTTAAAAATACAGATTTTTAATTTTCGGAAATGATTTTTTACAAAAAGAAGAAGAAAAGTGTAAGAGCAGGTATTAAAGAGTTGTGCCATTAAGCGCAAGCACATATTTCTCTTTTTTCCAAAAATTCTAAATACACTCTGTTTTTTATTGCTGGCACAACAGAGAACAATAAGTTGTATTGTCAACCTGTTGCAAGGATGGGTAGCAGTTATTTATAACAATTAACAATATAAGAAATATTATAAAATTACACCAAATAGTCAAAAAATAGGCCTCAGAAAATATCTAACATACTTTAATATAATAGAAGTCTACGTTAAGACTTTAACAATAATTAGATATCTTGTTGGCATACTTCTTGTAACATGTTTTCACTGAGAACATTTATTTCAATATAAATTCAAAATTATAATTAACTTAAAGTAAAATAAATTAATGTATACGAGTATCACATTAGGCCTTCTGTTTCAACAAAATGCCAAAAACTAACGGCTGTTGATTATTTACATGGACGTAATAATTACGATTTGATATGTACGCTCAAGTCGGTGAATTAATTTTTTTACAAAATCATTTGAGTAATCAGAATATAAGTACGTAGTTATTGACATTGTGTTGTATAGTATTGGCTTATAAATGTTGTCCCTTGGTTTGTGATCAATATAAACAACGTTCATTGTGTGTTGTGTAATCTCCTTTAATACAATATATAAAAACACTATGAATGAAATAATGTAACAATCAATTTAAAAACATTTTAAAAATCAAATAAACTATTTATAACAACAACAATTTCTTAAATAAACAAATATCACATAGAATGCTAGACACAACTCAATGATAACATACATATTACTGCAATATTTTAATATTTTGCTGAAAATATTTTAATTTTAATCGGTATGCTTTAAATGTTAAGAAATATTTTAAAGAGGTGCTGCATTGGGTTTTCAGTTGGAGAAAACTAAATTAATTATTTGTATATCTTAGGTCCATTTAAATCTAATTATAGACATATGTAACAATTTTATTTATTGATTTTTTTGTTTTTAATTTTACCAGGATAGTTATTTTTGTCTGTCCAAAAAATCTTGTAGTAAATGTCACATATAAGTTATATATATATATATATATATATATATATATATATATATATATATATATATATGTGTGTGTTGCCACATATAAAACAAATTACACTGTATTTTGTATTATACTTTGGAAATTTAATTACAGAATAGTTTTTCAATGAATACAAATTATATAAGAATGTAATTTCTATTAAACTATGTCAAAGACTTGAGATATAATTATAGTTATATGAATTCAAGTAATTATATTGTGAGGGTCATAAGTCCTTCCAAAATTTTAAGTAGACATATCTATTAATTTTATACCAAACTCAGTTGAAACAGTATATTATACTTGTGGGTTATAGTGTTATACATACATACACACAATATACAAATATAAATAGATATTTCCTATACAATATTCTTATTTGTACAATACTCTTATTGCACCGGATGGCAATTAAAAAAAATAACATTACTTCTTTGAATAAGAATATTTGGTTTTTCATTTTCAAGTATTTATTTGTATTTTAAAGGAAAATAACAGCTATATATTTTTATACTCATTAATCAAGTCTTGATTTACTCCTGAGGGACTTCTGTGCTGGCTTGTTCTTGAAGGGTTGGCAACACCAATGGGTTAAAACTTCCTGTATCTCTATCAGTAAAGTTAGGACTTTAGTTAGGAAATTTAGAATTACATTAGGAATTGACATATATGTTTGTTTTATAAGAAATGATGTGTGTGTTAACGATGCTATAATAATTCTTATTTCTCTATTCAAGTTATGTAACTTGAAAACACAGTCTGCTATAAATTGGGCGACTAATAACACATAGTACGACGATTGTAATAATCAAGATTAGTATGAACAACTTTATAGCCTATGTCAAGTGTAGAAGTAAAAACTGGCCTAATTTGTATACATCACTACAGATACATATTGAGAATAGAGGCAAGGTCAGTCTGTACTTTAGTTATTTTTGTTTCTGAAACTCCACAGTTATTGTTACTATATTAATACAATGTTGGCAGAAAGTATCATTTTTTTTTTTTTTTTATATACTCAGAAATTTGACGATGTACACATCTTATTTATTTCAATAAAGAAGACCTTACACTAATGTTTGTCAATTTATAAAGTTGATTGATTGTTTGGTTTTTGGTTTTGGATGTTGTGTCAACTGTTGACTCACTTAAGATGTGGTTATTTTTAATTTTTAACATTACTAGTTGAAATCAAAATAGTAACTTTATGTTCAGCATTCAAATTTACTTGTAGGTCCCCAGCTAAAATATATGATAAACATTTTTGTGTCATTTTACTAATAAACAACATTAAATTAGATGTTGGTTGTGCACAGACAATAATATAAATTGTATTTGCAATCAATTGTTTCCATAGAATTTATTATAAATCTAGAGAATATGTTAGCTGAAAAAAATAATTGTACTTCTATAAATATAGAGGGCCCTGCAGATAGTCTTTGTACCAAGTTTCGTGTTGTCTAAGAGCAATCTTGCTTTCCTGCTGAATCAATGCACTACAAAAATACTTAGGGTATGCGACAAATCTGTTCACATTGATTGAGTAATCACTTTAACTAGGTACCTAAAACTGCAAAACCTACTTTGTAAGTCACCCCATGTATACATATTTTACTGAGGACCTGTAGACTGCTGTGAGCATCTTCACCAACGGATCTAAACTGAATTTAGGGCCTTCGGAAGAGGGTGGATTTTATAAGTTGCTTTTCTTTTGGATGATTAGTCTTAGAAAGGGATATAACCAATTGAGTAGCCTTCCTCTAGCTGTTACTTTGTTTACTTTAAACTTCCTCTGTAGGTATATTACATAGGAATGGCTTACGTTGGGAAATGACATTTCTTTACTCCTTATTTATTCTCTTCCTTTACAGTGGTTGTGTACGAAATCCAATTAGACTACAGTTTTCATCATTTTTTTACAATTTCCCTATTTATTACTATTTTCCCCTTTATGATTTCAAGACTTGTCTACTGTCATGCAAAATGGGTCTGTATTGAAGTATATTTATATGAACCAATTAAAAATTCTTCCAGATTATTAAGACCTTGAGATCTGAACCCTTAAAGACTACAGTCCCTTCAAAATATATGGCATTGGAAGGTTGGAATTGTATTAAAGTTGAGAAAAGACCTTACAGTTGCAGAGGTGTTCTGTCATTTTTGTTTCATAGGAGCAGAACCAACTGATGTCGGGTTCGATTATCTCATCTGTCATGAGCCTATTTATTAACTGTTAGATACTTATTTCATTTTAGTTTGGTGAACATAATACAAAAAAAGTTGATTGAACTTTATCTCAGTTATGGGGATATATTTAGTTATTTATGTATATAGCTGATGAAAGAAAATTTCCCAAAACCACAATAAAACACTAACAACACCAAAACTGTATAGTAGTGTATGTTTATTCTACCTTATATGTACATCTCAATAGCACTGCTATCATCTTCGGAGGTACTATAAACACTTAGGGGATGAAAGCAATGCTATTGAAATGTACATAAGGTAGAATAATCAACTATACTCTATACAGTCTTTGTGTTGTTAGTGTTTTATTGTGGTTTTGGGGAATTTTCTTTCATTGTATATTCACCACAGTCCTCTAGTGTTTCATATGATATATAGATGAGTTAAAATAGTATAAATAAATTTAAAAAGATTATAGATAATTGTATTATATTATCATTAAATTAAATAGTCAATACAGTTAAAAGAGGTTATTTTATATTATGGATTACTGTACTTAAAAAAAAAAAAAAAAAAAAAAAATGAAAAATGGCATTGTGAATGGAGACATACATTTATGAGTATATAAAATTTCTAAAAATAAAATGTTCTAGTTTTTTTTCTAATTCAAAATAATTTGTAATTCTAATAATAGAAGTAAATAATAAAGTTAATAATTTATTTTAAAATATTAACACAAGTCTATGTTTTCCTTACTAAAAACATATCTTAGCTCTGTATGTACAAAGTTAATTGTGTCATCTGTGTTTACATATCATACATTAAGAATTTCCGACTTAAGTGGGCAAAGATTTTAGCATTTCATTTCTGGGGAGGTAAGGTATTGGGGAAGGGAAGAACATCAGGCAGTAATGGACACTAAGGATGCACTCAACATTTTACAGTTTTTCTTTGAATTGAAATCCTCTCTTTTGTGAAAAGAATGGTTGTGTTACAAATGTATTATAAGCCACATCCTTACTTCGCTTTTATAAGTATGTTTCAGCTGTCAATGTTAAAAGATATATTAAAAATAAGTTAATTGTCATAATTTTAACCAAAAACACAATCAAACAAATTTGATTTAAACAATTAGTGACTAAATTTTGAAATAGATAACTTCCTGCTTCTATAATTTAAAAAATGAAGGCTTATTATTTACTTCTCCGTATCAAATTAATACAAACAGTAAATTAATAATGGAAATACTATGACAGTAATGCAAGGAATAGAGTTAATTATAAGAGTAAAATGAATACTTATTTAAGTAATAAAAAAGAGTTTTTAATTAATGGGAGGGGAATAACTAGACTAAAATGAATTATAAAAGGGAATTAAATGTTTGATTATAATAAATATTTAGAGTTATAAATAGATATTCATTAATATAAACTTGAGAGAGAGAGAGGGGGGGGGGTGGATATTAAGAGTAAAGTGAATATAAAAGGGAAATCAATATTAAGAAATAAATAAATAATAAGAGTAAATTTAATATTGACACGAGATGTGGTTATTAAAAGTAAGTTAAATGTTAACAGAAAGATAAATATTAACAGAGAGATGCATTTTAAAAGTGAAATAAATATATATACAAAAATGAATATTGACAGAGAAATGAATATTAAGAGTAAAATGAGTATTAATCTAGATATTTATACTATGAGGAAGACGAATATTAAATAGAGAAATAAATATTAAAATTGAGAAGAAAATTATGACCAAATGTAATAGCAAAAGAGAGATAAACATTGAAAGAGGGGGAAAAGATAATATTTAAAATGACAAAAAATATTAACAGATAGATAACAATGAACAATAATAATATGAAAATAAATAATGAAAATAAAATGATTCTTATAGAAAATAAACATTAATGTTAAAACAAATAAAGGAAGGTGAACCCTAAAAATAAATTAAATATTGAAGATGAATTATAAATATGATTAATATTAGTCATAAAATAAATATTTGTAGTAAGAAGAATTATTAGAATAAGGTTAATATTGTTTGGAGGATTAATTGTAAGAGTTAAATGAATATTGATAAGTATATACATTTTTTAGAGTTAAATGAGTATTGATAGTTGAATTTTAGAATTAAATGAATATTGATAGTTGTATTTATAGTTAAATGAATATTGATAGTTAAATTTAGGGTTAAATGATTATTGATAAATGCATATAGATTTAAAAGAATATTAACAGTTATGTGAATTTAACAGTTAAATGAATATGACAGGGAGATGATTTTTTAAAGTTAAATGAATATTGTTAGTTATATTAAATTTAAGAGTGAAGTAAATATTGATTGTAAATTAGATGATTTAAATTAATATTGATAGTTTAGAGTTAAATACATTTTATTTGATATAGATGAATTAAATGATTATTGATAAATGAACATTGATAGATGATTTTGAAATAAATGAATAATGAATTAAAAAAGAAATTCATATTGAAATTTTATTGAATTTTAACAGTTAAATGAATTTTTAACAGTAAAGTGAATATTGATAGTTATTTGAATTTTATGAGTTACATAAATATAAATTGTTAGATATGAATTTTATTCAGAGTTAATAAATCAGATTTAAGAGTTAAATGAGATAGTTAGATGAATTTTAGAGGTAAATAATATTGATATGAGAATTTTAAGAGTAAAATTATTAATATTAATAATTATAAATGAATTTACACTTAAATGAATATTGATTGTTAAATGAATTTTAAGAATCAAGTAGGCTAAATACTGATAGTTAAGAGATGATTTTTAGAGTTTAATAAATATTAAGAATAAATGATTACTGATAGATACATTTTAAGAATTAATTGAATATTAATAGATAAATTTTGAGAGTTGATAAATGACTTATACAAAATAAATGAATTTTGATAGATAAATTTTCAAGTTATTATGAGTACCGGTATTGATAATTAGTGATGATTCTAAAAGTTAAATGAAAATTGATTGTTAAGTTATATGAATATTGTAGTTAAATGAATGTTAAGAGCTAAATAAATATGATTGGTTAGGTGAATTTTAAGAGTTAAATGAATAATGTTGGTGTGAAAAAATTAAAGAATTAAATATTGATAGATGGATTTTAAATATTGAATGAATATTGTTGGTTAGATAAATTTAAAGAGTTGAGTATTGATATATGAATTTTAAATGTTAAATAAATTATTAATAAAATGCATATTGCATATGATATCAATTTGATTCCGCATTGTTTGTACTAATTCAGTATGTTAAGCTAAACACATAAATATAAATTGTGAAAATGTGGGCACACTGTTTAAAACAACCATTTCTATATAGCTAGAAAAAAAACAGTGTATAAACAATTGAATTCATGAACACTTCATAGTCTTGTTTTTGTATGTAGTTGGTTAGGACAAATTATATTGTTTTCATAGAATTTAAATTATTTTATGTCAGAATGCAAAATTATTTTTAGGTTAAAAAGACTCCTTATGTAAAAAAATGAAAATTTTAGTTTAAAATTTTTTTTGAAGTTTAAATGATAGACTATTATTCTTAACTTGTACAAATTATTACAAAACAATTACAAATGGATATAGTTTATGTATATTTTTAATGGTAAAGTCTGAGCCTTTTCATATAAAACAAAATAAACAATTTACTTCCTTTCTTCTAGAAAATATTCCAATAATATGTATGTTATACAAAGTATGGTGACACCAAAATGTATATTCTACACTAAATACTGGCACAACCATAAACAATTAACAAAAGTTCAACTACCACCCATCCTTGATAAAAACATACAGCTTGGTAGATTAACATTACCTTATGGACACTCCCAACTTACAAATGTTGATACAGATTGGATCGGTTCTGAATGGGTAATAAAAATACGTCCGTTTTTGTTGTAATCTTTCAAAGTTTACAAAAAATTTCCCCCTTAATTATAAAACAAAATGGTCAAGACAGCAAAAGACAGACAGATTTTTAAAGCCTGCCTACCGTGGGTGACCACCAGCTTTTTACAATCGTACCTTACTCTTTTTTACAATACATTATAAACACATTTGCTCTGTTAAAAAACACAATTATTTACATAACAATCTAGGAATGTTTGCATTATTATTTAATAAGATTTATTTATAAATAAGATAAATGTCTACGATTACTGGTAACTCCTGAATGGTTTTTAATTTAATGATTTCTAAGATATTCTGTCAAAGCCTAGGACGATTGAATAAAATTATGCTTCAACCTTAGCCAGCCGATTCAACGCTTATGAACACTATAGAAAATTAAGTTTCAAATGTATTTGTATCAATTCTAAATCAAGCGGGTTTTCCAACTAAACACACAGTTTACATTTAATATACAAAACCTGTCAATAAACAAATCTTTAACAAACTTCTTTAACAATAACAACTTCACAGCAAACTTTTTTGTGAGGTTCAAATCCATAATTGAGATTATACAGTTTATTTGAAATTGTTTAGAATTAAATATGCACTATTTTGCATAGAAATTAGATTGATTCTATGTGAACTAATAGTATTAAAAATAACAATTTAATAATAATTAAGAAATTAAATTAAAAATTGAGTGTCATAACAAAATATAATGTTTTGCCTTTAATTACTCTTTTTACATACCTTTATTATTCAGATGAAATAAATGTGTGTCTGAAACCATAATTTTTCTAAAATAATATAATCTGTTAACAACTCGAATAACAACTTTGAATTATTTCATAGTTCATGATGCCTTGTCATTAACCTGAAGCAAGCCACACATTTACTCTCCTCAAAATGATAAAAAAATCATAACACTATTTGACAAAAAATAAAATAATTTGGTTTCAATTGGTTTATGGGTTTAGAAGGTCTAAACATGTATTAGGCTTATGTGGTAACTGCTAGTTGGATGTTTTTGTTAAAAAAAACCCCTATTTCATAGCACTTGAAGCAACATAATAACGGCCGAGAATCTCAACATTGATTATTGGTTAAAAGCTAATGAAAACCTTCTAAATAATGAAAATAAATATCAATGATTGACTGGGCACAATTTTGTTTTGTTTTGATTCAAAGGTTTTAGATTCTTTTATCTCAAAATAATTTTTTTAAAACAAACATGTTTACTTTCATTATGGAGTACAAATATATTATTAGAAAAGCACCAAGATCAATAGATTTTCAAAGTAGACCTAGCAATGTATGTATTTTTTTTATAAAGGAATTTATTTACACAGGACTCATCAAGTAGTTTGGTTCAACAAGGTGTTTGCTTTTTATAGGACTTCTGGAGCTAAAATAGTGTGACCCTTCATGTTCAAAATTGTTTGGGTACGTTTAACCTTGTGCTTGAAACTTCTGTTTAAGAAAAGTATTTTTTTTTAAATTGGTACCAAACATAGCTCATCAATTATTGTTGTATCCATACTATTGAATTAGTTTCAAAAGTATTCATATTATAGTTTAAAATGGTGGATACAACATTTTTCATTATACTTTGATGTCATTTTTTAGATTATGTTGAGCCGAATAAATTGATATGTTGCCCAACTCTTTACAAATATTTGTTTTTGAGATGTGACCTAAAAACTGTAAAACAAAGAACATCATAGTATGATTGTTAAGTTGTTGAGTTCAAATTTTTAATATTGCTTATAAGACACTTTTCATAAAATTTATTTATTTTTAGAAGTGCCAAGTCCGAATTTATCATCAGTTTTAAGTACAGTATTTGTTTAAAAAATCACCAAAATTTCTGAAATAAATTCAATATATTAGCAATCTGAAATCTGAAAAGTGAAGTTAGTTTGACCATTTTTATATATTGCCTCACATACTAATCAAGATCAAGACTTAGGTAAGAAACAAGGAGGTTATAAAAGTAATATAATAGCTTCTAAAACCCGAATTGTATGACATCATAATTTGTTATTAGAAGTTGTAAGGATTTCCTGCCATTCCTTACAAGACACCATCTGTTTTGTACATTTAATTGAACTTCAAAGTCTATTTTAAACATACTAAGCACAGAGAAAAAATCCAATACACCAAACATAATAATTTGAGGCAAATATTATTCAAAATTAAAACAAATATATAATTGAAAACAAATTAAAGATTTTCAAAAATAATATATAATCAATTATGGATTTCAACCCTAATAAAACAAATAAAATCTAAAATACATAGGTAACAGTCAACTTTCTATAGTCTGTGCTTACTTCATACTTTACCATCCAAAGCACATTATACCCAATCTCAGTCTTCCAAAAATGTTTGTATTGTTTTAAGTAAATATAATGTAGCATTTTGATTGTTCTTCTTTATTTCTTTATGAAAATAAGTTCAAAAGACAAGTTAAAGCCTAAGATAATCAAGAGATTTATCCAACATATCTTTTATGTGTGAAATTCATAATTTCAAGTAGTTAGGTTTCATTTTTTAAATTGTAATATTGTATAATACTTACATATACCAAACCTTTGTGGATAAGAATGTATCAAGTCCAGAATATAAAAGAACTAGGTTATATTTTGTTTAAAAAAATCACTTTTCAATAATTATATGTACGGATTAAAAAAAAAGAAGTAATTTATAATAGAATAATTGCAATTGTTTTGTAAATAAACTTGGAAGTCAGGTAAATATTGGGTACAATATGTTCGTGGTGGTAGATTTTTGATTCGCTGCAAAGCATGGCCAGGATATGGATATGTTGATTGTGGCAAGCACACAGTAAAGACGGATTTAAACTACGGGGTCTTGCTACACAGGAATGAGAAGTATACCCACTACCCAGTGGATATCATCTGTTTAACTATGCATAAAAGCTATTCCAACCCCTACAATATTCGTAAAACATTTTCATTGTGGTTTAGCTCTTGCACAGCCCAAATATAAATATAAGCACTTAAAACAGTGCTTAAAATCTAGGATTTTATAATAATATTATCTATACTTTTAATTATTTTTATACAATAAAAGTGTTTGTTCAACAAGAATTCATGATACGAGGATTGTAAAATGATCGAGATTCATTTGAACATCACTTAAGGGAGAGGGAGGGGAAGAGGGTGAGGGAGTTAAAAAATAAGGGGTGAAAAGGAAATAGGTACAACAAATGAGAACATGTATACATGGCAGAAACAATTTCTTAACAGGCAAAAACTCTAAAAATTAAAATTTTAAAACCCAGCGATTATCGTAACAGTAGCCAAGTTTCAGTTAGGTCATTATAAGGACTGTTATCCGTCTAACTTTATGATTGCCATTTTGTTTTTTTATTTAAGAATAATACTCTATCGAATGTATTATAATATTTAGAAAATAAGAAATGTAATTTTAAATATTTAAACATACAATCAACTAAGCGCAAATACCAGTAGAAATTGAAAAAAGACAGTCCATAATAAATGTTTAATATTGAAATATGAAAAATGTTGAAAAATTCAATAAATATTTTATATTAATGATTGCCTTTTTATAACTTTGACTAGCGTTACAAAATATATTACCTAACATTTTAAACTTCATTTACAATATATTTTCTTTTCTTTTCAAATATTTTAAATTCTTCAATACATAGCAATGCTTAAGTGATTTAATTTTCAATATGACTTTCATTTAAATAAATTCTGTAATTATTATAAGTAAAATATAGTTCATGCATTTCTTAGCCAAAAACTTCTAACCGAAAAATCTAAAATGATTACAACTTACTACAATCAAAGTATGGCAAGGTTGCTGTTGCCTTATAAATACTTTAAAAGCATTGTCAAATTCTGTTACTTAAAAATTATGTTACAAAACTGCAACATATACAATATTTCATTTCCTGTAAGCAATTATTGTTTCTGGTTTTTACAATAATTTTTTGGAACATATTCGGAGGCTAGTTTAAAGAAGTGTAGTAAATTATTTGGATTCAAAGTAATATATACAGTTAATTTAGGTAATATTTTTAAATATTAAATTAACTAAATCTTTCTAAATATGTGTTTTAAGTCTAGCATAGTCTTTATTAAAATATTTAAAAAATTTAACATAATAATAATACTAGTAGCATGATTCCAAATACTTAACAATGTCAAGTTAAGCAATGATATTTCAATGGTATAAATATTTTTGCATATTTTTTTAGAAACATCATTAACATACGCTGATTGTAAATATAAGTTTAAAAGTCATGGACGAAAGAACCGTGTTTTATGAATTAAGCGAACTGGCTTCATAATATGTACAGCATTTAAGAACCCGAGCATTTAAAAAATCTTGCAGAAATGCATTTATTTACAATCTTACAAATGATATGTTACTATACACATTATCCATAATTTAAATTTTTTTTCTATTTTTCTTCATTTTTACCCCTGCTTAATATTAAAATTAAAAAATACTTTCTCTAGGGTTTTTATTGCGTTAGATTAATTTCTAATTAAATTATAATTAAAAACTATTCTTTGTACTTAAATGCTATAAATTAAATTTCTGGAGAATTCAGCAATTTAACGACTAGATTATAAATGAACATCGAATGAAAACCATTCTTTAAACCTATCTATCAGAATAACAGTCCTTATGAAAATGGCAAACGCTAAAGTCAGCCATGTCTTCTCCAACTTTCAATAATTTTAAAAATTAATATTTTCTTTTAAAATTTACAGAATATGAATAATACGGGTGGTAATATAAGAGAGTATAATCTACAATAATAATTTCATGTGGCAAATCCATATGAGGAATTCAGATCTATTCCCTGACCTATAGTAGCCTATGACTAAAACTTGAATGAAATAGCTGCTCCTAATTATATTATATATTGTTCTATCAATTCAGCAAGTGATTTTTTAAATACTTTTTAAAGATTTCTTCACTTTGAGTTGTTAATATAAATTCAATATATAGTAATATTAATATGAAATGCTAGCAAAGTAACTATGCGGTCACTAATCTTTTCCATTTGTTTTGAATCAAGCGTCAGGCGACTTTTAAACAATTACTAGTACTGTTTCAATCTAAGCTAGCATTAGTATTTCAACCAACCACAACTTCATCTTAAAGCTATACTATTATTGCCTGCCAATTTCAGAAAACACATCAGCCTGGGAAATATTTGTATCATTTTAAGAAAAATAAAAATTGAGTTAATTTAATGGAGTAAATATTATATTAAAACTATTATAACACTTTTATGTTATAGTATGGTCAATTTGGTGTTAGGAACTATTTAAATTGATTACAAAACTAGGGGGAAAAAATCAATTATGTGATAGTTAAACATAGATTTTTTAATTAAAAATGTATGAATAATTTTCTATTTGAAAGCAATCAGTAGCAAGGAATTTTATTAATTATAAATATTTTAAGGTGCACATTTCATTTATAGTTTATAATAGAGGTTTTTGTTATGAATTGTATGAGTATATAAATGTAGTAGCCTATATTTTAATTAATAATGAAGTATATTTCTAGAAAAATGAAAAAGAAATCATTTAGTAAACTGAGTATTTTGTTTGAAGGACTTTTGTAAAAAAAAAGAAAGATTATAGATAGGCTAGAAGTTAAACTTTTGAGACTGTTTTTATAAATGTGAAAATAATTTTTAAATAAGGTACAAATAATTTAGTACAGGACAAGCTGACATAAATTACCAAAATATATATGATACAAGAAGAGAATATATAAGTAATGTAAGGATGTAAAAAGTTGTATCAGTTTAGGGTTCTATATCTAAAAGCAAGATTTAAGATCATAATTTAAAAATTTTATACATAATAATTAACCTTTTAAATTTACTTTTGAAATTGTTAAAAAGGGACATAACTTTTAAATTTTGTATACTTAACTATACTAAAAAAGTTGGTGAAATTGAGTTAAAAAATGACATTAAGATAAATTTTGATGAGAAAGTATCTCAAAGAGCTTGATATTCTCCTAGAGTTTGTGTTTAGTTTTACAAAAACTTAGTATATGTTTTTTGGGTTGTAAATTTTCTCAAATCTGGTGATAAAAAACGCCTAAGATTTTTTGGACTTTGAACAAACCATAGAAGAAGGTGCCCAAAACAGAGAAATAGGAACAATATTTAAGAATTTTTATGCCAAAGCTTCAATCAAAATAATCTAAAACTATATCCCCTCTTCTGCTAAGAATTTAATTTTCATAGAACTAACATTCATAGAACATAGACAAAATTATCTAGCTGGATTAGTGTCAATCTTTGATAAATATGATTTGATCATCATTAACTATTACAAAAACAATGCAACAGTGGCATCAAATAAATAGTAAAATCAAAAAAATAACTGCCCTTTACATCCATACTATAACTAGTCTTACATCTAATATAAGACAAGAGGAAGTATCTCAAAAATTGCCTTCACAGTATAGACAAAATGAAACACAAATTATTGTAGATTTTGACTAAATCTTGTGTTTAATTGAACATGCAGTTCTACTAAGTACCTTCAGTTGATAGTAGGGCTATTTATCATGTACAGACAAAATTGTTGTGTCCTGAGGATGAAAGTTGAACTTATTCCATCCTAAAAGAAAGTATAAATGGAAAGCTCACATCGATGGAGATCTTTATAACGACCTTGCTTGTATAGAAGAAAAAGTCATGATACACACAATTGAGATCAATGGCATAAGAAATAGAAAACATAAGAGATAAGAGTTCTGGGTGTTGAGTGTGGTAGACATTATTCCTGTGAACAGCCTAGGCCTGCTAGAGTATTTTCAACTGAATTAGTTGTACATTTTTCATCAAGATTCTGAGTTAACACCATATGTTTGGACCCCCACTAGATTGAACCTGAAATCTCTGGCATAAGAGGCAAGAGCACTCACCAGTATATTAACCACAGGCTTATTTTAGAAGGTCAAAACTAGGTTCAAGGGCTTCCCATGTACAATTCTATTCTATTGATAACAAAAAGGCAATTTCTCAGTTTATCATATTGCAAGATTAGTAGTAATATCCACAAAATTTCTTGAATTTGAAGGAATAAGAATTCATGTTTTAGGTCATGAGTAAGTAATCTGAAATTAGGGACATATTCAAAAAGAGAGGAGGGATACGACTTACCCTCAAATGTAATAAATTAGAGTATTTTGATAAACATTCTACTAACACAAAAATAATCTACCAAGAAATAACTTATTGTACAAATAAACAATTTAAAAGGTTGAAAATGCAATGAATTGAACAACCCCTCCCTCCTCCAAATGACTGAACACTGCTATGGAGTGAACCAAAACAAAGCAATGTGTGCTATGACATTATTAATTCATGTTGATAATTCAATTTATAGTACTAAAGGAAAATCATAAATTCTTTGAGATATTGCCACATTTGTAATACAAATTTTATTTGACTCTGGCAGTTAAGATAATGTAGGATTGGTGATGTGTTCAATAACCCCATATATGTTAAGTGGAACGTTTAATATAAGTTGAAACCAACAAGTGACTTTTGATCATTATAAGACGAAATTAAAATACAGATTTTAACATAAGTTTCTCATGTGTTAAGTCTGAAAACATTTAGAATTAACTTATAAATGTTGCAAACTAAAACTTCTTTATATATACTAAGTTATAAATATTACTTGAATTTTATTGAAGTGTAATTTACTAAAGGTTGCTAAAAACCATTATATTAATATACATATATAATAATGTGTATACATATTTAATAATTTTAAAGTATTATAATATCAAAGCAGTTGTAGAAACATAACTTCAATTATGATTTAAGCTTTTATGAATTTTCAATAGTCAACTTGATGGGTTTATAGAATTCCCTACCTAGTCCTGTTGTAAACTAACCCCTATTAGTTTAAATGACACTCGCTATGCAGAGATAAATTGTATATTAAATCACTTCAATCGTGTTGTGACTTGGCTCCGAATGGCCACAAAGCTCTGTGAATGTTTAAAAGCCTCCATTCATTATGTTGATATTATTATCTCAATTTCAGCAGGCCTTGTTAATATACTGTGTGAATATTTAGCATAGGAAATATTTAGTACATTTAACCAGATCAAATTTTACTTATGGCTGAAGCTATTAAAACTACAAAATGATATAAAGGCTCAAATAGTTTGTATGTATAAATTTAAATCATAAAAAAACAAATACTATATTTTAAAATAACAAAAACAATTTCTAAACAAAAATATGGTTAAGGAATCGTATCTGTATCATATTCATAGTTAATAAACTTGTTGAAAGATTATAAAAAAAATCATGATTTGTTTCAAATCTGTTGACAATATTTTCCAAACAAACCACAGGAAAATATTCTAGGGACTATAAACAGTGCTCATTTCATGGCTTAGGCTGTAAATTTTATCATATTTGCTCTATATTTAAGTATAAAAATATTATTTATTTTTAAATTATAGGATGCAATATTGTTAAGGTTTGCATTTATTTGTAATAAATGTGTTGCAAAATTAAATATAAATATATTTATAGCAACTACTATTTAATTAATTTTTTATCTTTAATAAATAGTTCAGATTATTGAATTTCCTAATTTAAAAATGAAGACACAATATAATAGTTTGGACCTGTAAACCACCATTCTGGTTTAAATTCATTATTAATGTGTTTTATAATATGTTATAATACATCACAATTGTGATAACATATGTTTTCACAGATATTCACACAGACAATTCCTGAATTTAATCTACAGTTGTTAATTTTAAGTTTTCGGTAAAATTAAGGTAGAATTATTTTAAACCATCAAATGAATTTAAAAGTACACTCTTGAAGTCTGGAAAGAAAAGTTTTTGGATGGTTTCATATAGAACATGCTTCAGAATTAGTTTGAGTACGATCTTCTACCAATCCTAGCATTTATTTATACTTGTCGATGATTTCGGAGTTCCCCATCGTCGAGATCTACTTTAGTACTCTAAATATAAATAATAAGACAATGCTAGATTGGCAGAAGATTGTACTAAAAATAATTTTGTAGATCCTAGCAGATATAATTATTATAATAATTTCAACATGCTTCAGTATTCAATATAAATAATATAAGGAAAGATATTTCCCAGGCTGTATGTTCTAACTATTTAACAACTCAAGGTATAGAATGGAACTGTTCACAAGTGAAATTAGGGTGATTCTATGAAAGATTGATACCAGACTAACAAGCCAGGGATCTAGTAATGCCTACTGATTGTTTCATCGGTTGCATTCTTAATAACGCCTTCTGTTTCATTACAATTTAGCCTACGCTGGTATTTAATTATGAATATAATAATATGAATACAGTCTGCAGCGGAAAAATGTAAAATATCTACTAAATTTCTTCTTTTTTTCCTGTTTATTCAATTGTTGATGAGGAAGCAGTATATCTATACCAGATGGTTATAATATTAGTTTTAAGGAATAGAGAAAAAGTTAGGGTAAAACTTAAATCAGGTTGACTTGATAGATTGAGTTTACCTTTAAGTAAAATTTAGTGAGGAAATGAGGTTAAATCTAAATCTTGCATGTCAAATTTAAAAAATAAAATATATAAATATATATATTTAGTAACATTTAAATTACTAAATTGTGTACTTTACATTTGTATTTACAGTATTTTATTTCATCATATCTATTCCAAACTAAAGACCTTTATTATTTATATTTTATTAGTGGTTTAATGAACTTATTTGTACTAAAAATAAATCTCAATTTAAGTACACAGCCACCAGAAACTTTGTTGAAAATGTAAACAAAACTCAAATTTAAAGTTTGCTAAACATGATGGTTTTTAAAGTTTGCTGAAAGGCTATAAATTGTCTGATTCCAAACTTTTACTATCACTACTACACTATCACTATCATACGTTGAACAATTTAAACCAAAGTTAAGCCAATGTCATTGTTTCAGATACTGTATAAAATAATAATATTCAAGTACAAGTAATCCAAAATTTAAAGCTTGTAGCTTTAGTGAACTACTTTTCTGTAAAAGGATGTGGAATATATTAGTTGTAAGAAAATTAGTTTAAACATCCAGAGATTAGAATAAAAAGACAAATATTCAAATAATAATAATTTTTAAATTTCAATCTCAACAATCATGCTAAGTACACTAAACAATTTTTGTTAGACACTAAACAATTTAGTAAAAAACTGTATTTAAATAGCTTTATTTGAATTAAAGGGATAGTTAACAAATTTTTAACAGACAATTTGTATTAAAAAAAAAATCTATGAGAAAAGTTATGTGATGTTTTTTCTCTAAATATGTATGTAATGATTTAAAAGCTATGAAAATGAAGAAAAAAGGGGTTGCATCAGAATATAGGATATCTATAAATTAGTTTGCAGTCATTTTTTAATGAATTTTGAATGTCTCCTTCCTTTATTTCAATAACTAAAACATATAGCCTATTCTTTGAACTTAGGTCACAACTTTCTTATTTAGTTGTGTCATCTAAAGAGTATATTTGAACTCTTAGAAGAGGAGTCAACACCACGAAAGCTCCCAAAGATTCATTAATGTGAAAAATGATTTACAATATTTCGTTACAAATCGAGTAGTCTTGTCTATTTGTTAGAGGCAATGAACCTAGGTTTTTAAATCCTACATCATATAAATACCATGTCATTCATTTTTTGTGTATATACTTAATATTGAAATATCATTGAAATTTCTGTTTTCTGTTTCATATTCTATTTTGTTTTAATTAAAGACACAGACTGGATGTTGGTACTATAACTAAATTCTTCGCTTAGGTCTAAAATCAGATAAAATTAAAAAGTTCGGGACTATTTATTTTTTTACTAGTGTTATAAGCTTTTATAAAACAATATTTTGTATCATATATTAGGACCATGCATCCGCGAAGGAAAAAAAATTGTACACCATGATAAATGAAATAATACCAATTTTTAAGTAGCAATACTTTTTTGATAATTATATTTAACTACTAAAAATGAAAGATTAATGTTTTTCCATACTAGCAACTTTCCAATAACAACATAGAAAGAGGTAAAGGAAAGAGGTAGATAGTAACCTTATTGTTGAATGTCATGGATATAATTAGTACCAGGGAGATGTTATACATGAGTAGATGAATCAGCCAAAAAGGTGATACTCTAATAAAATGAAAAACAAAGAAGTCAACAGCTGTTTGGATAACAAAAAAGTATTTCTTTCTCTTCTTATCAAGGAATCATTGGTGTTCCTGTCTCTCACCCACTCTGTAAATACTTCTCTGATTAGTCACAAAATTGTTGAAGTTATTTAATAGTTTTTTTTTTGTTTTTATAAAGACACTGTTGTACAGCATTAAATATTAATAACTCAGATATAAACAAAAAAACATGAATAGCATAACACAACAAATTGCTATAATTTAAAAAACCTCAACTTTCCTGTAGGCTTCTACTGTTTTAGTTGACACAAAATTTTTACACATACATGTGCATATTTTACACATCAACATAAAAAAGTTATCATCAACTGTAATGTTACCTTTAAGTAAAGTTATAGCAAACTTTCCTACTTTTGCCTACAGGAAAGTTAACGTTTTTAAAGACAATTTAAATATTTAGTAATTTGTTGAGTTATGTATATTTCTATATTTTGTGTACATGCACAAGTTCTGTACTTTGAAAACTATCTGCAATGTTCTTACATAAAGAATTGAAGAAACGTGATAATTTTGCATAATGAATCACAACATTCAGACTTTCAGAGTAACCCCTAAATTCCCTATAACACCTATTTTGCATAAAGCATTGCAGCATTCAGACTTTTAGAGTAACCTCTAAATGGGATTTACACCTAAAATGAAGAGATGAACTTTGTTTTATGGTTTGATGGTTTGATGGTTTGATGGTTTGTTGGAAAGTCACTTGTATGAAATAATGCTAATCTCTTTAACTGTCTGTGAAAGTATAATATTACGAGTTTTTTTTTCAAATTAGTTTTTGTGACAAGGTATCACAATACAGTTAAAAAAAAATTCAAATGGATAATAAACAATCACATAATATTATTTCCACTATACTTATTAGTTATAAAATTTTAGATCTGTCAGAAAAAAATTAAAATTTGATAGATTCTGGAAATATTATTTTTTTACAACGCATTGTAACAAAACTGCGAAGGAAGTCGGAACTATAAGCAATATGTATGTAGAAATAAAACAGCTGTAAAATGAATGAATCATTTTCAGATAATTGGTACACAAAATGTAATTTAAGAATAATAGGCACTGTCATAAGAGATCATTTAAGTAATAAGTCAAGATTTGAATATGACTTTACAACAATACAATTGCAGCTTATTCGTCAAAGTACTAAACAAAATTTAACCACTATACAAAGTATTCAGTTATTTAGAGCTTAAATGTTTAGTTATTTGCAAAAGTCTGAGATTTATTTCTAAGTTTTAATTATAAATGAACTGAGCAATTTAATGGTTATGGCAAAAGAATTTAATATGGTTTTATATTACATATTATTCGTGTGTAATTATTATCGCAAATGATTAAATTCATTGAAGATAAAAACGTTTGTCAAACTAAAAATATAATAATGAATTAAACTTACCATTAATTATATAGAATGTTCCAAAATTGGTGGTTCCATTTAGAACTATAATAAAAATAATTTCTATATACTTTTTAAATTTTTTATAAATTATTCATAAATTTGAATAAATTCCAAAATTTACTAAACTATTAGCTGGATTTTCTGAAAGAAAATAAAGAAAAATATATATGAAAGTAAAAATTAATAAATAGTTTTTGCTGCAATAGTAAAAAATTAAAGTAAAACATTTAGTTTTCATTTTTAAAACTTCAAAAAATCTTTACAACTTCTTTCTAAAAGCCTCAACATCTAAAATAGGTTACTGTCAATCTATGTAATTACTGTATTGGCCTACTAATGATTTATATTTCATCAGGAAATTATAATTTTTATGATTTACAAAAGAAGTATAAAAATACTAGCTTAAAAAAAAAAAAATTCTAATTATAAATTAATCAAAAGTGTTTAGTTGGCAAATGATTTCAATTTTAGTTGGTTTGATGTTAAATTTTTTTTTTAGATGGTTCATCTATTGAAAAATCAAGTTTATTCTTGAAAATGGCTGTGAAAAGTCAACACCATTAATGAATGAAATTTTCATAGTGACTTATAAGTTATTGTTATGTCTTTCTTATGCTTAAAACATTTGACTTCTACAAAGTAATTTTGTCGGAGTTAAATACAAAAGGAGTGAGTCAAGTTTATCATTATATTTTTACAGTACAGTGTCTTGTATTATATGTGTAAAAACTAAAATCACCTTTGGAAATACATCATACAGTAATGCACATTGAATCAAATATTAAATAATTTAAATTCTATTGAATTGTTTTTCAAAGTATATTATTTTTTGTGTATATCACATATTATGCTGTGTCGGTCTTTTTTAATACTTAACAATGGTTCAGAGGATTGAAATTAAATGTTTTGATACATTTTTCGTCTAAAAATAGGTATTTCAGCAATTTTGTATTTTAGTTATGTGTTACACCTTACAAAAAATGTAACAATAAAAAATAAAAAAATTAATTACTAGTTTATACAATGGTAAAGATTCTTGGATCAGCTTATATATATAAGTTTACTCTATGAATATAGGCTACTGGATACAACTCAATGGGATAAGTCAACCTGATTAGTTTCGGAACAATGAGTGGGGGGAAACCCAACCATCCTCGCAGTGGGGGACACTAGCTTAATAATTAATATAAAAATTCAAAGTCTATTATAAAAAACGGTCACTTTTTTTGGCAAGACCAATAATAATTAATAATATTATTGAGTTATATAGTAATACGTAATTATTATTATTTTTATTATTATTAAAAGTCAGTCGTTTTACTGTAGTGGTAATTAAATTGATGTCAACTGATCACAACTGAAGACTTGCTGGAGTATCGTATCTGAACACTCACATATACACGTATACGCAGAGTTCTGACATGACAGAAAGCACCATTGTGTGTGTAAGATGTGCATTCTGCTGCGGCTATAGGCCGGCTTCGCGTACTGAAAAATAGAAACAAAATTATTAATACACAAAAATATAATGTTATTAGTTATAAACATTCATTGTCACTTTTTGTAATAATACAAATAGAAACAGTAGACATAATTAGATGGTGTGTGCAGGCAAGCGATATTTTTGGTTAGCAAGATATATATTTTTTGTAGCTATTCAAAACTACAACTCATTCCGATTTCAAGTGGCTATAAAAAGGTTCATATGTCATTAAGTGTTATTAGCAAAACTAGTCAAATCAACCATAAACTATTTCTTTCACAAAATAAATTGACAAAGAATATAATATCTTTTATTGCTTCTCTGACTTAGGCGAAAGAAGAAATGTTGAAATACACTAATCCATATATATATATATATATATATATATATATATATATACATTAGTGTATTTCTGGTCATAGTAAGGACAATTTTTATAATATATTATAATGTATAATAAGATAAAAAAGTTCTTTAAACATTTTTAGTCTTTTAGTGATTAGAGACTGTAGCCAGATATTTTATTCCTTGATATTATTGCTGGCCAATAACTGATTCTTTTGGTTGTCAGTTACAAAAAAACAGACAAAAAAATCATACATAAAGAGACACATTTATGAGTATTTAAATTACATGCTTTTGTCAGCGACTTCATCTCAATTGAACTTGGAACATATTACTTGTCTATTATATTTTGTGTTATTTTATTGCAAATGAAGAAACATGCTTCAATTCCATATGAATTAATTTTAATAATAATTTATTAAATTTTACCATACATTTCAATCTTAAATAACTGATCAATATAGAATAAATAACTCTGTCAGCTTCATCTTACATTTTAATATATATATATATATATATATATATATATATATATATATATATATATATATATATATATATATATACATTTAAAATTTACAACAGCTATATAATATGTAAGTTTTCAATAAAACAATAAGCCACATAATATCCTTAAAATAAACAACAATAAAATTGACATAAAATGTTGAGATTGCTTTTGTTTGTAATTTCATCTTTGTGGAATTTAGAACACATGATCTATTAATTATAGAAACATAATGCCTCAGAATATGTTACTAATACATCATACTTCCAATATGTAGCTTTTGATATGTAACAGATGTTTTATATCACATTTAAGGATAAAGTTTAAGAGATAGGCTGTGATTTTGTATGGGTGTTTTAATAACTATACTCACAGATTTAAAGTCAAGAGACAGTCCAAATTGTTGTTATTGTAGACTTGTTGATTCTGCGGAGCACAATTTGTTCATTTGCCGTACGTGAAAAATATTTAGAGACGAAATGAATGCACTATAGGACCACGCTGGGTGCTACTATTATTATAAATAAAATGTTAGAAAGTATTAATATATGACAAATAATAGTGACATAGATAAAGGTGCAAAAGGGCATGGATGAAAGAGAAGATCAAAGAACCAATTCCATAACATAAAGCTTACACAATCACTAACTTGATATGATCGTTCGTAGTTCTAAGTTAGGGATGAAGTTGAGGAGGCGTTTTAGCTGTTAAGAGTCCTCTGAACTGTAGGTTGCCTACAAGGATTTTTCCTCTTTTCAAAAAAAGTTTTGAATTTGTAAATATTAAATCTAAACTTCATAACAGTTTATTGCTTGGGTTCATTGCCAACACAACATGCAAAATAATCAAAATTTAGTATTTGTACAGGCAACATACAGAGAGGAAATTTATTGACACGATTTTACAAAAACATTTGCTTCCCCACTATTTCTATACTATAATAATATAACCTTTGGAAGAAATGAGCTTTTCAATGATGAACTCATTTTCGAAATTGGTAAGATAGATTCCAAGATCACCTCTTATAAACGTAAAAATATTTTTATTGTCTAATATTAATTTACATTTAATTTTACTGTAGAATTTTATAAATCTCCCACGACTAATTATTTATTGAGTAATAAAAATATTAAAATTGTTTGGAAAGGAAGTAGCAGAAAAAATAACATGGTATCGAACTCATTGAACTTGGTGAATTGAGTTGTTAAAGCTATATTATAAGTTTGAGATATTATATTAACTTATATATAAATATTTTATTACTTAGTGTATGAATAAGTACAAAATGGTTGCAGATGACTTTTATATTTGTCTAATGTAAGAGAGTAAAGGTTTTAACACAAGAAAAACTTTAGCATTGCAAAGCCAACCCTGGTTGGCTGAGAGATAGAAAAAAAGATTCAAACATCATGGCTTTCAGCTTGATTGGAAAGGATCTACAAGTGGATGCTGGTATTTGATAGTTATATGAAATAGTACAAAATTAACTTTATGCTACAAGTTATACTATAACTGTGTATTTCTTTAGCCTATCTGATACAGGCGAACATCTACTAAAAAGAATCCAGATTGATACTTAATGACATGACTCTCAGATTCCATTACTGTAACTGTCAATTAGAATAATTTTGAAAGGCACTATTCTTCAGCTATGAAAGTATGTGTATATAAAGTTTGAGGTTTGTCTTGGAAGAAATGGCAATATCTTGTAAATGGCTAGTAGTCTACCTTGTAAGGCTGTTGATCCATTAAATGGAGAAATTCTGCAATCACTCACATGGATTGAATACTGCGTGACAACAACAGTCATTTTGTTGCTGATTAAAGCGTCATGCACACTAATTCAACCATCATCTAGTAATTAAAAGGCAATTACCAGCACCAATCACTGAGAATAACCACTTTTAACAATTGGTCGTGATTACTAAAAATCCCTTATGTGTGTATAAAATAAATGAAGCACAAACAATGAAATATATCTAGTAGAATAAAACAATCAAGGTTTCATTTTAAAATTTAGATAATTCTTACAGTACAAAGTTTTTTAATATAAAAAAATATTTTTTTTAGATAAATTTATTTGAATGAAACAAAATTTGATAAATTCAGATTTCAATACTGGCATCAAGAAGTTATTTTGTATTGTTATTGATGGTCCCTGAATTACACGATCTTTGCAATGAAAGGTAACATTACATTTATTTGGTTCCATTATTAGGTTTATTTTAAGGCCAAGATTAGTCCAAGTTAGAACCAAATAGAAGAAAAACATAGAATTTTATTTGTTTTGTATGTTGTACTAGGTATACCTGGTTTGTGTGGAATAAAAGATAACACATGAGCAGATATGTTGCAAAAAGAATGGTACAAACATGAGCTAATAGTCACAGAAATTAAAACGTGGTATTTATTTCTAGTAGAAATTTAGGTAGCTCTAAATTATGAGTTGCTTCATTTTTGTTTTAACATTTGTGTTGTGAGGTATAGGTTGGTTATCTGTCTGTACTTGATACTCTAAACTAGTACATATTCAAAGTGTACAGCTAAATTTTGTATTACTTTAATGATAGTACTTTTGTATTACCAGATATGAGAGTTCACTTGTAGCTTGAGTGAGTTACACTGAATGTCAAGACAATGGTACCTGGTTCCCCACATTCGACACTAGCTTTGCATTGCTAAAGTGATACCCTAAGCTAGTATGTGAAACTGTACTATGGTTTTGTATGAACCATTTTTTCCTTAGTTGGGTTTGACATTGCCAAGGGATATTGGAGTTGACACACTTTCATCGTTTTGTAAGATGATACGATGGTAAAACAGTTTTGTTTCTAAATGTATTATGTACTACTTTATTTTGCTCACTATCTTACCTCATTTAAACATATTCCATAAATTGTTAATCAACACAACACATTGATAGTATAACAACATACATCATATACATGAACCATTTGTAAATATAAATTTTTGACATAAAAATGAGATAAATAGTGTAAATATTCATAAGTAACACCATAGTTTGGACTAATGAACCACCAAAACCTATGTAAGTCAAGCCGAGTAGGTGGTGTTATATTTTTGTGTTTTACCTACTCCACTGTCCTAATAATGGCTTTTAAAAAAAAGATGCTAAAAGGTTCAAGTAATTGTATCATTTTCCAGCCAGTGGTCAGTATTATGTTGTATCGGACAAATCCTGCCACAATCCATTTATATTCTTTATGAATTTAAAATGTACATTCTTAGCAAAAGTTAAGTTTTAAACTAGAAAATGATTTAAACTGAAATTGAATGAAATATGATTTATTTTTAATTTAAGTTATGAATTAATTATGTATTGATAATTTTCGTTTTGGTATTGCAACTGTAAATCAAATGTGGCAAACTGTCAGTACGAGTCCTGAAACTGTTTGATTAGTTCTGAAAACTTAAATAAAGTTATTTACTATAAGTTATTTGGAATTTATATTAACCTACTAAAATAAAGAATTAATTTGTGAAATAGCTTCAACTTTAGAGTTCTATTAGTTTAGTTATAATGTACAGCATAATTTATTGATTGGAAAAACCCAGATGGAGAAGATTACATTCATATTTGGATTTCTGTACCATATTAACACCTTAGATGACTAACCAATCAAGTACGTACTTGATGAAAGTATAAACGTGGAAAGAGCGTTGACTTATAATGAATCTAAGGATATTGCTGCTACCAAGAAGTGTAGTGAAGTACAATCTGTTTCAAGACGAGTTGCTACAAAATCAACACCAAAGGTTCTTCTTGACATTGCTTGCAAGTTTAACTTATAAAAAAGCTAACATAATTTGTTTATTGCTCTAAGGGTGCCGGTATCATTAGCTGATGGAGAGAGAAGTTTATCGAAGCTTTAGTTGATCAAGACATACCTCAAGTCGTATATGACACACAAACGACTGTTGAGAATGGTAACTATATCAGTTGAAGAGGAACAAACAGCACAATACTGTATTTGCAGGAGAAAAACTCGCTCTACCTATTTATATACTTAAGTTATTTAAATTTATGTTTTGTTTATAGATTTACAAAAAAGAAAATAATAAGTTAGTGCATAAAACCAAGCTTCCCCACCCCCATCCTTTCCTCTTACATAATGTTGTACAATGATTTACAACTCCTAACTATCCTTTAATTAACATCAATGCTTGTCAAGATAAAATATCACCTTTTAAGTAATAATAAAATGGTTGTTTGTATTACATTTGCTTAAGTTATAAATTTGCTTAGAAAAAACACATGAAGACTGATGGACAGAAAATAAAACAGTACAGGAATTGTTTTATTTATTTTGATGATCTGTACCAATTCCTGAAATATTACGTATCCATAATGGACTTACCCTATATATTTGTATTACATAAAATTTTAATTTGGTTAGATGATATACTTCTTTCTATAAATCAATGATGAATATAAAATAAAAACTACATGTTTTTACTAAATTATATTCACATCTCTAATGAAGGGTGTGTAGCCTACTTGCTGCCTACATAACTGGGACATGCACCAGTGGTTGGAGGGGGGGGCAGACTCCTCCTCCTTCAGTCCCCATACTGTTTGTTTGATTGTTGTAGTCCTACAAACTCATATATAACTGGACATCTTTTAATTTTTGAGTTTGATTTTAAAAATGACTAGAAACAAAAAGTTTCTTTTTAAACTTTGAGTGTTATAGTCTATACAAATTTTAAAAAGTGGGAACATAGTTGAGTTTTACCTCTAAATTGATATTACCACATTTTCACATTTTTAAAGTGTTTTATTTATGACTCCTTTATATACTTCAAAATGAAGTACTTGAAACTTTTCGTTAAAAAAGAAAGTTTTAACTTCCAATTACTTTATTGCAATGTGTGTTTCATTACAGAATAATATTCTTGGCATTATAACTCCAATAATTCTACTTCTGTTTTTTTGTGGGGTTTCCCCTTGAATTGGAAATGTGTTGTTTACAAAAAATATGCTATAAATATAATATTATTATAAGTTTTTTAAGAAAATTAAGGTTTTCAATGTTTACATGTCATTCTCTCCAAGATCATTTTGGAATAGATAATCCAATACTGTTATACATTTTATATTTCTCTATTAATTCACCAAGTATTTACTGATTATGTTATGAAGTTATGATTATGTTACTTAAAAATGAAGTTGTAAATTCCATGACTGAATACTTCCAAAATAGTTTCCTTGTAATATATCCTTTAAAATCTTTTAATAGATCCAAATTTACTTAAAAGGAACTATTTATAATAGTAGAGGAAGCGTAGGCAGACATATTAAAATCCTTTACTACGTCTTTACAGAGAATTAAAAAAAAAGTGTTTCCAACAATGAAATTATAGATTATGGATGGAGGTCCGCTAGGAGCATATTTACCTTGAATGTAAATAACTCATTTAGTAATTACTGGTATGAGCTCAGTAAATTAACATTACTTTTTGAATCCCTTTTATAAGTTTGTTATGTATCCCTTTAATCTTCTATATATGTTTTAAAGCTAGGTAAAATATTGACCAATCAAACATTTGTCACCACAATATGGCTGAGGATGTAATAAGGTGTTCAAATTTTGCAACAGCAATCTCCTTTTTATTTTCTGACATTTATATAATATAGAAAAACTTATGTGTAGGTGAAAAAAGTTTGAAGGGGTTTCCTTGAGCCCAAACAAGTAGCTTATTGGAATGATGACTGTCAGTTTTTTGTCATTTAACATTTTTATTTTATGTCTATTTGGTTAATGAAGGGGGAGTAGGTAATATATGGAAAAAAACAACAGCATCAACCGGATTCGAATCTGTGGTGGTTTACTAGTACAACTGTACAAACTACTGCAAGATAAATACCCTCTGCCTACTGAGTAATACAACTTCCCCATTCCTATTATTATGGTCATAGGTCATCTGTATTTTATGCAATATTCTATAGGCCAAATGGATAGACAATTTTAAACATTGAACAGTAACATTAAACAAACGATTATTGTCTGTTTTAACTATTTGTGGAAAAATTTTTGTTCATTTTGTATAACTCAAAATTTGGGGTATCCTAAAAAAATTTCAATTTGATCTAAATGACCTAATACGATTTAGATTAAACTTTTCTCAAATTTAAGAAAAACTTAACTGTTGGTAGCCATCTCTCCATAAGAATAAATTTGCAGTTAGCTTAAAAAGTTGAATAGTTTGATAGATAAATGTAAATACAATAGATATAACAGCCTGTGTAGAGCTTAGGCCTAATAGATGGTTTTTCAGTTGGATAATGTGTGGTTAGCACCAGAGTTTGCTACCATTTGTAGCTTCCCAATTAACATCTTGATTATGCTGGATCAACACCTTAAATGTCTGAGCCCTCGATGAGATTGAACCTGGAATCTTTCACTCTTGAAGGAATAGTGCTAACACTAGATCAACTGGGGTCTGTATAACTGAAACTAACTTGTCAAAAAGAACGGTATATAAAAGAAAATTATGGGTTGGGAATAAATTAGAAACATTAAAATGAACCTAGGCTGCTGTAGGTCATAAATTAAACTTCTTTATTTCAACAAATTTGACTAATAGCTTTTGATAATTTTTATGTATTTGACCTTTTTAGGCAGCATCCATATACTTTAACGAAAAGCATTAGCTACCAAACTGACACATTTTGGGGATTTCTGATTTGGTTTGTATGTGGGTGATTGAGAGAGTTTATCCCTTTCTTTATAGGAGGGAATAATCTCAAAGAAGCTTACTGGTCTCATGCTTGTCAACTGTAGGCTTATTTTGCCTCTACTTAAGCATAACACCTTAGATCAATTCCAGTGCTTTTGATCAGTTCCTAAATCATGTCCAAGATGTTAGTGTCTATAACGTCTTCAGTTTACTGAGCTCCAAAAATCCTACTTCTCTTATGAGATAGTGCAATGTTTGTGCACCATTTATGGTAAGGTTTGGAGTAATCCCATCTTTCTTTGATCAGCACAGTAGTGTTTTTATCTGTGATACTATGTGTTAGGTCCATTATAATGTTAATATACGAAACTGATAAAAGTGCTATGTGTTTATATTCATAATTATATTCAGATTACAAAGTAATACAATCATGTTGGTGAACTCTTAACTCCCTCTTATGAAGGTTAATTTTGGAGATGTGGTTAGTTCTGCTCCTTCCTTCAGAAGTCATTACATATAAACCGTTCCTAGAAATGTTCATCTTTTTCCTGACAGCTATTTACTTTTTTGTTAGATGCTTTTGCATTATAGGACTCATTAGTGACTTTCTTCAATTCACTAGGATATATATATATATATATATATATATATATATATAGATTTATATTTTGAAATTTTAATCATGTGTGGTATTGGTTGTATTTTGCATTGGTTAAACATCTTTGATATTGTATGCCAACTCCTATTTGTGCAGATGTTGTGGATTAATTAAGCATCGACTGACTACTTATCTGTCAAAGTACTTTACAAATTCACTTTTGTAAAGTTCCAATTTGACTCTCTACATTGATTGCTTTTCTTTTATACTCCTTTGTTTATGATGTCGATTGTTGTGTCTGATGATCTTAAACCATGCTGATTCAATTATGTCTAAACTTGTCCAATACTTGGCTCTGCTTAAGTCTAGTTTAGTGTTGAAGTTTTGTATATATCACGTTGACTGTGGCTGGTACCTTAAAATAACATGCTCAGTAGCTAATAATATTTTTGGTCAAAACTTACCAAATAGTATTATAATCCATGGTAAATGTCTTTTCTGAGTTCAGATACATGTAAAAGTGACGTCACTATACCCGGTTAGAAATTGTATTGCCCGATTTCATGCGATGACTACACCAACTGGTATTGTAAATCTGGTCTTATCACTTATCACTTCAACTAAAAATAGATACTTTATTGTTAATTTATGGTTATAAGATATATTTACACTATTTACAACCCTACCAACCACCAATTCCTTCCATTTTACAACCTTTTTTGGAAGTTATCAAAACATCTTACTGGGCAGAATGCAGTATTCCAAGGACAGGCAGAACATACATAAATTGTCCTCTTCTGTTACTCTTTTTCAGCACAAAACTTACAACACTTTCTGGCTCATGTTTTTCTGACACCACTAGTATTTATAAGTTTGGTAGGATGTTTTTTGGAGGTGTTCGCAAAGGGAGTTAAGGTTTGCGTGGCAACAATGATCCAATGAGTACATTTCGAAACTCATATAACACTGTTTTTTTTATCTGTTGGTTTTGTATATTATAAAGCGCCAACGAGTTTACAATCACCATTTGTACCATAAGCATAAACATTTTTTGTACTATTTGATACTTTTGTGGTCACAGGAATAATATGACAACATTTGGTCTCCATGATCTACACTCATCATATTGATTGATAGGTAGGAGATTTTGCTTCTCTTGTTTTTATTTGTTAATGACTGTGACTGGGTCATTTTAAAACTCAGAAGATATATACAAGACATATCTCTTGTTCCTCCAACGTCCAACCATCACGCCTTCAGAGTATTGGGGTTTTGGTTCCCCTTTCACAAGGTTTGCTGTGGTGACTTCAACACAGTTATGTTGTCTGTCTGCACACAGTGTGCCTGTAACATATGTGTTATGGGCTAAAAGTTTGCAGGTTAGGGTAATGCCATTATAAAAGTTGTCTATGAAATGGAATGCCCTTTATGAAGTAGATTTATCATCAAATCCATGACAACTTTTGAAGAACGTCCCTATCCTCCAAGGACTACGTTTTTCCTTCCATAAATAATGAATCATAGACACAAGCCCTCAGGCTCATTGAAAGTATACACCTTGATCCCGTATTTGTGCTGCTTTCTTTTTATGTACTGCTGAAATTGGAGTTGGCCTCTTCACAATACCAGCCCTTTACCAAGTAAAAAGTTCCTTAGTTATTAGTTGTCATTTTAGTGTTGAAATAATCAACCAGATACTACACTTATGGAGACGATCAGCATAGGGATGATTGGGTTTTGAGAAATGAATACATCTCATGAAATTAAGAATCGATCACGATTCATCTACTGCCTAAATATGGAAATGTTGTACAGTCTGTCCGTTTTCCAGTAATTTTGATATCCATTTAGTCATATAGATCCCATATGTAACAGCAACCCCCAAAAAACTTCGAATTATGGTACAGTTAAGTTCTGAAAGTTAATTATTCTAGAGCCGAGTTGAGTTGGTAGGCCACATAAAACATCCATTGCATAATCACTAGTAAATTTGCAGATATATTCTAGAAATATATCATCCAGTAAATGGAAAAACCAGTCAACTGGCTTGTTACTCCCTAGAATGGGTTGGGGTACTTTGTTATCGTCAGTAAAAGGAATATGTTTTAGGCCAGAAGTGGTATTAGATCAAATAGAATTCAAATGTATGTCTCCATAGTCGCTTTCCTCACTACTCTCACCTGACACATAAGAGCAGTTGTCACCTAATTCTTCAAGTTCATTGTCACTCACCCCTGTAGCAGCCATAACTGATTGAAAATTAACCTTATAATAACTACAAACACTAAACCTAAGCAACACTTACAGTACACAAAATATTATTTTATCAGTTTCCATCAAATAATAAATAATATAGCACACAGAAACAAAAAATTGTGGTAAGTTGAAACTGACTGCATAAAAAGTGACAACAAGTCGGACACAACAAACAAACAGCAACAAGTCTACCTTCGTCAAGAACTGAAAGCTCAACCAATGTATTATAGAGTGGTATGTTTTCGTGTCGGCCGTTTGGAGTGTGAGACATGTTTGGTACAAGTTTGCTATATTGAAATGGCATCAACTGATGTGCAGGTAGGCTAAGGCTGATTGTGAAAGCTTTTTTCCTTTTCAAACGCAGCTCTTACTGTTTGCAATTGTTCTATTCATTATTACTTGTGGAACATTCAAAACCAAGAGCTAATGAAGCACTTATATTTCCACACTACACATTCAAACATTTTGTTATTGTGGAAATTTGAGTGCTTCATTGACTATTCAACTGTTATATTGTTAATCTCGTGTTTAACCACTATCTTGGATTGGAGCCTAGGTTGAATTTCGGTTCCCACCATTCTGTTTATTTTTAGTTGACCATTGACTGGTGTCAATGTATAGGTATCATTGGACTGGTGATTACATTTCAAAATTTTGAATTGTCCTTTAAACATAAGAGGGCCACAGGTATAAAAACATCCCTAGTAAAATTTTTAATCATAAATATTAATTATTGTTGTACCAGCCGGTTGTTAGGAGGAATCAAGGAGGATCACATAACTTATGATGTGGAGGCAAGGTGTTAAGGATACCATTCGGAGCAAGCGACTCCGGGAAGAGGGCATATTGAACAGACATGGATGGAGTTATGAATGTGGAAGGTGGTGTTTGCTGTAGGAATAGCACTAAAAGTAGAAGAAGAAAGAAAGATAAATATTGAATGAATTGTAAGAGTTTTGATATCATAAATTTGAAAATATTTAAAAAGGGTATGCACATATTTTAGTTCTCTCATACATTTTTGGCCATTATCTGAGGACTACAGATTAAATAAAATTCCCCAACAATTAGTTTCTTTTTAATAGACCTTTAGAAAGAAGTATCACTCAAGTGGTGTTTGCATTTGAATGTTGGTTAGCCTGAACTCTCAACCACAAGGTGCAGATATTGACAACTCTTAGTATTCTTTCTCTCATTACAAATATTGAATGTATTTAAAAAGATTTCTCATATTGGAAAATGTTTTAAAAAAATGTGCACACATTTTAGTTTTTTTATGAAAATTTTAGTTTTTTTAATGAAAATTTTAGTTTTTAGCCGTTGTCTTGGATTGTGACCATAGATTAAAATTCTTTTATAACCAATTAGTTTATTTCTAATAGATTCTTAAAATGACTTATCACTCTATTGGTGTTATATTCTATGTTGAGGAAACCCAAACTCCCTATAATGGCGAGGGGGGGGGCACATAATATTTGAAGAGAAGTGTAGCATATATTTCATTCATTTATACATTTTGACCTCCATCTTAGATTGGGAGCACAGGTTGAAATTTGGATCTCATAAATTAGCTTCTTTTTAATAAACCTTTAAATTGAGTTATCATTCAAGCTGTACTTAGAAAATCTTTGGCTAGTCTCCACCACTCCGTCACAATTTGAGCACAGATACTGAACTACTGTTATTCTTCTAGCCCCTCATCACAAAAATTAGGTATCATTAGAGCTGTACTTATACGAATTTTGGCTAGTCTTCACCAATCTGTCACAATTTGAGCACATATACTGAACTACTCTTATTCTTCTAGTCCCTCATCACAAATAGTGAGTGCACAAATGCCGTTAGCAGAATTGAGGTGGTAAAACTTTACTTCACTCAGCTTCAATTTTGTGTCGAGTTTTATTATCATTTATATTAATAGAAAACTACGTTTTTAATAAAAATATTTTTTTGGAGGAACTAATTTTAAGATTAATTGTGTACACGAGAAACGGAACATAAAACTGGGTCTAGTTGTTAGACACAATAATAATAGAAAGAGATGTATACCTGCCTATCCAGGCGGAAGCTTTGGCACGGCTGACTGCTTTAAATCGATATCTAGGGCTGTTTTCAAATCAGCCCACTTCATACCCCCAATTCTTCTCTACTTTGTCCCAAATTTTATGTTACCTTCCGGGTTCGTATTTTGGTAACTATATTATAGGGAATACAAAATAGGCAATGCTTTCTTAAAATTCACTGAATGTTGATATTTTTTAGTATGTATTAAAATTGTTTACAGCCATTATGCCATAGTAACAATAATCTCTGATAATAAGTGATACCTGTATAATACAATTCAGTGAAATCGGTCAGTATAAACTGTACTTCAGTACGTAGACGAATATGGGACACCAACTGACAGTGGATATTAAAAAAAATTTTTTGGAACTCGGAAAACTTCAACACGGATACTTCCGTCAAAAACTTAGAATTTAATTTTTCAAAGAAAATATAGTTTTCTCTATACTACGGGTGCAATTTAAACACAAGATTTCAGTACAGAAATTGACTCAAGTGCTCATTTTATGAATCCAAACAAATAAAACTGAACAAACACCAAGTTCCATCAACTTTTTGAGATTCAGTTGTCCGAAAATCGGTTTAAAATCGGAAATATAGAGATCACGTCCGCATGGTTTTTCTGTCTATCTAACTCCGATAGCATTGGGTTTTCTTAACGACTTTTGGAACAAAGTGTTTTAAACTATTTGTTTCTAGTTTAATTCATCAAAATTGGTGCCAAACTGAGGGTATTTTCCTCCACTTTAAGTAAAAACCGAAATAAATTGATCAAAATCGGTTTTATAGTATGTAGGACGTAGCCCTTTTTAGCACAAATATATTAGTCATTTAAATAATAGTTCTAGATATTATTAATATCTCTCTACAAGAAGAAGAAGAAGAAGAAGAAGAAGAAGAAAATATAATAACAATAAAAATACATTGTTCGGAAGCTTATGAAAACACACATAATCTATCAAATAAACTAACCGATTTCCATAAAATTAATGAAATATGAAGATGAACTTAATATGTCAAATAACAAGTAAAAAATAAATAAAGAAAACTGCGATAAAGTAATTTGAATAACTAAAAAAATTTGCCACCATTAAACATTTTGTTTATTACTTCACTTTTTGATAGTTACAATAAACACATATTGATATTTGGTAATGCTTCTAACTTTGTTATGGGTTCAAAAAGACGAATAAATAATCTGCAATTAGACAGAATAAACTTTCTTAAAAAAAAAATAGAAACTTTTTGACTGATTAAAAATGTTATGTGTATAGATTCGTAAACTATTAAACAAAGAGGTTAAGAGAAATCCCCACATCAACTTTTACTATCTATACACAAAAATAATGTACAGTGTTTCTTCTTACAATTAGGAAAATATACATATATAAGGTATACGTTAAATAAGAAATTTTAATGCGCTGACAGGTTTATTGCAAGTACCATTTGGGATTATTTTGGTATAACGAAATAAGATATTCATAATAATTTAAAATTTATTTAATCATGGTTTAATTTAAAGGTTTATGCTCTTAATGTTAAGCTTTTTTGTTGTTTTTACCTATGAATAATACGAGCTAAGCAATAAGTAGCCTAATGCGCAATAAAGATAAAATATCTTTACGGTCTAGGAAATATCCATTAGGGAATAAAACTGATCTAAGTTTAAACAACGTAGAATAAAGGTAAAATTTATCTATTAGTGAACCTCTAGTACAGATTTTTAACTAACCCTCGATATCATCATTGTCCAGTGATTCTAAGATTGGAATTTTACGTATAGAATATTAACTAACACTCAAAACATAAAATAAATCCAAATTCTCACAAATTTGGTATGTAGCTGTATTTTATAAACCTGTGGACAAGTTAGTTAACAATAGCGTCATCATGATACTTACCCAGCCCAATCATACTCGCACAAAAGTTGGTTTCTTGGACCTTGTATGAAATGTTAGGGGTCTTATTCATAAAGTAAGTTTGTTTAAAATAATTAATAGGGTTTCTGAACCTAGTATTTGTAAATCAATACTTTCTTGACGTCGGCTAGACCCTAACGGACTTAAAGGTGTATTTATATATTAAGAAGGTTTCCACTCGCTTCGCTCAGTCCTAGAAGCTGTGAAGGGGCCTCCACTCGCTACGCTCGTTTCAGTGATTAGGATCTGTCTGATTTCATAACTATACAAATATTACATTTATTGAGAGTTCAGGGTTCGAAATTACATTTTTGACAATATCTTGCCTCTTTGTCATCGTAGAAGGTGGGATTGATACAAAAACAGAGTTCGATATTTTTATCGATAACCAAACCTACCCTTATACTTCGTATATTGGATGAGTAAAACCGATAATTTCCCACACGAACCTTGCACAACGTTCCACGATAGCTAATATTTTGTAGTTTTTAAAACTTCATCAAATGATTCAAAAATTTACATTCCACAGTAAAAATAAAAGAATTATTTTTCAATTGTAAAAAACATTGTTATTAAAAATTAGAAAAAAACAGCAGTAATTTTAATTGTAATTAGCCTGTAAATTAGGTTTTATAATTCATCAAATATACTTGAAAAATGAATGATTTAAAATAATTATTGGTAAAATTTCGTACACGTGGCGTCTACAGAAAACATGTCCCAGACCAGTGATTCTGTTCGTTTACCAACAAACGTTCGCCCACAAATTGAACGTTGTTATAGCTTATTTGCCATTAACTGCCCCAAACATTTATAGTTAATTTAACCTTTGATGAAACTAGAAGTAATTAAGTAATGTATAACTTAAATTAGAGAATCCAATTAAATTAAAATATCAGAGAACATAATCTACCGGAGTGTTGGGTTAACTAGGCCACTGACCTGATTTTGGTTTAATTTAAACATAACATGAGGTACTTTTTTTTTTAAAGTAAGGTTAGTTTAAAATTACCACTGACTCTGGAAATGAAGCGAAACGCTCATGTACTGTGTTTTATTATGACGCAATAAACAGCTGTTTTCTTGGTCTGTATCTTATGTTTTGAATTATTAATTAGTTGTTTGCCTATTACCAATAAACAGGTGAGGGATGTAGAAAATGTTTTCTAGATTACTCAACCTATTTTATTGGTCTGTATATATTTTATCATATACACGTGATATACATTTTTACATTTTAGCTTAATTGGCGGAGCGAGCGTTTATCTCGCTGCAGTTCGGACTAGTGAACTGTCAAAGTTTATACAGGTTCAAACTCGGTTAATGTATTTGGGTTTCTCTATTTTTTATTGAAATAGGTATTTGTGTATTGGTCTTACGATATGTATCGCCAAATTTTAAGTTATCTGATATTGCTTACGTACCAAATTTAGTTAAAATAAATTCACCCATTTGGTCTGTAAAACACTGCATAGACGACAGGTAAGAAATCATTAAAAAAAAACTTTTGGGCGTTAAAAGAATAGAAAAATGGATACATCTGCGAAAAACTCGGCATCAATTTTTAAATTTTACTTATCACTTATCTTTGTTTATACTAGGAAATATAAATACAATAAAATAAAATAAATAAAAAACAGAATAGGGACGCTAATGATTTTGATTAAGATTACCTTTATACAAACTTCCGAAGATTCTAACAAAAATCTATCTTTTGGACAATTCATGTGGAAGATTACGACAAAAAGTCCAATCACAGCCACTAAAAGGCGTGTTTTAAAAATTCGTTTACCAATTTTCATAAATAGTATGAATTGTAAAACTAATAGAAGTAAACATGTAACAAAAGTGGGTACAAAATAAAGTGATGGTTTGGAAGCTACCGGCAAAACACAAACATGAACCTTGATCACCGTCAGTGAAAACCAAAATCATTGTAAATAATAGGACATTATACAATTGTATTTATTTAATTTTTTTGCGGATTTCTAAAAGAGAAAAGTTAGTGCACCTTTTAAACAAATAAAGGGATATTGTGAAAATGTTAATTCATTTTCAAAAATAAAATACAGGAATACGAGTCTTTTAAATATAAAATCTATTTCAGAACTGGAATATACATTAGATTGAAGTGTTATGAACACAATTGCAATGAAAACAAGACCATCTAGTGCGCACTCTGCATTAGAAACAATGAAACTTTTCGACATAAACGTGAAAAGAAAGTTCCGAATGAAAGATATGTTGAATGGTATACGAGAGTGCCAGAGCGCTGCAGTCGTCCCAGATCAATATACCAGAGCCCGGGGGGGGGGGGGGGGGTTAACCAAGGGCCTACGCTCTAAATTTTCAGGTTCTGTTGCAACACTGTTCAAAATTGTTAATAGTTGCGGCATGCAATTTATGTTTTATAAGAATATATTTTACACTGATTCATGAAATTTAACTAGAACCATATTAATAATACTACCAAATTTGGAGTTTATATTTAATTAGATAAATAAAAAAAAAAATAAATAAAAAAATAGTACGTAAAATCGCAAGTAAAGGTTAGATTTTTAATGATTATAGCGTACACTTATAAAGTGTGTTCTGAAATACACGGAGAAAATTTGGCAGTTGATTCCTTATATAATATTAAGAAAAAAAAAATTCCAATACAAATTGGTGGAAAACGTTTCGTTCTGTAGCTTATCGAATTTGTATTCCGAATCTAGATTCAATATCTGAACCATTTCTGAAGTTAAACATTTATTAATAAAGTTTATAGGAACATTTGCTATCTTTGTGAGTATATTAAAAGATGAGTTTCCCAGTGTGAATAAAGCGGGAAAACTAAAGGGTCCAAGTAACCTAGTATCCTAAGACATTGTTCAAACTAAAACTAAAATAGTAACCCAAGAAATGAACCTAGAATTATAACTATGTCTGTACGGTCAAAATAAGTAAAACTGTTACAAACGAAATCAAGTCAAAAGTAAGTTGAATCGAAATCGTAGACGGGTCAAGTAATAAAACGTGTTCAGAGCCATCGGAGTAGTTACTTAACGGTTTTATAAAGGTGAACTATCTTTTGTCATCTGTCTTAAAAGAAAGAGGTCCGCCGCACTTGATTTTGTAGTCGTGGACAATTTTCAGCCTTAGTTTAAGTAGAGAGTTTTTTTATTTTCAATTTTAAAATTGATCTATAAAACACACAAACAGATCAATAAATAATGTAATACGAACAGTTTTTGAACGTGTGTTTCTAGAATTTTTATGTATTTTAATGTACGTAATGGACTGCTAGTTTCCACCTTAGATTCCTGTAAAACCTGTTATTTATTGATTTATTTTGTTGAAACGAAGACACTATGAAATAGCCACCGATCTTACTCCTGTAGAGTATTTCAACATCATTTTTTCCTTATTGTGTAGGTTAATAAATACTCTAGAGTCATAGTTTTAGTCTGACGAAGCTCGGTTTTACAAACCATTATTCAGGTTCGTTAATCATAAAAATCAGTTAGTAAATATCAAAGGGCGACTTTTCACGAACTGTTTTTGAGTAATATTTTTCATCCAAACGTCACAAGAATCATTTTATGTTGTTTAATAATTCGCATCTAGTGTCTAAACATGTTTCCTAGATGAGCTTATACCAAACAAACTAAAGTAGAAATAGCTTTGGTAATCGGAATATTAGGTGTATTTTAGTACATGTACTAGGTTTTAGTATTCGTTGAAATTGATTGAAAAATAACAGAATAATTTGAAAATGGCAGCATTTTGAAATAGTTTTTCAATAATTCTATCTTAGATAGTATTTACATGAACCTGTAATAGTTCATTTTGTGTCTTATAAATAAATTAATGTAATGGTCTAGATCGACAAAAAAATTTATATGTTTAATTACGGTTGTATTCATTAAACTGAAATATATAACCTTGTTGAAGAATAGAAGTGTTTGTTTGAAACCCCTGTCTCGAAAATGGGAGTTAAAAGTATTGTAACGTTAAAATAAAATTGAGATCCTAAAGTTAATAAGTAATAGCAAACGATAACAATTTTAATTTTTTCAAAAATATGAAATTTTTAAAAGAATAAAATAATAGTAAGCAATTAATTAAACCTTACCCTTAAACGTAAAAAAAATATAATAAAATAAAAAGTTGTCGTTTGAAGTAAATTAGTAGTTTACAGTAAATCTTTGCATTAATGTCATTTAATATTGATAATGATTTGGAGGTTTTAACTGGCATAATTAGATAGGGATCAAGTTTGTATAGTTTCCCAAGTCAGGTATGGGATAAGTTGAAATTTTCGAACAGTTTTCATACAAATGATTGATTCACTGATATTTTTATGCATTATTTGAGTCATTTAGATATTTAAAATGGCACCTTAAATTTTAAAATTGGTTGAGAAATAAAAGCTATAAACATAATCGTAAGGAAGTAATATTTGGACCAACCAACATACGAAACATTAAAAATAATAATATATCCCTTATTTGTGTAGGAATATTAGTGAAGGTGAACAAAAAATAGAAATACCACTTGGTAATATGTGACTGTTTAGTGCGACGACCTAGTGGTTAGTTTGCTTTGGAATGAGATTTCTTTCCCCTCGAGCCTAATAAAAGTATTTTATTAATACGAAGAGAAGCCATGCCAGCGGCACTGTCCAATTTTCTGGAAGATTATATTATATTAATCAAGTTTACCTGTGGAAATATTTTTAATCGTAATAAGAAGCTGCTAAGTGAATAATTTCTTCTACAATGTAGTCGGTTCAAAATAACGAATGGCGATTAGTCAAGTTAATTGAGTATAATAGTGTCAAAATGGGATACGTTCATACTTATTTCAATTTATGTTCGGCAATGGATACTATGTCATAAAAGTTAAACCCTGTAGTTTGGATTTCCTGTAATGTAGAGGCAGGTGATTTAATACAGGGTCAGCAACTTAAGATAGGCACCAGATTGACCTTCACAATTGTTAACCCTTCATGGGTTGTTTTTGTTACTATTGTTTTCTATGGTTATCAGTTGAACATTGTTAATACAGTGTGTTTGGTGTCGTAGTTTTGTAATCCCCAAAATGTCTTATTTCCTGCAATAAAGGATTCAAGTCAAACCTTTAAGTTCGTTTAGAATCTTTTTTATGTAACACAAGAAATATTCGCAGATAATTTCCTAATGCAAGTATTTTAGCAAAGAGTAGTTTTCAAGATTTGGTTAAAAAACCATTATCAGTTGCACGAGAAACCACTTCATGATTGGAAAATAGGTGTGTGGTGTGCTATTTCTAGTAATCACATCGTGGGACCAATATATTTTTTTATACGACTGTCAATACAGAAGTAAAAACTCAGAAGTTTCGAAAAATTCTAACCTCGGTTGTTCACGAGTCAAAGGTCAGAGGTGGAGTCCATAGCGGATTTTCTGTTGTATACACTGAACTGGGAGTTAATTGTTTATCATGACTTGTTTGCGGGAATGTTATGTGGGATGAACTAGGATTTTGGGCTTCATTTATTTAAATTAGTTACGTTTAAAGTGGATTGAATGATCGAAATGTTAAAATGTAACTAATTCATGGGTGATTGAACATTAGACGCAGTGGTCTGTATCAGCGCTCTTGAAGGGGATCGGGATCTGTAACAATTGGCTTCTACTCAAGATGAAAGGATTTTGTGAATTGAGCCTCTACATACAATCTCGAGTGTGAGGACATTGAGAATGGCTACGTTTCTAAAGTACTATGGGGAATCAATCAGTCGTCCGAGGACGATGCTTTGGTATATGTTGCTTTGGTGATATCATCACCCACTGACAGTTTCAATTGCAGCTCTATCATGGCGTGAGATGGATGTTATAGTTTTTGATAGAGGAATGTTAAAAGGTCAAAGGTACGTTGAAGAGGTTCTAGCGGAACATGTTACAATAATTAATGGATTTATTGGTCCAGATTTTGTTAAAATTCACGACAATACCCGACCCCCATACCTCTGGAGATGAACAAGTATACCTTCGGGAGCATATCAATACTATGGATTGGCCAGTGCATACTCCAGAACAAAATCTACTTAGCATAACTGGAACCAGATTAGGAGAGTGATAAAACGTTGTAGTGAAGAGCTGATTGAGAACATATATTGATGACAGGAAGCTGTCATCAGAGATCGAGGAGGCAATAAGAGATATTGTACTTGTGAAAAGTAAACCTTACAACCTACCAAGAGTTACTAAACCTACAGGGGAATATTGTTTTTTCTTTCAATTATTGTTATTAAATATGTAATAGAACATTATTTTCTTTCCTGTTAATTTCACACATGACACAATTTGCAGTTACTATTAATTTTTTTTCGTTTGGTTGTTTTTATTAGTAATAGTTTGTTTTTGTTCTTTTTCAGCAAAAGAAAAATAAAATACGTAAGAAAAATGAAATGTCCCATTTTTTTCCCACCTGAGTGAATGTTGGTGATGTACCAATATGGGAGGTGGGACGTTTGTTAAGGCACTATCGTCTATATTGTCTAAGTCAGTTGATTTGTGGGTTTTGAGTATGTGTATTGTGTATGCCACCTACTTATATGCGAATGGGTCTGCAAGTGGCCCCCAAGAGGCAGGTGATTTATTTCCTCAAGAAGGTTTCTACGTGTTCAACATAAACATACATGTAGATGTTTGAATAAGTGGTAAATTGGTATTCCAAGGTATCCGTGACGTTTTTACTCTGTTCATGGAGGTTTTCGTTTGGGTTTCATGGAGGACTGTTGGCAATTTTCGGTCTAAATAGCTGGCGGTTCAGTTTCTAAAGGGAACCTATTATATGGTATATGAAGAAGAATTTATCCTATTCGTCTCAAGATGATGAAAGCGAGTACTGATTCTTTTAACAAGGTGGAGCAACAAGTCACAAGACCTGTTTCACTAGAACGCGTTTACAGAAAAAACTAATCATCAGCACAGATCTGTATGTAGCCTGTACGTTATCCGGATTTGTTTACAAGTGATATTTATCTGTGGAGCTTCTTGAAGGATGGAATGAAATCCTTACACTTTAACGAACGAAAGGGGAATATTTAAAGTATGATTAATGCCATTGTTTGTACAGTTTTGCATCGGGCGACACTCAACATTACTCGAGTACAAACATCGCTTATTTCCAATATATTTAATAAATTGAAATGTGTAAACTTCTAAGAATAAATGTAGGTAATAAATTGTTTTTGTTGGGAGGGAGGGTTAATTTCTTTATCTCATCATATTATCGAGTGGTTGCTGTGTTGTTCGTTCTTTAGCTGTCCAGTTTTAATTAGATCACACTGTATAAGCTGTCTCGTTCTAACTGTCTTGGATATTAGGTTATACTTCTAATTATAGTTCACGTTTTGCGGCCATAAGATATAAATATAAGATTTTTATGAATGTAAATAATCGATATTACAAATAATTAGTTGTTTCAGGATTCTTCCGGTTGTAAAAATTACCCAAAACTTATAAAATGGCACAATTGTTTTCTCAGATATCCAGCTACCAATAATTTTTATATTTTTTTCCTTGGTAAATCCTTGCTATCAAATCCATCTAGTCCGGGGATAGTTATTCTAGAGATAGGCTTTATATATATTTGAACTTACCCACTAGTCAGACGTCAGTCTCAATACTCATGGCGTTAATGTTATTATTGTGCCTTGGATTACAGTTGTGCTTCTTCGCAGTCGTTACATCCCGCGTCAGCAGCAGTCCCTCTTCAAGCTCCATGATGTCGGACGACGATTCTGACAATGAGCTTTTCTTCATATGTTGACCTAGGAAAGTAATTTTATTTATTAAATGTAAATTACAATAGATGAATATAAAAGTTTATAAATTTCTATTCTTTAAAATGTTAACTTAGGATTAAAGTTTTATTCAAACTCGTACTAATTATTTCCAGGACTTTGCGACCTGGGTAATGACACTTTATGCTTGGATCTTAATCAGTTCAAAATTCCATAAGGAAATGTTTACCTGTGATAGTACAATAGATTGCATTTTACTAAGGTTCTTCCTTGCAACGCACCAGTTGAGTGCACGATTAATTTATTAAATGGAGTTACACTGAAACATACCAACTAATGTTAACTTCCAATGTCAGGAAAGTAGACAATTAATTGTAACCAAAGTAGTTATGTAAGTTCTAACAGAAACAAGAAGATTATAAAAACTTATCCTTAATGGTCAGTTCACAGGCTGGTGATCAGATTTTCTTAAAAAACATTCCACTCTTTTTCTCATAGGCAATAAAGAGCCTGCTTTATTAAAGATTTAAAGTCTCAAAGCAAATTATGCTATTCAAATTGAAACTATTTTGATAACGTTTTGATATGCTCTTTGTCTGGTTTATCAGAATTTAAGAGATTTAAGTTTATTAGAGTGCCAGTAGAGAGTATTTTGAGGATTAAAATTTTTAGTAATGTGTAATATAATGTTTACGGTTTTGAGGGTGGTCTTTGCTATGAAAATAGTAGATGATGGAGGTAATCTTATCTTACCGATTCGACTCAGAACCTACTCCAAGTACCACTATGGGCCCATAGGCGAACATCTTTAAAATTAATGGAACCTCATTATGTTCCGCATCGTTGTTGAAGGCTTGTACGTTTAACGTTTTAAAACTTCTAGGATTTTATGGCGTAGCAAGGAATGTTGACCGAATGAACATTAAAGGTAATTGAAATATTTAAGAATGTGACAAAGAGGTTTGCATGCTGTCACGATGCCAAATGAAGCAGTGGTGTAATCTAGACTTCAACATGGAGATCAAGAAATCATTGTCGTAGGGAGATGTTCTGATTTGTACAGTAGATTAATCAATGAAAGTTTGTAACGTCGGAAATTTAATCTTCAACAAAAAAAAGAAGGCTTTCCAGACGCTTCGATATAGAAAGGATTATGATATTTTTATAATAAAAAGCAGTTTCAACATATATGTAACACGACTTCCTTTATATTTGTTTGTCTCTAATCCAACTTGCTGCCATCAATTTTAAATGAGTAAAAAGACACTAGTTAATCCTAAATATTAGTTCCTTAGATTTTGTTGTTGTAAACAAAACAATTAAATAATATAAGTAATGTTGCAATTTAACAATAATTTTAGTTATCGTTATCATTTGACCAACTTTTTATCCTTTAATTATAAAAGTACTTATTTGTTATATTTATATTATTATTTTGAATCTAAATTACCTCTTAACTAGCAATGCTATATAGGTTTGATTCTAAAATCTACAGCATATGAACTATGGTGGTGGATAACATCCACACCCTTGCTAAAATATCAAGATTACGACATATACTACAAGATTTGGAAAGATACATCAAATATCCATATGCGTACTTTGATAGTAAAATACATCTGGCAACAAAATATTTATGTTACTCTAATCCACTAATCGTCGTTTTAAGTCATTTTAGTGAACATGTAGAAAAAGATCAAGATTGTCAACATGTAAATTAATTCAAGATTAATGCACAAACAAGGGAAGAATTGAGTCTCAGTAATGGGGGAATAAAGAAGTTGAAAATTTCGATCGCCATTTAGATTTTAAACGCTTAAAAAATTTTGGAATTCAATACTTTTTCAAAAAAAAAAGGATTTAAAGTACTTATTAATTTTCTAAATTATGCGACAGTGCTGAGCTCTTTTTGTCCAGGCATAATCATTACTATGTTTTTTCATTGTTCATATTTTTCCATAACTTGTATTGTAATATATTTTATTACGTGACAGTGATGCACTTTTTTTGTGTCGGCTAAATCATCTCAATGATTTTTTTATAAAGTTTTAACCAATAATTAAAGGTTATGATCTTGAAACGGATGCAGATTTTACGGATAAATCAACTTGCCCGAGTAGAGAAGTGGGTTGCAGAATTCTTTCAAAAACGGTTCAATAGGTGTAAAGAAATGGTGATATGCACACATACATATAAACATCCTTTTTTGTTCAAGATTCTGAGATCAGATAAAACCAAAATTGATAAAAATCTAAGATAAAATATTGTTTATATATATTTTTTATTTTACCTAAACAATCTTTCTGATTAGTTAAAATGAAAGCAAAAGTGAAGCTAGTCAATATTTTAATGATCCTCCGTAATATTGTTTTACACGTAAAGTTTTGGTACGATGATTTGGGTAAATGAATTCTCCCACTAAAGTTTGATTAAAATAACTTTAGTCAGTTTTGATACGCACAACCTTCTGTGATAAAAAAAAGAAAACAAGCCTGTTAATGTTTAATACCATACAAACATAAAAAATAGTTGAAAATGAAATAACATAGAAGATAACAAATCGATTCAATTTAGATTATCTTTAGATAGAGTAGCAGTAGGTTTAATTTACGACTACAATGAGTCATCAAGTACTGGCATTGGTTGGTTAAGGTTATCAGTTGTCTTAATATTATTGTTAGTCCAGTAGAGTCGAGTTTCGTAGTCAACAACCGGTAACTTCCACCTTCGAACTATCTTAGCACTTCAGTTGTGTATCATCGGCCGGGAAGTGTAGATATTTGAGGTTAGTTTTTTAAGACGTTTGAATCTTTAATAGTGTATGTGTTTCTAACATTTTTCTTTATATTTCGTCTTGATCATCATTATTATTTACATTGTCTGGATTTTAAGGTATGTTACATATTTAATAATGTTAATAATTAATAGATATTGAAGAACAATCTTATTTCGTAAAACTCGTAAGGCTTAAATCACTTACAACTCAGTATAAAAGGTTTAATTTCTCATACTTCCTTTAATCATTTTAATTGGTCAGTAGTTGGACTTTATTTTGTAATTTATTAGAGCGAAATTTGGCTACAAATAATTATGATTATGCTACCTACAGAAATTATGTCTTGCATATCACTGTCTTTGATAAAATGTTACTAGGCCTTAATTAACATTAAAAAAAAAGAAACATTATTTTAAGAGATTTTAGAAGTTTTTTCTTTGATCAATGTTAATTAGGTAATGATGGAATTTAATATTAGTGCTTTTAGCTCAAAATAAGAAGAATTGGAGCTTAGGTCCCTTTTCAAAAAGGTTGAAATCGAAATGGAACAAACGCTGTATATCGGAAAATATTAGACCGATCAATTCATAAAAAAATAATTAATTGTAAAAATATTATAATTTACCTCTTTTGAGCGTCAATTAGATAACCAAAATATAAAATATCTTCATGTTTAATCACGACTTTTTACTTTCTGGACGATAAATTCTATGAAGAAAAAGTGAATAAGCGATTGGCTTATGTCGTTGGAAAGCTTATTTTGTGAAAATTTAATACCTACAAGTGTAGTCGGTTGTTTGTAAAACAAATTTAATTTTTTGGTATTTCGATCGAAGTTTAGTGAATTGTAAAGTTGATAATCCCAATTGATGTGTTGTCCGCACTTAAAATAAAATTTCAGATCGCGAATGATTTGGAAAATACCAAAACGTACCGTATGATATAGCTGATATATTGAGGTAATCAATTTGTATTTTGGTTTTATGAGAGATAGGTACTCCCTAAACTTAAACTTTATAAAACATTTTTTAAATGCTTGAAGATTCGGGTTAAATATATATAATTCCCGATATTTCCGATCCTAAATAAAACATTTAGTCCCAATAAGTTTAAATATCGTAGTCTAGGTTCAAACGAAATTTTGACGTAAATCAAAATAAGCTTCATTTCTTATATTGTAAATTTTAAAGGGACAAACATTTTCTATGGAACTTGGTCCACGTGGTATATTTGTGTTAAGGTGTTTATAATATAACTTAAAATCATTGAAATAACATGACAAAATACGTAAAAATGATTAGTAAATAGTTAAAGTCTATAATGATTTTAACAAAATATCTTATTAAAGGACACGCAAATTGAGTTGGGCGCTATATTTCTAAAAATGCGGAGTGATATGTTTAGTTATCTCAAAATCAAAGTTATCAAATTTTGCTAAAATATGAATATGAAAAACTCAAACGAAAAGGGTAAGCAGCAAATAAATGAAATTATTACAGTTCGTGAATGAAACAAAAACTAATCCTAAGGCGATCAAAGGTCATTACTCTTGAACCTTAATTATATTTAATTTACGATTTAAATTAGAATTTCTAAAATTTTACCAGTACTTCATCGAAATCGTTTTTGTCTAATTCGAACGTGCATATGGATTATCAATTTTTTTATTTGATAAATGACTACCGAATAGACATTTTGGAAAGATGGTAATTAGTACATTATGTTTGGTTCTTGGAAGTTACTTGATCAAAATCGTAAAAGCTAAATTTTAAGTTACCATGCAAAAAATCTTAAGGTCACGAAATGAGTTATAAGAAATGCTCTCTTACAGAATTTGATAAAAATTTAGTGTTTTTAAAGACCTCCAAAAACGAGTTGGTACCGTCTCTAAAAGAAATCAAAATTGTTAAAAAGTGGAGAATAATGACCAAAATTAGTGAACCGTAAGTAAAAGAAAAGTACACCTCAGGTTTAAATGCCTAAAATTGAATATGATCCGTCATTTGGAATGATTACGTGGGGTTGGCTCGACACTTTGGGGAACTAGGGTCATCTGTTCAAACTCCTGCTTAATGAGCAACCCTTCTTGGAATTGGAGGTGTTTGTTTGTTCGGTCAGCCGAAGAGCGACACTCAAGTGACGAGGTTCGTCGCCTGTCAGAATAGTATAACTTGTTATTCGCGGGTAGTATTGTCGGGTCTTGGCTAACCTGGTATCCTTTAAAACTAACAGAAAGCACAATACCAATCATAACTATTCTGAACTCATAAGGCACTGTTGGATTTAAGTATCCAATTCGATGATATGTCATATTGTCGATGAGCTTTATGATTACGATGACGATACTTCCTAACCTAACCTAACCTAACCTAACCCAACCTATACCCGCCCGACTGGTACCTGATCCGTTTACATTGCCAGGAAGTGATTGCTATTGACTGTGGCGGCCAATATGTCGAGCCAACCCCACGTCGAGCCAACCCCACGACACCTTTGGAACTGCAAGTTCAATCAACATTTCTCGAAACCAGCTCTCCGTTGTTTGATGACATTTTAGTAAAATGTGAAGATTAAATACCCAAATCGTGTGCGAGATCTTATGTAAAGAAAAATTATGGTTCTAAAAAAATGCCAAAAATAGAAATATGAACTTTTACTGCTATCTTACAAATTTGTATTCAGTCAAATACGATTTACGCTCAGGAAAAAAATTATGTCAAAAGAAAAGCAAAAATATAACCAACATAAATAACAAAGAGTTAATAAGAGGGAGGGACTATGTAAACTTATCTCCCATGGGGAAAACTCAGTAGGATAATTAAAGTAAATTACATTTTTCTTCTTCAGGTATATGTAGACACATCTTTGGGGACGTGGAAACTAATATTATTTTTAGTTAGTACTGTATTTGGTTTTCAAGATCGGTGTGTGGGAAAGTTAGTGCAAAGTTTACAAAGATTATTTAATTTCTATTGGAAATATTTGCCGCATTAGTAATTTGTAAATGGTAGTCATGTTTAACACAAGTGCTAGTAAGTAAAAGTAAATTTTCGCTGTATTTATGTAATTCAAACCAAGTCGAAAAAATTAGGTAGCCTGAATATAAAAACAAAATTTGTTTGAGATTTTGTTCAGCGTCAGTACGCGAATTTAGAGAAGGGTGTTTGGCAAAAATTAAGTTTTTAAAGACCATTTCTATTGAATCAATTTGAACAACCAGTTAGTGCTGCAATATAGGAAGAGGATTATACAGTGTGACAATTATTAGATAAATTGTAAAGTAAATTATTAAATGTGCGAAATTTTGTTAGCGTGTTCCTGTTATTGTTTTAAGAAAAGAAGTTCCTATAAACATATGTTCGCAATACCTAATTTTTTCTTTATCGTTTTGTTAGTGTTTTTCTAAAAATTAAAACAAATTATACGTAACTTTGGAAATGGATGTAATATAGATACTAGATTTGGTTTATAGTGCGAACATTTTTTTAATATAATCCTTTACAAATATACTAAAAGCGAAGACATAATTTTGTAAATTTTAAAATTTATAGCCGTTTGAAGTCTTTAATATCGAATATTTTACAAACCATTAACTCTACAAAAAAATCACATGTATAAAAGATATATCGACAAAACAATAACAAAACATTTACATTTATAAAAGAGATTTCGACAAAACAATAAAAACATAATTTATTGGTAATTAACTAAAACAACCAGAAATAAGTTATTAGATGTTATACATTATAAATAAATGAAGCATTGCATTAAAGAAAATGTGGGACAAATTCAACACTTATTTAAAGGATTAACTATGGATCTTATTTAAACTTATATTTTTTAGAAAATATGATTTCTGTTTATTTTTTTCTTCTTCAAAATTAATTATTGTCCACCTTCAAAAAATTTTACCAATAATTTTATTACCTTTGTCGACCTGGAAGGGATACTATCATCATAGAAAAATCACCTAAAAATTATCTTCCTTATTTACATAAAAATAGTGCTCGAAAACAAAGTTTTGTGTATTAACAATAGATATTAAAACATTTGTAGACCACGATAATATAAGAATTATAATCAACAGAATGAATAGTTGGGATCTAGAACGAGTTAGATAAGCATCATTTTATTTTCGCATTATAATCGTTCTTATTTATAAATGAAAAAGTTTTAATATATAAAAAACAATTATTATATTAATTCAAGTCAACGAAAGCAGACTTCATTTCCTTAATGTCAAGTAGGTATTGGTTACAAACCCCCATACCGACAAGTTATAAAAAGTACGGTTCTAAAAGAAATGATTTTGAGAATTTAAGTTTTGTATAACAGCTGTATGACAGATTTGGTGTTTTGTCTTATAGTATGTATCTCCATATTTTAAGTTCTCAAAACATTGAAAAATTATAACTATTGATCAAAATCAGCCCTCTCTTTTGGGCTTTAGGGAATGGATAGATGACACATGCTATACGACCGACAAACGACATTATTCTAAAAAAAAAAAAAAAAAAAAAAGTTTCTTGGTACGGGGTAACCAAAAAAATATATCAACATCGAGTTTTTACCCATCTCATAACTTTCTATATATGGAAAAAGAAGCTAACCAGAAATCAATATATTGTTTATTAATTTGTATACACAAGTAAAGGCAAACGTCCGTATAAACTATATACTAGTAGTATAAACAATCCATAATTATTCAATATATTTCAAATGAGAATTAGAGGATTGTAGTATTGCAGCATCTGTAGCGGTGCCTATGTTTATCTGTATAGAATAATTACAGCTAGGAAGAAATATTAGTTACAAATGTATTATGCGATTAACCCAGGAGTATGTAATGTTTAGGAGTTTTATAATTTAAAAAAATTCCAAACAACCTAATGTAGGTATTAAGGTATACAAATTTCTGGAAATATTTTAAAATATGTATTTTTTAAACAAATTTCGAAGAATTTATTAGGAATATAAATATAATAAAAATATAATTGATTTACAAGGATAAAATAAAGCAGTAAAGCTTAAAGTTTCAAAATATTTTAATTATATAAATTGAGCTACAATGGTTTCGCCTTGCGGCATCATCGGGCAACAATGTACAAGCGAAACAATTGTAGCTCAATTTATATTATTAAAATATTTTGAAATTTTAAGCTTTACTGCTTTATTTTATCCTTGAATATGGAGTTTCAACAAGAAATATCTGCAGTTACATTAAAATTTATTAAAAAATAAAAATTGATTTCATTAACCAGTATAAAAGACTGAACCGCCGTTTTAATATAGTCTCTTTAAATATTTGTGGTTTAATTTGTAGAATTGTACGGCAAACTCTGTATAAAAAGAATACAGTACTCTTCTGTATATGCATTTGTCAATAAGGCTAGATTTTTGAACCAACATATAGGTCTGTAATCCTTACAAGATGGCGTGATAGAGATTTCCCTAAATAGAGATCGTTATCTAATTTGTATTGAAGGGCTTATTGACAACTTATATAATTTAAATATAGCAGCCAAACAGTGGTAAACCAGTAGAGACTTGTAAATTTTAAAATGCGTAGGACCTAGATTAGATTATTATAGGTACGATTAAAATCATAATACATCTAAAAGGAACTTTTATTCTTTCTTCAGTTTCCATATTCGTTTGTCTAAGCTTACAATCACAATCATTGTTACACAGATTTATTAATAACATTTAACACAAGATGTACTAACAACGCCAGAATGTATGAGTGGACAACTAAAATAATTAAAAATAGGGACTGTATTTAGAGTTGAGACTAGGACAGAAAACCACATGTCCAATAGCGTATGTATTTGTTGTTCTATAATCAGTCGTGAACGCTCAACTAGTCTTATACTGTAGCTTTTCAGTGACGACACTACATATTCTACGTGTCAACACGAAGTGTCGTTAATAGCATTGATATTCTTTGACAGTTGTATTTCTTCTCAGTTTATTGTTTCAGAAATATTATAGGATCTTTTATATCCTATATGATACAATAGCTTCAGATGCGTTCAAAACATTCTTTATGGAAAATACCTTAAATACGCAGTTCTGCGATAACATATCTGTTTTTTATTACCTTAACCACCAACTTTGTACATTAAAAGTAAGCCAATTTCACTAAAATGTAAATTATGAACTTTTATACATCATCATAAATTGTTCTCTAAAAGTTATTTGCACTTTTATAATTTCAAGGTCGTAAATGAGAAATATATATATATATATATATTTTTTAAAGTTTTATTAAAATTCTATTAACGTGTATTTTATATACCCGTGAGATATTCTATTTTAGTTTAATTAACCACCTAATTGGTGAAGTTTTAACTACAGTTGTGTCAAAACTTTGGTAGCTTTTCTTGATAGATAAATTTTAAGTCTTTGCCGTATCATACCAGTTAAAAAGGATAATGATTCTAGGAAGCATATTTCTTGTAAAAAAATTACAAGTGCCCACAATCAACCAAATCTCAGATTCTATTCTAGGAGTTATATTTCTTTTCAAAAAGGTTTATGTAGTTTGGCTAGTGACGTTTAATGATGGAACTATTGGCGATTTTACAGTAATAGTTCCTGAAATTACCACGATTTAAAACAATGATTTAAGTGATTATATATTGTTACATCCTTTAAAATATAAAATATTGTTTGCTGAAATAAGTAATGTACTATGTAGTTGTGATTTCGTACAGAAATTCATAGACACGCAGTGAAACAATACAAATTGTATTTCCTGAAAATCGGTCATCAAATATTGAATACTACAGTAATAATTGTTATTGATAATGTTATATAGTATAATTACGACAATTAATTTAAAGATTTTAACACAACTTGAACTAGAATTCATACCAAGAGTATAATGACCAAGAGCCTATATTTATTTTAAGGAAATATTATTCTTAGGGGGAAAAAATTGTTTACATAAATTGCTCCTGCTGCATAACATTGAATTGCATAAATTGTTGCATAACATGGAATTTTCTTCTTTAAACTTTACTAATATTAAATTGCAATTAGGTCTAAAATAAACTAAAACAAATTCATTGTGAGTTCTACTACAGAGAACACGTTAAAAATCACAATATTCAATTAATGATACTGTTTACATTTCCCGTTATACCGCAAGTAACATGTGTTTGAGGATATAGAACAGCTCAGTAACAGGAGGTTTGGGAATGACATCACATATGACTGAGGAGTCATGCACCAGATCTGTGGTGTCCCCGAATATCAACAATAGTGTAGTAATACAAAAATAGTAACATACAATATAATGTGGGGGGGGGGGGTGGAATAATAATGTTTACATTTCTTGTTATACTGCATGTCTCAGGATCAACAACAGCGTACTAATACTACTAGGTTGGGACAATAAGGACGATAAAATTGAACGACATGCAGCACAAGCCTGGTGCCACAGAACATTAACAACAGTAAATAAGAGAAGGGGAGAGGGAATAATGTACACATTACATTTTATATAACGTGCCTGAGGTGTGTCTCAGGATCAACATTTTTGAAATAACACTGGTAGATTAAGCGAGTGTAAACAACAAAATATCATGCCATGCACCAGATATGAGGTGTACCGAATATTAAAAACACTTAGTAACATATCAATGAACGTGAAGGGATAATTAACAACCTATCATTAATATCGCAGTAACACTGCTGGTTTGGGAGGGTATAGGCGACAAAATGTTATGGCTAGCAGTAGATTGTGGTGTCACGGAATAACAACAACAGTGCAGTAACAGTACTGGTTTGGATGGATATATGGCATTACAGTGTGTCTGCGGTGCACCAAATATTAACAACAGGGCAGCAACGCAAGTGGTTTAGGGATGTATGGGATATAAAATGAAAATTAATTGGTTGGAGTAGATTTGTAGTGCCACCTAATATCAACAACAGTAAGTCTGTTGACTGTAAGGGGGGGTATGGACGACAATGTTATGGCATGTAGTAGATATGCGGTGTCACTAAATATAAAAACAGGGCATTTTTACTGGTATAGGAAGCTATAGATGAAAACGTTTTATTATATGCAATAAAACTAGCACAGTTACACTGGTGGTATGGATGTGATATCAACGAATTTTAACAACAGTGCAGTAACAGTACTGCTTTTGATTGGTGTATACAACAAAATGTTATCAATAACACTATGGGTGTGTATGGATATAGACATCAACATGTTATTAAATGTAGTAGATCTGCAGTAATGTCACCAAATATCAATAACAGTATGAGTGTGTATGGATATAGACATCAACATGTTATTAAATGGAGTAGATCTGCAGTAATGTCACCAAATATCAATAACAGTATGGGTGTGTATGGATATAGACATCAACATGTTATTAAATGGAGTAGATCTGCAGTAATGTCACCAAATATCAATAACAGTATGGGTGTGTATGGATATAGACATCAACATGTTATTAAATGGAGTAGATCTGCAGTAATGTCACCAAATATCAATAACAGTATGGGTGTGTATGGATATAGACATCAACATGTTATTAAATGTAGTAGATCTGCAGTAATGTCACCAAATATCAATAACAGTATGAGTGTGTATGGATATAGACATCAACATGTTATTAAATGTAGTAGATCTGCAGTAATGTCACCAAATATCAATAACAGTATGGGTGTGTATGGATATAGACATCAACATGTTATTAAATGGAGTAGATCTGCAGTAATGTCACCAAATATCAATAACAGTATGGGTGTGTATGGATATAGACATCAACATGTTATTAAATGGAGTAGATCTGCAGTAATGTCACCAAATATCAATAACAGTATGGGTGTGTATGGATATAGACATCAACATGTTATTAAATGGAGTAGATCTGCAGTAATGTCACCAAATATCAATAACAGTATGGGTGTGTATGGATATAGACATCAACATGTTATTAAATGTAGTAGATCTGCAGTAATGTCACCAAATATCAATAACAGTATGAGTGTGTATGGATATAGACATCAACATGTTATTAAATGGAGTAGATCTGCAGTAATGTCACCAAATATCAATAACAGTATGGGTGTGTATGGATATAGACATCAACATGTTATTAAATGGAGTAGATCTGCAGTAATGTCACCAAATATCAATAACAGTATGGGTGTGTATGGATATAGACATCAACATGTTATTAAATGGAGTAGATCTGCAGTAATGTCACCAAATATCAATAACAGTATGGGTGTGTATGGATATAGACATCAACATGTTATTAAATGGAGTAGATCTGCAGTAATGTCACCAAATATCAATAACAGTATGGGTGTGTATGGATATAGACATCAACATGTTATTAAATGGAGTAGATCTGCAGTAATGTCACCAAATATCAATAACAGTATGGGTGTGTATGGATATAGACATCAACATGTTATTAAATGGAGTAGATCTGCAGTAATGTCACCAAATATCAATAACAGTATGGGTGTGTATGGATATAGACATCAACATGTTATTAAATGGAGTAGATCTGCAGTAATGTCACCAAATATCAATAACAGTATGGGTGTGTATGGATATAGACATCAACATGTTATTAAATGGAGTAGATCTGCAGTAATGTCACCAAATATCAATAACAGTATGGGTGTGTATGGATATAGACATCAACATGTTATTAAATGTAGTAGATCTGCAGTAATGTCACCAAATATCAATAACAGTATGAGTGTGTATGGATATAGACATCAACATGTTATTAAATGGAGTAGATCTGCAGTAATGTCACCAAATATCAATAACAGTATGGGTGTGTATGGATATAGACATCAACATGTTATTAAATGGAGTAGATCTGCAGTAATGTCACCAAATATCAATAACAGTATGGGTGTGTATGGATATAGACATCAACATGTTATTAAATGGAGTAGATCTGCAGTAATGTCACCAAATATCAATAACAGTATGGGTGTGTATGGATATAGACATCAACATGTTATTAAATGGAGTAGATCTGCAGTAATGTCACCAAATATCAATAACAGTATGGGTGTGTATGGATATAGACATCAACATGTTATTAAATGTAGTAGATCTGCAGTAAAGTTACCGAATATCAACAATAGAATATTAACACTGCTTGTTTGGAAAGGTAAAGACTATAATAAGTCATACATGAAGTAGATCTGTGGTGTCATCGAATACGACAACAGGCATTATGGCTTCTTGTTTGAGACGATACAGACAACAAATGGTCATTGGATGCAGTAGATCTGTGGTGTCACCTAATATAAACAAAAGCTCAAGAACACACAAACGAATGGATTCGGAGGGTGTAATAATATTTACATCTCACGTTATTTCGGAAGTCTTAGGTGTCCTTTAGGATAAAAAACAACGAAATAACATTGATTTGGATTTATGGGTAAAGACTATTACGTTGCATTGCATTCCAAATAAGTATAGTGGCAATGAATACAACAACACCTGCACTGTGCTTAAGGGATAATAACATAATGACAGGGCAGTGATACAACAATGTACGGAGAGTATCGGAGTCATTAATGTTATTTTTAGTTTTATTACATATGACTTATTTGTGCTTGAGGGTGAGGAACTGCGCAATAATACTTAAGTGTATTGAGAAGGGGGGATAATAACGTTCACATTGTTTGTTATTACGCAAGTCTGAACTGTGCCTGAGGCTCAACACCAGTTTAATAACACTACAGTTTATGGCATATAATTGTGTTAAGATGTTACGTTATACTGCTTGCCTGGGGTGTAAATGAGTATCATCAACTCCAAACTAACAATGCTAGTTGAGTAGAAGAGTATGGATGATTTCATGGTTTGTATCGTGAATCGTATGACAATGACAGTGCAGTAACACAAACTTTATGGAGAAGGTGGAGAAAGTTTAATATTTTTCTTCTTGTTCTTCTTAATGTATTATCTGTGACTCAATGTCAACAACAGTACAGTAACAAAAAAGGTTTATAGAGGGAACGTGAGAAGGTGTAATAATATTGAGATGTTTTCATTTCTTGTTCTTCAACTGAGCACAAATATACATTTCATGTTGTTTGTTTGAGTTATGGCTGCTTGTCAACATAAGCGCAGTAAGAGAATAAGTTTCGGAGAACGTGGAGAGGTGTTTATAATAATTACATTTCTTATTACTTTGGATGTGTGAGTTGTTTCCGTGTTAACAAAAAAGCGAAAATGTACATTTATTGTTGTTTATCTGAGTAACAACAGCGCAGTAATATTTCAGTGAACGGAGAAGGAGGGATAATTGTGTTTACTTTGTTTGTTATTACACAAGTTCAAACTGTGCTTATGTGTCAACAACAGTACAGTAACAATTCAGTATAGTGAGATTCGGCGTAATATAGTTTGTTATAGAAAAGTACTAGTTTTGTCTGAGGGTCAACAAGAGTCCAATAACACTTCATGTACGAAAAAAGGAATGTTATTATATTTATATTATTTGTTATTAAGTAGATCTGAGGTGTGCTTGAGGGGTAACGACAGCGCAATAATATTTATGTTTATATGGATTATAATAGTGTTTATATTTTATGTTAACCGCTTTCTAAGGTGTGTATGAATGAAGATCATCAACACTAATAGTGCTGGACGAGCAGGGTAAGTACAATGCATGCAGTAGCAGGTAATCGTTAACCAATTAGAAAGGAAAATGCAGTAACACAAGACGGGGAATCTATCTAGAGATAGTAATAGATAGAGATAGAAATATTACTATTTTTTACGTTCTTGGAAAGAATTTAATAATATTTACATAACAATAAAGTTTCCTTGTTTTACGTTATGTCTACAATTCACGGTAATATAGTTGATCTATGTTGTCATTGAGTATCAACAGCGTCTGGATCATTGCAGGGTGTGTAGGGTATATTCATGTTAATATGTGATCTATGTTGGTCACTAAGTATCAACAACAGCACTGCAAAACTGCAAGTTGTGTAGTGTAAGGACGTATACAATTCATGTTAATATATCTTAGCTATGTTGTTACTGAGTATCAAAAACAGTGCTGGAGCATTGCAAGGTGTGTAGGGTAAGGACGTATACAATTCATGATAATATAGCTTATCTATGTTGTTACTGAGTATCAAAAACAGTGCTGGAGCATTGCAAGGTGTGTAGGGTAAGGACGTATACAATTCATGGTAATATAGCTTATCTATGTTGTCACTGAGTATCAACACAGCACTGGACCATTGCAAGGTGTGTAGGGTAAGGACGTATACAATTCATGTTAATATAGCTTATCTATGTTGTTACTGAGTATCAAAAACAGTGCTGGAGCACTCCAACGAGTTTAGGATAAGGACGTGTACAATTCATGTTAATGTAGCTAATATAATGTTGTCACTGAGTATCAACACAGCACTGGACCACTGCAAGTTGTGTAGGGTAAGGACGTATACAATTCATGGTAATATAGCTTATCTATGTTGTCACTGAGTATCAACACAGCACTGGACCATTGCAAGGTGTGTAGGGTAAGGAGTATACAATTCATGTTAATATAGCTTATCGATGTTGTTACTGAGTATCAACACAGCACTGGACCACTGCAAGTTGTGTAGGGTAAGGACGTATACAATTCATGTTAATATAGCTTATCTATGTTGTCACTGAGTACCAGCACAGCACTATACCACTGCAGGTTGTGTAGGGTAAGGACGTATACAATTCATGTTAATATAGCTTATCTATGTTGTTACTGAGTAATAACACAGCACTGGACCACTGCAAGTTGTGTAGGGTAAGGACGTATACAATTCATGTTAATATATCTTAGCTATGTTGTTACTGAGTATCAAAAACAGTGCTGGAGCATTGCAAGGTGTGTAGGGTAAGGACGTATACAATTCATGGTAATATAGCTTATCTATGTTGTTACTGAGTATCAAAAACAGTGCTGGACCATTGCAAGGTGTGTAGGGTAAGGACGTGTACAATTCATGTTAATATAGCTTATCTATGTTGTCACTGAGTATCAACACAGCACTGGACCACTGCAAGTTGTGTAGGGTAAGGACGTATACAATTCATGTTAATATAGCTGATCTATGTTGTCACTGAGTATCAACACAGCACTGGACCACTGCAAGTTGTGTAGGGTAAGGACGTGTACAATTCATGTTAATATAGCTTATCTATGTTGTCACTGAGTATCAACACAGCACTGGACCACTGCAAGTTGTGTAGGGTAAGGACGTATACAATTCATGTTAATATAGCTTATCTATGTTGTCACTGAGTATCAACACAGCACTGGACCACTGCAAGTTGTGTAGGGTAAGGACGTATACAATTCATGTTAATATAGCTTATCTATGTTGTCACTGAGTATCAACACAGCACTGGACCACTGCAAGTTGTGTAGGGTAAGGACGTATACAATTCATGTTAATATAGCTTATCTATGTTGTCACTGAGTATCAACACAGCACTGGACCACTGCAAGTTGTGTAGGGTAAGGACGTGTACAATTCATCTTAATATAGCTTATCTATGTTGTCACTGAGTATCAACACAGCACTGGACCACTGCAAGTTGTGTAGGGTAAGGACGTATACAATTCATGTTAATATAGCTGATCTATGTTGTCACTGAGTATCAACACAGCACTGGACCACTGCAAGTTGTGTAGGGTAAGGACGTATACAATTCATGTTAATGTAGCTGATATAATGTTGTCACCGAGTATCAACTCAGCACTGGACCATTGTATAGTAAAGATGTATACAATTCATGTTAAGATAGATGATCTATGTTTTCACCTAATATCATCAGTAGCGTAGTAACATAATAGTACACCTGGTGGGGGTGGGAGTGGAAGGGTGTAATAATGTTGACATTTCTTGTTAAACCGCAAGTCTGAGATGTGATGAGGGTCAACTATAGCGCAGTAACACAACAGTGTATGGAAGAAGGGGGGGGGGTGTAGTAACAATGTTTACATTTCATGTTTTACCGTATGTCTAAAGTGTCTCTAACGATAAATTCCAGTGCGAAACACAGTAAGACTACAGCGTAAATCAAATGAAATATTGTAGCACCTAGACTTCTAAAGCATCTTTGGGAGTCAGTGTGAATAGTGGCGATCAAAGTTGTGTACAAAACCATTATGTTACCAACAATTACCTATTAGTACACTAATTTAATAAGACAGGTCCAGTTTTAAAAAGCTGATGAATTATATTCCAGTAGAAATGAAAAAAATTGGTTAAGTTAATTTAAATTATTTGTTGCGATTCTCATAAGGTGGGATAGCGAGTTTTATCAAAAAAAAAAAAAAAAAAAAAAAAAAACAGTAATTTTATTCTTTTACGATGTTTTCCCATGTATTTTTTTTATGTGATATTAGTAGGATTAGGTTGCCCCTCCCTTGCCTAATTGTAGGAATAAATCGATCTTTGTACTCGTGTAACACAATTAGGTTGGCTAAGACATAGATTAATGAACATGAAAATCGGTTAGTCGCTTGGGCTGTACATACGGTACATCCGGACAGCCTCAGAGTTTAGATATCAACTTTTTTCGAAATTTTAGATGTCGTTCCTACTAACATTTGCAAGAGGTATCATAATGGCCTAGCAAATTCTTTAGGCCACCTCATCATCTAAAAATTAATTTAGGTCACCATAATTAGAATCAGAAAGTTTGAACAAAAATTAAAGACAATATAATACTAATTTTATATCTTATAGTTTAGCTTTTTAAATATTATAGACGGTATTTAAAATTTCGAAATAGCTTGATAACTTAGTTCATTTGTACTAAAAAATGATCGTTATTATTTGTTTGCTTTTGATGGTGAATTATTATTTTGTTTTAGAGAGCAAGTTTACAGGCAACAGTAATTCGTAAATGGTGATTCGCTAGACTTGTAATCTGAAGATAACAGGTTCGAACCTCAGTTAGGTATTTTATGATTATACCCGTTTATTTGATAACATATAAGAGAAAGTTATGTAATAAGTCAAACATACCAATGATGAATTTTCCCGGAAGTACACATTTTGTGGTCTTCTGAGCTCAAAAAATGTTTTGTGGGTTGATGTATATCACATGTCGTCGGTCGTATGTTGTCTGCAGTACAAAAAAACTGAAAGATTATGGTCAAAATTTGGTATGTGGGGATACACCACGAGTTAAAATTTTTGTTTGTTTAATAACTCAAAATTTAGAAAGAAAAACAGTCATGATGAACTCAAAATCGGATTAAAACCTATACCGGTGTTCTAATGTAAAAGAAAATTATTATTGTGTCAGAATTGGCAAAATGGAAATACTTTGACCGATGCAATGAAAAACTCCATTTCAATTAAATATATCGAATAGGACGTTTTTTTGGGACACGTAAAGGATTTACTTAAATATATAAATATATTTTTATATACATTTTTCAAAAATATCAAATATTTGATAATAGGGCATGTTTCTATACCAACCTGTCTGCCATAACAAATACATGAGAAAAAAAGTCATGTATTATATGTTTTATATGTAAGAGAATTCTTTTTCTTACGTAAGTTAAATAAGAACATTTTCAGGAAATAGCGACTAATATAGTTTTGTAGATGGGTGTGTAAAGAAATTTGTGCACACTTTATTTTTGTTTTACTATTATAAAATTGAGACCCTAAATATATTAATTTCTTGTTTGTTTTATTTCTAATGGAAAATGTAATCGCATAAGTAAACCTTCAATTAACTAAGTGGGCGGCATTTAGTCTTTCTTTACCTTCATAGTATGAGACAGATTTGTGTGTTTTTATGTTATAAATTTCACAATAAATGGGTGTATTTTACTCTTAATTATTCAGCCTAATTAGGAAAACAAAATTAAAATTTAAAATAATTACCTATTTTTTAAAAATACATTAAAAAATTTAATTATTTGTTAAGCTGTGTGTCTGTGACGCGATTATCTTGAGAACGAGTTAAAGTAAGAAAACAAAATGTAGTATTCCCCTAATTCTGCCAGACACAAAAACGAAAAATAATACTTCTCACTAATTATCATGATTTTTCTGAACATATTAGGCTCGCAGTTGATATGTGGTATATATATTCTCCAAGTGCATGATAAATCCAGTTCATTTTTAGATTTTTAGCAAATTCTTTCATCAAAAATGAAATACAGTACTGCAACTAATAAAGAAGAAAAAAACTTTAAAAACATCATAAATATAGGTGTACATTAATTTTTTGAACGAGTTTTAGCTATGATACGTGTATTTACTCAATATACAGTACCTACTCTTTTTATTAGATTTAACGTTTAATCATACCAACACAAATAAAGACGTAAAAAAAAGATATTATTTTTTGAAACTTAACATGGTAAGATGTAAATGAAATTTGTTGTGTACATTTCTTTCAAATATTCTATGTACAAGATAAACACTCCATAGATTTGTAGCAAATTCCTTCAGTCATATAGGTAAAAAAAAATTTTACTTGCTATTATTTGAAAGTGTTAAGCTGTGGCAATGAAATTTTTTAAGTGCATTTCTTCAGTGCACAAGACGAATCCTATTGATTTTTAGCAAATACTTCAGTCATGAGAGGCATCTCATAAATAATAATACAGTAGATATGAAATAAACGAAAAATAACATTTAATTATTAGATTATTTTCTGAACTCGATAATTTACGATGAGGTGTGCATACCTACGTTCTGTTGTTACTAACTCTAATTGCAAAAGTCACCACATTTTAAATACAAAAATTAAAATAAATATAAATATATGGTGGGCAATGGAGACATCAATTCTTAGTGGTGTATGGTTTATGAATTCTTTAACTATACCTTACTAACATGATTATGTTGAGGTACTTTTTTAAACTAGGAACCTACACATAGGAAAAATAAGGTATGATTTTTTTTCTGAAATGTGTTGTGCTACTAATATAATATGTTGTATGTTAGTATCACTGGGCCGCAGGAAGAACGACAAAGTTTTTTAAATATATTATTTTATGAGCCAAATAATTATGAATTAGAAAATAATTACCATATATTTTCTGAAGGTGTTTCACTACGACACCGTGTTGTAATATGTCTGTATGAGCCAGTTGTCGGGCACCGTAAGAAAATTGCAAATTCATAGTTTAGATAGTATGTAAAAGTTAGAGAAATATGTTTTATTATTCAAAAGTCTTATTTCATGTAAACATAAATTGTTAAATCTATAATTTCTAAAATACCGAAATAAATTCTGATCGTCGGTGGGTTTATGTTCGCCAAATAACTCACGAACTGTATTTCTATTTTACATGCAGTTTAACATTTTGGTTTTGGTTATAAATCTTTACTTTTTACAAAAATTCGATAGTTTTTATCAATGTTGAGATATTGACATTTTAAATTTCCCTTTTATTATTTATTCCTCTTTTTAAACTGTTAATTCTCGAACTTGCATTTGTACGGAGATGACCACCATTAAATTTTCTTTTATTTCAGGTCTTAAAGATTATATTGAGTAAAAGTTAACTAATCTTTAAAATCAATTATGGTAACTGCTATAAAATTGGAATTTAAGGTTTTTTAAATCATGTGCTACCTTCCTGCTTAAATTTTGAGCTGGATTAAGATTTGGGTTTGTGTATGGGCTTGAGAGAGTGTATTCAATGTTTTTGCACAGTTTATTTTCATTGGGCAAATTTGGAATTTTTTCCCAAAAAATATTCAAAAAAGTAAAAAAAAAAAAAATACAAGTGGAACATGAAGAAAATTTTCAACATGGTTAAAAGTCATGTATCTGCAGCATACTCCATAGAGAATATAATTAATTAGATACGCAAAACTTATAATAAGAACTGTATAATAACACTTATTTGCCACATAAAACCTTTTTCTTTTTAAAAGAAATCATAGTTTTTTCGTTATAAATCAAGGATACCACAGCATGTAAATAATAAAATAAACTCCGTCATTATTAAATGACATAATATATTGATGCAGAGCAAGTTTGATAGTTTGTATTGAAACCTTGACACAAAATAAATAATATTTAATATAATGATAATCTTTCGTGTATCTTATTGGCTAACCTAACTTCAATTGATTTTTTGTTTTTATAATGAGTCAGGTGTTATTAAATTTGTAATATTGGTATAATGGTACGAGTATTGCAATGGTTTAAACTTTTAAGAAACAGGTAGTTGATTGGTATGTTCCTGTATAGGCTTAGTATATTTGACATTTTTGGTTTAGCAGAACTTGTTTCTCAGATCAAAACATGTTGTCGATGTCTTATTAAGTGCAAAAATGGTGATGATTGATCATATTGTTTTCTAGAAAAGCGTTGTTACATTTCGATTTAAATTTTCTGGAAAGAGAGCTTTGCTCACTTTGCACGTTCTGCTTTAACAAGGATAGTAAGTAATTATAATCAAATGGATGTAACTTTATTTAAAAAGACAAGAAAAGTTGTTTGACTAATTCTGGAATTTGTAGTTATTTGCGAATATTGAAATGGTGTAAAGTTTTAAGAAACAGACTGCTGATTTTTAAGTTCCTATATGCTTAGGTTAATCAGAACTTTCGTCCCAGGAATGTCGTTTTCTAATCGTGTGCAAAAAATGTCATGATGAAGTCTAATATTTTTCGAGATACAGGGTTTGTTACTTTTAAATTTTAATCCCTCTGCTATGAGAGCTCTGCTCCAATAATTTATTTTCTGATAAATGCCGATTTTCAGCTAATTTTTATATCAGGGATAGTACAACATAAAATATAGCACAGGTAATTTGTGAACATTTGATGATAAGTAATATTTGTAGAAAACCTAAATAGAAATGAATATACAGTTTGCGACATTTAAATTTTGATTTAAGGGGTAAATTTGTTTACTTTTTAGACCTAGCGTCCTCTTTCAAGAGTTGGGAGCAACTTAAAGTTTTCATAAGAGAGAAAATTGCGTCGAAATATATTTTATTTTAAAGATGTTATTGAATTAAGAAAAATGACATATATAGAAAATGTAGATACATTGATCTTAGTAAAAATGTCAGCTACAAATTTAAACTAATCTACGGGTAGTTGTATCACAAAGATGGAGATTGGAGATAATACAAATGCTCTGAGCGCAATAACTACTACCATTACATCGAGGTAAGCAAAAGAAACGATACAAAAATAATACTAAAATAAATTCGTGCCATATCAACTGTCAGTGATTTAGCAGCATCCTGAGTATTTATTTGTGCACAGTTTTCAAAGTGAGACCCATTTTAACACACTGTATTCTATTAATCATATCTCCGTTTCTGTTGAACGTCAGTTAATCAAAATAAAACAAAAAAATTGTGAGATTTATTTTATAAGCTCTTACATTTCCCCCAACCATAATTATTAAGTAGACTAGTTTTATCTCATTATTTTTACATTAATATTTATTCGTTGTTGAACATCTTAAAAATCGATGTTAAGTGTTTGTGGAAATAAATGTTTTGAAGTACGTTAAGTAAAAAATTGGTTTTTGGTATGTTGTCTATCTGTCGTTCGTTGGCTGTGAAGTTCATTACATTTAAAACGAAAGACCGATTTTGTCAAATTTGAAATGTGAGAATATTTTGGCCATAATTCGGAACGTTTTGTTATTATTTTTCGATGATATATTTATATCATGTGCAGTTATATCTTCCCACAAGCTTACGATTTTATTAAAATTGACTTCCATAAGATTCCGGACATATTGTAGTAGTTGTGGTTCAATTCGGTAGTTTCAGAATTACTCACGAACCGACATTTTCTTTTTCTTGCGGTTTGACACTTTAGTCTGGGTTGTGAATTTTCTCATTTCACCAAAATTGGATCGAAATTTGAGGTAACTGATTTGTACAAACAGGGTTCATTCCATTTTCAACTGATAACATGAGAAGAGGCACTTTTGGGGATATGGACATTTCAGAAAAAATTGATAATATTGGTTATTATCAATTTTGAAAAAATGAGAATGTTGATTTTTGTTTATATGACAGCTTCCACCCTCAATTTTGAGTATGGTTGGTTTTGTCTATGGGTGTGTGAAAAAGTTTAAGCTTAGTTCATTTCCAACGTGATGGTTCCAGCACATCGAAATATTGTCATGTAATATTGTCAGATATTTATTATAAGTGCAAATTTTTAACAGAGCCAGTTTTTATTGTGCAAAAATCTATTTGAACTACAAAACTTTTTATTTTAAATTGGAGACAAATATTTAGTTTATGTTAACCAACTATATCTTAAGTTATACGTAACCAAATATTTTTGTCAGTAAAAAATTGATGCATAAAATTTCTCACATACACTACCTCACAAAAATTATCCTATGGTAAAGACAATTTAAATATTTAAAATAAGACAGGAGTGTAATTTAAGATTCACTGATGTGGGTATACTGTCCAGTATAATTGAGAAAATCGGAAATTTAATGATGGAATATTGAAAATAATAATGGAAATAGTGAGTTTATCAATAAACAAATTTGTTTCCGAATTTTTTCAAGTATTTTATTTTCGAGAGAAAGAGGGAGATTGAATTTAATTTTCCCTTATCTACGTTTTATGAAATTTTAAGAGGGTTTCTTGTTTAATGTGACGTTAAAAATAATTGAGCTTCGTGAAGACATTAGTGAAAACAACAAGAAAATATTTTTCCAGATTTAATTGTAGAGATAGTATATTATGATATCTAGTGCAATGATTAAAATCCCAGTTCAAATATTACCCCTAAGAACTCAAACAAAACGTATTGGCCGCCATTTCCTAAAAAAGAAAATGTAGTTTCGGGAGTTATAGGCGCAAAACCTAAACAACTTCTATGTAGATGTTTCTTCCCTTTTTGACAATATTATTCAATGTTTATTTTACATTTTTCAGAGCTTAAAAACATAAGTTAAAAAATCTGGGTACAAAAAAGGTGTACAACTATCCAAGGAAGAGATTAGTGAAAAAGGAATGAAAATCAGTTTAGCAGTTTTGCGCTTGACACCGGACTTCTATAATTTCATTCATTGAAGATTATTTCTCGAACTGTTTAATATTGTCTACGTAAATATATTAGTAGAATAGAAATTCATATATTTGTTGTTTTATTTAAAGCATTTGTTCACATCAAACAAAGTGAAATGTGCTGAACTTAGTCAAGTTCAATGTACAAAGAATTTTGATCAACACTTACGAGGGTGAGACACCAACACAAAGGATGCGAGAGGATACTTATTTAAATATTATGTCGTTGATTAAAGACGGAAAAATACAAGGTCATCATCGCCCTATTTTAAAAATGCCGAAAAAATGAGCATAATAATAAAGAGGCCTAACTTCCTAATATTCTTATAGGGTCAGGTTCGGAAAAGAACAAGAGTTGGTCAAGAGAAACCTTATAGGAAAGGTGAAAGAGAGGAATGTAACCCAATACTACACGAAGAAAGTTGTAGATGTATCTGTAGATGGCTACCCGTACTTACTATAAGTGAGCCTCTGAGGATTATTTATATATTAAAAACTTACGAGGCTACAAGTCACGAATATAGCGCTAGTTTCCCAGGGATATCCTCATAGATTTGATCTTAAAACAAGAGTTTTGAACAAACAGTTTTTCGGACAGTTACTAGTTAATAATTAAGGCTAGCTGCATTAGTTAGTATTTAAGATTACTAGGATGAAAGTTTCAGGTTATTAATTTGGGAGTATAAAATGTATAAATCAATAGGCAGTTTAGAGACCTAATATGGAAGGATCCTATTTCCTACAGTTTGATTCTCAGGCTTTATGATTTCCTGGTAATTAAATGCGATAAATAAACTGAAAATTAAGGCAATTAACCGTGAAGGTAAATCGTACATTTTCACCCTTACAGAACGTTTGCTAGCATACTTTTGGTATTGGAATTTATATTTCAGAATTCCAATTCTGGTATATATGTTACAAAATATTTTGTTTTATTACTAATGTTTCTGTGAACAGTTGACTTCGCTGGAAGAGTAAACAATCCGACTAACTTATCTAATTTATCAATGTAAATACAAATAACTTGAAAGTTACGTAAAATTATAGAAGAAGCACAGGGAACAAAACAGGATAACTGTTATACAAATAATAATTTATTAAATATTTTTTTAACTTATAAAACTTAAAGGTTTCAATTATTAGATAGAAAAAACTCGAACACAAGATCTCACAAAAATTGCTTTTACTTAATCAAACGTGTTTCAACAACAAAGTCGCCATCCGCAGTTATTGTAGCTTATGTACCACTGAGTATGATGACTTTGTCGTTGAAACGCGTTTGATTGTGAGATCTTGTGTTAGAGTTTTCTATCTAATGTCAAGCTAAATAGTTAGTTTCTATTATTATTATTGAAAACATAAAAAAATAAAAGTAACTGATTAAATTTTTATTTCTGTGTCAGGTAAAAAAATTCTGTGGGTGAGCTTTAGAAAACTGTTTAAATGTAATTGGTTTCTATGATTCCTTGATGCGATTCTTCATACCATTATATTTTTGTTATACTTAGGAGTACCCACTTTGGTACCGCGGAGTCACTGTTTATAGTGGCCTTCAGTTTAAGACTGAAAAAGAAACAAACCACTTACATACATCGTTCGGACTAGTTGGGAACTCTGTTCCTAAATATTATAACGATTGGTTGGGGCGTTTCGCCGTAACTGCATAACAAAAACGCAGACTAAATAGCTTTGCTCTGTTATTTATTATTTATTATTGTTTATCAATTAGTTGTAATTATTCATATGGTTACTTCCTCACTTCTATGTTTTGTTGAGGTAGGTTTTTGTTCAGGAAACATTTCATTACATCACAATTTTAATTGATGTCGACGTTTTGAGGTCCCTTGACTTAAAAGAAGTGATGGTTTATAAAATGTGTACCTTGTATATGTCGTAGAAACGATAAGTAAAAATAATTTCACCAAGAGTTTTTATCTCATATTGAAGCAGTTAAAAAACGATTTTTGAAATTTGATCATTGAGTAACATTGTGGCGGTTAAAATTATGAAATTTAAAATTTGGAAGAAATCGATAATGATAGACCTTTCTGTGGTCACCGTTCTTTCTTAAGATGTACACAAGGGCAATAACCTAGCAAAGTTTTTTGTTTCCTTGCCCAGTTTTGTATTTTCACGACTAATTAAATTAAGACCCCGAACAGACTTGGCACCGACCTTATTATATTGTTTTGTTTATTTTCAACTGGAAAATAAGGGTTTTTGCACCTCAAGGAAAGAAAAGTTTTTCATTTATTTCTGGAGCGGGTTAGATATAAAGACATTTGGTATTTATCCAGCAATCCAAACGTATCGACTTGATTTTGATTAAAGGTTTAATTAAAAGTAATATAGTAATAATAAAATAAATAAAAAACAAGATACTGGGCAAAATGTATGTCTATTTTTTAGTATACACAACGAATTCTATTGTATTTTTCAAGTTTGTATATTAACGGTCGTCACCAATAAACCAAGATGGAACCCCTGCAAAAGCCGAGTTATAATAGCTAAGAGGCCCACAATGGCAAAATTAGTGGGATAAATGAAACCATGTGAACAACTATAACCCTCCAGATGCGAGTTTAATACACGAGAGAAATAAGTAATAACTAAAGCTAAGTTTGCGCTTGTGACACCCCAACTGTTTTTTAAGTTTCCCGCAGGGTTTAATGCTTCACAACGGCGATAGGTTCTTGAATGCAATTGGCTTTTTTATACGTCGTAGGACAATTCAAAACACATATTTCATATGTGGTCGGCCATTGCTGCGACTAAAAGTCGATTGGTGTGGTAGTCGCAGAGCGCTCTACCCAAAATCACATTCAGTTCAGTTGAGCCTAGTGTACTGCCAGAATATTATTCCAGAAAGAAAGAAAAACATTCATTCATAGAAATGCAAATGTTCTTGAAACTGATAATAAAATCACCTTCATTACAGAATGGGAAATTTCAATAGTTTTAGTTATATTTTTTAAATTTCGTTTTTTGGTTGTAACGCTCTTATTATTTTTTTTTGTCGTGGTAAACACGATGAATGCTCAAAGTTATCTGGACGATTCAGAACCTAATAGTAAAAAGTTAAATGAATTTTTGAAATTTCAAAATCAGTTTTCATTTAAACAAATTTCGACAGCTTTTTTTGGATAAAAAAACTAGACCAAGATTCTTACGACCCAGCCTACATACACATTTTTAGCAAAACCATATCAAAATTATGAACTCTATAGTGTTTATTAATACACTTATAAATATGCCTATAACGACACATAAATGATGAGAAATTACACCTATGGGGGGGGGGGGTGATCGGAGAATAATTAAAAATGACAAGTTAACGAAGCGATGCGATGTCCTGCTAGTATGACCCTGTATAAATATGAATATTTACCAAAAGTTTTCGACAAAATATAATTACCGATAGAAGCATTGTCCTGTTTTATTTCTTCTGTATAAATGTATGAATAACTACCAGAAGTTCTTATAAGATATAATTAACCAAACGAAGCGATATCCTGCTAAAATGGACGACCTAAATCTCAATAACAACCAATAGTTGTCTACAAAATATAATGGACTAAGCGTATCGATGTTCTACTAATATTACACCTGTAATAATTGTAATTACATTATTCCATTATTCCATAGTGGAACCATTATTCATAATGGTATGAATAACTACCAGGAGTTGTCGACAAAATATAAGTGAACCGATGTTCTAATAATATTACCCCTGTATAAGTATGAATAATTACCAGAAGTTGTCGACAAAATATAATTTACAAAGCGAAACGATATCCTGCTAGCATGGACCTAACCTAAAAATGAATAACAACCAACAGTTGTCGACAAAATATATATTAACCAAGCGAAGCGATGTCTTGCTAGTATGACAATAAGTAAATATGAATAACTACCAGTCATGGTCGACAAAATATAATGGACTAAGCGAAGTGATGTCCTGCTATTATGGCCCTGACTTAAATATGAAATACTACAAGAAATTACTGAGAAAATATAATTGACCAAGCGAAGCGATTTCCTGCAATTATGGCAATGAACTAAATGTGAATACCTACTTGATGATGTCGAGAAAATATAATTGAACAAGCGAAGCGATGTTCTGCTAGTATGGCCCTGACCTAACTATGAATAACTACAAGAAGTTGTCAACAAAATATAAGGGACCGAGCGAAGCGATGTCCTGCTAGTATGGCCCACACCTTAATATGAATCACTACAAGAAGATGTCAACAAAATATAAGGGACCGAGCGAAGCGATGTCCTGCTAGTATGGCCCACACCTTAATATGAATCATTACAAGTAGATGTTTAACAAAGTTAAGGGACCGAGCGAAGCGATGTCCTGCTAGTATGGCCCTGACCTAACTATGAATAACTACAAGAAGTTGTCAACAAAATATAAGGGACCGAGCGAAGCGATGTTCTGCTAGTATGGCCCTGACCTAACTATGAATAACTACAAAAAGTTGTCAACAAAATATAAGGGACCGAGCGAAGCGATGTCCTGCTAGTATGGCCCACACCTTAATATGAATCACTACAAGAAGTTGTCAACAAAATATAAGGGACCGAGCGAAGCGATGTCCTGCTAGTATGGCCCACACCTTAATATGAATAACTACAAAAAGTTGTCAACAAAATATAAGGGACCGAGCGAAGCGATGTCCTGCTAGTATGGCCCACACCTTAATATGAATCACTACAAGAAGTTGTCAACAAAATATAAGGGACCGAGCGAAGCGATGTCCTGCTAGTATGGCCCACACCTTAATATGAATCACTACAAGAAGATGTCAACAAAATATAATTCACCAAGACAACTGACGTCCTGCTATTATAGACCTGATCTAGATATTAATCACCGCAAGAAGATGTCAAAAAATGTAATTAACCAAGCGAAGCGATGTCCTGCTATTATGAACCTGACCTAAATATGAATCACTACAATAAGTTGTCAACAAAATATAATTAACCAAGCGAAGCGATGTCCTGCTATTATGGACCTAACCTAAATATGAATAACAACCAATAGTTGTCTACAAAATATAATTAACCAAGGGAAGCGATCTATTGTGCTTGTGATCGTGACCTAAATGTGAATAACTCCTAGAAGTTTTCGACAAAATATAATTGACCAAGCAAAGCGATTTCTTACTGGTACGACTCTGTATAAATATGAATAACTACTAAATTTTTTGACAAAATATAATTGAACAAGAGAAGAGATGACTTGATAGTAATACCCTTGTAAAAATATGAATAACTCCTAGAAGTTGTCGAAAAAAAAATTGACTAAGCGAAGCGGTCGTCTGCCAGTATAACACTGTATAAATATGAATAACTAAAAGAAGTTGTCTACAAAATATAATTGACAAAGCAAACTGATATCCTGCGCTTATGACCCAGACCTAAATATGTATAACTACCAGAAGTTGTTCACAAATTTAATTGACCAAACAAAGTGTCCTGCTAGTATGACCCTGTATAAATATGATTAACTAAGAGAAGTAGTAGATAAAATATAATTGACCCAGCAGAGTTATGTCCTGCTTTGTGATCCAAACCTAAATATGAATAACTACACGAAGTTGTGGAGAATATATAATTACCCAAGAAAAGCGATGTCCTGCTAGTATGACCCTGTATAAATATGATTAACTAAGAGAAGTAGTAGACAAAATATAATTGACCCAGCAGAGCTATGTCCTGCTTTGTGATCCAGACCTAACTATGAATAACTACCAGAAGTTGTCGAGGAAATATGCCCAAGCAAAGCGACGTCATGTATTAAACTCGTCCATTTAACAGATTGTTAGTTTGTGTCTGTGTTCCTAATTTACAGCAAAACGGGTGTATTCTCGTTATGAAATTTAGGAATAAGATTGTTTGCTACTAGACCAGATTATATTATATGAACTGGATATTATTATTTTTTCGTTTTAAAATGTTGGGAAGTCTTAAATAGTTAATGTTAGGTTCCAAGACTTGCACTCGGACGCTAAGACTAGCAATGCTCCGATGTATTAAAGATAATCGGGTGAATAATATATAACAAGCAGTCGTACACAAAACTTAAAATAAAAATAAATATAAACAGTTTTATCTCACTAAAAACAAAAACATCCCCACTCGTTACGTTTTTCATGTTTTCATTTATGTGAATAAAAGTCACACGGTTTTGTTCCGCGTGATTTCTAATTCTAAATTAACCATAAATTTCTAACTTAAGTTTGTTAACGGGTTTCCTAAAAGATAAACCTAAGGACATTACTTAGCATTAGACATAAACTGGACTGGAGCTAGTTTTTTTAAAGTTAATATCTTTCAGTTAAAAATTAACCATGACACGTAAAAACACTGAATTAATTTTTCCTTTTAAAACATTAAGTAATGAAATTTAAATTAACGTTCAGAGAGCTGGAGTAATCTATTAAGCTCTGATTTACTCTTTATGTCAGAACTTTTGCAATAGTTTTGTCATTTAAAACGGAAAAAAACGTAACAGTTAGTATTTTCGTGGCACAGCAGGAATAATATTTTGATATACTTTCATGATTAAACTAATTAATCTAACAGTGAATTGATTTTTATGGACACGAATATTGAAATGGTTTGTTTAATCCTTCAATAGGCTGAATGTACTTGAGAATTTTTGTCAATCACAACTTATGCCTAAGGTTAAAATTAATTGACTCTATGGAGCAAAAATTCGGACATCCAACACCTTTTTAAATTTTTTTTTTGGTTAAGACAAATAAACACAATTTCATTCCGTAGTGCAGCAAATGTTCAGAACATATTGTTTAAAAAATGTGAGTTTATAAATTGAGGGAGAGGGAGGGTTATGTTTTTTTAATATATCGGTATCAAATGGATGGATTTTAATGAAACTGGTGACAAAATGATCGCTGTAAGTTCTAGAATTAGTCTTGATCTGCCTTTGAATTATTATTATTATTATTATTATTAATATAGAGTAGAAACCGTTAAATTCGAGAGTTATAGAGAAATTGATGTAACTTTGCAAATAATTGATGACAATTGTTGCTATTACATCCAGGAATAAAATTGCTTGTATTAAATAAAAACAAGATCCTAAATTGAGATAAAAATATTGAACCCAATGTTTAAAAATCGGAAATACCCGTAACTGGTACAGAGAAGGCTTCATATAATATTTTATTGATAAAGATTATTCTAACCGGTCTCAAATTTAACCTTTGGTATGTACTTTCAAGTGGTGAAACTAAAAACAAAAATGTTTATTAAAGAATATAAAAATAAATTGGATATTTTGGATCGAGCACTTTACAATTATAATTTTACTCCACTAGTTATAGGAAGACTAAAATATTTGATTCTATAACTCTCCGTATTGTGGAATAAATTTCTTCTGTAACTTACAAAGGATATCTAAGCGATTGTATTTAACTCACCTAAAGTCCCTGGAAGATATGGACAGCTGGTGACGTGGTTGAAGTTCTGAGATTGCATGTCCTCCTGATCTGTCTCTCGATGGTAGAAATAATTGAAATTCGAGACTATAACGGGCACAGGAAGAGCAATAGTGAGCACACCGGCAATGGCACATAACGAGCCGACGATCTTCCCCCAGACTCCGACAGGCCTGTAAGGATATAATAACAGTTTAGTATATCTTGTGTATTGGCTTAAATGTTGAGATTTTGTTCCCTTGAAAGTTACTAAGAAGCGGGCCAACTATACCCAGGATTCAAAATATAAATGTCTGTTACAATATGTAAATGTATTCAATTTTAATTTAACATTTTTCACTTAGTAACAGTATTATTATACATATAAAACAGTATCAATAAATTTTGAAACGCATTCAAAAATGTGAATAATTTTAACGGAAACAAATTTTGAATACAGTAACCTTCAAGGGAACGTAATAAAATACTTTATAAAATTAGTGTCACATTCTAAGGCAAAATTGTTTAAATTAAAAATAATGATAAAACTACTTGAATAAGTGTTGACGGGCGCTTGTCTACTGTGCGACTCGACAGAGGTTCAAAAATATAGGACATTTTAGTAAAAAATAGATTGATTTTTATTAATAGGATTTAGGAATTCGTTCAGGGAGTGATAAAATAACGATTGGGGTTGACTATTTATATATTAAAATTTTGGGGTTGTAATTGTGAAGATATGACTGAAAAAAAAAGGAAAATGATATTTGTGATGTATATACATGTAGAAATAGAAGTATCACATATCCCGTTGTATAATATATCCACGGTTTTGTAAAAAGTAATCCATTTAAAGAGTATTAGATAAAATATCTAACATTTTATCAAATATTTCATTTGTGAAAGATAGACTTGAGAAGATATTTAATTTTTTTTAATCTAAATAAAATATTTAATATATTCTAGTTAAATATATACAAAATATAAAAGAGTCATTATACACATGTTTTAAAAGACCTTTTCCAACTTCAAAAGTTTTAAAATAATACTACGTTAAAGGCTAAAATAATTTTAAAGTATTTTAATATTGTATGTAAAAAGAAAAATAATGTTATTAATTGTACTGAACAACTATTTTCTACATTTCAGAGTCATTATCAGGTGGAAAATAATTGTATCAAAGTGTATCATATTTCACTTGATAATGAAAATGTACATCAAAATTAGTAGTAAAAAATAATTGTATAACATTAAATGGTATTATTTACTAAACAATTTTCTTTTCAATTTTGTAATATATACTCTGATAAAAAAATACGTTTGAATGAAAATAATATCGGAAAATTTAATTTATAAAAGTTATAAATGTACAAAAATTAATGAAGACAAACTGAGTAAAATTAAAAATACACATAAAAAAGAAGAAGAAAGTAGTAAATAAATGTGGCGTTTAAGGAAAAGTCAATTTTTTGAGGAATTGCAGTTTTAAAGATTCAATTTACCGTAAATGATTTTTTTTAACGTAATGCCATTATGTACAAAAAGCACCGTCAGTGAATAAAAATACAATTAAAAAAAAAAGAAAAAGTTAAGAATTGTGTTTGGAAAAGTGTCATAATTTGTCGTATTGATTGAAAAATGCGAAATGCGTAAAAGAACAGAAGGAAATTTGATGAATGGTAGAGGTATAATGGGGGTAAATTTGGAGAAGGTGGGGGGATGAGAAGTGGTACAAAATGTTCATAAACATAACTGAAGCATATATCCATAGTTTCTACTTACTAAGTAAAACTTTCTACAATTATCTACATGAGCAATGTGATCACATGCATTCTACATGTAAAGAACAGCTACAAATTACGTAAAGGTTTGGATCGAATCGTATTTCAATTTTAAACCTTTATGCAATTCCTTAAGTTCATATAGCATGCGAAAACAGAAATAAGCATTTAGTAGTAATTTATACATAGTCAAACATCACCTGGTTAGCGAGTTTTAATTTATAAATATATTAGCACTACAGTATTTACTTTTTTAAAACTTTGAATACAGTACCTTGCATATTTACTAAAGTACACTATCGATGATTTAATACCTGTTACATAATCAAGATATGAAATGTAGTTGTGATCAATGGTAACGAAGTTTTAGTTTTGCATTACTGGATTAAGAAAAGTAAATTCATTAAAAAAAAAATACCTTATGGACAAATCGGGGTGAGTCGAAAGCCACATTTTCATTTTATAACTTTTAAAAAATAAGGAAACGTTCCCCATAACTTCTATGAAATAGGTAATAAAAATGGAGAGCTAAATGTGTTTAAATTTATACTTTAGGATGGATGTCGGACTTTTGAACGTCAATTAGGTTTTCTGGGTGTTGTGGGAGGGGAGGAGGGGATTATTTATTTTGAAGGGTGGAGTATTTTATGATTTTTGTATAAAAGAAGATATCAATCAACCCTTTTAAAATGTTGTAAATATTACCAATTAAAAGTCGCTAATTCGATGATTTTTAAAACACATGCAATACAGTTGTGAAGTGAACAATCAATGCACAGTCAGACTTGGAAAAAGCCTGCAACACATGGGTATGTTATTAACACTAGAAAACCAAACATCAGTAAATAATCTGATTGATAATTAATTGAGGTATTTAATAAAATGAAAGGTAAATACGTTATGACATTGAATTTTTAAAGTAAATATTAACACGAATGTTAATGTAATTCGGGTGGCATATTTTTGATGAAGGGAATTTGCTGAACTTTTGTAGTAAAATATTTTTTTTAATAGAAAAATAGATACAATTAAAAATAGATTAAATAATTTCATATGTTAAATTCCAGAAATGAAAGTGTGGCCAAAGCATTTTGTCAGGTTAAACAATTAACGTTTATAATCGTTATGAATACTGAATATTGACTATTATGATTCAATCTTTTCGACTTAAGTTCTTCGATGTCAATACTATTTATTTTAAACAATGATAGTTAACATAATAAAGTATATTTAAACGTGAATGATTAGACAAGTGAAAATTTGTATTAAATGTTAAGGTTGAACTAATTAAATTAAATAGGTTTAGATTTTGTTATTACAGTTTTTATAATTAATTGTTAACTTAAAATGGATGTAGCTAAGTAACTAGTTGGATTATATAACAGTTTACATTTGGATTAAAATTAAAACATTAAGCGGAACAATTAAAAAATGTGTAATGAGTTTAAGCGATAAACGCTTAAACTTTGCGTACATTTATGTACTAGTTTAAAATAAGCATTTATGACTGTAACTTTAGTGCATATTACATTATTTATTGGATACATTTATACTACAAATTGTTTACAAATAATAATTTTAAATTGTAAAAATTATGTTGGGTTGATGCGGATCACTGTTGCAAGTTATACATTTATAAACATTACAAGTTCAAAAAACATGACACATTAAAAATAAACATTTAAGAAAATGTTATATCTTGTCTAATATTTTATGAAAAAAAATATTAGTTTTTATAAGGATTAAAATATGAAAAAATAACTGTAATTATTTTTGAAAAATCAGTTTAAAAAATTTGTTCAATGGACCGATATGAAGTATTTCGGTTAATGGATAAAAAATTAAGAAATTTTTACATTAACAATAAAGACTTATTTTAATAATATAATTTAAGAAAACACAGTTTCAAAACACTAAAGTGTGCTTCTGAATATATAATGTAGAAAGTTTTAGAACTGAATTAAGTATAAAAAAATTAATATTGGAATCAAATGTACAAATATTACACAAATTTCTTACATACAGTGTCACACCCACTCGTGAATATAAAAATAAAAATAAATGTAAACAAATAATATTTATTTAACTTCTCAATAATAGCCTGAACGACAAAGAAAGGAATATATTCATCATTCACTACAATCGGTGCGGGGAAATTTATCAGAATTTTAAGATTCTATTTCATCCATTCCAATAGGATGCAAAATGGTGTCTTGGATATAGTTTTAAACTATATATACCACGATTATAAACACGTGTTTGAAGTGTTGACGTACTAACTGCAAAATCTATTCTGCAAAATCTATCTTTTCCAGTATCAACATTTCAATGGTTCGATTCAATTCATGGATAACATCTGGCTTCAATTCAACTGAATCTCATGAGAGATTTGTGTTCAGAGTCTTATAAAACGCCACCTTTTTCTGAATTGTTAATGTTTGTTAATATTCTGATTGACAAGAACTTTTGACTGCGTGGCACACAAATATTATAATTTTTGACAATAGCTGTGATTAAGGTTTGTTTAATTGAAAAAAAAAAAACTTAAAAAATTTTTATATCTGGATTGGTACAGGAGTTTAATGATTAACCTGTCGAATTCACTAATATTGATCGCAATCAGTATAGCCAATTTTAACATGTTTAATGAAGGTGCATAATTTTGTTAATTTGGAAAACTAACGTCCGCAACAGAATTTGAGGTGGGAAGTCATTCCTTATTTTATGTGTTATACTTATATTTTAGAGAAAAGATTAATCAAAATCTTAAGAGGCGTTTATAATAAAATTGGATTTTTTTAAAAATGGAAATATCATAAGATAAAATAACAGATGTAGGCTAATTTCAGAAACCACTTCAGGGATGCCCAAAATAGATAATAATAACGATAATAATCCGTTGCAATAGCCCGTGTAGTCAGTACATCTATTGCCGTAATTCTAGTTGTCGCAAACAAAATTCGTTACTAATCGCAGTTCCTTCTATAGGTTATTACGATATTGGGTCAATATTATAACTTTTTGAGCCATACATTTCACACATCAAATGAGAGCACTAGTCACCAGACAACTTAATAAAACACATCGTCTAATTTTTTCTCACATAATTCTTTAAAATGCTAAAAAATAAAAGCACCTTGCACCTTAGCTTAAATTATAGGTATTTACTTTGATAGTTTATAGAATTGATGTTTTTTATATGCTGTAGTGAGAAAACAGTCCTTTTATTATATTTTGAATCTTTTAATTTATCTACAAGAAAAAGGAACAGCATGTGATATACCGTCATTTTAAGTGTGTATATTATGTAATATGCTAAGTTAGAACATCGCTGTTTTTGTGCCTGTTGTTTTTTTATGATTAAGGGAAACAATTAATACGAATTTACGGACTTTTAAGTATTGTTTATTTTTCAAATCAGTTAATTATTGACCATAAAATTCGTCAGATCTACATTATGATTTTACATTAAAATTATTCGTACCCATAAAAAAAAATTGTAAAAATAAGTACATGAAATCTAAATTAACAAATATATATATTTTTTTATATTACTAGCCAATTGTTTTTTGTAGTTTTATTAGCCAATTGCAAAATAAGTTATTTTCATTTTAACTTTTTATTATTTTGATTTTAAACAATAAAAAACAGGTGGGCTAATATAGAAGGACTTTTATTTCAATAGTAAAACAATGAAATTATGTTTCATACGAAAGAACACTTTGTTTTATTTTGTAATAAAAAATAAAACACCAAATAAACTTAATATGAATGTTAAAAAAATCAGAAAAGACAGATTTGATTCGATAGAATACTACGTTTTAGCTTAAAAAAAAAAAAAAAAAAAAAAAAAAATACATTGACTTGATTTTGGACATACAGACAGAGATTTTTAAAACATAATAAAAATCCAAAGCCTTGTAAATCATTATGAGAGAAAAAATAAAATTAAAAAAAAAACAACAACGGAAAACATTGAACAGTGTTGCACAACTCTTTACCAACTAAAATACAACAAAATGGCGTCACAAGAAACTAAGAGGGAATTCAATTTCTCACAGACTCACCTAAGCACACTAACATGTTCACAAACAATCGAGAAAATTCTTTGTTCAATAACAATAAATATCGACTTAAATAGAGAAAAATGTGTGATACAAAACAATGGTTATTTTAACGGGTTCAAATAGGCAGGGGAAAATATAACAAATATAAATTACGTTGATAAACACGGTCGCAAGCAATATCCTGAAACCCGTATTATTAGTATAACAAATTTTGTTTACAACATTTATACAGATAGAGCGAGAGAGAGAGAGATAGATAAAGAAAGAGAGAAAGAGATACATAGATTGGAAGATATAAAAAGAAACAGAGAGATAGAGTGAAGAGTGCACGTTTGGACACTGTATGTGACCATTAAATAACACATAGAACAACATTGAAGAGCTTGTCAAGTCTATAGTCTTGTTTATGTCATAAATAAGTTTTAATTTAATAGGTAGTCAGTTTGGTAACTTAAGTTATTTGAATTAAAAACAATAATTGGTAACTTAAGACTATAGTTAGTATATTATATCTCATTTTTTTTCACGTTTAGAGAATTGAAATTAGTTAAAGTTAGTTACTTAAGTTAAATATTCGATAGTTATAAAATTATAATATGTATGCATATGTGTGTGATACATATAAAATTATTATTATGTATGTTATTTGTATTATTAGTGCTTTACATAGTAAAATAATAGTTAACATAATTAGGGCGACATAAATATTAATACTTATAAGATATTAAAGTAAATCTACGTTATGAGAAATAATACGGTAACTAGCAATCTTTTCAAATGGTAATTCGAAAAAAATATATAAAGAAATGTTAGGAAAAATAAAGCTTATTGTTTATATTATTGTTATTTTTTGTAATTTTAAACTTATCAGATTTACCTGACCGATTCCTGAACAAATTTCTGATTGGGAAGAAATTAAAAAATTATTTAAATAACTAATTATATACAAAACAGTTTTTGATAGTTTAGTAAATATACGTTATTGAAATTTAATGATAAATATAAATCCAATCTCCTAAAATAAAGTGAAGTAAAAATGTTAAACGATATGGAAGATAGTTATTCAAGCGAAGCGATTTCGTTTTTATAATATACTAATTCTGTGACAAATCACTCCAACTGTTGATGAATTTTAAACCAAATTTTATATTATTTTTTCAATAGTTAACAAGTAATAGAACACATGGATTTTTATTAGCATAAAGTATTATATATTTAAAATATAAAATGAGATTATGAGTTAAATGGTATTCCCTCCCCTACCAGTGAAAAATAAATAAAATAAACGATTAGGTAAAATCGTAGTACATTAATTAAGAAGACCTTAATCAATTATGGAATATTTTATAAAATATTGTCATTGATCATGTTTTATTAAAGATATTGAACTTACAAATGATCAGGCTTTTACTCTATATTATGTTCACTGTATTCAGTTTGATGAAATCATTAATTTTATATTCCAATTTAAGTACTATTTAATTACAACAAAACCTTTTAAATTCTGAGATAACCTCGAAATAAACGCAAGATTATTTTGAATTGCAAAATATTTATAAGTATATTTTTATTGGTTAGACTGACTATTTTCTCTTTCGGAAAGTACATTTTAAGAATATCTGGATCTTTCTATTCTAGAATAGCCTGTGTGTGTTCGGTTTTCACAATATAGTCTATTCTTTTCATAGCCTAAGTGCGCCCGAAAATAATTATTTATAGCCCATGTGCGTCAACTGTAGACTGATTTTGTGTTTACGTGATCTTTGGTATCGTTAAAGATAAGTTTTGCCGGCTGTAAATAGATTCAATTATGAAATCAAAACAAAATCTAAACAACCATCCTAACAAGTTTGTAGTGTTGTTGAATCAAAAAATATAATCTAGTTTTTCTTCATTCCGGTAATTTTAATCTTGTAAGTTTGAAAGTAGGTAGCTTGCATTAATCCGGTTGAAACCACTCTTCACCAAAACGGTTTTGAATAGCTTAGTTTCATTTTTAGAATCAGATCATTGTCTGGTTTTTGTTAGAACATGTAAATATGAAGTAGTTAGGTTAACTATATAAACGTGTTCCTATGAAAAAGTTTGATTATAACCATTATGACAATTCAGAAAACAAAATATCTGTGAATTTAAGATCAGCAATGAGTATTAGCAGTAAAAGTACATGTAACTTGATCTAAACTTTATTTAGGTACCCATTCGAGATTTTTCTTTTCAGCCATATGTATCACACACGTTCTCCTAATTAATTTACATTATTTTTTCTTATTAAAAATCAACAATTATTGAAATTCTAGAAATTATTTTATAACCTATATGTAATCTAACGGACAAACTAGTGTAGAAATAAGGCCGTTATGGTGTCCATTAATTAATACTGAATTAAAAATGGAAAATAAATATTCTTCTTTTTTAAGTAAGATTGACATTTTTTCGATTAATTATCCACAGGGCGGAGTTACAAGAATACTACACCCCTTTTGTTCATGTTGACTTTTGTATGTTTTCGGTTTAACTAAATTCTTGACAGAGGTGACAATACGTTGTTCACATGAAGCATATTTTAGGTAGCAGACCTTGTTGGCACACACATCATTTGTTCTGTTGACCCTTGTACGTTTTCGGTTCAACGAGTTATTGTAATGTATAATCTTGTTGACACGTGGTATACTCGTATAGTACAAACGTGATTCAGTTTTAACCAGGCTTGCTTTCTTAGGTCACTATTATATTTCTAGTATGCTATATTATTCACACTCTTAAAGCCTCTCGTATTCATTTTACATACATAAATGGTGGCAACTGTCATACTAATAACATGAAAAATTGAATTCAATAAATTTAACATCAAAACCTAGATATACCAAATATGTAAAAATCTTAAAGGGAAAGAAACTTAATTTTGTGTGATTAAATCATTAAAATGAACTATTGTCAAATTTATAGTACGTTATAATACAAATTTTGATGTAATATTATTCGCAGTAACATTATGCAGTTCCAGCTAGAATCTAGTACATGCTGTCATTCTTACGCATAATTGGAATTATTTTAAAATTAACCTCATATAAATTGGTGGATTTAATATATTGTCAGACTAAAAACACGGTAGCAATCTATCAGTACATGAGATATTAATCAAGTTTAACAATCAGTAGATTCTACTATCAGTCATTTAGTTTCAAGCCTTTACTCCTAGTGTGGGTAGTCTTTTTCCACCCATAAATATTTTAATGCAGGTTTTTTCATGGAATGATTACAAGTATTCCGTGATTTATATGTCTTAAAATGAGGTCTGTATATTATTATTTTTTTAAAATTAATACCCCAAAAAACTTAGCAAAGTGGTCTAGGGGCTTCACTCTTGGATGGAAACCATTAGAAATAAAGGTCAACCAACTAGTATTGTGGTCTGAAATATCGTCTCTTTGTAGCGTATCTGACTCCAATTCCCCCAACTTTTTCAAGTATCGGAGTTTTACAAAAAATCAATTCAGTTGCGAAATTACTGACTTTCCTATTCTATAATACTTACGCAGTACTTCACATTCAATTTGGGGTGGAGTTTTTCGAATATGAAACATTTTACTTCTAACTCAACTCTTATATTTTTTTGTGAATATCAAAATTTTCAGCAAAAATAAGCAAAAATTTAAAAATCAGCTTCGAGTACACAAAGCTATTAAAGTACTGTTAAAGCTACTAAAAAACCAAAAAAAAAAAAAAAAAATGCCAAAAAATATAACTAAAAATGTAAAATACAAACTTAAAAATAATAATATAAAAAACCTTAGTCTACTTTGATATTAACTACAGCGATAGCCTAAGCTTGCGTTTCTATTGTACGCTATTAAATGATATTTAGTATGAAATAGTCAGTTAACGTGACGTGTGAAATGATGAACATTTTCCAGATAAATCTGGTAAAACAAATTACAATTGTAACAAGAATGCTCACTTAGGCCAACAACCTTTTATGTGAAGCACGCGTTTGGTATCTTTATTATAATTTTGGTCAATTATAATTTTGTTCGTTTTAATTATTTGAAGTCGCTTGAATATACTTAGTAACAATGTAGCTTTCATAAACAGTAGATTAAAATAAAACATCTTTGACCTTTAGTGGATATTTGAGGTCACTTCTATTCCACACGACAGAAGTTTACAATATTAAATGGAAATAATGAAACCCTTTTAATTTCGAAATTATATTGACGGAGATAATATAAAGGGAAAGTTATACGATTTTACCATAACCATCTGGCTAGTAATTCAATTTAATATTGTATAATATTAATATATTAGTAGAATTATGTATGCATTTGTGATTTGGGTTTTTGCTTTCATTTTTATCGTCTCTAAATTTGATGGACAAGTTATTCATAGAGACCTTAAATAAGTACTTAACCAAAACACTAATTTCGTACGATTTCATATCAAAGTTAGCCTAATTAAAAAAAAAAAGATTTTACTTTTATAAATTGTTATAAAATGGACATACAAAGTTACAAAGAAACAATAAATATACTGTTTCTAAAGTATTCCAAATTAAAAATTGTTACCAAATCTTTCTCAGATAATATATTATTTTTGGGAAATCGCTTTCGCTACCTTACTAAAAATAAATATTTATAGTACGTTCTAGTGTGTCTCTATTTAAAAAACCACAAAAAATAAATATCGGTCCTATTCCGCGAAAGAGAAATAAACAATCTATATTTAAATAAAAAATGCATGACATAACTTCTATTAAAAATCAAAAGTTAAATATAACCCATTTACACTAAACACAAAAACACAAAATGTACTCATTAAACGAACAAGAAATGGAAATTATATATATATATTGTAACGTTGAGAAGCCCTAAGTAAAAGCTTTGTCCAATTCAAAATGTTTAAACCTTGTCAGTTAGAAATAAATGTCAAACATAAACGTCACTCCAACACATAATAAATTTTGTTAAAGGATTTCTAAGGAAACAATACTTCGAAACTACAAAATTATTGAAAGGGCGAGGGCAGCGTGACAAATTAAATAGGAAGAGTTGAGTTATGTAATGTGACAACATGGGAAATTAGAAAGTTTGTGTACGCCCAAGTTAACAAAAGAAAAAGAGACAAAAAACTAGGCAGAGGTACGTTGAACTCAGCTAAGAAACAAGATTTAACGAACTTTGAAAGACGGTTAGAGTTTGAAAAATCAAATCCAACCAACCAAAAAGAAGCGTCATCCAGAAATAAGCGAAGAAGGGGTAAAACGGGAAAACTCTGCGTAAGAATTCAAAAAATCAGAAAAAGCAGTGAAGAACGAGCGTCGCAAGGGAGAGGAACTAGGAACAGGGCGGAGTTCGCCAAATCGTCGTAAAGTTGAAGAAAAGTTTTAAGTCATCGAATTATATTAAAATCATCGTAAAGTTAAAGAAGAGTTTTGATTAATTGACCAAGAATTCAAGCAACAGAGTGAGGTAGTTCAAGCTTCGAGATCGTCAAAGTGCCTATAAATTGGATTAAGTTTCTTGTGATATCTGCCATAAGTTCGAGGGATCATCTCACCTGTAAAACTCCAAGAAGACATCATTCCATGCTACTGAACCACGATAAGTTATCTGATTAGTTATTGTAGTTTTTACTTCAGGTTACCAAAGAAACCACGCCCCACTTTAAATAAAATCTGAGCTAGGCCGAGAGCCATTTAAACTTAAATTTTCAAAGAGCAATCAAAGTAACTTCATTATATAATTGGTAAATTATACCTGGCGCCCAACAAATCAATAAAACAATTGAGATATTAAAATATAAAGACTAAATTAAAATTACAATTAATGATACGATTTTGATGCACCTAATAATAATAATAAAATTGCTATGTTCTAGAATTAAGTATTTCATTGTGTTATAAATGTTTATGTCTAGTTTAAGTTGAATGGATGAGATTTAGTGATAAGATGAATAAATTTGAATACTCATATGTGCATCAATTAATTTGAAGATTTAATTAATTCAACTGTTATTTATTGGCACCCAACTTTAGGTGCAAATTGTATTTTAAAGAATAAATAATTTAAATATGATAACGTAGTTGTGTTTTAATCAAAGTAATTAATTAAAAATAACTAATAAAGGTTATAATTGGCGTCCAACTCGTGGTTTAATTAAAATTAAAATTTAGTTCACGTGGTGTAACCTGAAGGTAGCATTATAAGATAAGAGACAGAAAGACTATTAGATATAATTAATTTAATGTTAAGACGTAGTAATAGGATAAAAAATTATAAAAAGATGGCAAATAACCAAATAACAATGGGGTTTGATGAGGAGATTAATAATCAAATGGGGATAGAATCAGAAATGGATAGAGCTATAGGGATTAATAATAGTGAAAGTAATACTAATGAGGGTAATAATTCAGGGGAGAGTGAAAATTTAAAGGTGTATGGGACCCCAACGGTAGGATTAAACGAATTAATCGAAATCCTTAATAAAAAATTTGATGAAAGTAATAAAAATGCGGAAATCCTAAAAACAAGCATCGATAAAAAATTTGAAGAAAGTAGTAAAAATGCGGAAGCCCTTAATAAAAAGAATTTCGAAGAAATTAATAAAAATGCGGAAATTCTAAAAGCAAGGCTCGATAAAAAATTCGCAGAACAAAATAAAAAGCTCGAGGAAAATAATAAAAAATTAGAAGAACTTAGTGGCAATGTTAGTCAAAATGCGGAGACAATGGACCGAAAATTTAATGAATTTGCGGAGAGATTCGAGAACAAGCTCGAAGAAATTAAATTAAGATCGGATACCACAGCCGAGACAATTAGGACGGAAATGAATGATAAATTAAATAAAATTGAAGAAAATTTCACCGATAAATTAGGTAATAAGTGCGAAGATTTAAGAGAAAATTTAAAAGAAATTGCAAGTAAAGTCGTGGAAGTAGAAAAGGATGTGCAAGAGAGCATTAAAGAAATCGAAATCACCGTAAACAAAAATTTAACTGAAAATCAAATTAACGTAGACGCTCAGATTGATAAGGTAAAGGAAAGTCAAGCTAGATCTAATAATAAAATTCTAGAAATCGAATCACAATGCCAAGAAAATTCACAAAAAATTAACCAATATCAGAAACAAACGGACGAAATGAAAAATAAAGTGACAGAAGTAGATGAAAGATTAAGTAATTTAAAAACAAGGGATGGTATCATAATAAGGGAACCAGAGATAAGGGATATTAGTTTTACAGGAAAAGAAAGATTCCCAATGCAATTTTTAAGGATCATAAAAGAAGTTAGCGTTAGTTACACACATCAAGGGAACATGTATTGGTTAGATAGATATTTAAAAGATGAAGCATGTGTATGGTGGTTTCTACACCGTAGGGAAGTTAAAAACTTCGAAGATTTTGAAAAAATATTTATGGATAAATATTTTAACGAAATGATACAAGCAAACATCCGAGACAGGTTGGAATTCGGAAAGTTTAAAGGAAAAATTGGGGATGAAGCTATCACATATGTGGAGAACATGATGTTGGAATGTTCAGAGTTAGAACCGCCGATTTTAGAAGCCCAGTTAGTCCAAAAAATCGCTAAGCACTTTCACCCAACTACACTAATTGCTGTTATCACCAGGGGTGTGAAAACAAAGCAGGAATTTGTAAAACTATTGATGGAATTCCGACAGGCAGATGTACGACACATTAATAGTTACGAAGAAAGAAATGGTAATTATAAGGCATCCTATCCACGCGACGAGAGAGAGGGAGAAGTTGTAAACAGGCCTTGGGGACAAATGAATGGGTACAACAGTAGACAATTACCGTTACGTCAGAATAGGGATGTTTACAGAAAACCAGATGTGCGTGCCGACATAAAAAATGGACCAGGGAACCGTTGGGAAGGTCGACAACCTGCAGACAGGGACGGAAGAGGGCAAAAGTGAAAGTTGGAATGGAATGTAGACCTAGCGGATAAGAACAAGGCAACCATAAATACCTTATTCACCGATTTAAAAGATTATTTAGAGGACAATCACGACACAAGCGATATAATTAATGACATTAATAAATGTCCAGAAATTAAGTTAGTTTTTAATGAGTGTGTACAGGTCAGAGCGTTAATCGATACAGGTTGTGAGGTAAATTCGATATCTGAATCTTTCTACAACACAAATAAATTAAATTTAGGAGTTTTTGAAGAATTACCGGTAGCAGGAGTAAAAGTTATTGGAGCATTAGGTCTGCGTTCCAAAAGTGTTAAAAAAACAAATTTTCATTAAAGTTAAGTTAGGAACAGAATTAATCGCCGTGCATTTTATAATAGTACCAGAACTAATTCGAGATTGTATACTTGGGTTAGAGTTTTTATCAAGAAATCATGCAATCGTCAATTTTATTAATAATAAGTTAGAAATAGGAAATAAATTAAACTATGGAGTTGGTAGAAAGGAAATTAAATTCGAGGATTCGTCAGAAGTTAATATTGAAAGTTTGAATAATTGCCTACAAATTGAAGAGGATAAATATGAATTTGATATAAACAAAATAAGCAATTTGGAACATGTACCACTTGAGAATAGGCAGCGGTTATACAGCATATTTAATAAATATAAAACAGTTTTCAGCAAAAAACCAGGATTAATTTCAACTTATTACCATAAATTTCAAGTAACTGATAGAACACCATACTGTCAGAGGAGTTGGCCAGTAGCAACTAAGTTTAGAGAAGCCGTTGATGCAGAGATTCAGAGAATGCTAAGTTATGGGATCATCGAGAGAGCAAACAGCGCATACATTAATCCTATAGTACCTGTATGTAAGAAAGATGGGAGCGTAAGGATCTGTTTAGACGCCAGGACTATAAATGCGAGAACCATACCGGATTACGAAGGGATTCGACCAATCCAAGAGTTATTGACAATCGGTAAGAAGATCAGTTGGATGAGTAGTTTAGACCTAACTAGCAGTTTTTGGCAAATCCCGTTGCACGAAGATTGCAAGGATTTCACGGCATTTCTGTACAAAGGATTGTGCTACAGGTACAAAACCGTTCCGTTTGGGTTGAGCACAAGCTTAGCAAGTTTAACGCGAGGTTTGGACTCAATTCTGACGGAAGAAGTTAAAAGGAATCTAATTATGTATGTGGACGACTGTTTATGTATTTCGCAAAACTGGGAAGATCATGTGGACCAATTAGAAAAAATATTAAAGGTATTTCAAGACGCCAACTTAACAGTAAATTTTGAGAAATCTATGTTCTGCAGGAAAGAAATAGATTATCTAGGTTTTGTTATCACCACAGATGGTATCAAACCGCAAGAGCAAAAAATGATGGCAATTCAAAATTTTCCGCGTCCTAAGACACCAAAACAATTAAAAAGCTTTTTAGGATTAACAAATTTCTACCACCGGTTTTCAAAAAATTACGCACAAACAACAGCTCCATTACAAGGACTACTGAAGAAAGGAACAAAATTTAAATGGACAAATAGTATTAACCAGAGTTTTTTAGCTGTAAAGGAGGAATTTATTGAGGCTGTAACGTTAAAGCACCCAAATATGGAAAAGATGTTTTACTTACAGACAGATGCGTCCGATATTGCGTCAGGAGCACAACTGTACCAACTCGATGACCAGAATAACATTGCTGTAGTAGGATTTACAAGCAGAACATTTAAAGGGGCTGAGAGATTTTATAGCACTGCCGAAAAAGAATTGTATAGTGTAGTATTAGGATTAAGGAAATTTAGGAATTATTTATTAGGGAGAAAAATAACCGTTATAACTGACAATAAGGCGATCACTTTCATTAACCAATGCAAACTACTTAACGCTAGAATGACGAGGTGGATCTTATTAATTCAGGAGTATAACATCCAAATTCGACACTGCAAGGGAAAAGAAAATATTGTTGCAGATACATTGAGCAGATTCCCAGAGGATGGAGAATGTTCACAAGAAAATGGGGAGGACCGACTTGTACAAATCCAATTAGTGTTACAGAAGTTTAATCCAGAAGTGGGCGAACAGTTACAAAATATAGAAGTTTTACAGAAGAAGGATACAAAATTTAGGAATATAGTAGGTAAATTAGAAGAAAATGATCCAAAAATTTTAGAATGTTATAAATTGTTTGAAAAAAAATTATTTCGCAAGGAAAGAGGAATGTGGAAATTAATGATTCCAGAAAAATTCATTGAAGTATTAATTAAGGAAATTCATGAAATTTGCGGACATATAGGAATAAGCAAATGTTACCATAATTTTAAGGAAGATTTCACGGGAGACAAAGTCGCTAAAAAGGTCAGGGATATAATAATTAAATGTTTACGATGTCAAAAATGTAAACATGACAACAAAGGTAGAAACGCAGAACTTACGCCTATTATACCAAAAGGTAAGGGTGAACTAGTGTGTGTAGACTATTACGGACCATTGCCTCGGTCAGTCTACGGGTCAAGGTACATCTTAGTAGTGATTGACGCATTTTCTAAATACACAAAATTGTATAAGGTAAAAAACACAACAACCGTAACAACATTAAATCAAATCAGGAAATACATTAAAGAAGTCCAATTACCAAAATACATACTTTCGGATAATGGTACACAATTTACATCCAAAAAATGGACAGAAGGGTTACAAGAACTGGGAATTAGACAAAGAACCGTTGCAATACGAAATCCACAAAGCAACTTGGCGGAGAGAGTAATGCGAAATCTAGGTCAACTTTTCAGGATCCTGTTACCTGACAATCACCAAGAATGGGGAAGGCTACTTGAAACTGTGGAAAGTTTCATGAACGAATCATACCATGATACAATTGAGTCAACACCATTAGAAGTACAATTTAATACACGTCCGACACGAATTTGGAAAAAATATTTAATTAATCCAGGCAACACAGAAACAAACGACATTGACCACGGAGAAATATACTTACGAATTAAAAATAAAAGGGAAAAATTCGCTAAGAAGTTCAATGAACTGCATCCACCAACCGAATATCAGATAAATGATTTAGTACTAGTAAGAGCTTGTATTCCGTCAAGCACAATTGAAAAACGATATCACAAGTTCTGTGAACTATATGAAGGACCATACACCGTAATCTCTAAGATAGGAAAAACTACTTATAAGTTAGCTAGTATAAAAAATAATAAAACTCACATCCGAGGTATATTTAATTGTAGATTATTAAAAAGGTTTCATAATTAATTAGAGAGTTAAGTAAACAAAAATAAATGAATTTAACTGTAAAATAAAATGTAAACAAACACATGTCCTACAGTTGAAGAGGGTCAAGGGAACAATGTTAATTGGGGTTTACAAGAAGGGTTTGTTGACGTGGGATTCTAGACAATGCCATTGTTAAGAAAAAAGGTTGACCGCAGTTTAGGTCATAAAGTCATTTAAAGGGACAGTAATTCTAGTGGGTTTTTAAATGAGAGTAAGAGTAGGTCATAAAGTCATTTAAAGGGACAGTAATTCTAATGGGTTTTTAAATGAGAGTAAGAGTAGGTCATAGTCCATGTTACGATATGTATATGTGTATTATTAAAATAAGTTTAGTGTAAAGGTGTATCAAAAGCAAATTTTATCATTAATTATGCAATTAACATAAAATTTCTTGGGACTTATGTAACGTTGAGAAGCCCTAAGTAAAAGCTTTGTCCAATTCAAAATGTTTAAACCTTGTCAGTTAGAAATAAATGTCAAACATAAACGTCACTCCAACACATAATAAATTTTGTTAAAGGATTTCTAAGGAAACAATACTTCGAAACTACAAAATTATTGAAAGGGCGAGGGCAGCGTGACAAATTAAATAGGAAGAGTTGAGTTATGTAATGTGACAACATGGGAAATTAGAAAGTTTGTGTACGCCCAAGTTAACAAAAGAAAAAGAGACAAAAAACTAGGCAGAGGTACGTTGAACTCAGCTAAGAAACAAGATTTAACGAACTTTGAAAGACGGTTAGAGTTTGAAAAATCAAATCCAACCAACCAAAAAGAAGCGTCATCCAGAAATAAGCGAAGAAGGGGTAAAACGGGAAAACTCTGCGTAAGAATTCAAAAAATCAGAAAAAGCAGTGAAGAACGAGCGTCGCAAGGGAGAGGAACTAGGAACAGGGCGGAGTTCGCCAAATCGTCGTAAAGTTGAAGAAAAGTTTTAAGTCATCGAATTATATTAAAATCATCGTAAAGTTAAAGAAGAGTTTTGATTAATTGACCAAGAATTCAAGCAACAGAGTGAGGTAGTTCAAGCTTCGAGATCGTCAAAGTGCCTATAAATTGGATTAAGTTTCTTGTGATATCTGCCATAAGTTCGAGGGATCATCTCACCTGTAAAACTCCAAGAAGACATCATTCCATGCTACTGAACCACGATAAGTTATCTGATTAGTTATTGTAGTTTTTACTTCAGGTTACCAAAGAAACCACGCCCCACTTTAAATAAAATCTGAGCTAGGCCGAGAGCCATTTAAACTTAAATTTTCAAAGAGCAATCAAAGTAACTTCATTATATAATTGGTAAATTATACCTGGCGCCCAACAAATCAATAAAACAATTGAGATATTAAAATATAAAGACTAAATTAAAATTACAATTAATGATACGATTTTGATGCACCTAATAATAATAATAAAATTGCTATGTTCTAGAATTAAGTATTTCATTGTGTTATAAATGTTTATGTCTAGTTTAAGTTGAATGGATGAGATTTAGTGATAAGATGAATAAATTTGAATACTCATATGTGCATCAATTAATTTGAAGATTTAATTAATTCAACTGTTATTTATTGGCACCCAACTTTAGGTGCAAATTGTATTTTAAAGAATAAATAATTTAAATATGATAACGTAGTTGTGTTTTAATCAAAGTAATTAATTAAAAATAACTAATAAAGGTTATAATATATATATATATATATATATATATATAACATTAGATGAAAGATCCCAATTAGGGAAAGAAAATGTTCACATTTAATGAAATTGACATTTAAATAGAGAAATGCATAGTTATTATTTATACCAAACGAAAAAGAATCTGATTTAAAGTAAAAGAAACTGTGCATTAAAATTTTAAAAAAAACTTAAACGAAAGAAAATGCGTAAATGAAATTTTTACTAATCAGAAATAATCGTAGTTACTATTTAAATGGGTATAATATAACTTAATCCAGCATAAAATATTTATCATTTAAACGAAAAAAGATCCTTTTAAACAGATTGGAAACATCTACTATTTATTCCAAACGGAAATGTATAATTCCTATAAAACTAAATGAAAACATATCCGATCTAACGGAAGGTTACATTTGTTAGATCTCATTTAAAGGATACGAGAAAACATATTCCATTTACACCGAAGAAAATTGTATTGTTCTTAGTTAAACTAAACAAAAACAAATCCTATTTTAAACGAAAGGAAAAAGTGAATTTATCTTTTAATTCAAACGAAAAAGTACGTACCATTTAAACACAAGGGACATGTAAAATGTTCATTTAACCCGATTAAAAATATTTACAAAACAGTAGTGAATACCATAGTTTCGATCTAAGCCAAACAAAAATATTATTTATTCTGTTGAAATAGAAATGCAGTTTCCGTTTTATAAACGATAAATTTGTATTTTACCATATGAGAAACTTTTAATATTTCACTAAAATAGATTAATTATACTGATAAATCAAAATTTACTAGTGAATACAATAAAAATTGTATTCTGTTATCAGAATGACAGAGTATTTTTAAAGGTTATGAAAATAGTTTACACACAGTGTTATGAGATTATGAATCCAAATTAATAAGAATTAGAAAGTTAATAGAATAAGTGTTAAAATTATTAATGTAATATTAGTGTCAAAAGTAGGAGATAAATATTTAATTAAATACCACTTATATTAGAGTCTTATAGTAAATAGAAATGTTTTTATTTATAATTTGTCCGATCTTTGTATATTAGTAGTAGTTTATTAATAAGTGTACATTAATGTTTTGTATTATTTCATTATATAGAAGACCTTATTATTTATTATCTTTAGTAAAATTAATGAATAAAATGAATTTTTACTAATTAATGAATTTACTAAGTTTTAATATTTATTTTTAGGCCATGAAATTTCTAAAACGATATCCCCTTTTGAAATTTATATGAATAGTGAATACAAAGTAATATATAATAAATATTTATAGTAAACCGATATTTTAAGTTTATAACATGGCATGTAAAATTGTCATGATTTAAAAACAAAATATTATATCGTATTTAATGTTAGTATTTAACTATTTAAAAAAATATTATATTGTAGTAGGCGAAGCACCTTTTCAGTTTCTACCGTCGCATTCAAAAACTTCAATTGTGAAATTAAAGCATTTCCCACTCTTTTCTTTTTTAAAAAAACTGCATTCACTGTTACTTCAAAGGTCTATTAGAATTCGACACAAATAGTATACATAAATATGTAAACCCATATCAGTTTATTCCAAAGAAAAATAATTTTACAGTTGTCTTTAAATAAAAACTCTTTGTTTGAAAACCCTAATTATTATGGATTTAATAAAAATGGTCAGTTAAAACATCGTTACATTCTTGGCTTTAGGGGTATAGATAAAATCTTATGTTAAAACCAATTTCATATATTTGGGATCAACCCTTGCTTTCGACCTCCCACTTAAACGATTTCAACGAAACAGATTATTTTTGGAGGGCACTATCCTGTACAAAACTTCAAAATTTTGATTCAATGGGATCACCCGGTTGTTGAGGTAATTCATGACATAAATGCCACAGACAAGCTGGACAGAAAGACATTTTTACACTATTACAATACTAATGTTGCTAAATACTATATAAATATGAAAATATTAAATTTTCTGAACCTTATTTTTGTTTCAGAATTGGTATAAACGTTCGAAATTAAAACATTTTAAACCCCTTTCCCAACCAAGATTTCTGTACTGTGGTGGAGCCTGGAAAAATACACGAATATCTATATGTTGAATAGACAAATGCACTAGCTTTTACAAGTTATGAAAAATCTCATTTAAAAAGACGGCGAGAAAATGTAACGATTATACTAAGAATAGCAGTCAGATAACAATGTTTATGTAACTGTTAATTGTTACGCGAGTTTTCTGATTAGCTGTTATAAATTTAGAAGTTCTGTTTACATCATTGCTCAAAACGAATGCTTAGGACGTTTAAACAGGTAGTTGGAGAAAATATATTTAAATTTTAATTAAGTTGTAAAAATACAAAATATTCAAAATTTTGGTGTTAAATTAAATATTTGGATATTTTAATAAATTTCATAGACAAACTTCATAAACAACTTTTTTAAGCTTATTTCCCGAGTTTTAGATATTAACATATCAATTTAATTCAACATATCTAAATAATAAAACAAAAAATATCAGAGTTTAGCAAACAAATTAAATGTTTTCTATTTTGTAAATTGAATTCAACAAGTTATTGCTGAATAATTTAACTACTTTCCGAACCCATTCAATCCTTTGGCTACTACAATGTTTTATATGGCTTTGGTTTCGTTCTGATAAATATTTCTTAAAGGAAATAGTTTTATAAATAATTGTATAATAGGATATTAAACACGTGGATCGAAATTAAATATATTTCAAAATAATAAATACCTTTAAGATTGATAAACTGTATTATATTGTTTTATCACCGGATGTTTCTCTTCTACTCGCAGATTGTTAAACAGAGAGAGAGAGAGAGATGGGGGAGGGATTCTAATAAATAATAATAAAAAAATTACACGACTTTCCAATTGAATATAAAATTTGAACTAGGGTACTAGGGGTCTTAAAATAGTTTCCAATAAAACATGCAAGTAAATAAATTAAAATATTTAACTTTATTTTTACAGTATATGGAGGTCATGAACGGAAAGGCCGGAGCCAAAACACACGATTTGGATTTAAATAAAAATCGGACTATTAGTAAGTGTTTATATATTTCTGACGTTTGTATATATTCATCACCAATCTGCAGGCTTACATTATTATGTGTTATTCAGATGCTAATTTTCTGTGACCATAATTTTGTACCTTTGCTTTATCTTCTTTACCCGAACTAGTAATTATTTTAGATAATATGTGTCAAAAATCCCGCAGAGATAGATGAGAAAACTTAGATAGAAAATTTTCTAAATGTTTTTAGCGGCTATCCGAGTACAATAAAAATAGCGATATAGACGCTTTAACATCATAAAAATATTATTCTCTACTTAATAAAATAATCCACAAATAACTGAAATATAAACTATATTTTTGTAATATATTCTGAAGAAACTTTTTTCAGTATATGAGAGGTTTTTATGTAGTAACGAAATAGTAGAAGTTCTAAAACATGTAAAACAGAATGATTCTTGTTGATGAATTATTTTACACAAAGGATGCGTACTAAAGAGTTTAAAATAACTATTTTGTTACTAATTGTTTTTAAATGGGACTATATGAAGAGTACATAATTCTTTTAAAGTACATTTCTTGCTTTCATAATTGTGTTCATTTGTTAACTTAGGTAGCAAGACCATACACATTTTGTTCCTACTGTACTAATAAAATAATTTCTTGTTTATACAGTATTTTGATATCAATAATACGTTATTTAGATCAAGCAGTATGTTATCTGTGGCAACTTCCATCTTCTCCAAATGATTATCAAATTTAATTGTAAGATTAAAGTAAGTAGTTATCTCGGCTCTGTTAAATTGGCTATGTTTAAATAATACACGTAACGTTATTGTTCTGGGTGAGTTTTGAACACGATCTTCATCAGAAAAGCGACTACTTAAACCGTATGGCTACCACTATATTTATTATTATAATAATTATATTGAAGTGGGTGTTACCCCCCAGACTTAACAGCCAAAAAGATTTTTTGTGTACTTCTTAAATTCCTAACTAGCTTATGTCATTTCCTTTGGTTAGGGTCAAAATTTTCCTAATTAGTTTGATTGTCGTTCAAAGGTCGCATTTGGACCGAAGATCAGTTGTTTTCTACGATTTAATGCTTCATATTTTCGAAGTATGTGTTCTGCAGTTTCTAGGTGCTGATTACATAGTCTACATTTAAGGTTTACTTGGAATAGTCCCATAGTTTAAAATCCTTCTTGAAAACACCATAACCTGATATGAAGCTTAAGATTTCCCTCAGATTCCGCTCATTCTGTGAAGTGACGAATTTAGAGAGTTTCAGATGAGGTTGGATCAGTAATATAAATATATTTTTCTGGTTCATCGTTCACCAATTTCTGAGTTTAGCTATGGCTTTAGACTATGTTTTTCCACGGCTTTAAGTATTCAGCATACATATCTCTCGGAGTTTTACCTGGTTTTGAGTCGAAAGCTCGGTTAAGGTTCGGGGTGACAAATCCGCACTAGTGATGAATAGTGTTCGTGTGAGCTTATAGACTTTGTCAGCCGGACTGTCCGACCTGATAATTATATACTCATTGGTGTATCATTTAGCAAGGCACAGTAAAGTTGTGCTCATTCCAGTATTGCCATAACTTCTGCTTGGAATACAGTTACGTATTTTCCCGAAGCTATACTTATATTCCCGCACCTGCACTGAAGCTAGTACGAGAACCGTCGGTATAGTATTTTATACTTTTCTGTATTGGAGATCAGTCTCTGTTAATATCTTTTTTCTCTTGGATGATGACATCAAATGGTATAGTCCATTAAGTACGTAACTATACTATTTATGTTTACGAATGTTGCCGTGTCCTTTTTGCCAACGGCTTCCTTTCCACATTCTAGAGTATTCCATTCTGTATGCTGCTGAAATTGTATGCTGAGTTTTAGTGGGGTTATTCCTAACAGAACTTCTATAGGTGTACTTCTAAAAGCTTTTGAAATGCAGAGGCAGGCCAGCCTTTTTAGACTAGTTAACTTATGTTTAGTGAGATTTAGATGTGTTATACGCCACCACTCTAGGATGGCATACGGTATCTGAGGTTTAATTACAATAGTATACAGCCATTTAATCACAGCTGGACGGGTATTATTTGCCTAATTAGTTATTAGTTTGCCTTTTGTCATTTACTTATATTTCTAGATTCAACATTTTTGTTGAAAGTGGTGAAACAACAAACTAGTCGAAAGTGGTCTAGAAATGAAGTTTCTTTTTAAGATTTTATTGCAGTTATATAAATAAGTCGTCGAATTAACTATTTTAAATATAGTTTTATAGCAAGGGAAATAGTTAATAATCGACTTTAAAAATGGTGGCTACAACACTTTTATAAAAAAATATTATAAAACAAACTTAATTAATATTCAATTCTAAAAAAACTATAAGTTTATATGATCACTCAATTTTTTAATAAATTAAAATATCTAAAATAATTTAAGAAATTGGAAAAAAACAACATAAGTCGAATTTCCATTAGTTATAAACCCACATAAGACTCTGGATTTAATCAACATTTATTGAAGTTTTAAAAATGATACATAGACTATTATTTTAAAAATAAAAAATATCAATAACTAATGGTGAAGGATTAAAATTTTTAGTGACTTGAAGTTGTCGCTGTTTATTAATTTAGAAAAGGTTTTGCAATAATTTTATGACACGTTCACGTATTTCGCCCATGCAATTTAGAACGAAAGATTTTATTTAAAAGTCTATAGTTGATACTACTTGTAAACAGATTTTTTAAAAAGAAATTAGACCTTTTATAAATTTATAAGTGACATAAAATTTTATGTTTTTTTTAGAAGTCTATTATTAATCATCATATGGTTTTATTCTTAAAATTGTTGAGTAATATTTTACAATTGAGACAAGATTACTTATTGACAATTAATTGCCTTAGTAAAAAAATATGTTATTTCTTTTACAATTAAAAAGAAAAAGAAAATATAAAATAAAAAGCAAGAAAATAAAGATTTAAAAAATTGAATTATTATCAGTGGTTATGCACAATTATTATACTTTGATTTGTAGTAGTTACCATTTTCTTAACAAATTTTGTTTAACATTCTGGAATAAGATGTAAATTACGTTTTGTTATAATGAAGAGAAATGATACGTTTATAGAAAACATGACGTGTGATGTACTGTTACGAAGTCCTTAGAAAAACTTTCAAAAATTGTGATATTTGAAATAAGAATCTCCTAAACCATGAATTACGAAAAAAAAATCTTTGGTCAATTTGTTTGATTAATTTTACTAACCCACTAACCCTCTATTCTATAGCTAATTTGTCTTCTATAGCAAGATGTAGTTTTTTAAATTTATTTTCATTTAAAAAGAAATAGTTAATAAATATTTCTAATAGCAAACTATTTTATTTGAATCTGTTGACGACATCTTCTTAATATGTTTTTATTTACCTGTACATTATTATTTTTAACTTAGTTGCATTTGGAAATAATGGTTTAAGCAAATATTTTGGTCGTACTGCCTGTTAATATAATGAAGTTGAATCGTTAGTGGAAGAAAAAAATACAAAATAGTTACATAGAATCGAATCTGAAATATCAACAACATATTTTATAAACCATCGCTTTAACAATTTGTAATGTAATGGTGTATCTATAGTCTTTATATTCTTAGATATATATTGAACTTACCCAAAACAGTTCGTTATGTTTATAAATACCGTAAGAAATGTTTAAAAATAATGTGTCTATATTGTCCAAGTCAGTTAGTGAGTTGGCCTGATTAGTTAGGTACTTAGCAGAAGCCACATTACAACAACAATTACTTCCTTACAACAACTTACTTTATTACTAGCAAACACTAGAAAGCTTTAACCATCTGTCGTTACTGTAGGTAGTTGATTTAATATGGCTTACTGACACAGCGAACACTGATACACACGAAATGACATCAAGATGTGACAACATAGAGCGAGCTCAGTCAAAAAGGGGGGTAGGGGGGGATAAGGAGAGGTAAAGGTGTTTCTCCTAAACACTGGGAGGGATCACGATAATTTTGAACGCGTTTCTGGTGGCGAAACAAAGAATTTTCTTCTCAGTTAGTCAGCAACTAGCACTCTAGACCTACATTAATTTATTAGAAAAACCAAAAGAAAAAATTAACGAGCTTAGTAAAAATATTAGAGCCAAACATTTGGGACTAAAGAATTTACTGCAATGCAAAATTCTTCTACGGGTGAGTTCATAAACAAGAAAAAAAAGTTAATTTAAAATCGGTACAATAACAGAATACAATCGTAATAACAGAACAGAACTAAAGTCGATAATGAAAGTGAGTACTTCATACGTCATGTCACCATAGCCAACGGTGGTCATAGTGACGACAGCCCACCAGAACGCATCCGGGATGGACTTGAAGAAGGAATTTTCCGCGCCGGCCTCCGCGAAGTAGACCGCGCTTGAGAATAGCACCACACCTGGAAGAAGTTAGGAAGTTAGGGGTGTTTACCTCATGTCACCATATCCGACGGTAGTCATTGTTACAACTGCCCACCAGAAGGCGTCCGGGATGGACTTGAAGAAGGAAAGTTCAGATCCTGCCTCTGCGAAGTACACGGCACTCGAGAACAATATCACTCCTGAAACAGTACTTAGCTCAACTATTACATTTAGAGTCCAACTCGAACTCCCTTTCCAGCTTCACTTCTTCTTTGCATTGTCTATTTTGCCAGTAATACATTAAATGTTTGTATACGTTTAAAGTAACGAGTACTTCTCAAAATGGAATATACTACTCAAACGGCCTACTTTAATAAAGATAAAACCTACAGATTTATCCGATTTTTAATGACTAAACACTTGAAAAACATTTTAAAACTAATTAGACAATGTCAAATTAGTGCAAAAACTTTGACGTCAGATTTAAATGTAGGGTTTATTTTTTTAAAGAACACGGAATATAATTTGTATGGAATTCAAATAGTGCATTATAATAATAATATTATAAATAATAAATAAAGTCGAAGTTATTTATGAACTAGGAATTTTTGCTACTTTTATAATCTACAATATTAAACATTCGACTATTGTATTTAAGTAAATTAAAAAACTAAGTTTCATACTATTAATATCTTTCAATTAATCATGGGTAACAAATACGCTAGATTACTTTAGTATTTATTGACCATATCGTGTTCTATTGTTTAGACATAACTAATCTTAACTAATATTTTTTTAAGCGTATTATTTTGTGTCTTTTGAATGTAGTCTTTTGTGTAAAATTTTTATTGGTTGAAAACAAGTTTTTTTTTGTCAGAAATTTAAAACGATTCTGTTATTGAAAGATCAAATTTTAACTTTATGTAGACGTGAGGTGTAGCACCGAAACTACAGTATAATGTGTTTGATAAGGGTTGTAGAAGGAAGGATATTTATTTCTAAGTTCTCACGGTTTTTGAGCGACGTACAGAAAATTAAATTTAAGTTACTTGTGTAAGTTAAAAATGTTAAAGCTGAATGTGAACTGATGTAAACATAGTGAGGCTTGCCTGATCGCTCACTGACGAGATCACAAGCGTAATGAATCGAAGACTCATTAACATGAGGCGAGAGAGTGACGTATATAAGTCTAAAATAAAATCATTTAGGACGGTATAGTAAAAGTTATAAGCAACAAATATATAGAAGACGTTAGTATAAACGTATAAGTTCGTGACCATTTTTTAAAGCCAGATATAAATTTGTCATATGGTCATTTTACGTATTGCCCTTAGGGCTCTCATATAGTGATTTCAGGTGTGGGATTCCCCTACACCTTTATTCTCCTAGTCTTGGGTAAGATTATTCTCTTTCAACTTTCTTATCATGTCTTTCTTGACCAAAACTTATTCTCTTCCGACTCTTACGCTATCAGACTATTCGCGGTATATAGAGAGGTAGGTCTCTATTTTATCCTATCTTTTTGTTAAGTTGGTAACTGCGATAGTTTGTCGTCCTTAAAATTATAACCTACGAGTAGACTCTTAAAGTTAACCAACTAGGGCACTCTAAATGGATGATTAATATGTGCGAATTTTAAGGTAAAGGCATTGCTTTGCAGTTTTGCCAGATATATGCATTTGCCAGGCCATTTTTTTTGTATATAAGTTATAATTTAAACAGAATATGTAGTCGATTGTCCCTTTGAACTCATGACTATGCAACAAATTTTCCAGAAAGGTTTACGACCAACTAGCATTTTCTATGGAGAAGCGATTTTCTACAATGTAACATTTAAATTTAAAAATAAGAATCTAATGTAAGTATATTAGTTGAGATTGAGGAAATATAGGATTCGCTTATTTAACTCCCATCTAGTTAAAGAGATTAGATATTTTGCTGTCTGAGCATCCCCAAAAGTCGAAGAGTTAAGAGATTCGTAAATTGCATAAGAAAATAACAGTTAAAATTATAGATAGCTCTATAAAAGAACAATAATATAGATGATAATTACTATTTGATTCTGTACATCGTCCATAAAACGTAATGTTATGTATACCAATGCAATGAGTTACAAGATCGTTCAAGCTGCCATTATTAAACGGTGTGAAAAAAACCCTTTAAGTTACAGATAACATTTGGCAATACTAGACATGAATAATTTATATTAATAATAATAAAAAAGTAATTATTACTTTTGTCTAAAAGATTAGACAGGTAGATATGGATAATTTGGTTTGTTTTGATGTTAGAATGATAAAAAACGTGATTTATTCAGTTTACGAAGACGATTTTTTTAAAAAGAACATTATAAAGATTATAGTTTTCAAACATTATTAATAGTTCGATAAAAACAGTACTGTAAATTGCTCTATGTAACATACTTAAATATGATTTATTCTGAATTGTTACTGCTACTATTTTAACTAATATTCATATGTTATTCTTGAATTAGAGTAACAGGATTTGTAAGACTTTGTTTTACAATTTTAACTCTTTGAATTTCGGACATCTTAATGCTTACTGGCAAAATAGTGACGAGTGTGTGTGTGTGGCCTATATACGATAAAAAAAGGAAGAAACAACTTGAAAAACAAAGTAATATACAAATTAAATCACAACACTATTTAAAAACTATTTTAGAAGTAATAAACACATTCCTGATTAATATTAATATTACAACGTAATATCAATATTTGGACTGTTAATATTGTTTTATAACAGTTTTATTTTAGACTACAATCAAACGTCATATTAAAAACAAAACAAAAAGATCTAACATTGAAATAATATCCTGAAATGCACAAAGAATTATCCAAAGATAATTTTTAAAACAATTTCTGTTTTGAGATAATTTCAAAACCTACTTTTAAAATAAAAAACATAAAAAATACATAAACAGATGTGACTTTATTTTTTAAAAGGAAAATATCAACTTATAAATTGAAAACAAGCATTAAACTAAAGAGTTAATATATTCCTGAAAATGGGGTTTTAAACATTAGCAAAAAATCTACTATTTACATTTTAATTTAAAAATTAGTTAATATTTATATTCAAGTATGATATTATATTAATAACTAAATGGAAATTTACCTTGCTCCCAAATATGATATCTAGGGATAGAAATGCAATCATCACAATTACGTTATTTTCACCAAACATTTATGAACTCCGCTAAATAATAATAATAATAATAATACAAAATAAAGTTGCTCATTCCGAGTAATTTAGATAAGATTAAAATTACTCAAATAGTGTGGTTTGTATTTTAAAACGAGTGTCGCTGCCACCACCATTATTATAATTATTGAAATTCGAGGAACAATTTATGTTAAATATTCTCTTGCTTTTCTAACATTTCAGTTTAATGAGTAAAATTGGACTAAAATTTGTCATTCCGTTTTCGTACTTTTTAAACGCAAGCAAGCTACGGGATTGGATGGAATTTATTGATGGAAGTCTATTTAGGAATTATCTAATAAAGTAAGAGAATTACTTATCTCAGGTAGATTGAAATGATCTTTGGAAAGGAACGGAAGAAGAGTTTTAAACAAAGGGAAAGTACGATTTTTTTTATCATCTTCTTTACTTGCTGAGGTGTATTTGTAGTGTATAGATTTGTAGACTATAGAAATAAAATAGATCATAAAATAAAACACAGTGTTGCTTTTGCATCAATTGCTAAAGGAAATAATACGATGATGTGAGTTTATAATTTAGATTTTTTACTTTGAATCCAACTTCTTCTGACTTACCGTTTTTATAATGAAATCTTACTTTCCATCTGTGTCATTTTGTTACTTTATTAAAAGAAATGGATGCCTATAGGACTCAAGTCTTATTATACTCTTAAAACAATTATTCTACAAAATGATTATATCTTGGTCAAAATAATTATTTAAAAGGGTCTTTCAAGAGTCTATTTATAGACTTGAACTACCCTAAGTTGGATCTACACCTAGATTATTTCTTCCTATCGGCATCCTTTGACCAACTTTTGTTCTTTTCCGACCAAGAGTGCTTAATGGTGACCAAGATGGTTTTTAAAACATAATAACAGTGAGACTTTATGTCATAAGCGGGCAGTTCAATTAATCTAAATATCTGAATATATCCTGTGAAAGTGTCCAACGAAGTAATTAGATTTTGCTCAAAATCACTTAGTGGGCGTAGGTGGAAAGGGTCAAAGTCAAAGTCAGAAAGAGGTGACATACGAGTAATTGTCAATTTCTCACAGATGAATAGACTCAAATTATTTCAAAGGGTTTTCTCTTATACAATAATTACATTTTGCGGAATATTGCCGATCTCGGGTAGGATGAATGACTGGAGATTTTATAATTGTGTTAACAAAAATTTACAATTTCAATCATATGGTGATTATAATAAATACGTAAAAGTTTTTAACTTTAGTTTGTCAACATTTTGTAAAGCACTCCAAGTTTAAATATATATTAAATAAAAGTTGTTTTATTTATTCCTACAGGGAATATATTTCAGTGTTTTTCTTAAGGCAACGACGTGTAAAATAACACTATTAACAGTTAAAATAATTCTGTTAAAACACGTTAAACCCATTTTGAAGCCGCGCTTTAAACAATTAATAAATTTAATTAAATTCACGAAATAATTAAAAACGGTTAAACTAAAATTCCATCATAAATGCAAGGCGAAAAACAACAAATATTTACACATCTAAAACTTCATAAAAAACAAATTTAATATAGTAAATTATGCTAAATAAAAAAGTTATAAAAGCAGTATATAAATAAACTGAGATATTACCAATGTATAATGTATGCCTAGTATACTAAATCTATTTAAATCTCTCCATCGCAATATATATTCTATTTAAAAATAAAACTCTATATATCTATTCAGGCATTTATAACCTACTCCTACAGTTGTTACTTACTAGTAGGTGCATCTAATAATATTTAAATTACTGATAGTTTTAAATCTAGCTACATTTTAGAAAAGATGATTATTTATAATGAATCGAAAGGATTTTGTAGTTGTATAAAATGGACCTTTGGAGAGGTATTCAGGTGGGGCTTTACAATTTATAATAAATTTATGCGTTTTGGTACAGTTTTTAGTATAATTGGGTAAAATTATTTAAAGGCCTAATATGGAGAATAACTAGTGAATAATTAAATTAAAATATAAGATTAAAAAGTAAATGGATATGAATGATGCACATTTAATTTATAAAGTTGGTAGCTTAAATACCTTATATAGTTAGCTTAAGTTATTTAAATTTTAGTTATATATGCTTATGTGAAGAAACAATATAAGCGGGGAAGTAACTAGTATAAATTTTGTTTGGATACGACATAAATAAAGTCTGGAATATATAGAATTTTCCAGTTAATCTTTAGGCAAAAAAATCTGACCACATATTATAGGTTCATTTTGAGTAGTTCAAAACAGTCTATCCGCCATTTGTATTTAATTTTAATATTTTTAATAGCAACATATCTATTTTACCATATCTAGCCACAGAAAATGAAGATTAAAGAAAATTTAAATCTTGTTTAAAAAAGTAATCATAAGAGATATGGCTGTACTAACTTGATTGAAAAGAAATAAACAATTTTTATTTATAGAGTATAAAATAAGATTTATTTGAATTTTAAATATTGAAATTGTTGCAAGGACATTAGATAAGTAGAATTTATGTAATCAGAAAATGTAAAGTGAAATAGTATTACAAAAATCGCATTCTAAATAATAAAATAAAAACAAAAAAATAAACGTTTTGTTTTTATTTAGAAACTTATAGAGTTGATAGAAATAATATTAAATTATCAATTCTAGATGACAACTGTTTTGAACTATTCCAAATATGCCTCGGACTTCACGTAAACGTCTCATGTTTTAAACTACTCCTAATATTCCACAGTTTAAAAAAGCTTTATACCTAGTATTTTCAACTTTTTTATACTTATTACTTTTCTTGTAATGGTAATTTTATATTACATTAAAGACTGGAGTAAATAAAATTGCTTATCTACAAATCTTGATTAAAAGTTGCTGTTATTTATTATTAGGATAAATTTAAAAAAAAATATATGAAAATGTTTTAAAAAAAGTATTAGGTACACCATAAAATTAATGGATATATTTGTATAAACATGAACTTGGGGGGGACTTTCAATTTAATCACTTAGTTGTAATTATATAATGGATAAGTTACTTTAATTCTTAGGAAATCTAGAAATTGTATTAATGTGAATATTTCCTCCTTAGTTTTTCATATTATTAAATTTGTAGCTTAAACATTTGCTCACTTTATGAGGAAAGTCTGATAAACGGTTTTTGAATTTTGCTCAATAGTATTGTAATAAATACTTAAGAACTTACCTAAATAAACAATGGCATTGTAGCATATATTATTAAGTTAATTAAAATGTATAAGTGTTTTTAGGATTACGTTCAACGATTACTATTTAAGCATATATAGATTACACTGCTATAATTAAATATAATGTTTTCTCTGTTCTGTTTGTCTAAATATGCGAAAAAATTAATCTAATGACTCCTCATTCAAAATTACTTGTAGCACATAGCAAAGATTATGTGTATGATAAAACTTCTCAAAACCTATGAGTACTAAGTATTAGTTTGTGTATTTTATATTTGAATACAAATATATATATTTATGTGTATTTAAACGTTTTCGTATTCTATAATCTAAACAGAGTGGTGTGAGTCAGCAATAACAAGGATATTTCAACCAAAAATAAACACCAAAAATAGTTTAAAGTTTTGTAACAAATTGCCGTATTTGAAAAAAAATGGGTTTGTGTTGAGAGAAGTCTTTAAAGACGTGCCTGGATCAACAGCATTTTAATCAAAATTCTATTTTAAAGACGTGTAAAGAACTAGAAAAATATTCTGTAAATATGGTCCTGTTAAATTATTGTTAGTATAACATGTAAAGTTTAAAATTTAAATTGTATATTTAGAAATTTTTTACATTTTTACTAAAACGTTTAAATTTGAACTGGAGCCTTACTCATAAATGACGCAAACAACAATAATAAAAATTCTTATATCTAATATTTAAATTTGAGCTTATCCTCTGAAGACCAGAGGTCTTCTATTTTTAACTATTGGAGTCGAAATCATGTAAACAGATTTTATGTCAATGTAATTTTAATGTAAATTAATGAGATGTCGGTAGTCATTTTTTATTTCAATATAATTAGTAAAAATAATTTTAATAAACTGCAATAAAGTTTTGTGTCTTTTTTATTGTCAGAAGTGACTTATTTTTATTTCTAAAGGCAATAGAATTGAAAAAGTATTGAGATAAATACAAATTGTATTTTATAAATAACTGATTTTTTTTTGTATTGATAAAATAATAGGTTTTAAAAAAGGTTATCAGTGTGTTTCTTATTACAAGTACTACACACGTCTATTAACAAATTCTTTTAAAAGTTTTATAGATTTAAATATATGGTGAAAAATAACATCTATGTTAATTGAGACTAATAGTATGTCAATTTAACCTAACTTGAATTAATTTTGTTTTACTGAATACATAACTCTTAAAATATTAGGATTTAAATATAAGTTAGCCTACGTATTTGTAGTAAATTACTACTCTAAAACATAAATATGTATAAAATTTATAAAATTCCATGGTATCGCCAATTTAAAATGGGGTGCGGTGGGGTTATAATATTAGGTCGTATTTTTTCGTTCTAATATATAGGAACTAAAATCTAACCCAATTTCCTTTTTGAAGACAAGAAAATTTACAAAAAATTAGGTTTAAAGTGTATTACATACACTTAAAATATTATCTTTAGGTAAATTTAACTTATAAACTTAGATTTCAATTTTAACAGAGTACCAATTTTAAATGATTACATTTGATCAACTAAGGAAAGTATTAGAGATAAAACACGACTAATAATGGACATGACAAAAAAATGAAAAATATGTTTGGGGGCTGAAAATTGGGAGAGGAATTTAACATTTTACAGAAATAAAATTATTGAATTAGAAATTGAAATGGATGTAAAATTGGAATAAATTAGCATAAATTAGAACGTGAAAAATCTGGCTAATACTTCAATATTAATAATAATAAAAATATATCTGTGGTATCAAAAAAAAAAAAAAAAAAACACTATACCGGTAAATATTTATGTAAAAATCTATAACTGTTAAAAGTCGTATCAAAATAAAAAGTAGACTTTATCTAACAATGACTCTTTGAAACAGGTTAGATAAATTTTGCTTCTTTCTAGTTTCCAAACATATCCCAATTTAGCAATTCTATTAAATGTTTTTAATATACATATAACTTGACACCACAATCGATTTAAAAAAAAAAATTGTTCAGTTTAGGCCCTAACTCGTTAGCAGATGTTTTAAATTGGTTGTCTCATGTGACGAAACATAAACATTTAAATGTAATATTACATAAAATCTTGTTTGTACAATTTTTCTACTTAAAAAAAAAGAATTATTTTTTGTTAGATCCTGATATTAATAATTAAAAATTACATTTGAACTATTAGCATAAAGATTATATTATTTAATTTAAAAAAAAAACATTCCCTCTTTCTCAAAACGAAGCCTTATAACATTTGTCCTAAAAATAAAAATACTTAAATGATTATATTAAGTAAACATAATGTATATACCTGTATAAATAAAATATGTTAAATTTCCCTGTAAATGTTAAACAGATATTATTTGAATAAATACCATAACGCTAATAATAATAATACTAAATTTATGTTAAGTGCTATGTTATCATTTCTTCCATTTAAAATGTGCATTGCTTTTTATACAACTTATAAATAACTATTATATTTTATGAAAAAATAAGAAATTAGCGTATGTCACAGATAATGAAGGATCGGAATTCCACGTATCACTTATCACGGATGCTTCACTAGACACTTTTCACTTTCACTTTTCACGGCACTTGAAACACTGAACTCGAGTATCATTGCATCTGTGACCTACGCTAATATGTATTGCATTATTATATTAATGCATTATTAACTAATTAAGTTTTAAGTCAGTTGTATTAAAATACAATGTTTTCAGATGTATTTGTTACAATACAGTAAATGACTAAACAAAATTTAAACAAGTAGTTTCAAGTTACGAATAAATACGTTAGGAATGAAGTGTATCTGTATACTCTTTATTAAATTGTATATTTAGTTGATGGAAGGGGCATTTGATATACTGTGATCCAAGAAATAGTGAGATCACAAAATGTGTAATACTATTCATATTTAAAATAGAAAATTGATCATAATTATAAAAGACCCTAATGTTTTTAATTGAAACGGTTGCGTTAAATTTTGTGTAATTAAAAAAAAAATCACATTGCGACAGAAATTATCAGATGAGTTCATAAAATTAAAAATGCATAAGTAGTAGTGTTTTATAAAATATATAATGATCATTGAACTATTTTGAAAACGAGAACCTCCAAGGCTTTCTGTGGCGATTATTTGCTTGAAAAAGAAAAATATAGTATTTTAAAAGCGTAAACAAATTTTGGACCAAACAGATTTAGCACTAACCAAATCTTAATTTTTATTTTCAGCAGTTTTTTCTCACTTAACTGAAGAATAGAGGAAGCTTTGTATTCTTTTCTAGGAATCACCAAATTTCCTTCAGAGCTGCTTTACTTTTTAGGTGAAAACAAACACTTTTGGATCCGTGTCTGTTTCTCCCCAAATCATAGTTCCACTCTAACTCCAGAATGGATTTTTATTGATATAAGGTTTTGATTTGACAAGTAGTTAGTTTTACTTTAACTATTTGAAACATATTAATTGAAATTAGTATACGTGAACAGATTTAAGAAAAATTTATGTTTTGTTGAAAGTATATACTTTGCCAAAACATTTAAAATACAAAACCGTAATTTTTCTATGATATTTAGTTTGTCAGAGCTTAAAACTGGAAATGGTTTAGTTTAATGTTTTATGCAAGGTTTACGTACCGGTACTAGGATACTTTGTGCAATTATTTAACACAATTTTTTTTTAGGATGATTATTTCTTTATTTTTCAAAATAAAATTTACACATTAAATGCTATTTTATATTTAATGCTGTATCTTTAAATTCTGTAGCTAGTATCAAAATTTGTAAGTTTTATTATGAGAAATTTTAAAAATGGTTGATAATGTGTTTACCGCATTTCTAATTTAAAACAACAACTTCCATAATGCTTGGAGGTATGAAAATTTACTGAAAACAACTAGTAGTACTGTAGTTGTTTATTATTTCAAAATAAAATCAATTTCATTTTCGAGTTCTATATAAAGTTTGTAAAGTAACTCCATATAAATAAAAAGTTATTACATTTTTTCACGTCATTTTAATCCATTCCTACAAAAGACATTTTTAACTATTTTAAAATTTGTTTCTTTGTAGTTTATATATATGTTCGCACTTTCAAATTTTTTAAATTAATCCTAAATTTGTCGAATAATATAAGTTTGATATTCATTTTTTTAAAAGTTATAATATTTTCATCACACAGCACTTAACATCAGAGTAACCTAAATTACTGGTAAAACACATGAACTATTGAGATTGGGAGGATGGGAGGAGAAATCCAATTTTACAAACAAGTGGCTAATCAAGGGGTCTACCATTTGTTGAAGTAATTTACACTTTCAGGCCCCAGTCCTATCGTATACACATATTAACCCTTATCAGAGCTGCAGAATGACATACTATAGCAGCACTCTGTCAGCTTCCGACTTTTATTGCCCGGGTCTCGTTTGCAAATCATAAAAATTACGTTGTGAAATGTTTTACTTATTCATCTACTATTTTGAAATTAAATTGTAAATTTTTATACTAAAATAATACTGTTTACCTTTAATAAATTTTTGTAAAAAATTACGGTTTAAAATTATGTTAAAATATATTGATTAACATTTTATAAATAATACTCTCCAATTTTGACTTGTGTCAAAGGAAATTGGATGACTTTCAGGAATTGACAAAGAGGAGCAGGTTCCAGATTAAATTCAAGAAAAACAAAGGAGGGGAGAATGAACAACCACAGCAAGTAGTATCTCCTTGACGAAAATAAAACTGTAGATTGTATTATGTCATCTCAACACCATGACTACATAGAACTGTGTATTTGAAGAAGATATTGAAAGTAGGATTTTGGAAAGCAAGGCAACTTTGGACGGAGGTCAGCGAAGATTTTAAAATGCTTTAAGCTGATAAAATCTTCATCGCAAATTGAAATTTCTCCTTCATTACGAAACTTTGAATGTTACAAAAATAGCCAAAGTGAAGATACAAATGTTGTCTTTATAACGTCCTTTGGATATTAACCTTTGGATCTAACCAAGAGCAGCGGAAGAAATAATAAAGCGTCGTAAGTGGAGGTGGTTGAGCCACATTCTTAGGTAACACAAGGGGTACGGGGCAACAAAGCTTCATCACAGAAAAAAGAGACAGGTTTTGTGACTTGAATACGGACAATTAACAAGGAAGTGCGTAATAGTTGGCAGGACTTATTCTGATGTAAAGGAGCTGGTTTGTTACAGCGATAGCAGACATATGATTTAGCCTTATATTCTACAGTTACTTTTACATAAATAATAGATAATATGTAATCTCCATAATATTAGAGACTCTAAGGTTGCCATCTTACGACCGAGCCTGGTAACTCCAAGGGCAGCTTGCGTATTGTAGACCTCCAAGCGGTTCCCAAGACCTCTCACATTAGTGCAATCTAACCTAATCTCACAAGACTAAAACTGTTTGCCTCTTATATATGAAATCTCACAATGGGCCTTCCCTTAGGTTTAAATATAAGGGAATGGTTTTTAATTAAGTCTGTTTTTAGAGCTCCATGTTTCCTGTCTTTCGATCGTGAAATCAATATGAAAATCTGCTTGTTCGAAGAGATAATATATGACTCTTACTCGAGCTGATTAGTGAAAATTGAATCGTTGAAATGTTGGGGAAGAAAGGAAGTTTAGATGATAACAGTTTATTGGAAACTGTGTAAAAATATCACATCCGAGGTGATGTGGTTGAAACGTACCTAGGAATATAAATAAAAACTATAGGATTATTTATGATGACTCTATTTTAAATTTAAAAATGTTTCTGGCGTCATCGTAAATTTTAGAGAAGTGTAACTATTAAATACTTTATTTTATTCCAAGTGGTCATTTTGGAGTTAGTTAATATATTGGAGTTAAAGACTACAGTACATATACCATCTGCGTAGAACACGTTTTCGCCATACTGCTTCAAAAACAGCTGTTTTCAATACAAGCATTGAGATGCTAAAATTGTTCTTTTTAGTCCTAGGACCTAAAAACATCGGCTGAGGTCGAGGTCATCAGCTGTTACTTCGTTTATACGAATTAATTAAAGTTTGTAAAGAATCTATAAAAACAACTGATACTCTCGATTGTAAATAACAGATAAAACAACTGTTATAAGTAAGTACCACTAACACAAACTAAACAACTGTAATAGCTGCAAACTTATGTAACTATTGCAAACATTTGAAGGTAAATAGGTTATAACATTTTAGTTTTTGTGAAATTGTTTTCTTATATTGTTTAGAGTATAACGAAAAATATAGTTCATCACTTGGACCAAAAGAAACTTTTCGATTCTCGCTCATTTTCCACTCAAGTTAAACTTGAGCTTGTATCAAAAAGCTTCACTTTTGGCCCTAGTGATGAAATATACTATTATAATGTATCTGTTTCTGAAAACAACGAATCAATTGGATATGAATTCAAACGGTTTGTCTTTCTAAACTACATTTGTATGTTTTTCAATTAAAAACGTGAGTTATATACGTTTATATTTATTTGGCAAAGAAACGTGGCCCAGCAACAATATAAAAACAAACAAATAAACAATTTGTTCCGGTCCAAAGTTATTGTATAATTAAATTGAATTTAGATTTTTACTTGATAACGAGAGTTGATCCATACTCTTAAAACGTCGTCTATTGTTTTTTTATACACAAATAATGACAAATGTTGAAATATCAAATACAAAATTTGTTTATCATACAAGGTGAAAACTGAAAATGACCAAAAAGTTTCGGCGTAACTTATAGATAAAAAGAAACGCAAATCGTAATAAAGACCTATAAGTTACATAGTTTTTAAAAGTTGTATAGAATTGAATATTTGTATTTTTAAATAAAATGTTGTATGTCTTGAAAATAATAAGGTTGATTTTGTACCGTTGGATTTAAAATCTAAAATCTAAAATAATATGTATAGATTTATAAAATCTGTTTAAACCATAAAAAAAAAAATAATAATAATAAAAAAAATAATAAAAAAATGCAAAAACTTTTAAAAGTGTAAAACATTTTTTATTTTAGTTTGAGCTACTTATATTAGTGAAAAGAAATAACTCTACTATTCTTCTAAGGAAGATTAAAACCTTTGAAATTTTTGAGTTGACCTCAAAGATTTGGAAGGGAGTAAATCTAAAAAATTTCAAATATATCAAAAAAAAATTGGATCAAGTAGAGGGAAGGGATGATGATCTTACTTTCCCTCTGTATTAATTCTCATATATAATTAACAACCAATATTAAAGAATTTGAAAGACCAATCGAAAAGAGTTTGTGGACAAAATGAACGACTTTCCCTTTCCTTATTTGACCACTACACATATGAGATTTCAATATGAATCTTTGTTAACAAAGGTTTAAAAAACTTGGACACAAAACCGGATATACAATCCATTGACAAAGTTAGCCAGATGTCCGACAAACATGAAGTTCATTATCGCCATTCGGTTTCCACATTAGTTGGGTTGCTTTTGATGATTTATAAATAGAAAGAGACTCATTTACATTTCCTGTTGTCAAAAAAGACGTCTTTTACTGCATTGCACATTAAGAGGGACAGAGAGCCAGATCGGCGACAGCTATGGTCTCTGTTCTAAAAAAAAACGAATGACACGTCTAAGATTTGATTCTTAATCTAGTAGGATATGAAATTCATCTTGAATTTTGTGTTCAAATTTTAAAATAATGTTTTTGTTTTTGTCTAAATAATAATATTCGGTATGCAGCTGATATACTGACGTGAATGGCAAATTTCTTTTTGTGTTTTTGTATTTTCGCTCGATCGTATTATACGTTCACAAACTGGCATAAAATTGGTTATTAAAGGTTCATACGAGGACCTGCTTTTCAACTGACTATTGATAGTCTGTTTCAAAATTCCTCTATTTGAATTATTTTGACCATTTTTAATGTGATATTCAACAATTAATTAAACATAACTGACTTTAGTTTATAATTTATTTAGTTTATAATTCCGACTACAGAGCTGTTATTATTCATTGTTTATTGTTATATACTTAATGATCTTGTTTTTAGTTATTTTGTATTGTAGAAAATTCATTTGGGTATCATTGATTGGATGTAGGTTTAAAATCTGTACTAAATGAGCTATTGTGCAACGTTAGATACAAACTTATAATTAAAAAAACTAAATTAACAAATTTAAAAATTAGCCAACATTTTATAACTCCGGTCGATTTTTATGGTTAACGACCCGTCCAACGATACATAATACCAAACCTTCACATTAAATTTGAGTAAAATCACGCCAAAATTGCGGCCTCAAGAGTGCTTACTAGCGAACACATACACGACTGTTACATATCGAAAGTTTATATTTCTTATCTCTTATTTTTTATTGTCCATTTCTAGTTGAATTATAGAATAAACGTGAGTTGAATATAAATTTCTAATTATAAATTCCTAATAATATTGGGTTTGGTGGTTTATAGAGTAACTTTGAATACAAAGTTTTAAGTTAAAAAATTACTTCGTTTATGGACATAATATATATATATATATATATATTGATTTTTGATAGACTTAGAGCCCTAATTGGGCATAAAATTATAATCATCGTAAGTCAAAATTTCGAAGTACCTAAATAATCAATTATATCAAATTTTGTTCATATTTTGTAGCATCGTAAGATTGCTAACATTACGCAACTTATAGTCGGTAGAAACACCCTAAAACCTAACCTAACCTAACGTGTGTTATTTCGAAACAAGAACTAAATGTGTAATATTCTTGGAATTGTTTTGGGGGCATAAACAAAGTGCGAGGGGGAATGTGACCTGAATAACCTTGCTACCTTCATCAGCGGGGTGAGTGCAATAAATAGACCTGGAGCGAAAAAGGTCAAGGACGTCTTTCGGAAATTCAAAGTGAAAAATGAAAAACTATCCAATTTTAAAGAAATCATGTCCAGTTAGAAACACGTGTGAATAAATTGTTATAGGTATTTAAGAAGTGGTACACCCCTGCAAATTTCTCCCCCTCCATATCGTTACTCGCTCTGTTTGCTTACTGACTGTTATTCGATTTCGTTTGTTAATAAATATAATAATATCACCGGAAATGGGAGGTGAGTTAAAATAGTTCTCAAGTCAATAAAGTTGTTTTAACCTTCTTGTCGTTAGTTAAAATTTAGCCCATCTTATATGCCCTTAGTAAGTCTTCTCGGAAAAAAAATGTGCGACATTTTAAATTCTTAGTTAATAGAAAGAGGATGGTTTGGTGAGTGTCAATAGGTAAGGACTTTTAAATTCATTTGTCTAGAGTTTTGATTAAAATTTGAGGAACAAATTTTTATTGCAAGGTGTGGTCTTGCTTGAAAGTTACACGTTGCGTCTAAACGGCAGTGCGTCAACTTCAGCACTGAGCTTTGAGGAAATGGACCAGTGCTTCTCCGGTAACCATGGAAACGACGCGGCAACATCGATTGGCTTCCGACCATCACACCAGTGTTGCCAACTCTTTTAACGAGTAATATCCCTACACGTTTTAATATAAACTTACACCACAAGATTTTTGACCCCTCATGAAATAACCTAAGGAAACAGTTTAGGTTAGTAGTAGGTACAATTATAAGAGTAATTAAATATTTGATTGAGAAACGCTTGTAATATAAAACTGACATGGAATTGTAGAGTAATTAAGAATATTACTTCGGTCATGTTCAAAAAAATTGTATCCACCATCTTAAAAAGATTACATTTTATACAGTTTCGATATTTGAAATAGATACAATTTTTTAACACCTATATTTTAGAATAAGTAAAAGCCTGGAGTGTCATGTTAAGTCAAAATCGTTTTATGTATAAATTTTAGATACATTGGGTTTCATTTTCGATTATTTCCTTCATTTGAAAGTTAAAATGAAGTTAAAAATTAATTTAACCACTTTTCTATTTACTGTAGTAAAGTTGGAGGATGGAAATTCCGAAAGTTTTAGAAGTAGTCCTTTTTTATTTGGTAGTCTTTATTTAAATTTACGTTTATTTTCGTTCATATATTTTACCGTTCTATTTATTCTAATATTGATCTATTTTGGGCTTCAAGACTTTTCGCCCCTGTAGTAGGCCAATATGAATGCAATCTTTGCTAATTTAAATTATACACAAATACACCGTACATCATTGCACTACCTTTCTCACACACCTATACACAAAACCAACAATAATATTTTTAGCTAAATCGCCAAAAATGCATTATAGTTTTATATGTGAGAAAGAAAAATAATAATTTTCTTTGTTATTGAGATTCCCCATTGTATTATTATTATTATTATTATTATTTTTGATAAGATGGGAAACACAATTATTTACCTTTTATGAAATTTAAAAAAATCCTGTTTTTAAGGACGTGTATATGTAGACTAGCCTCACTTGTGCCATAAACTCGTGTTAAGCATAAATTGTATTTAATTGAAAACATCTTGTTTTTAATAACGAAAGTTAATGTTCATTTTCATTTTAGCCAATTATTTTTAGAATAATAATTTTCTTGTACACGAAATTTGGCATATTGAGTCAATATTAATCTTCACGTTCCGCCAAAATGGTGTATTTTTTTACCGATACATTTGAAACTGTTAATTGGGGAGGGGGTAGGACCAATACGCTTTGTTAAACTCCTTCAGAGTTAAATTTAAGCACACAAGTCTCAAGACATGGTTAAAATAGGCCCACATACTAAATTTGATCACAATAGTTCAATAGTTTCTCTCATTTGGCCTGTAACGTTCCAAAGGACCTTGAAACGAATATTTCCACCAAAAACTTGATGATGATTTTGACCCTTCAAATAAAAGAAACTTACGTATAACTGAGAAAGCAAAATCAAAGCTGTGGCAATTTTTCATGTCTAAGTTAAAGTTTGAATGAGTTCAGAAAATGTCATATATTAGTACAGAGTGCACTCAGAAATCTGAACAATACATCGCAATCAATCAAATTATCGATCGTGGATTAACTATAAAATACAGTCTTCACACACAAGTATAAATTCACAACTAAATTTTGGAACAGTTGAAATTTGGATCTAACAAATTCTCGAGTGTTTATCAGGAATTACGGGTTAAAGTCTCATGCAGATCAGATTTTTGTTATTCATACAATCAATGAACAATCTATGGATGGAGTTGGGTTCGTTGAAATAGTTTGGCATAGGTTTTACAAAGGCTTATGTGGTTTAAGAATCCGTATAAATCTCTCTTTTCATTTGGTAACGTATACAAATGTTACTTTCGTGTTATGTTGGATAAGATCGTTTACAGGAGGTTGAATATTTTCAAAATGGCGTACGTTTTAAATAATGTGCAATAATTAATGTAAGTTTAACTTACAACTCACATACTTATTTCAAAATATTTTGATTTTAATTCTTGAATGAATGGTCACAACCCTGAAACGTGAAGGTATCGCTAATAAATTTTGACTTAACGTTACAAAGTTCAACTTGATATTCAGAATCTAGAGAGACCAAATACATAATGCCTGATTGCAATAAAATCACGTTTATTAATCAGTTTAGGTAATCTATATAATCAGCAGAAAATCAAAGTTACTTCTGAGATAAGCCTACACAGTATCTTTATTAAAATAAGCATCCTTCCACTTTATCATTTTAATAGTATAGCATGTGTTAGCGTAAAAATAAATTTTTGAATGAAAAGTTTAAAATGTTAGTAAAATATTGGAAATTATAAATTATATACACCCTACGTGTAATTAAGAAAAGTGGGGAGCTAAGAATGTTAGCGAATTGCGGTTGTAAATGATATGTTACGCCGACGGACATTCTATGTGCTCCACATCTGAAAAAAGCCTTAGTTCTTCATGGGCTTTTGAGCAACAGCATTATTTTAAAGAAATTTAATTCATGACAGCGCGAGTTTAATGTTTCTAGGTCAAAGGGTTTAGGCTGTACGTTGATGAGTCAGAATAGATAAGTTTTTAGGATTGGGCTTTAGTTTTATTGATAGCTAACGTTAAACGATTATATCGTAGGTATTTGTGTGGGTACTATGGTAATATTAAATAGGGCCTAACTCATCGGGCATAAGAAATATTGGAGAAAATACAATTTACATTTTAGCCGCCATAGGGATAGAATATAGGTCTTCTTAGTAGTGGGTTCGTACGCTTTGGAAGGCCTATACTAAGTCAATTTCAAAAATCAGGAGTTTGAGCACAACGTTGATGACCCAAACAGAGCGTTTTCTATTAATATATAGTTAATATTTTATCACAATGTGATTAAATTATTATAGCTGGTTTAAACAATAAAAGGTTTTTGTGTTGTGGTTTGAAGCAGTTAATCACACATTTTAAATACGAGAATTAATTTTTGCTGTATTGTGTATTTAAACTATGAAACACAACTTGGATAGTACAGTTATTTAATTTAACTCTTGTCCAACGTAATAAATATTTAGAATAATCTCTGAAAATTTGTCAGGGATGTTTTGTTTTCATTTCAATTTGTTATTACAGAGGCAACTCATAGCGAGGTATGACTCTAGGGAATTTCAATTGTCGGAAGATTCAAAGGCTGCTTGTTATTTATTGTTTATTGTTTAGTAATGGCGCGTGTTCTTTTAAAAAATAAGTTAAAATGAATTTATTAAGTTATTGTTTTATGTTTAAGAATTACGTTTATTAATTTATTTATGTTTTTGTTTTTTTCAGTGCCATTATAAATATAAAGTTTTTTTTTTCAGTAGACTACAGAGTAAAAATTCATAATTTATATAAATAACGAAATATAGAAATATATTTCATAAAGCCATTCGTTAACAGGAAGTTAAATTTATATTTAGGGAACAACACTTCGTTAAGAAGTATTTATAGTTTTGAAGAAATCTTAGAATAATATAGACTCTGCCAGGAAATAAGTCCTTAAACACGATTGCCCGGTAAGGCACGTTTTTAAATAAATTTAGTTAATATAGTAGTTTGGTACTCTTTATTAGTAGTTTGGTTGGGTTCAATAATCAACAAAATTGATAATTATGTATGTACAAATTTAGTTGAGCAATGTAATTAATTATAAATGTACCAGTTTATATTCAAAAACGTCTTAGGGGTTTTTTTAAAAAAAAATTATAAAATGATATAATTATCTTAAAGACCAAAATTTACAACCATTTGTTTTTTAAAATAGGGTTCAATGTCAAATGTTGCCTACATGTAGCCTTTAAAGTTTTTTAACAGAACGAATGGATGCAATCTTACATAAAAGCAGTTAATTTTGGAAAGGTGAACAAAAAACAAAAGCCTAAGGAAGTCTAATTTCTCAACAACGGTTTTATGGTTTTTAATAAAGTCTTGGTTAAATATGAAATTTTAATATCCATAATGATATTCTAAACACCAAGAAAAAATAATTGAGGTTCAGCAGTGATTGAAAAAAAGCTTTAGTTGTATTGATTTAATAATGTTTACTAAACAATACGGATGTTGTATGAGCTACTGTTATACAAATAATTTTGTTTACACTTAGAGAATTTGTATCACAACACCTTCATTTGAGGAAAGGACTTAGTCTATAAACAACTTGTTTTTTTAAATTATACACAATTATTGAATATATAAGGAAATATCTAGGAAATAATAATTTTATGGGTTAAGGCTATTTGTCTCTATACGAAAATTATATAGTTTTAAAATAATTACATTGTTTTGTTGTATCTACCGAATCTTCTCATGGAAAATTTTCATCAATGTTTCAAAATATATTACCAAGCTTAACTCAAGATAAGTGGTAACAGAATTTGGGTGGAAACGATTAAGAAGTGAATTTTATAAGAATAAATTTAAGGCTGAAACTGTTATCATAAAAAAATTAACAGTATTTGTAATAATGGGAAATTTAATATTTTATGATTATAGAGTTATTTGTATAAAATGATCACTTATTTGTTCTCTCAGTTCATGTGTTTTGTCTGAGCTTATTACATAATTTAAAACACTAAGCAAAGCTGCCTATTTCGTAAAATTAGCATTTCTAACACCTTCACCATTCTTATAACTTATAACTAACGTTTATTACTATTTAAATACATATACAAAAAGTAATAAAGAAGTGTGTGTGTTTGTATGAAATTATAAAAAAAAAGTTAAAAAGAAAATTATTAACTATAATAACATAAAATATTAAATAGCAAAATCTTGATTTTATGACAATAGACATATAATTTTGGTATTCACTTGTAATACAATGATTTGTTTACAAAGTTTTAGCAGATACTAATAATCTTTATTCGCTTATTTTGTTTTTGGAAATTTTAATTCCTACATTTACAAAAAACTAAATTAAAAAAAAAAAAAAAATGGCAATACAAAAAGTACATAACTGTAAATAATATTATTAAAAAAAGTAATTTATATATTAATAACTTAAAAGAACAGTTTACTGATTTTGAATTCGATATTTTATGATAAATTTATTTTTATGTAAATGTTTTAGCAATCAAGAATACTTAAAGTTTCAATACTTTTTTTTTTAAATAAACTGTATACGAATAGTTTTATCTTTAGGTTTATGTGAATATTAATCGTTCTTTACGAAAAATTTTCACTACAATTTTTAAACAGTAGCATCAAAAATTTCTAGAAATATACATTTAATTTAAAAATGGAAAAACAACTATTTCCTGATTGCTATTCGAAAACTTAACATATCCTAAATTAGCAAAATGTGTGGCGGATGAAAGAACGCACTATGAAATTTGGCAACGCTGTACTTACCGATGAACAAGAAAAATATGAGCAACCCGAGTTCTCGCATGGAGGCCTTCAACGTTCGTCCGAGGATTTGAAGTCCCTTGGAGTGCCGAGACAACTTGAATATTCGAAACACTCTCACTAACCTAATCACTCTGAGTATTGCTAAGGACATAGCTTGGTTCGTGCTTTTGTCCTGAGGGCTAACCGGTGCCTTGGGGAGGTTCAGCGTATCCTCCTCCTCGGCCACAACGGTAGCCAAAGTTATAAAGTACGGAATGATCGCGATGATGTCGATGATATTCATCACGTCTCGGAAGAAATTGAGTTTGTTTGGACACGCTAGGAAGCGCACCGACAGCTCGAACGTGAACCAGATGATGCATATTGTCTCGATGAGAAAGAATGGATCCGTGATATCGGGCACTTCGTCCTCTTCGATTTTGGTACCGTTGGTGGTAGTGTTGAAGATTTTGTAGTGCTTGAATTCAGGCAGCGTTTCGAGGCAGAAGATGACGATGGACAGTAAGATGACGAACACGGAAATGATGGCGACGACTCTTGCGGCCTGAGAACTTTCAGGATATTCGAACAGCAACCACACCTTCCTCTGGAACTCGTGCGTAGGTAACGGCTTTTCTTCTTCCTTGATGAATCCTTCGTCTTCCCTGTAACAAGGAAAAGGTATAGCAATATTTATAATCAAGTAAAATATGGGATTATTAAAGCTTATTACACAAACTGGTGGTGAAGAAACGTATCTAATTAGGTACTAGCAAAAGATTGATAAGGTATATTTCATACAGGAAGAATAATCTTGAAACTTAGAGGCCAAACATCATAAAAACAGTCGGAGGGTAAAAGAAGGAAATATGTTTTTATCTTATTCTTTCATCGTTATCGGCCAAAAGCCTTGATTGATTTTCTATCAGAAATTGAATATAATTTAGGAACGATTCAGACATATAAACCAATATAATTATTCAAATATAGTAATAATAATATAAAACAAATGATAAGTACATTATAAATGACCATTACTTGTACCAAATTGAATTTAATTAAACAAATATTTCAAAAAATACAAATATATATATATAAAAATTTAGCACTGATTCCATGTTGAAAATAATCCATGTTGTTAAAAGTACATTATGATGATTTTATTAAAGATTATAGTTCTTATTTTGAATATATATATATATTCCTAAAACTAAAGGGAGGAGATATTAGGGTCTACTAATAAATTTCAACTCCACAAATTAATTCGTTTAAAAAAAGTAAAATTATTCGTTTATAATAAAATTTTAAAGGAAAACTTTTGACATTATAAAAATTTAGTGGGATCGGTTTTCGTCAAATGTTTACGGGAAATTAGATCTTTCTTTGATTCTCCGAATCAATTCTCCAATTTTTGAACTTCAGTTGAGTATATTCTGTGTAATTGTTATATATGTGTACAAAGTAAAAACTTTATTTAAAATTTCAATTGACTTTATAGAACGCTATAAAAATAAAGTAGTTTATATTATCTTCTATTGTTTATTTTTACTTGAAAATTTAATCCCTTCAGTAAGGAGTAAACATGTTTACTATAGAACGGGAACAAACATTTTCTATTCCAGTTTTAAAATGACAGCTGTAAGATATTAGTTACAGTTTTAGCATTTATTAGATTTAAGTCTGTTATGACTAAGCCAATCAGAGCAGAAGTGGTGCAATAATACTTCACACCCACTTGATGTATTTAGTTACCAAAGTAAATGAAGCGATATAAGTTTCTGTGCACTAATAGGTCTTCCGTTTTCTTAAGTTGAACAGTATTTCCTCTTCATATAACTTATATTTTGGTTTAAACGTAATATGTTTTGAAAAATTGTTCATTTTACACACAGTGTTTTTAGACGGCGGTAAGCGATACAAGTTTCCAACGAATACAATTTTTGTTTAGTGTGGGTTTAGCTTTGAAACTAGGTAGAATTGAATTGGGTGCCTGGTAGTAGGGGATTTGATCGGAACGAGAAGACGAAATTTTTTGACCCATAACCTGCTTGCTGAATAAACAAAACTTAGCAAGAATTGTCTCAAGAAGATGGGTAACTGTTAACTGTTGGACTCAAGGGGAAAACTCTATGGGTTAAATTACCTTAGGTTTAATCTGTTTTAGCCTGAATTATAAGCAGAATGTGTGGTCAACACAAACAAACAGCAGAGAAGATACTTTTGAAATGTAAAGTACTGGAGCGAAGGACTCCTGATCTTCGGCCTATCTGGAGCTCGCATTCAAGAAACATATAAACACTCTTGGTTTAATTCATGATACCTTGAAATATAAATTGTAACAAATACACGAAAACAACACATACTTTTGTAATGTGACGAAAGAAACTTCGGCCTGTATGGAAGCTCTTTAAGGGGGGGGAACTGGATGGACTAGGATTAAGAAATAGTACAAAATGTTTTTTCGGCTAAGGTACTAGGAGTGTAAAAATTCATTTCCAGCATGAATTAAACGGTAATGCTTGGCCAGGTTGGCGCTCTCGCTCAGTATGTAAGAAGATTCGGTTTCAATCTTTGTGGGACTAAGTAACGGTGTAGATTCAGCATCTTGGGTGACATCTATAGATTGGTAGGACGTTCTGATTACCAAGGATATAATTACGATGACGGGTATTCAGTATACTGACCACAAATTTAGTTTTATAGCGGGCTTAGATAATTATTTATATTTATAATGCGCAACAACATTATTATTTTTAATTTGTTATGTGGAAGATGACAAACACTCAAATGCTGTGCAAATTTTGTTTAATTACTCTAGATAAAATAAGGTCATTAAAAAATTTTGATATTTGAATAATGAGGAGCATAACATATAAGTAAATATTAGAAATGAATTCGTTCGTTCTAAGATGAACATTGATCGGGCCAATGTGAGAAACGTAACATAAATATGTTATGCTCTCCAAGATTCTTTAAAAATTCATTTTGGGTAGCTGTTGGTGCTTAATGGAAAGCACAAGTCAGATATCTTAGAATCATTCTTGACAAACTCACTTTTTCTCATGTGGTTATCATACCCAAGGCGAAATAAACTCGTCATAGGTTCTTCTACACCAAGAATTATAAAAGCTGTATTTCACTAAACACTGGGCTGTCCATGTAGAAAATGTATATCAGTCCAAAGTAAATATGCTGCCAAGTTTGGTATTCAGTTCTATCAGCAAGCGGAAAGGATTGGTTAGATTATATTCAATGCACCACACTTGGACGCATTACTATTTTTCCTTTTCCGATAAGTCAAAAACATAAACATAGTTAATGGTCTTTAGTCAAACTCACCAAAAACCAATGACTCAATGCACAGATCATACACCTTTCCAACAGCGCGGATAAGGGGACCTGTATGTTTAGTGTTCGAACTCAAATAAATTAGTAAAAATAAATTATTTTAAAAATCTAATTAAATTTTGCTTAAATGCAAGATGGCGGATCCAATTCTTTGCCAAAAACTTTTAAACACCATAAAACTTAGTACTAGGGATCAGTATAAACTTCATTTAGTCCCAATTTAATGACGAAATTTGCGAAAGAAATTTCTTAGCCATCCAGAATGTTGTAGTATTTGTCACACCAATATCGACGAAAATTATTATTAAAAACATATCCATTGAAGCGTCAGCAGTCCATAGTCCAAGTTTTAGAATAAATACTCACAATTCATCATAGGAACCTGACGATGTATATTCTGACTTGTTACCCAGAAAAGTGATGACTTAGTCAACCAAACAACTAAATAGGTTGCACTATTTAGAATGTATAACTGAGTGATATTGTATTCGTTGAAGCTTCATAGTAACACCGTAGAAATGTCTAATTTGATACCAAGCCATTGGAAGATAAGTTGTTACAAAAATATCGGAAGTGGCGACCAAAGGAGGGGGAAAGCATTTGTGACTGTGAGAGTAGTATCGGACTCAGTTCCTCAATGAATATCGCGAATAATAAAGCATTTGAAAGTAACCTTAGATGAGATATAATAATATCGTATACACATGATAATGGTGACATTTAGGCCTATAATTAAGAGCTAATACACATATTTTAGAAAATGTTTTATTTTCGCTCGACAGTGAGAAGTAGTATTTCTTATACAGGGTGATTCACGAAGATATGCAGAAACTTCGAGACCTCATTCTACATGTAAAAGTAAAGAAAAAAAATTATATAAACATAGGTCCGGAAATTGTATATATATATTTCGCCCAGAATATTGTACCCTGGGTTAGATAAGGGCCTTCTGGAATTCTGGAAAGGTATATTAAAAGGCAAATTCAATAGTTTCTTATGGTTTTTGACCTGACAAATTGAATAAAATAGATCCCAGAACTGTAAGTTAAGTAGTTTTTGAGAAAACTAGTTTATAATTCAAAAATAATAGTAAAAAAAAAAACAACATTTGTTTTACATTTGGCCAACAATAACTTTGTTATTTTACCAATAAACAGATCAAATTTTACAATAAAAATTGTAGAAAATTAAATTCTGAACAAAATGGTGCAAGCAGGTTATACAGAAAGTGAATAGATGTTCGATTAATTTAATTTTTATTTAAAACAGTGCAAAGTAAAATCAAACAGAAAACCCAGGGTACAATATTCTGGGCGAAATCTTTCGCTAGCCGTAACACGCCAACGAAGCATTTCCGGATCTATGTTTATATAACTTTTTTTCTTTACCTTTACATGTAGAATGAGGTTCCGAAGTTTCTGCATATCTTCGTGAATCCCCCTGTATTACTTTTATTTTTGCGGGGTTCCTACAGCAAAGGCCATTTCCCGCATCTCAAACACCATCCGTAAGTGTATATTCCAAATAAACCCTTTTCAGTTATAGTTGTTATATACTTTGTTTACTTGTGGTATTTACAAAAGTTTCACAGTATAGTTTTCTGCAGTGATAAAATCACAATTCATGGAGCAATTGCTTAGTGTCAAAAATATTGGGAGTAAGGGGTGAAGGGGGGGTCGGTGTAGTGGGGGTGATCAATACAGGCTGGGTGGGCGCGGTACTGCAACCGGCCAGACCCCTACATTGTCTTATACTCTAGCTGTAATCTTATTTTACTTTTTACTACTTACAGTAAATTTTTTTTCTTTTATAGTGTGCCTACAAACATGAGTATTTTGACAAAAAACATTTTTGACTTTAAATTGGAAACCGCCTTATTTTGTTGAATATTTTAAGACTCTCATTAAAATAATAATTTAAAATTGATAATCTTACTGTTTTAATGAGACACTCTAAAAACAAAATGCAACAATTTTGTATAGGTTACTATAATTTTTGTATGTTCATTCAAGGAATTTTTTCGATAGATCAAGATCTTTAAAATGTGTATTTATAAACTTTATGTAATTTTTATCATCTAATAAAATAGGTTTTGATAAAATATCTTTTTTTTTGTAGTTTTTGAGAAAATATTAAAAAGTTTCGTTTTGTATCTTTTAAAATACATGTGATATACAAAATTACTGTCAATGCGTTGATAGTTGGGAAATATTAAAAAAAACAGCTATCGATTTATAACAATTGTTATATTATGATTAACAATGAAATGAGAAATAGTTCAGGTGAATTTATTTTTTCTGTTTTTTATACGAAAATTAATTTCAACTCTGCCTTTAGATGCCACATTGCTTGCCGATGATTTGGTGCCGGTAGCTTCATTAGTAGATTATTTGCAAATATCTGTGTTTAATCTTCGAAATATTTCTTAGAAATTTGACAAAAGTATATCAATAGAATAGACCAAAGTTACGACCATTAAAAATGAACCGATTTCAAGTAAAATATGCGTGACAATAAAGTTGTATAAAGAGTTAATATATTCAATTTGGGTTATAAATGGTCGTACCAGTGTGAACTGGGAATACTATCCAAAATCAATAGATTTACAAAGGGAATTGGAATCCTAAATCGCATAGTGGAGCCATTGCTTGTGTAAACACACACAATAGCTTACGCCTATATAAAACTTAGGTCAGACCAATCCTTTTATTTTACTATAGCAGTGGAAGTATGGAGTCTAAAAACAAAGACATCTCCAGAATGCAAATGAAATATATGAGCCGAACAGCAGGTTATACAAAATGGTCCACGAAAGAAATGAAGATATGGTGGAACAATTAAGAGATGATAATGGTTGTTCAAATAATGGAACGCGGAAGATTTCCGCAAGAAATTCGTTACCAATGAGGAGGAAGACGATATACAGATCATTCGGCGAAGAGATGGAAAGAAATTTAAGACTATAACGAGTCATTTGGCCCATTATAATCAAAATAAGAAAATAAGGTAAAAAAAAAGATGAATGTAATACTAATAATAAAATAATAATAGTAAAAAAAATAAAATAAAATAAAAATATAAATCATAATTTTTGAACATTGTCAAAAATAAAGGAAATAATCATTAAATTTGATTTCATAACGATTATAGACTAGATAGAGATTTGCGCATATCAAGAAATTCATTACTATAATTTGAAAATTGTTTTTGTTAATAATTTACAAGAGTTACTGTATAATATACTGGATATTTAAGGGGTAATGACAGTAATATATATAAATGTACATATGTTTGAGAAAAACCCGTATATCTGGAAGAATTTCTTTTGACGTCTGTCTGTTAGGGTATTTTATTTTTTAAACAAAGTTTCTAGAGAATAGATTTTGTATATAGATTTAGCATTATGGTGTTTAAAATTTCTAGAAAATTATAATAGTTCACAATAGATTTAAAATTATGTGCATTAAAAACCTTTGGTGCAAATAATTTAGAATCCATGTTTTTTTTTATAAATCACATAGTTTTGTTGTCCTATTGTTCATGAAAAAGGTGATATATTTTTTATTATTTTATTTTATAATCTAACGAATATTATAAATATATATAACAAAACTAATTTTTGTAGTGGTATAGGATATACAAGTAATTGTCCAATATTCCGTAACTGTAAGAATTAAAAAATATTAGGTCATTAGATTGTTTATTATTTGTGACTGTATGTCTTAATGACTAATTCGAGGTTTATAGATTAGTAATTGTCTTGATACTTTTGGTATTTTGTTGATTTTAAGTTAAACTAACAGTCTTCTAAATGTTTAGATATAACAATTTCAGATTGATAATGAAATTTCCTTTTGAAACAATTTTGTGGAGGATCTATACCCACAGTGATTCACACTAATTATAATATATAAATATTGGACTACATCCTTTCCTCGCGTGTTTATATTTTTAAGAAAAACATAAATAGTCAGACAGACAACAAACTAACTGTTTCCGGCTATATGTTCTTAGGAATGCTTTTAGATAGACCTTCTAAACATATAAATACATTATCACCAATTTCCCCTTAATAAATTTGTGAAAATGTTCAACAATACATATGAATTGTAACTATGTTATACCGTAAATACTTTAGTGTCAACGCAAAGGCGTAACAAAACATATTTTATTATTTTGAAGAAGGTAAAAATTTCAAATATATTTGAAGAGAATAATATATAAGATTAAATATTATTCAGTCGTTAATAAAAGGGAAATCTGCTATATTAAGTCCTTCAGTTCGAAATATGGAGAGGTGGAAGCAGATTAAAAGAGAACTTAGCAGCAGTAAATAATTGTTACCATGACTTGCAAAGGTTACTGCGTTTATCTCAGAATAAGACTCGAAGATATTGATGCACAAGGTCATAATGAAGCCAGGTGTTTTGAACTTTGACACGTGAGGATTACAAATGTGGTAGACGAAACTCTTGTGACAAATTTACGGATATGTCAACCGTAATGGTCAATGATGAATTAAAACAAATGAAGGAGTTGTTTTGGCAGCCAGAACTAACAACTTAAGCAAGGAGAAGAGGAATTCAATTTTATTTGAGAGAGAATGGAAAAATTTAGAGTCCCCGTAAAAGTACTTTGCAATACAGTACCTAGGAATGAAGAATGGTGGGGCGATTAAGGAAGAGATGGTTAGTTGATGTGAAGGTGAAGCGTGTTAGAGGTGGAAGGAGAGAGATAGCCAGAGATAGAAGAAAACACGCTAAAGTCGTTAAGGAACTTCAAGAGCGGCAGCTCTGTGGAGTTGGGTAATTCGGTCGCTGTTCACTTTAAAAACGCTAGTCTAGAAGGTCAGAGAAAACTTTTTTATATTGATTACATATTTATATTCCTGCTATCTAAGTCACGCAGATTGGACCCGCTCTTTAATTGGTGGGAAAAACTCAAACATTTTTTAATTTTTCAATAGTTAGTGTTTCGGTTATGTAATGAAATGTTTATTTGAAAAAAAAAAGATCTGGAAAAATCTGGGTAATATGTGAGATGGAGTGGTTTTAAAACATATTATATATTATAACTCTAAAAAATGGTAAGATTTAAAAAAAAAGTTCGGAAACTCTTTAAAAAGGACGGAATGTTTCAGAATGTACATCTTTATATATTTATACAACAACTGATGTTTGGGAAAGTTTGTATAAAATTGAGAAACAATTTGTCATGTTTGATTTATGAATTCCTTGGTTATTAAATATCTAGGAGAAATAACTGTGATATATAGGTGAACATAATTACTCACTAGAAGAACTTTCTGTATTGTTTGTTCTTTTACGAAATGTAACCTTCATGTCCTGTCTTCATAAATTGGTTTTCTTTAAACTCTGTCAGTCGTCATAACTTAAATTATAAAATTATAGATCGTCACTGACTCGTCAAATTGTTGTGGATAAACATATAAGTTATTAACTTCAAATTTGCCTCCACGATAATATCTATTATATTATAATAGATTTTCAAATTTGGAATGGTGGAACTGCAAGAGAAGTTCGAAAATGTTGATAATAATGGAGGATAGGTGAAATTAAGGGGGGAATGTGGCTGAAAAGCTCTTACATATATATTAATGGACAGAGATCATGTTCAAAAGCTACAAATTTATGTCCAGAATCGCAATAGTCTGTAGTTTAAGGGTGAGACTAAATTAAATTTTATCTTAATTTGCATCTAAACAAAAAAAGGTGGTTAATTCTAAGTTGATTTTTGATTAATTTTCCATCTTCTTTATAAAAAGTTAATTTAAAAATAACCACCACCTTTACGTTTAACTTATATTAATCCTTAAAAACGATAATAACGATGAAAAAGTTACAATTTTTGATTCTTAAAGAATTTTGATGAAATTGTTTGTCATTATGTTGAATTTTAGATTAAAATCGACTGTTTTTATAATTTCTGGAAAAAAAAATGTAAATAAGTTTCAATTATCCTAATTTAATTGAAATTAATTTATCTAGTTCTATTAAAAAAGTTGTTTCAGACAATTGTTTGATTTTATTCCACAATTTTAAAACACAAAACAAGGTTTTTATTTATTTCTATCTAGTTGTTTACACTTTTTTTTCACTTTATTATAATTATTTATTCAATAATTTTTGACATTTGACATGTCCATCCATAAAATGTTAGGCTGATTTATTTCACTCTACTACTATAGTTTACTAATTAAAGGAATAGTGTAATTTATAAGGCCTTTTATGAAGTAGATGGAACCCACTAATAAAATTACATAATCGAATCATATGTTGCAAATTCGTTAAAAATTGTATACACAATTTTTCGTGGGCGTAACCTTGTGTAATTTTATTTTAAATGCACCCAGAGTATTTCAAAATGAGTCTGATAAATATTGGGAACTGATACAAGGAATTAAAATAAATAAAGAAGTTAACTTTAACGGTTTTAAAACCTCTACTTTTAACTAACGGGAAACAAAATTATAATTTTTGGTAAATATATAAAACACTGTCACTAAATGAATGAAATACAAAAATGTCCACAACAAGACTTTTCAATGTCAAGTTATCATGTTCAGTTGTTTTGTGAAACTCGTATAAACAACAAACAACTTACAAGAGGTCACTCAAATCTTCTCTACTTGGAAACAACTGAAAATGATTTCTTACATACATTTAAATGTAGTCTTGGTGGAAAATATAGTTTTTGATCTGGAAATTCCTGTTTACTTTATTTCGTTTGAATTTTCCACAATCGTATTCATTCTTAGCGAATGATTACGTACTATCTTTACAGTTCACGAAGAGAATTTGGGTATAAACAATATTTTTGACAAAGAATCTTAAGATTTACACTAATGTACTGAATCATTATTTGTCTAGGTTAGCAAATTTATCGTATCACACTCTGTACATAAATAGATAGGTTGTATCTAATACTGACCGGAACTTGTTGGTTGCCATTTCTCCCAGCTCGTAAAATTTGATTTCTTCCGAAAAGACATCAAGAGGCACGTTGACAGGCCTCCGTAGTCTTCCACCACTCTGGTAATAATACAAGATAGCGTCAAAGCTGGGTCGGTTCCGATCGAAGAAGTATTCGTTGCGAAGAGGGTCGAAGTAGCGTATCCTGCGGGCGGGGTCCCCCAGGAGGGTGTCGGGGAATTGGTTCAACGTGCGAAGTTGAGTTTCGAACCTCAGACCACTCACCTGTAAATAAAACAAGTTATAAAATGTCAATTCGGGTTTATTGTTTCGTTAAACATGGGGTTATCCAGGATGTAGGTAGGTTAGTATAGCAGAGATACAGACTTGTGTGGGATGTAGGTTACTGTTTAAAAAATTATATACATTGACAATTAACAGTATACAATTATAAATTTAAACATGGGTGATTACTTAATTTAATAATAATGGGCACGGAGAGATACCAACTTTCTTATTAATTTAACTAATTATATACACACACTATTAAACAACACAAGAATGTTCAGGCTACTAAAATAACCAAATACCGCCGCAGTTCTCACTGAAATTGAGACGAAGATGGAAACTAGTCATTCTTACGAAAGCGAGGACGCTTTTCTCAACACGAGACGGTGTTATAAACAATAATATTGGTGCTGTTCTACCGTTACAATGCTTACCAATTTAATGTTGATAGTAATTGTACAAATATTAAGTTTATTTTTTAAAGTGTATTATGATCCTTGCACCCTGTACGGAAGAATGGCTACAGATGACAACATGTTAAATATGTAGATCGGAAAACAACACTTAATTTTCTTATATTAAGAATATAATTTACCGTTACGCTTCAATAGCATTTACATTGACGATGGTTTTTAAGTGCTCCTTGGTGATCATTAGCTTAGAGGGTATAAAGTATGAACGTTGGGGAACAAATAACATACAAATGTTAATTTGATTTGTTTCCTACCCATATGAATAGTTTAGGGAGTATATAAAAGATTATGTTATTATTTGATATTAAATTATTATTCAGCGATATAAAAAACATTGGGAAACTGAGTTACATCAAAATTACTTTATAATAATCAATTGTATCTATTTTGAACTTTTTACAATATATAATTCAAAAAGAGTTATTTCGGTCTATGTTCACAAATTGTATGTTTTTTCACAACCTATGCATTAATTACAAGGATTTAATAAATATTTAATTCCGGCATGTTGGAAAGGGCTGGGAGTTGTTGGTTTACCTATAGAATTTACCCGAGCAATTTACATGACACATATTTATGTATGTAGAGGTAGACCGTCCAGTAATTACTGAGAAAAAAATCATCGTACGTAAACAACCAGCGATGCCAAAATATTTCGACAGATTTTAATACTGACTCAAATCGATAAAGAATATTTAAAATTAGTTTTATTACCAAGCTTTCTTATCAGTATTCAAAATGAAAATGAATGACCCGTCATTATAAAAAATGAAAAATAAAGTAGTACTTATGTAATTTTGGTTAAATTGAAAGTAATGACTGGATTGAAAAATAAAGTTAGAATATTTGACCAAAAAAATTGGGTATTGTGCTACTTTTAGATTTAAAAGTAGTATATTATTAACAGCTGAAAATGAATATTGAAACAGTATGCAAAGATAACATTACAGATTATGCTCTACTGAAAATTTTACAATCAGATTTTTAGGGATTTATGAATTTAAACAGATGTCGAATATAACTAATGTAAGTTTTCTAAAGGAAAAAAGTAACTAATTATCTTCTTCTGGAGTGTGGAGTAAGAATAGTATTGCTATTTTTATCATCACCATTAAAAGTAACGAGTTTTGAGTAAAGTAAGGTCATACATCTTCATAATTTACCTCTAAAGTAAACATCACCTTTTATTTTCTAAAGTAAACCGGAGTCATGGTTCATTTTTACTTTTTGCTTTAGGTAGTACGGAAACAGCTGTGATTTTGGTTAAATTTCTAAATAATTTTTTTCTTCATCTTTTCAATATTTTGAATTCTTAAGTACTTTTTTCAGAAAGATATTGGCTTGTTTGTCAGTCTGCGCTATTTAGCTCTTGTTCAGGATGGGAATCTTTGATTGATTAAACATTTTATGAGAGGCGTTATTCCATGGAATAATTAGATTTTGGACCAAATCTCATAGTTTGGTTTGAAAATGCCGAAGATGAAAAGGCATAGTAAGGATAAGGGTCTGTCTATATTAAAGAAAATTTGCCAGGTTGTTCATTGTTTTGGTGCTCTGCGGAATGTTTTTATGTTCCTCAAAACACAAAGGCGTGGAGTTTAAATAAAGTTTGATATGCAAATTTGTATTAATAATATTTATAATACAGGATAGGCCAAAATAAACGGTACTGAAAATGTGGTTATACAATATTTCAATTATTAAATATTGTTAGATTATGATTGTTTATTTTAAGCCAAAAAACGTTCTATGTGGATTCTGTTAAGTTTAATACAAAACTCCTAGTGTTCACCAAGATTATGAAATATTTCTCGAAAAAGAGGTTGTTACATTCCATTCAGAGACTTGATAATCTTTTCTTGTAGTTTGGCGATTGTTTCTGTGTCTGTTGTCAGAAAATGTTTTCATTGAGCATTTCCCAAATATAGAAGTCAAATGGGGATATGGGGATTCTGTTCCACGGACAGTGCGATGGACGGAAAACTCGCTTGAAACAATCGAAGCGTATTTGGTTCCATGTGAGAGGTAGCTCCATCCTGCTGAAACTACTAAGAATGAAAAGCTACGTTTCTGGCAAAGCAGAATCTACTAAGATCTGTTATAAAAGGCTTGATGATCTTATCTTTCTACCTAGGTTGAATATCGTGGCAGGGTTTCCATCCTCACTTATGACAACGGCAACTTACAGACACTGCACACCTTATAGTCACACGATAGCTCTGTTATGAGTGTGGTTTCTTTACTACCATAATATCTGATCGCTCAAATCAAAGAAAACAAGAAAACGTACGTCAAAAAACTACATCCCTAATATTTATTTATTCAAGTATAATAATAATATCTTCGTATAATAATACTAACATGGAAACACATATATACAACTCTAGCTTTTCGTCTACATTATTCAAACGTTGACCAGTTTGGATTTAAAACCAATATTCTTTAAAAAAATATTTTCGTAGATGTCCAACTGACATTCTTCTTCAGAGAGGTTTGCGGAGACAGTAACATTTGCTAAAGAAGCATACCGTAATTCTTATTTCTGCTCATGGTGAATGGATGACCAGAACGGTCCTTTCGTTGACGGATTTTTTAAACGATCGCTAACATTGCTAAGGGGTTGTTATTGAAAGTGTGCTTGACATTCATGAGCAACGTGCTTTAAACTTTTTCCAATATAAAGTTCGATTCCGTATGAACCAAAATAATATTCTACAATAAAATCTTTCTCTTCAGTTATAAAAATCATTGTAATGGAAAACTAACTTAAAACTACCATAAACTAACATAACCTACTTTTAAGCGGCAACAATCCACATTGTAATCAGCTAACCCTAGAACGGACTATATGTTTGCAATTTGAGTACTGTTTATTTTGGGCTATGTGGTATTTACATATTTTGGGTAGCTAAGTTTGAATTTGACATCAGTTTGTACATATCTATCCTCGTACACGGGAAAATCATATAATATTAATTTTTATTTACGTATTTAAAGTTTTTGTTTGACTTTGTCATCAGTTTTGAAAGTAATAATAACAAAAGGATGTAATATTAATGTCTCTGTATGTTATTATTTTTTTGAAAAAAATCCATTTAATACTTTCTCAGACGTTTTTATTTTAACGTTTGTGTATTCAATTAAAAAAAAATATATATTTTATTATTTTTAGGAGGAATCTACGTTAGATCATTTGAAGTAAAGTTTTTAATCGGCTAAAAGTGACAACTAGTAAATAGGTCAAAATGTTGGAGATTTGTTAGAAGAATTAATTTGACGGCGAAAAGCCACTTGTTAAATGTAATTGAATGTGTTTAACATGTCGTCAACACAGGGGGCACATCGGTTGCCAAGGAAACAGCCAGAAGTAATAAAATGTTCAATATCTTAATATTGAGTTTATTTTGATAGACTTTATTACATTATTCCGACGAAAGGGGGAAAGAGATTAACGGGAGGAGGGGAGGGGGTTATTGCAATACAGTATATGTAAAATATTGACAGATACAAGAAGATATTGCAACCATTTGTATCAATATGCCATTTTTATATTTCAAGGAAATCATCAAATATTGAATTTGTTTTAGCATGGAATCTGAGTCGTTTAGAATGTTGGTAATATTGTATAATGGAATAAAACTACCGTTGGTAATGTAATTTAGATCGACATATCGATTGATATTGTGACAAATTACCCGGTTTCGGTTTTATTTTCTTATCAAACCAAATACTGATTTTTAAATTGGATTATTGTGTCTAATAAGTTTAAAAAACGGATTTTTAAGAAACATGCAAGTCTTTGTCTGTAAAAAAATTTGGAGCTAAAACGTCTTAACTGATTTTCTTCAAATTAGATATTTAACAGTTTTCATAGATATTTGAGTATGCCTATAAAATAACTATTGTAGTAAGTCAAAATTTTTGATAGTTTTCCATAAAATTTTTAATTTTTTTAAATTAAAAAATCATAGTGATTATTAAAATTTTGGCTTAAATGTTACCTCAAATAGAAATTATTAATTGTTAGTTTTTAAAAAAAATGTACGATATGTAAGACAAAAATTTACTTATTAACTGAGATATTTTTTTGTTTATCTGAAAATTTAATGTAACGATTTTTGTCTACGTTTTTAAGAAACATCAACAGTAATTAATTAACCAAATAATGTAAGTAAAAAATAAAGAAATAGTTGGTTTTAGTCTCTATATTTATTTTTAATTTTGAAAATATTTGCTAACCGTTACGATTTGTTAAGTTTCCATTTACCTTTAAATCTCCCCCCCCCAAATTTGATCCAAAATGGGTGTCTCAATTTTGAAATATTTGTTCTTCAGTTTTGAACGCCATAGTTCATTTTTACTTTTGGATCAATAACATCTGACTCGGAAGTTTTGTGTTGGTAATGATAGGTACGTAACATTTGAATAGTGTTTGATTTTGTTTGTGCAATATTTCATACAGTTTATTTGTTAATATTTGGGATATCTAGTGCAGACGTTTTGGAACGAATTAATTCGCAATTTTTTTAACTACTATACGCTGTTGTCATATTACAGCGATAACTTAAATATTTACTAATTTGTCTTTGACTGGACTATTAAAATAATAAAATTTTAACCATAAAAGGTATTTATAACGTTTTACTCCACGTGTAAATAAAATAATAATTGTATTAAATAGATATATTTGGTAAAAAGATAAGTGAAGTCAGTTTTCTAAATATTGTTTTTGTAATTATTATAGAAGTTATAAATATTCTATTACTTGATAATTATGTATAACAGAAATAGGTGAATATATACCACTTTATTGAAATATGTTTAAAATTATAAAACCTAATTTGACAAAGTTTGTTTCACAACATTCCAAAATTAACGAACTGTTTCAGGTTATTCGACCTTATTAGGTTCGGCGTAACCATTATACAGAAAATGATAAAGTAACTAATTAAACGTTATATTTAACAGTATATAAAATAGATAACATAGTATGATAGTAAGGGCGTAATACAGTATTACTTGGCCATGTGTTGAATTACATTCAATCTTATAAGGAAGATATTTGTTTTATGTTTCGAGTATAGTTGAATAATAAATGTGTTTAACATTATGTAGATATACAGTTCTGGATGTGCTGTCAGATAAAAATTAAATGTTTAATGATTACGAATAATGTACGATTTTGAATAAGTTCTTTGTATGTACTATAACAGATATAAAACTTAAGGAATAATGTGAGATCCCATGTAACAGTGAACAAAAAATCTCGTCCTAGCACTAAGATCTTTCATCTTGTAACCTGATTTTATTTTGGACACGTGTAAATAATTTATAATTTGTGGAAGTTAGGAAATCATTATGACCATTGTTAGTTGTCAAATATTTCAGTTTAAAATTGTGTTTTTCCTCCTGTTCACATGTTATCATTAGTCAATATTGTATTTAATTTGTATTATTTTTCAAATTACCACCTAATTTATCAGTGGATGTTTACATTTCAAGAAACAAGTGGTGAGATTACAGACGGCTGTATTGAGTAATTTCGTTCTAGTACTGCTCATCGTTAAAATAAGTATCACTTTATTACAGGAGATAAAACTGAAAAAATAATATTGTCATGCTTATATAGTGATTTTATAGCAGTGTAAAAATAGGAGTTTATTCAAGAATTAATTTGTAATAGTTGTGTGATATAGAAACTGATTAGCATGGTAATTGATATTTTCTAAACGACATATGTGTCAAGTTTATTTAGATAAAACAAAAATATAGATTTTGTGTTTATAATTTCTTACTACTTTGATTTTTCAAAGTTATACAAACTGTGTTTTGTACCAAAATGATTTTTAATAACACATATGATTACGCCCTTAAACTGGATTGCATGTTCAGAATACACAGAACGAGTAAAATATCTACCTATTTACCTGAAGCTATTCATTTATTGATTAATACCAACTTTCCTATCCGAACATATAAACCGTTAAATGACGGAGCTTTACATCTTCATTATGTATGTAATAATACAATTTGCTCTAAAATTTTATGCAATTGAGTTCTCAATTAGTCTTATTTGGTTATTGAATCTATTTGTTCCTCATCTTAACTTCATGTTCTCACCTCTCACTTTCACCTTCTCGCATCAACAAATTGTTCACGCCTACCGACTCCATAACTTTCTTTTTATCTAGAATTTACGCTAATTTTCTCTTACGAAGCCATTACGTTAAGATCGGCCATTTTATAAAATATTTTGACTGTATCAACGTATTAAACTACTACATCTTAGAGTGTACTAAGTCCAAGAATCTACCTAAATGTTTGGATTATTTTGATCAAAATTTATATTTGGCATATTTTGGTCGTATCTGGAGGCATTTCATACTCTTTCTTAACACCAATTACGGGATAGAACATTTTAAATTTAGAAATTAACCTTGAAAATTAACACTAACTCTACCTTAAGAGTAGAGTTAAAATGAGATAAAAATCTAATTGGGGGCAATTGCTTCGTAATAACGTATTAGTAACCCGGGGGAAGGGGGGGGGGCAAAAACGCTGAAATGTTTATCGTCGTTATGAATAATCAAATTTATCATACCGTGAAAAATGACAACAATAAGTTTTACTAGATAATTTAGTCAAAAATAAGACAATTTTACACTTGTTATATTTTCCGAAATTAAGCCGCTTGAAAAAGTCGGCAATTGTGAGAAGGAAAAGCAAAAACATGACTGTACAAAAAACTGAAAATATTCAGAAAGATATAAAATCAAGGTACAACGACCTTACTCCTCTATATTGAAAACCGGATATTTTTCGGCAAATATTCAACGGCGAAAACGAACTTGAACAACTTTCTAAAAATCTGAAAAATCATACTTGTAGTTTGGATCAATGTAACAATTTTTCAACCTTAAAATGTTCCCCAAAATCGTTTTTCTCTGATTACGAGTGATATTTCGTAATAAAAACCTTTTCTTGTAATTTATATCAATCGTAAAATATAAACAGTTTTATTGTTCATAACAAAGATAAACATTCCAGCATCGGACTTTGTTTCAGGTTTTATCTAGAAGTTAGTACAATTGTATTTATTTAATTCACTCCTAGTGATTTACTTGTCTGGACTATAACGACAAGAACATTAAAGAAAACGGTGACAAATTGAAGGGAGAGGTAAAATAAAATAAAACGTTATATTCTAATAAACATTTCAAATTGTTAATTGCATATTTTATTTGTTGTATTCATTAATTGGACTCATTTATTTAATTGAAAGCGAAGAGGAAGTGTAAAGTAAGAGATTTCACATTTGTATTTGTAGCTTGTTACATATTTAATTTGATTATCTCGTGACTGTTTGGTCGTATAACCAGTGCGTCACAACTCTAAAGTGTCCATGTCGTATTACTTGCCAAACTCAACACAAGTAGCGACAACATGTGTTCTGATCCCCATACATTCTGCCATATTTGACAAGTACATGCCAAATTCCAACTCATCGCATCAAAATTCATAAACGTGTTTAATCAAAAGTAAACCATAAAAATAAATTTTCATTACATATAGGGCTATCCTTAATTTCACTTTAACTGTTGGAACGATTTTGACTCTATTGAGTATCTAACAAGAATCAATTGTTAAATCTAAATTAATTAAAATTTAGATTCATTCGAACCAATCATTCGTGATAATAGGCTACAATCATTTTCAGCCTTTTCTTTATATTTCCACCATACACACAATTTTAAAATATTTACACAATTCGTTTAATAGTTTGTGATTTGAATACTACCAGTTATACAGATTGTTAACGGAGAAAGGGAAAGAAAGCTAGTAGTCATTCCAAAAATTGTCTAAATATGTTCCATTTTATTTGCTTAACCTCTTTATTTTATGCCAGTTAAACTAACTGGGGAGTAGGTAAAATAAATAATAAATTTAATTTAAAACAAATGAAAGAATATTAAACTAAAAACGTTGATGGAGAGGGATGTTGATGTTTTTTTCAAAAGTAATTACTATTATGACAACGTTGTTGAGGTAGGAACATTATATATAGGTCAAGGCCACGTACGACTGAATATTAAAAAAAAGTATTATCTACAATTACTGCACCTTCAAGGTTAAATATTTAGTTATTTCCTCACAGCGGCATAATGATTTTTGTATTCAATGCTCTATTTGTAATTGTCCAGGTTTTATAAGTTGTAACAAATGTAGGTCATCGATTTGTAGAGATATCTATATTTGTTTGGCAACTGCATTAGCTGTGATGTACCCTTGATGGATATTTAGATGGTTTCCTTAATGTGTTAGATTGACTACCTACTTTGAAGGTTAAAATCCAATTTACGTCAAGACCCTTTAGAGATATTAAGATCTGTGTGTGTTTTAAAACGTTAAACAATAAGTAGCTCTCGTCTCTTTGAGGATATTTAAATTTATTTGTTTATGGGCTTCATTTGCTGTAATTAATTTCCATAAGGTAAACAATTAGTAGCTCGCATTTTTTAATTTACTTACGTACTTCAATATTCTGTATGTCGTAAGGATAAATAAAATGTAGATGTCGGATATGTCTCTGTGGGAATATTCAGATTTGTTTACGCACCGCATTTGCTGTATTTTATGTTTTAAAATATAAATAAAATGTAGCTCGACTCTCTCTAAGGATTTGTTTATGCCTTGCAATTCTTGTCATTCATACTTTTCAAGGTTAAATAAAATGTAAATTACGATGGTGTAGGTATATGTTCTCTTTAGGCATATTGAGATATGCCTACGCACTGCTGGACTGTAATTTATTTCAACTTAAATAAAAAAATAAGTCACTTCTCTGTTGGGATATTTAAATTTGTTTACATACTGCATTTGTTGTAATTTATATTTTTTAAAGGTAAGTAAAAAGTAGGTAATGTCTCTGTAGAATTTGTTTACTTATTGCATTGGCTGCAATTCATGCTATTTAAGGGTAAAATCAAATGTAACTCTTTACGGATTTTTGGAGTCTTTTAACAGGATGTGTTTTCATTTATTTGTAGTCTTGTAGCATAAATGTTCTAGTAGTAGTAGGTGAGATTTTTTACAGAATTAAACAGTTACTATTTTTTCAAGGTTATATTAAATGTAGATCACAGATATTTAGTATTATTTATATATATTTTTGGATTGTTTGCATTAATTTATTGCACTTTTCCTTTTTAAGTGCAATGTAGGTGGGATTGCTTTAGGAATATCTATGTTTTACGTCATTCAACAGCCAATTCTCTTGGAAGTTAATGTCAAATGTAGGTCGTGGAATATTTAAATTTATTTACAGGATGAGTTTGCGTTAATTTATGGTTTTTCAGTTTTAGTGCAGTAAGGTGACATTTCTTTGGGCATTTTTTGTTTTCATTAGAAGTAATTCCGTCCTTTCAACGTTAAATTAGATGTAGTATTTTTAGGGATATATAGATTTATCTAAATTATGAATTAACTTTAATGTATGCTCATAAATGTAACAAAATGTTAATTACGTGGTTTTAGGGATATTTACATTAGTTTAAACACTACATAAGCTGTAACTTCTAATTTTTGAGATTAAACCAAATGTAGGTTATGACCTTGGAATAATATTTGTATTTGTTTCCACATTAAATTAGCTGTAATTTTTTCTTTCTTTAACCCTCATTGAAAGGAATTGACAGCTCTACATAGGCTATTCAGGAAGAACGGGGAAACTTTCAGGACATGTTCTAGGTAGGCCTACTAATGACAATAAAGAAAAAAAATTCATATAAACGTAGGTTCGAAAAAGCTTCGTTTTCCAGTAATCTGCCAATTTATTTATTTATTATTATTATTTTTTTTTACAAAATACTTAATATCTTTAGATGTAGGAAATACATTCAACTCATATTTTGTATACATATTTGGTATAACATCTTTTACCCATATATATATATATATATATATATATATATATATATATATATAAAACCAATACGTCTTTTCATCTATTTTCAAAATGGCGGCTGTTGAACATTTTTAATGTTCAATATCTCAAAAACAGCTTACTTTACAAAATTTTCTCAACAAATAAAAAATTCCTTTTTAATGGTAAACAAAACGTTTTTGAAATTTTTTGGAACATAAAAGATAACCGAGTTTATTGGCCAAAAACTAAAAATTTTGTATCATGGTAGTTGTCAATAATGTCCAAAATTCTCCATAACCAAATTATAACTAAATCATTTAAATGAAGTCCATAAAATTATTACATACTTAAAAAAAAAGAAGGTTTTTATTAAACCAAAACAAAACAGAACTCATAATTTGGTTCTGGAGTAATTTTTGATATCATAGACAACTAGGCTACCAAGATACAAAATTTTTAGTTTTTAGCAAATAACTTGGCTGTCTTTTAAGTTACAGAAAAAATAAAAATAAAAACTCCTTTGTTTGTAATTAAAAAGGAGTTATTTTGTTTGTTGATTTTTTTTAAGTTAGCGGTTTTGCGAGATATTTGATATTAAAAAATGTAAAACGGCCGCTATTTTGAAAATATGTGAAAAGACTTATTGGTTTTTTGTAGATGGGTAAAAGATGTTATATCAAATATGTTGAGTTCAATATATTTCCTACATTCAAAGTTATTAAGTATTTTATAAAAAACAAAATGGCGGATAACTGGAAAACGAATCATTTCTGGACTTATGTTACTATGAATTTTTTCTCTATTGTCACTAGTAGAACACGTCCTGAAAGTTTCTACGTTTCGTCCTGAATCAGACTGTATAATTAAATTTGTTTACATACTGTATTAGCAGCGATTCCTTCTTTCTTCGGCCGTATAAAATATAGGTGATGGCCATGGACGGATATGTTGACACGTTTACTTAACCATTAGATATAATTTAATACACCTTTATGTTTAAATATAATGTATAATGCATGTCATTGCTACGCTGATATTGATTAGTTTATATAATTGAATAAATTAAGTTAGGTTTATAGTAATTCTTTTATAATTACATTTGTCTATATACTACATGCTTGTGGTTTTGTTATATTTAAATAAACATCTTTATAAATGTTATTTAAAAAATTAAAAGTGTATTTAATTAAATACAGGAAGTCTATTAATGATGTTAGTTAAACTAAATATAGATAAACGCTATGCAGGGGTATTCGTTGCTTATACATCCCATTAGCTTCCTGATTTTTACTTTATCAAATAAACGTACTATAGAGAAAGTGATGGATCACAATCAGTTTTCAGATACTCTAAGCCCAAAAAGTAATTTTTGAAGTGATATTGTCTGTCGTACATCTGCTGTTTGTCGTCTTTGTAGCTCAAAACTGTGGGACAAATTTGGTATGTGTGTATAGGCTAATTGATTTTGAAACTTATTTTTCAATGAATAAAATTTGAGTATATCTCAAAAAAATTTCGATTTTCTCTAAACAAATTTGCCTAAATACAGTTTCTATGAATCCCCAAAAAATGTATTGGCCACCTTCACAAAAGTACCAGATCGTGGGTTGTCGGGAAAAAAGAAAAAAAATTGGCAATTACTCGAAATATCTATTCGGATTTAGTTCGTTTGATGAAATGAGTAGATTAATAATGAAAGGCAGAATATAAAATCACAAGTAAAATAATATTAACGTTTACGAGTAATTGGCAAAATACGAAAATAAATCTCGATCATCGTCATTAAAGTTCAACTTCAATCAAATAATATTTAGCCTTAGGGCAAGTTTAATGCAGAAGAAAAGCAATTTAAAAAGCTCTTTAAAATTATATAAATATTTTATGTTTTTTCCCCTGTGTAAGTAACATAATATATGCCTTTTCCTTGGTGGTAGTGAAGCATATATTTTTGGTTCGTATTTAATTTTGGTTTTGTCGATGACTGTATAAGAAAGTTAGTGAAATGTTTTTGGAACATTAATTTAGGTAGTAATTTTGCTTAAGTATATTTATATACTGTATGTATACGTATTAAGTGTTTTCAAAATTTATGTACAATAATTGCCATTCATGTAAAATCAATGTTACTTTTTCTCTTCATTGAACAGATGCTTTTTAATTGTATCTATGTTTAATTGTAATATAATTTATTCAACTATTGCTTTCAGTTCTATAGTAAAGATTATGTCACAAGAAATGTAGGTCAACATATGTGGCAATAATCTGATATATATTTGCACAGTGCATTAGCCTTAATATCTAATTCTTCGAAATAAAGCAAAAGTGGGTCAATGCTGTATAGGGGATATTTTATCTGTACAGTTTATACACTGAATTAGGGGTAATTTGAAAGTAGCTTAGATTAAACTAAATGTTGAGCACTCTCTCGTAGTGATTTTTGGCGGGGTCTAATTTTAATGAACCGTCTGGCACTCTATCTTTATGTTTTGATTGTTTGTGTGTTTATTACGTAGATAAGGCCAAACGTGTTTCGTATTAGTTGTAAAATTAAAGAATCTCTTTAAAAGTAAACCGAACGAGAGATGTAGATGTTTAAAAAAATTATTTTCCATGTTAAAATGGCGGCCACTCAAAACACTTACTGAATGGTTCTAAAACATGGACGACGGGGCTTCAAATATAAACATTGAGCATGTTGCAAAGTGTAATATATAATGGTTTGTAGGAGATGTAACTAGCAGGTATAAACAAAAGTAAAAATGACAAATTAAATTGAATTGTTGTTTTAATTTACATGAAGCTTTTTTGAAATATATGAGGCTACAAAAATAAATAAACTAAATTACTTTTTAGATAACAGTTACACTGGATTTGTTCAATGAGATATCCTGCATATTTGACATAATTTTCATGTGATTTGTATATATTGCTCATACGGTTAATTAGAGTAAATATAGACAATAGTCGAATTGTTTATGTTTCCAATGAATCGGACAATTAGGTCCCAAGACTCACCAGTGGTGGGGTAAAAATAGTATAGTTCATCACTCGGACCAAAAGTGAATCTTATCAATACAAGCTCAAGTTTAATGAGCGAGGATCGAAAAGCTTCTTTTGGTCCAAGTGATGAACTATATTTTTCGTTATACTGCAAATAATATAAGAAAACAATTTCACAAAAACTAAAATGTTATAACTTATTTACCTACAAATTGATGGGAACATCTGTTTTAACGGTTATTACAATCTAGAGTATCAGTTGTTTTTATATATGCTTTACAATCGTTAATTAATTCGTATAAACGAAGTAACAGCTGATGACCTCGACCTCAGCTGATGTTTTTAGGTCCTAGGACTAAAAAGAACAACTTTATCATCTCAATGCATGTATTTTTTTTTCAAACAGCTGTTTTAGAAGCAGTATGCCGAAAAATAGTTTTTCATGTCAGATGGTAGTATTGTAAATGTTACAGCAAGACATTTACTAACAATTAATGAACTGTAAATGTAATCACAGTACAAGAAATAAGTCACCCAAAAAGCATTTCTCTTACTATTTCTCCTTGGAAGTGATGTTTTGTGTAAGGTGTGGTATTATTTAGAGTAACGTTGTAAACTATGAATACGTACGTCACATTACGCGTTTAGAAGTAACTATTTATTGAAGTATTAAACCAAGAGAGATCTAGATTATATCAGTGTACACACGGTTTTAGTTGTTGTTCCTTTATTGTTGAATAAATTGTAATTCAAGGCTGAGTAGGGATATTTTGATCTGTTTACAAAATGTATTAACTAAAACTACTTTTATAAGATTAAATCAAACTACTTGCCACTGCGAAGACGTCTAACGCATTCGGTCTTAGAAATGATAAACACAACATCGAAATAACCTGATGTCAAATTTATAACAACTGTTCAGAAAAACCAAATATTAACATTGCTTTAGTCTTTGTTATAGTGACCATTATAGTGCCGCTGTAGGAGTTAATAAGGTTGCATTTTCTCTCCATATTTTTAAAAGGGATTTAACAAAATCTTTCAATCGATGTATATATTTATCTACTTATTATATATCTATTCTACTTATGGAAAAATAATATATTTTCTTTACAACTGAGAGATCTTTGATGTATGGGATCTAAAAATTCTTCACAGTTTAGTATCATAAGGTATTATGCTCGCAAAATGAAATATACAGATATAGGGCTTGGTCCTGTAGAGATTACATTGCATTACATGTAATACTACGTTCTTAGAGTGTAAAATAAGATATAGATTAAAACGTGAATGGTTATAATACATTAGCAGAAATTCCTACTTTTATAAATCTGTTTAAATGTAGCGCACTGATACTTAGGGATATTTACAACTATTTATACACTAAATTACTATTTTTAAAGATTTAATGATATGAAGTTATGACACTAGCACTGAGTGACTATTTTTGGTTTAAAGGTGACACATCATTGCTTGGAAAAAAAGGAGATAAAAATGCTCCTGAAGACAAAACCAATAACTTTTCAAATTATATGAAGTATGATAAGATATAAGAAGAGATATCTCTAAACTTCGAATATTCTAATGGCGTCAGGGTCAAGAGGAAGCAAGGGTTGGTCAAACGAGACCTTACAGGAAAGATGAAAGAGAGGAATCATTTGAAATTATCAGGTAATTGGGCGGGGTAAATATCACTCCCCCGCCATACCCAAATGATATATTCTCGTATTTTGAAGGAATGCTTTTTGATTAACTTTTTCACTTGCATTGTCTGTAATTTCTGCTTATTCAAGCCAAAATGTATTTAAATTTATTCAACAATTCGGATATGTATATAATTGTTTTAAGAACCCTTTAACTGCGAAAATTAAACTATAAATGTAGGCAATAGGGAAAGATTTTGATTGCAAAAGAATAATTTTTGTTATAGCCTAATTACAAAATTATTACTTCTTAGGAGAAGTAGTTAATTATAATGAATATTAACTATCACGCACGTGATTTACTTGCAATACTTATTCCCAGATTTATGGATCTTTCTGATAACATGCCGAGTTCAATATAATCTCACTTAAATCATTATCAGGAAACATAATATCATAACATCTATGGAAGAGATTTATAAACTAATCAATCTGACCAAATTATATATTAAATTAGTTTAAATCAAGAAGTTTGATCCCCATTTCTATACATGATTATCCATCCTACTTCGTCTTATTTCCACATAAGGTGATATCTAGGAAAAATCTTATTTTGGCGAAATAAAACTTATTATCTCTTTATAATAAAACAATCCACCCAACGCGGTCGACTTGCGACAATATCCTATTAATTATTGTTCCTTCTTCAATAATTTTAACAAACTATGGTTTTGTCGCTAAAATATAATGTGTATTTAAAATAAAGGGCGCAGCTGTAAATTATAACAAACAATAAATAGTTTTAAATATCTAATGTTTCAAATATGTATTAAAACACCAAAACTGTGTTAATTTTTGTACTTTATAATTTTTAAATTTTGACAGCTGTATTAATTAACCACAACGAGAATAAAATGAAAGTATGGCACAGTGTTTTCAGTATAAAAATAAAATTCATACTAACTGAAAATTATAGTAAATCATTATACTCATAGTTACTGAAGTTCATGTCACATAGGTCGCCCTACTTTTATGAAATATTCATTTGTTTCTAGAATCCATTATCTATTATTTTCTAGTTATGAATTGATGGTGCCACCATAATACTTTTCTTACATATATTTATATTGTTTCTAACATCGAATCATAACTTCTAAAGTACTTCCAGTACTAAATTGCGACACATTTATTGCACCTTCAACGTAAAGAAGAAAGGAGCGTTGTTTGTTTTTACGTTAGTCGGTATGTTTTGCTGGTTGATTTTAATGAAATTATTCCTTGCTTGTAGATATCTTTAATAAGGAAAATGTTATCATTGCATAGAGATTCTGGTAATGCAGATTGTAAAATTTATGTAAGAACTTAGGTAAAACTAGTTTTCGGTGTCTAAACAAGACCTGGAAGATACGTTCTCATATATGAACTGATACGGAATGTATATCGAGGAAGAGCCACGTGAGTAGAAGATATAGTAAGGGGATTAGATGGAAGCGTGTTGTATCCATAACTCTCAAAGTTTCGTGGTTTGTAAATACAACTTCTGATACCAACAGAGACGAATGTTCTTGATATTCGATCTAATAAAGTTAGAACTGGCTTTAAACGCGACGTTGTACACAATATTCGGGTATGGTCGGATCACATTTAAATCACTACTAACCAGTGAATAACACATACTAATTCCCCAAAGAACTAAACATGATTCATTAACATATTGCCATTAATTGTTACAATTATTTTAACTACTTTAACGTAAAAAGTATATTTTATACATCAAAAAGGTTGCAACACAGTGCCGAGTTTAGAGGTAATTATTGCGATTCAAGAATTTATCAAACAATGATTATTTGATGAAACCCATTACAATTGCCAAAATTGTCAGGTGATGGAAAGAAAGGTCAGAACATTTTAGGTTCTCACATAAAAACACGGTTCTGCACTTTCACTCTCATTCCCCACTCCTCGTTCTTTTTTGAGTATCTTGCCTTCTTCACCCGAATCCATGCACCACAGAGTTAACTCTATTCATTTTTGACAACTAGGGGAAGATGAAAATTATTGGCGGTTATTAAATGGGGCCAACCATAGTCGGATATTTTTTTAAATGTTGAGTTTATATATATAAACGGTGTCGTAGAGAGTTGGGCGAAATCTCAATCGATTCAGTTTACAAAATCTTAAACCGATATAAAAAAAAGGAACAAAAAATGTTAATTGAAAATGTGTGCGGCCATTATTATTTTGTTATTTCAATCGCTTTGGTTAGTTTAAAAAAAAATTCAATTACTTATTTGAGCGATTGTTAAGCACTTATTATTTCATATAAAAGTTCTCCCCAACCCCATTTTAGCAAACGTTTTGCCATGTGACATTTATAACTGATTCCGTGAACTAATTTAATATGTATGTAATTTTGGCCTCCCGATCAGATTTGAGTCAATTTAAATGGTGAATGATTGTGTTAACGTTATTTTTATCAACATTAACTTTAACGTTCAGAGGAAGAATATTTTTTTAAATATTTGTCTCCAACTATTCACAGAAATCTATATGAAATTTAACTTTAAAACAAAATCTACTAAAAGCACATAAAATATTTTAAAATATTTGTGATACATGATACCACATAAGATCTCAATGTTCAAATCTATGGTGACATCTGTGTTTTATTATCTACTTCTGCTTATATTCAACAAGATTGTTTGAAACATAAAATATACTCATTCATTCTTAGAAGCTAGTAATTTCAAAAGGGTTTATTTATGTTATAATGAAAGACTGATTCCATCATTGAGATTAACATTAAATTCAGTATAATGTATCACAAAATAGTTTAAAATATTAAATTTGCCTTTAGCAGAATTTAAAAAAATACATATTTGAGATAGTTTTTTTATCTGAGTACAGGAAAAGGATATGAAAAAATCGATTATGTCACTGAACTCGGTGTTGAAAAACAATTTTAATCATGTGTCAAACGACCATGTTACTATTACAAAATTCTATTAAAACCCATGATTGTCAGTAAAACATGGTGGGGGGGGGGGTAAAAATTAGAATTGGTTTTTGACTTATATTGCCAAAGGACCTGGGTTCAATCCTCGTCTTGGTCTAGACTCTTATACTTGTACAAATATAAACTTGAATTAAACTACAACTTTTAATTTTGTATTTTGTGAGATCCTAAGCCAGAGAAAAACTTAAAAAAAGACAAATGTTGAAATAAACTCGTGTAGGAAGGTAATGGGTTACAAATTAATATTGAAACCATTTCTCACAGTGGAATCTATAATTTTCTATTACAACTTCAAAATAATTTCCAAGGTTGGTAGCAATGTTGGTACTTAAATACACTGTAATAAACAATTAAACCCATATAATCTCCCTGCAAACTTTGATCACAACTGACTGATATGTCATACTGGTATTAATTTCTAGTAAGTATTAGATAAGAAAATGGAAGTGATATAAAATTCATGTTGTAACGAATACCTTAAGGACAAGTGAAAGATTTCTACCATAGTACGTAGAAAAGAGAGGACGGTGGATAAAGTGGGGAATTACGGATCCGGTAGTTGAGCAGTTCTTAATGAGTCAATGTCTTAAGTTGAAAAGGTTTGGGGTGTAAAGCAGAATAGTGGTTGGGGGTGGAATACTTAACGTTGAAGTAGCCTCTTGTGCTGGAATTAAAGTGAGGGAGGGAGACTGATAGGCTTCTCGTATTGAAAAGGAGGGTGTGTGTGTGACTGAGAAGTGATTGTATGGTGAACACTAATTGTACATGTACAACTATTAAATGAAAAACACAAATATAGACTGATGTAGTAAAACTATTGAATTGAATACGTTTAGCCAAGAAAACCTTCATCTTTTATTATAATGTCCTACCACAGGTAGGTTAAATCTGTCCAATCAGCATTGTTGAAAAAAAAAAAAAAAAAAAAAAAAAAATAGTATACCGAGTGTAAAAGTTCCTGAACAGTTAAATATTTTTTGAAGAAATAACAGCAGTAAAATAAAAATTGAGTCATGCATGTTGGTAAAACTAAACTAATATTTTTAATTCCTAAATTTTTTCCCCTTTATAAACGTTATTGTTGTCTCTGTGATTCATGCAAAAATGTCATGAAAAACAAACTTGTATTCATAATGATTAATAGGTGTACAAATAATGCAAACTTTTCCATTTAAAATCATACGTAATATGAGAGTTTAACAAAAAAAGTATTATTTCAAAGTTAGAAGTTACCGGTCAAAACAGTGTTAAAAACCATAAAACTATTGTAGAAAATGTAAAATTCGGTCCAATATATAAAGTGATTACGATTTGGCAAAATGTAAAGACTTATAGTTTAATAAAATGTGCCAAACTGCAAGTAAAATAGAATTAGTGTTTGTGAGTAATTTGACAAATTAATCCGACAATGGCCAGAGTTCATTTTTGTATTTCTCAATTACTCTCATGCAGAATTTTTGAAGTGCCTTTTAAGGCTATAAGCTGTTTTTTGTCCCACATTTAACTACCTCAATTTTATCGAAATCCCTTCGTCAGATTTCAAGATATGTTTCTTTTATTGCGTTCTTGGTTTATTATTAAACTTTTTATCATAACTTCTGAACTAACACTTTTAAAAAAATGGCAAATAAAGAGGTTTTCTTTAATTTTTATGGACTCTATTGCCCAATGATACCGCAAGACGAAACAATTGTAGAGCGTTTATATTATTAAAATAATTTTGAAACTTTAGCTTTATTGCTTTATTTAATTCTTGTCCTTTTCTTACCTTGATGTTATTATAGCATTCGATGGCTAGAGTCGAATAACATATTAATTATTATTAATGTTATGCTTGATAAATTGTTATGCTTGATAATGTTATCATTAAAGAAATATTATGCTTTTTTCTTCCTTTTTTTATAAGGCCATGAAGACCAAAAGGTTTTTCACGCTTATACAAAAAGGAAACAAAATCCTTTGTTATATAGACAAAATTGTTTATTTTGAATTTTCGAATCAACATCTAGCACTACATTTATCAATTCTTGTATTTGTACTGTAAAATATTCTAATAAGCACTGTAATTAATTCGCATTGAATTACACGCATGTCTTGATGATATACATGATTGTTTTAGTTTTGACTTATGACGAACCAATGAGTCAGTCAGGAAGTCTGAGAGGTGTTCTTGATTAAAACCCTCAAGCATAGAATAAAACATTGTAATTCACTGTGGTAAACTTTTGTCCTCACTGCCTGCTTCTCAAATAAAAATGTGGTCGTGTTGTTACACGAGGTAGTTAATCTTGTGGTCAGTCTAATACTAACCCATTCTCTCACACAGACACTCGGACACGTATACAAATTAATTTTCAATATCACTTGCTATTCATCTCTCAATGTACTATATCCAACTATAATAATTGTTGTATAAGTCCGCGTTGTATACTTATACCTAAAACAATAATTTTTCATTTACATATTTTTTTTAAGCATACAGAGTTGTGTATTTAAAAGTAGTGTAAAAATTGAAAAAAAAAGAAAAAATGTAGTGTAAAAAATAAAATAAAATAAAATGAATTAATAAGTAAATAAAAATAACTAGTTATATATTTACTTAAGAAATAATTAAGAATTCGATGAATCCCGACTTCTCTGAGGAATCGCTTTTTATTGAAAGGTAGAAAAAGTTAAAAATCGCCCACATTTCGGATTTTAACTACTTTAAATACGATTAAAGTGACCGAGTAATGGTATTTTAAAGTGGCGCTTTAACCGTTAATAACTCAAAAACGATATTTTGTAATGTAAAATAAAATATTTATTTTAGGTAATTTTCAATTAAAAAAAAAAAAGAAGAAAAATAGAAAATTGATCTATTTACGAATAACAATATTATTTGCTCAAATTAACTATTAAATATAAATTTTTATTATTGTTCAATAAAATGTCTAATTTATAGTTATCTTATCTATATCTATAAAAGGCATTTTTGATAAATGTAAATTTACAAAAAAACATTGTTTTATACTCAAAAAGTAATTATTTTAAAATGAAGTTGTAAGTTTTGTATATATATATCTGCAAAGGTAAAAGATGTTTTAGAATGTTGTTCCTTTATTATTTCTGTTCAAAATGCCTTAAAGTAGGTTCGATTTAAAGGATTAGACACTTTATCGTTGACACTTATTGTATATTTATAGAATATTAGGAACGTTTACAGACAATTATAGTAATCGTATTGAAACTTTAAAAAAACAAAATGTTAGAATTTTATAATCTTTTAAAAGTTGTTGGATAAATGTTTTCTATAGGATTCAAACTATAACAGATTTAAAAGAAAAACTTCTCATCTTAAAATGGGACTCCTATGAGCTTTCGAAACCATAGATTTCTTAAATAGGAGCTATTTACAAGCTATTTACCATAATTTTAGAAAAATTATAATATTTTATTTTTAAGTGAAATTGTGAAGTATTTTTTATTTTACTACAAAACACGGCTAAATTTGTTTTGATAGTTATAGTCTTCATTCTATTTCATTAGCCAATTACACAATAACACCACCATGTAAGCAAATCTGCATTTATCTCAGTTCATTTGCTTAAAAACTAATAGTGTTAAATTGGAACTAACCTGGTAACAAAATATGTACATATTATGAGTTTCATAAATATCCAACTATTACTAAAAGAGTTTATATATTTATCAAATCGAAATATATTATTATTTATAAAAATAAATGAAATAAATCACACATTTTTTTTTATAATTTGTTAGCAACAAGAAGCCGTTTTTCAATGACTAAGTTGTAACATTTTTTCCGAAGAACGTAATTCAATACTAAGAACGTTCGTGCCCATGGAACAACTAAACACATTGAAATATCGTCTTATTTCAATTAAAACTGTTGTGCGTTTTCTTTCATTTAGTGATTGAAATTTCCACAAATGTTGCACATTTCAAATGAATTTATTATTAAAATTATTTGGAATCTTACTATCTCTAACCTCCCCCCTTTAACTATGTTGACAAAAAACTAACACTTTTCCAAAAATGTAGTAAATGTTTTTCTTTAATCATTCACTTTTGGTCTCGTTAACCAAATAAAAAAATTAATCGACGAATTTCAATAAAGCACGAAATATTGATTTTGTTTTGAAACACTGACTTTGAAATTGAGATCGGAGCTTGGACAGTTGTGTGCTAGTCATATTATTTTTGTAAAACATGTTTATAGAATAGTCACGTTTTTTGCGGGATTATCGCCATTTTGTTGTTGTTCTTTAACCGCTCAATTAGAATTGATTTTATTTAACGGAAGATCTTCCGAAGTTTAGTTATCGTATACGTTATATTTAATTTGTTGATAGCTTAACTCACATCTTAATAAAATAGATGCAAGATAATTTAAAATTCTATTTCAGATATCCATTAATAAAGGTGAAGTGAAAATCGGTTGCGAAATAAACTCAGCAAACTTAAATAATGTATTCTGCATATGTATCCGAGATAACTCTTAATCTTTGTAATCCACACTTGATGCATTGGCACAACTCCAATAACTTTTGGGAAAATATCATCAACCTGTTTCAACCGGTGGTTGTATTGTTGGCTGAAGTCCCAGTATGAACGTTTGATCTACAGTATCAACCGATTAAACAATTTCGGTGATTCTGTACTATATATATATATATATATATATATGTTAGTCTTTCGTTATAATATTGTACGGTAGCCTACTTTACAAAATAACTTGTATATTTTCAAATAACAGAGTATATTGTGATGGTGATAAAATTTCGACATCGAGTTTTCGTTGTTTAGAAAATAATATTCATGGCCATTTTCCAAAAAATTATATATGAGTAAGAAAAAAAGTAATTTTATTTATTACTCACTATTTCTTCATTTAGATGTATTTTTTAAGAGTGATAAGTCTACCTCCTTATCAAGTTTGTACAAAATTAAAAACAAATATGTGTTTATATATTTTAATAAAGTTTAAACTTTTTTCGTTTATACCATAATCTTGTCAGCCCAAATAGTACTTAATTTAAAACAGATCATTCAATGTGGGCGGTCAAGGTACAATTTCATTTTTAGTCAATTATTCCTAAACCATATTTTGTTGTTGTTTTACTTATAAGTTGGGACACTGTTTTTGCAGCAGTCATCTTCATTTTCATAATCAGTAAAAGTGATTTTTAACAATGAGGTCTTATAACAAAAAATACTGGTCCATCACATTCAAATGTACGATTTTTATTTTAGTACTCTAGACTTCTATCTGAGTGCGAGAAGACAAATTACACCAAATTAATATCCACAGATGTATTTATTTTATCCTACTTTAGTCTAAGTATTTAATTCTTCTTTTAATTTTTGATTTAACAATTTCCGATATATACAATTTCGTCCAACATACTTTATATAATACAATATCGGATTCAACTTTAAATGTAGTTCTGTATAGGGAAGGATGTGATGAGTCAAGAAATCAAGGTCGAGTTTTTCTCGTAAATATATTTTTTGAGGTGTCTTGAGACAAAACGAATAGTTTTTTAATACTTGACTGTCGTCTAAGTAGTTACTGCCCAATGGAGTAATTGATTTTGATCAAATTTGGCATGTAGGCATATCTTTTCTATGGATTTCGAAAAAGAATAGAAAAAGATGTCTTTAGACATATATATAGAAATATAGAATAGAAAAGAAGCGTTTTTACTATTATTTCGATAATTTAGGAATCGGGTGTAGCCGTCATAACATCAAAACTTAAAATATGTTTTTCTTTTCTAAAATAAAGATAAATGGTTTTTGATCCAATTGTGCTAAAATGTAATCTTTAAAGACATAAATAAAACTCATAAATAAATAAAAATATACCTTTGAGCTGTTATAAAATGTCTAATTTCTCAGTATAGCGGTTACAATAATTGTTGTAAAATTTTGGTGAAATGTGCAGGTTAATATCCTAATCTAGTATACCACCGAATCGCAAGTAATAGTAAAAAATACGGTTTAAGAATTGTTCTTAAAAAACTGAAAATGTGTCTAAAAAGACGTCGTTAAAAATTTGATTTCAAATAAATAAATTTTACGCTATCTAAGAGAAAAACTTCGTAATAAAAAAATGACATTTATCCTGTTTATTAAAGAAGTATATAGTTATTTTTGATTAGTAAAAGGTTTTATAGATCGATGTGTAAGAACGTCACTTTATGTTTTACATAATTAATTGTTTACTTTAAAAATTAAAAATAAGGAAAGTATTGTGATGATGCTAACATTTTGATACGACCTCTTTTATGTTTCTAGACGTAAAATTTTGAGCACCTAGAAATAAATTTAAACCATTTTAAGAATGGTGTCCTTTTGTCTATGTGTTGTCTCGCATTTTCTCAAGACCGAGATGGTTCAATTGGCAAAACGTTTGAAGATTTAATCTGTTTATTTAATGTGATTTAATGTGATTTAATAAAATCTCACAAGGGTTGGGGATAGAAGTCATGTGAAAGAGAAACGTAACACTCATTATCTCAAAACAAGAAATATGAATAATTGACAATTAAGTTTGTTGAGAGAAAGGTGTCACAAAGTGATTATATTGTTGTCAAAATCGCTCTAGGGGTAGTGGTGGAAATAGGCAGTTCCCCTAGCACTGAGTTCCTCGTATTTAATGTATTTGTACTACCTAGCATATGCATTAACAAATATTGAAATCAAAACCAAAATTAAAAGAATTTTATTTTCTGTAAATCAATCATGCTGACACTATCTATATTTTTTAAAGGTGAATTAGAATTTAATTCTTTGTTTTTTTACATAGGAAATTGAAAAGGTATGTGCTGGCGGCATAAACTGTTTCATTTGTATCGCTATAGATTTTCGTAGAGTGTAGTAACAAAAAATTAACAGCTGGTATAGTATAGTACCTGACTGGTCAAACTAATCTTACTTCTGCTTAAATCGACGTTTTCTGCCTTAATGCTCAAATTAAGTTACCCGCAGTAATGACATAAAATGTATGAACTGCAATCTGAAATGAAAGTGTTTCAATTAAAAACGATTTATTCGGTTACCAAAGATTACACATTGCTACAGATTCAAAGTTCACCAACTGTGGGTCGTAAAACGCTGACCTAATGTAAAAATAGTTTAGACGATGTAGGTTTAAAGTCTGGAAGAATGGGATCAAAACATTTGGTATTTTTATTTTTGAATTTCATTTTAAGCTTCTGCTGATACTTTTATACCAAAGTTATTGGTACTAAAACATTATCAAAATATACCATTTAATAGTTGTGAGTTAGAGATACTATTGGTCAAATTTAAATACGTTTTTTATACAGCCTAATTTTGTAAGTCCAAAAGGGTCCTTCCAAAGGTTGGTCAAAATTTTCAAACATAAACATATATTTAATATTACAGGATTCTACATAAAACCAAGTTTAACATAATAATGGTATTTTTTAAATTTTAATATTCAATTTCAATTGAATGGATTTAGAGAAAATTTTCTAAAATTAATTATTGTTTTTTTGAAGATTCATAGTTTGAGATCACAGAGAAAATTACCATTTAAAAAATTTCTAGCCTGATTGACTGGATATATGTAACGATTTTATTAGTATTTTACTGTTTCAAACGATTTGATTAAATGGTAAATTTTGATTTAGAGCTGCAAATTCTACAATTTTAATGACTATATATTATTTAATGTCAAGATTAATATCATTTTAAAATATGATTTTACATGGAATCCTATAATAAAGTAATGCACATTTACGTGTGAAAATTTTGACTTCCGTCCTTGGGGCGTTCCTTTTTGCCCATAGGTTTTCTGTACGTTAAATTAATTGTGTAGTCTACTTATTGGTTTTCTGATGTTATTAGTTCATAGGTTTTAACCTTTTTCATAATTTTATGACACTTTGACAACTTGTTTAATTGGCATTTCTGTGCTCGCCCTAATTAAGAATACTCTCATTATTCTTTAAGAGAATTATAAATAATAACTTAACCCTCTGAAGGGACTCTTTTTAGTTTTGGGAAAATGGGAAATATTTAAAATGTTAAAAAAAAAAAGGTTTTTGAATTATATAATAAATAGGCTAGATTAAAAATCACTGTCTGAAAATCACATGATGTAAAAACCGTAATGAGAGTTGTGTGCAATGTTATGTAATCATTAATTTTAAATTATTTTTTACTGTAATTATTGTGTTTCCTCTATCATTATCTAAGTTGTAATATGTAATACAGCGTTTATTATATATTTCAACGAATATTATTAAATTATATTTATATTATATACTTGTGATTTTTACTTTATCTGCCTATTTCTCTTCAATCGCGTGTAATGGCCACACAACCAAATTTTTTAGTTTGATCACACAAAAAACGGACAAAACTAGGTGGATCAAAGTTTTGTAAAAAGACATTGAATAGGAAAAACTTGAGTTAATACTAATCGACATTACATTTTCTAACAAAAGTGGACAATAATATATTCTTTAATTTGATAAAGAGTCGAAATATTCTTCATTTTAGTGTATGTTATAAGTAGAAAATTATATTTTAATATCAACTGAGATTTCCTTTGTCCAATCAAAACACCGAACGGACAGAGCAAAAAGTTACACGTTTTTCATTCTTCATCAGGTAAATTCACAGAGTTTCACTGACATGTGACACACACTGTATATCAATAAATATGTACAAGTGTAACAGCCATCCTCCTCACTAATTGTACTCCCGTGGATGCTTCACGTTCAACAGGTTCAGGGGTGGGGATCAACAGGGTCATATCGATCCCAGCTGATAGAGGTGTGCATTTACATGGACTGTCAATCAATTAACGGCAATAAATTCGACTTATGATTTATAGTAGAGCGCTGGGAGTTGCTAAATCGATGAATATCGTTGCATAAACTTGATTTTATTATTGCCCACAGACCGATCAGTGTTAAACGATTACACAAGTTCCGTAAATAATGGATTACTAAAAACAAAAACAAATAAAATTAAGCTATTGACGAATTTATGTTTTAGGTATGAATAATAATTATGAAAATTTATAATAAGTTATGAATGATCTTTAAGGGGAAGGAACCGATTTCGATCAAAATGTGTTCTTCCAACAACATTTTAGGAGTTAATGTATTCATTTCTTAGGGTTATAAATTGTTTTACCAGGGTTTTGGTTAATGACATACCTTCCATAACTACTGAATATATAAAAGTAATAGAATTACCGCATTAATAAAACCGAACTTCTACAAAAACAAAATTGTTTATGTATATATAAAATCTTGGCCTGCCTCCTCATTGGAAAGTCATCATTTATAAGAAAATTGTTTGTTCTGGAACGTTGTGCGCTTTCTTTCATTTGGTGATGAGGTTTCCACAAACGTTGCTCATTTCAAGTGAATTGTTTTTAAAAAGAGTTTTTTATCAATATTTTGAGAGTTTTTAGGTCCGCCTCCCCTAAAATGAAACATAAATACGTAAATGAGGTTTGAGAATGTACCGAACGAAGAAGTTAGTAAACTGCATGAAAAGAGATTAGGATAAACTTTCAGAAAGATCTGGAAAGGAACTTTTTCTTCAAAATTTTGACAGTTTTTTACAATCTTCGAAAAGCTGAAATATAATATGCCATTTTGATGTAACTTGTATTCAAACTTAAAAATGTGCTTTGCTTATTACTTTTTCCGATGATGAAATCCAAAGTTTGGAAAGGCTTAAAGTATCTGTGATATAATTAGATTGAATGTTTCAATGTTACTATTTAAAAAAAAGAATCTTCTATTTAAACAAGTCTTTTATCAGATAACATTAAAAAATTATTGTGAAGAAAATTTATTATGAATTTCATCAGTATATAAGTTATAAAAACAAGGGAACAATTTCGGCGCAATATTATTTTTGGAGTATGAGGGCATAAGGGATTAAACATATTTAGATGGTTGCCAAATTTTCCGATATGAAGGAAATCACAATAAATGGTTTTCTTAAAAAAAAATCATTAACAATACAAACTTTGATCATAAGTTTTTATAAAAACACATTCATTTAAACAACAAACTATGCAAAACGAACACAAATGTATTAGATACCCTTATTTAAAACTAAATACTAATCAAGATTAACATTTAAGAGTTGACATAAGAATTCTAAAAAAATAGAAGAATTTTGGTGGTCATAGATCATTGTAGTAAATACAATTATCCTTTTGGTAGGTACGTCTATTAATTTAACAGTTTGCCGTAAAAGGGTTACTGCAGTTTTAGCCTTCTTGCGGCCATCATCACCATCCATAAACACGAGTAATATAAACAAGAGAGTTTAATAAAACCTACTCCTTCATGGAGGTCGGTAAGTTTTTTAAATATTAAAATCACAAGAAAATACAAAATATACGGAACACAAACAGACTTATACGGAAGCCGAGTTGTCACGTTTGGTCGGTGTGCACTCTTGGGTGGATGGCTCGAGACTGTTTATTCATTTCCACTGTTCTGAATGTTATCAATTGAATAATTGCGTTCCTTTCTATGCATCTTGATAACATTGTCATGTATAATGTCAGACTGAAATGATTGTTCATAGTTTAACATGTGAGTTTGTTCATTCTTAAAACTTTTGTATATCTCGAACCCTTCTACGATGCCTCTTTCTACACATACATACATCCACGTTAGTGTTGTAGTCAGTAGATGTGAGATTGTTAAGGAGGTGTTTAGTATACATTGATTTTATGGAGTTGCCTTTACTTGTGGCTATATGATTTTTAAATATTTTTTGGAAGAATCGACCTCTTGTCCGATATAAAAGGCGGGGTCAATAAATTGCATGTTATTTTGTATATACCAATCTTTACTTTTGTGTCCACTTTATTTATGCTGTTAGTTCTGAATTTTCATTCAATTTTTAAATATGTTTTATTTGTGAGTACTATTTGTTTATTGTAATTTATTATTTTTTTAGGGTATAGTTCAGTTTTTAATGAATTCATATGAAACATATTTGATTTTATAGTTGAAGATTTATTCTTGACACTCATTATAAGTCTGACTAAATTGATCTTTTTTACCCGTTAGTCACAGCTATGTATTTAATTATGTTCAGTTCTTAGTTATATTCTTGTTGTTGCCATTTTTTGGGTGGAATGACACAATTTGAACAATAACAACTATAACAGAATCGTAAATATCTTATCTCACCTATAACTCGAAACCACAATTCATTTGTATGAAACTTGTTTGTATAATATTGATTTGTCATTTAGATGGTATAATTTTAAATTGTTATAAATCGGGTTAGGAGAAATGTCGAGGATAGTTAAACTTAATGAATTTTGAAAAGTCATTTTCTTTTGTCAAAAGTATTTAATGACAACACGTTTCCTCTCAACTAAATCAAGATATTTTCTTGTATGCATATTTATTGTCAAGTTAAAACTGCACAACATAATCGATTTACGTTCCTTTTATTTTGTTACAGTATGATTACGTTCGAAGATGCTTTTCACCAATACTTGGCAGCTCTTGTCAGTTCATAACAGCTGTTCTCAATTTATTATAAGTTTATAAGATTATCTTTACATCATTGCTCAAAATGAATTGGCGGAATTTTAGCGTGGCGCCAACTAGTTAAAATTATTATTTGAATATGAATCAGATGTTATCAGATTTTAAAGAAATACATTTTAACACATACGTCACTACAACGCTATTTTATCAGTAGACAAGATTTACAATTGTCTTATTACACTTAAATTACGTAATGTCTGCCGGTTATTACATCCCACGCTTTCTCCAAGCGACCATATTAATGTTCTTAAGACCGTGAGTATTCTATATTTAACGTTTACATGTAATATTTTCGTCTATATTTTTACAATTGGCATCGCTCCATGTCTATTTTACCGACTCTTGTACTCGCTGTTTTTATGTATTTTCAGTTTAATGTTTGACACCGCCGAGCGTTAAAACTTAAATTGGAGAAGACACGTTTATTGACATTAGGAAGAAGGGTGGATTATTTTTTTTACCGAAGTTTATTGGGTTGTATTTCTGTTTGTCACCTCTTAGGCAAGACTTTTATTGTATAAATAAACAGACTTAATTTTTTAGCTGTTCGTTCGTTACGACGAGTCAGACTGGAATAACAATAATAATAATAATTTGGATAAGCAGTTTGTGTGTTCACTCGTCATCAAATAATTTATAATTTTAAAAATAACTTTTTGATAACAGCTTGCTAAAAAAAACATTTCAAAAAAGTTGTACGAGCCAGGAAAAATTGGCTAACAATCAACTTTCAACGGATTTATTCTAAGAACTATTGTTGAATAAAAATAATAATTGAAAAAATATATATCTTTACAAATAAAGTCCAAAATTAGTAAATAAAGCGTTCTAACTTCCTCATATATTCATACACAAAATCAAAATTAAAGGAATCTTCCATCATCTATATTGAGCCAAGTCGGTATATTCTGGTTGGTTTCATTAGGTTTTTTGATCATGTGAATAATCAGTATTCAAGGTATCTGTTTATAGCAATTCCTTACTTTATTGATTTCTGCAGCTAGAGTTCTTTGATCATCTATATTGATCCCAGTCAGGACATTCATGGTGATTTCATTTTTTTTTTGATCTTGTGAATCATTTCTTAATCAGTATTCACGGTATCTGTTTCTAGCAATGCCTTAGTTTATTGATTTATGCAGCTAGAGTTCTTCGATCATCTATATTAATCCAAGTCGGTACATTCATGCTGATTTCATTATTATTATTATTATTTTTGATAATGTGAATCATTTGTTAATCAGTATTCACGGTATCTGTTTCTAGCAATTCCTTAGTTTATTGATTTCTGCAGCCAGAGTTGTTCGATCATCTATATTGATCCAAGTCGGTACATTCATGCTGATTTCATTATTATTATTATTTTTGATAATGTGAATCATTTGTTAATCAGTATTCACGGTATCTGTTTCTAGCAATTCCTTAGTTTATTGATTTATGCAGCTAGAGTTCTTCGATCATCTATATTAATCCAAGTCGGTACATTCATGCTGATTTCATTATTATTATTATTATTTTTGATAATGTGAATCATTTGTTAATCAGTATTCACGGTATCTGTTTCTAGCAATTCCTTAGTTTATTGATTTCTGCAGCCAGAGTTGTTCGATCATCTATATTGATCCAAGTCGGTACATTCATGCTGATTTCATTATTATTATTATTATTATTTTTGATAATGTGAATCATTTGTTAATCAGTATTCACGGTATCTGTTTCTAGCAATTCCTTAGTTTATTGATTTCTGCAGCCAGAGTTGTTCGATCATCTATATTGATCCAAGTCGATACATTCATGCTGATTTCATTATTTTTTTTTTGATCTTGTGAATCATTTCTTAATCAGTATTCACGGTATCTGTTTCTAGCAATGCCTTAGTTTATTGATTTAAGCAGCTAGAGTTCTTCGATCATCTATATTGATCCAAGTCGGTACATTCATGCTGATTTCATTATTTTTTTTGATAATGTGAATCATTTCTTAATCAGTATTCACGATATCTGTTTCTAGCAATTCCCTAGTTTATTGATTTCTGCAGCTTGAGTTCTTCGATCATCTATATTGATCCAAGTCGGTATATTCTGGTTGGTTTCATTAGGTTTTTTATCCATGTGAATTATTTCTCAATTAGCCTAGTATTCACGATGTCTGTTTCAAGCAATTCTTTATTTTTTAAATTTCTATTATTTCAGCTCTTTGATCATCTAAATTAGGCCAAGACTGTATATTCGTGTTTGTCTCGTTATGTTTCTTAGTGAAATATTTGGAGCGTAACGAGCGAGTGAGTGAAGGTCTTTTGGCAGAGGGTAAAATTGAAGTGTAATAAACGCTGGTCTCAAAACTATTTGATCAATTATTAAGATTTGTTTACACATAATCAGAACTAGAAATTGTATTGCTCGTGAAGATGATTTTTAATTATTTACTTAAATTAATAGTTTTAATTTACCGAAAAATTTGGATTGACTTTTGGAAAAAATAGGAACTCACAAATCGACTGTCTGTGTTTGAACGTTTACACAGTTTCAACATTTGTTACAATAACGAATTTTAATATCAGTTGATTCATTATAATACCTTTAAAATTAAATTGAGGTTAGGTTAACTAGATCTAGGACAGATTATCATCTTAGTATATATTATTTCTGTTGTGTTACATATAGGCACACGAGGTATGTTTATAATATTTTAGATAACAAATATACAGGAAATAATTTCTTGCAAACATACACAATCACAAAGAAAATATTTGGGGTTTTTGAACGAAATAGAGTTTTTAATGATGACTGTTAAGGTTTCAATATAGATTAACTAAGAAATTTGGTCTGCTTCAGTTTATGTTATTAGATACCAATTTAATTACATTTTCATTAAGAAATATATGTATATATATTTATGTACAATGATTTGATAATGGTAAACAATATATTAATCTTTCTTGCGTGCAAAATATCCTTGGTGATTCATATTTAAAAATTAACTTTCTTAGGAAATAAATAAACAATAATCAGAAAAGTTTGAAACACTGAATTTATATATTTTGTCCCCTTGTCACTTCTACAAAGCACACGGGATTATACATTTTAGTTCTTTCAGAAAATAAGTGTGTTTTGTACTTTTAAGCAATCATAAGTGTATAAAATAGATGAGTACAAATATAATTGAATTGATGTATTTTACACACAAGCAGTTAAAAAATAATAAATAAATAATAAAAGGTGTTTCACTTTTCATCTTATAGTATTAAGTAGAGTAGTCAGACGGACATGTAGTGATAACATGTTATATATAGTTGTGTTAGTGGCTCAAGTGTGAAGAGATCGTTGCCAAACTCAAGACAATACAAAAATTTAACAAATTTAAGACAGTAAAAGAATGTAACAAACACATGCGCAGTCAAACCTAATTAATTATTTGGCTTGAACAAATCTATTGCACATTAGGATCAGAGGTCGAGAACGCATGGCACAAAGATCCTCTAATTAAGGTTCACTAATTACTTTTGGCATTAACCTAATTCCAACTATTTCCGTAGATAAAAGGGTCAACAGAAATTCACGGATGTCTGAAATACGAAGTAAATGTTTTGGACCTATTCATCTAGAAATCAATGTGAAATAAAATTCAAAATTCGTTAAGTGGATTCAATCATGGACATAATTCAAAATTTGAGGATAGTAATTTTGTAATTTTCACATTGCTTAACACTTAAAAATTAATTTTACATTGTTCGTAAAATAAAATAATTTTAAAATAATCAAAACAGAGTTATATAATCAAAAATAGTTTTAAAAGGAAAGATGGAATAAATTACCATTTACTGTAGTGGTTGAGGTGGGATTTATAAAGAGTTCTTAATTGAAAAATCTAAATTGGTTTATTACTGTAAAAAAAAAACCAAAGAAATATTAGTTTACTAAATAATTACAAAACGATTAAATATTAAATGATATTGAGTTATAAAGAGTACTAGTTTAGCTTGAAATAACATTGGTTAGCAAATGTATGTGTGTGAGTAAGGAGGTTGGCGGGCTAGGTGAAGTCCTCGTATTGATTCGCCACGACCGAGTTGCAGTGCAGTAACATTGAGTTACCGTAAGCACTAATGGCAACGCCGCACATAAAAACGCGGCAATCTAACCTAATCTGTTTGATGTTTGAATTATTTCTAATGCGTTTGTGTTTGTGTTGTTAAAGGTAAGACATGTAAGAATGAAAAAGTAATGTTTCATATTATTAACCACGACCGAGTTGCAATCAGGTAACATTGAGTTAGGTAGGCACTCATAGCAACGCGCACATAAAAACACGGCAATCTAACCTAATCTGTTTAGATTTGATTTAATTGTTCTGCGTTTGTGTTGGTGTTGTTAAAGGTAAGACATGTAAGAGGGAAAAATAATGTTTCATAAATATTAACCACTACCGAGTTGCAATCAGGTAACATTGAGTTAGGTAGGCACTCATAGCAACGCGCACATAAAAACATGACTATCTTACCTAATCTGTTTAGGTTTGATTTAATTGTTCTGCGTTTGTGTTGTTGTTGTTAAAGGTAAGACATGTAAGAGGGAAAAGTAATGTTTCATAATTATGAACCACTACCGAGTTGCAATCAGGTAACATTGAGTTAGGTAGGCCTTCATAGCAACGCGCACATAAAAACACGGCAATCTAACCTAATCTGTTTAGGTTTGATTTAATTGTTCTGCGTTTGTGTTGGTGTTGTTAAAGGTAAGACATGTAAGAGGGAAAAGTAATGTTTCATAATTATTAACCACTACCGAGTTGCAATCAGGTAACATTGAGTTAGGTAGGCCTTCATAGCAACGCGCACATAAAAACACGGCAATCTAACCTAATCTGTTTAAGTTTGATTTAATTGTTCTGCGTTTGTGTTGGTGTTGTTAAAGGTAAGACATGTAAGAGGGAAAAGTAATGTTTCATAATTATTAACCACTACCGAGTTGCAATCAGGTAACATTGAGTTAGGTAGGCACTCATAGCAACGAGCACATAAAAACACGGCAATCTAACCTAATCTGTTTAGGTTTGATTTAATTGTTCTGCGTTTGTGTTGGTGTTGTTAAAGGTAAGACATGTAAGAGGGAAAAGTAATGTTTCATAATTATTAACCACTACCGAGTTGCAATCAGGTAACATTGAGTTAGGTAGGCACTCATAGCAGCGCGCACATAAAAACACGGCAGACTAACCTAATCTGTTTAAGTTTGATTTAATTGTTCTGCGTTTGTGTTGGTGTTGTTAAAGGTAAGACATGTAAGAGGGAAAAGTAATGTTTCATAATTATTAACCACTACCGAGTTGCAATCAGGTAACATTGCGTTAGGTAGGCACTCATAGCAACGTGCACATAAAAACACGGCAATCTAACCTGATCTGTTTAGGTTTGATTTAATTGTTCTGCGTTTGTGTTGGTGTTGTTAAAGGTAAGACATGTAAGAGGGAAAAGTAATGTTTCATAATTATTAACCACTACCCAGTTGCAATCAGGTAACATTGAGTTAGGTAGGCCTTCATAGCAACGCGCACATAAAAACACGGCAGTCTAACCTAATCTGTTTAGGTTTGATTTATTTGTTCTGCGTTTTTTTGTTGGTGTTGTTAAAGGTAAGACATGTAAGAGGGAAAAGTAATGTTTCATAATTATTAACCACTACCGAGTTGCAATCAGGTAACATTGAGTTAGGTAGGCACTCATAGCAACGCGCACATAAAAACATAACTATCTTACCTAAACTGTTTGATGTTTGATTTAATTCTACTGCGTTTGTATTTGTGTTATTAAAGGTAAGACATGTAAGAGGGAAAAGTAATGTTTCATATTGATCAACTACTACTGAGTTGCAATCAGGTAACATTGAGTTAGGTACGCACTAATGGCAACGCCGCACATAAATGTGATGTTTCGTACTGATTAACCACGACCGAGTGACGGTTCGGTAAGCACTGATGATATCGCCGTGCATAAAAACATTACAATCTAACCTAACCTTTCTGTCGTTTGCTATAATTATTCGGCGCTTTTGTTTGTAGGCTATATTTTTTTATTGGTAATGAAATAGATAAGTGGGAAAGGAGAATTAATTAATAAATACTTAAGTATTGCAGTGTGGTAACATTGAGTTACTGTACGCATTAATGCACACCTTAATATAATAAAACCACATTTAACCTAACCTTTCCAATTTATTTTAATATTACTTGTGTATGTGTGAGGTGTGTGTGTATGTGCGTGTGATTGAAAAGAAAGAGGTAAGCCGAAAAAATGACGTGTCGTATTGATTAACCACGATCGAGTGGCAGTATGGGGACATTGAGTTACGTCAAGCATTAATGGCAACGCCTCATATAAAAATACGACAATCTAACTTTAACCATTCTGATACTTGATTTAATTTTGTGTATTTGTAGAAGTGAACGAGTATTTTGGCGTTTCTAAGAAAACCGAGTGGTGCTGAAGTTACTCTTTACGATGTTACGACAATCTGATCTAACATTTTTTGAATCTATTGTGCCTGTGTGTATTTGTGTGTAAGGAAACAGATAGATGGGAAGAGTGAAGATTTCGCCATAGAGTGACACTACCGAGTGCAAGTACAGTTGTACAGAGTTCGGTAAAGCAACGCTGTACCTAGGCATTAAATCTAATGTGTCTGTGTGGAACTTACGATACAGTTAAACGGGGAGAGTGAAGTCTTCAGGTGTATTTGCCACAACTGAGTGACAGTGCAGTAACACCGAGGTACGGTACAACACTAATGAAAACAGCACAATAAAAATACGATTTTCTAACTTTTCCTTTTCGTTGTTTCAAATTTACTCTGCGTGAATTTGTGGGTAAGGCAATAGATAAACGGGAAGGGTGAAGTCTTCGCGTTGATTCCCTACGAGAAGTGACAGTGCGGTAAAACTGAATTGCGGTGAAGGATTAATGGCAACGCCATGTCAAATAAAGGACTTGAACTATGACATTGTGTGTATTTGTGGGTAAGGAACCATGTGATCGGGAAGGGTGAAATCTTCGTACTGATTGGTTACTAACACCAAGTTATATTAAAGTACTAATATCATCGCCGCCAATTTGACACAACTATTCCGACACATGATTTTAATCTTCTATGCTAGTGTGTAGTTTGTAGGTAACGAAACTGGTAAAACAGGACGGGTGAAGGCATGAGGAAGTGGCTGTGCGGTAAAACTCAGAATCAATAAAACAATGGTAATACCCCATACAAATATGATAACCTAACCTAACCTAACTTTGGTTTCCTTTACTTATACTGCGCAAGTTGTATAAGTAAACCAACTTGGTAATTGGTTTGGCCATTGACTAACACAAGTTAAATCAACATTTAGATTTTTAACCCTTTAATTTTCATAATTTACTCTTTTAAATGGGTGTACTTTAAAGGTTTAATAGTTATAATCTTATTCAGAAACTAATTCAAGAATATTAGATAAATAAAAAAAAAAAAATTTTGTCTAAAACTGAAAAAGAAAACAGTCAGCGATGCTACTAAAAGCTGTTTATCTGAAAATGATGAAGATGAAACTTTAATAGATGTGAAAGCTAAAAACTCAGACCTAATGGAAGACTGTTTATGAATGAAAGTCAACGATAATAATTACTAATAAACAAAACAAATGACGACCTTTTTCGTTAAATGCTTTATGTAATACAAATTGCACCTTGTATCTTTGAAATGTTGCGCATCTTTAATATTAAATAAAAGATTGACAACTGTTTGTTTATATAACTTTTATTTTGATACAAAGTTATAGAGTAGGCCAAAAAAATATGGCCTGAGGAACGACAAACAATTAGCTGCGGATCATACCATTGCAGCGTCAAAATATGTGCAGTGAAGTTGAGTCTTTGGCACTGCTTTTGGGTTAAGAGGGTCATTAACACAGTTTAAAAATAATTGCTTTCTTAAAGTTGACATAAATACCTCCACTTTAAGATAAGTTGTCTGAGTACGCCCTTGTATTGCTCACAGAAACCTGACTATTCGTAAACACATGCAATTCAAAAATGGTATTTTCTGAGAGTACATGCGAAGATATCTTTAAAACGAAATATTGTCTATTTGAGTCTAAAAATATTACCAAGTTTGTAAAAAAAAAAAGATTAAAATTTCATGCTGAATCTATTTGATCGGTGTTTGTTACAAAAAGTTCTTGAATTTGTTATCAATTTTCTTGCATGAAAAGTTGTTTTCATAATGATGTCAATATCTATTTAGCGATCGTCTGTCATTCTCGAAAAAAAGACGATGATTTTATGATGTTCTATGCCTAAAAAAATGATTTTCAGAATGATATCTGCATATCTGTGTATTGCCTGTCACGTGTCATAAAATCCATAGCAATTTGTAGTGGAAAAGTCAATTGGAAGTACACTGAGCTTAGAAAGTGGTTTTCATAATGACGTCTATGTAATTAGTTTATCGTCTATCATATGTTAAAAAATCAACGATTATTTTCTAGTGGAAAAATCTTTTGGAAGTACACTGAGCCTAGAAAGTGGTTATCACAATGATGTCTATGTAATCTGTTTATTGTCTCTCATTTGTTAAAAAATCAAAGTTGATTTTCTAGTGGAAAAAATCTTTGGGAAACACTGATCCTAGAAAGTGGTTTTCAGAATAATGTCTATGCAATCCGTTTATTGTCTGTCATATGTTAAAAAATCAACGTTGATTTTCTAGTGGAAAAATATTTTGGAAATACCTTGAGCCTAGAAAGTGGTTTTCAGAATGATGTCTATGTAATCTGTTTATTGTCTGTCATATGTTAAAAAATCAACGTTGATTTTCTAGTGGAAAAATCTTTTGGAAATACCTTGAGCCTAGAAAGTGGTTTTCAGAATGATGTCTATGTAATCTGTTTATTGTCTGTCATATGTTAAAAAATCAACGTTGATTTTCTAGTGGAAAAATCTTTTGGAAATACCTTGAGCCTAGAAAGTGGTTTTCAGAATGATGTCTATGTAATCTGTTTATTGTCTGTCATATGTTAAAAAATCAACGTTGATTTTCTAGTGGAAAAATCTTTTGGAAATACCTTGAGCCTAGAAAGTGGTTTTCAGAATGATGTCTATGTAATCTGTTTATTGTCTGTCATATGTTAAAAAATCAACGTTGATTTTCTAGTGGAAAAATCTTTTGGAAATACCTTGAGCCTAGAAAGTGGTTTTCAGAATGATGTCTATGTAATCTGTTTATTGTCTGTCATATGTTAAAAAATCAACGTTGATTTTCTAGTGGTAAAATCTTTTGGAAATACCTTGAGCCTAGAAAGTGGTTTTCAGAATGATGTCTATGTAATCTGTTTATTGTCTGTCATATGTTAAAAAATCAACGTTGATTTTCTAGTGGTAAAATCTTTTGGAAATACCTTGAGCCTAGAAAGTGGTTTTCAGAATGATGTCTATGTAATCCGTTTATTGTCTGTCATATGTTAAAAAATCAACGTTGATTTTCTAGTGGAAAAATCTTTTGGAAATACCTTGAGCCTAGAAAGTGGTTTTCAGAATGATGTCTATGTAATCTGTTTATTGTCTGTCATATGTTAAAAAATCAACGTTGATTTTCTAGTGGAAAAATCTTTTGGAAATACCTTGAGCCTAGAAAGTGGTTTTCAGAATGATGTCTATGTAATCTGTTTATTGTCTGTCATATGTTAAAAAATCAACGTTGATTTTCTAGTGGAAAAATCTTTTGGAAGTACACTGAGCCTAGAAAGTGGTTTTCAGAATGATGTCTATGTAATCTGTTTATTGTCTGTCATATGTTAAAAAATCAACGTTGATTTTCTAGTGGAAAAATCTTTTGGAAATACCTTGAGCCTAGAAAGTGGTTTTCAGAATGATGTCTATGTAATCTGTTTATTGTCTGTCATATGTTAAAAAATCAACGTTGATTTTCTAGTGGAAAAATCTTTTGGAAATACCTTGAGCCTAGAAAGTGGTTTTCAGAATGATGTCTATGTAATCTGTTTATTGTCTGTCATATGTTAAAAAATCAACGTTGATTTTCTAGTGGTAAAATCTTTTGGAAGTACACTGAGCCTAGAAAGTGGTTATGATTATGATAACTGTATATTTGTATATCGTCTTTTAAGTTAAATTTTCGAATTTGATTTTTTTTTTTTTTAGAAATCTTTAGGAAATACAGTGATCCTAAAAATGGGTTTTAAAATGATGATTGTATATTAGTTTATAGTCTATGTTGATAAATTATTGACGTTGATTTTGTTGTGGAAAAAATCGTTTGAAAGCTCTGTTAGCCTAAAACGTGATTTCAACACACACATGGTGTCTGTATATCCATTAGTTATCTGTCATATGTCAAAAATGTAGAAATATCTGTCATATATTAAAAATATATGTAGATTTATACATCTTAATTTTCCATTGGTCGCCTTTACTCATACAAAATTTACCCTAACTCATATGTACTTTTTAATTACCTAAAAAAGTGCTCTGAGCTTGGATTAATAGGTTTACCGTTAAAAAGGTATCACAGGGTGCCTCCACATTTTTACCTAATCCTGTATATTGTACTACGCCTGGCAATTGTGAGTACAAGAAATGTTGTTTATCTACCACGAAACTTGAGAGCGGAACATCAAGAGTCGGATTTAGCGATTTAACAAAGAGCCTCAAACATTAGAGGTCGAAAATAAGAGGGTAATAATTTAGAAAATGTGGTAACATTTTGGAGATGTATTAATTTCAATAAAAATGTTATCTGAACCCAAATCTAAAAAGTTTTATTTTCATTCAGAGCTAAAAATCTTTTTATCAGTTTCGTACATTAAAAAAAAAAATCTAAATTCCATGTGGGGGTGTTATATTAAAGGTATTCAAAATGAAATATAATATTTGATATTTATGCGGAGATGAGTGACAAATTGAGGAGCAATTTAAATGCAATTGATATTAATGTGCATTTTTATCCTAACCTGAATATGATATTATTTTTTTGAAAACCCATAATTATGGTACGTTAGAAGTTATTTGTTTATCTTTATTATCAACCAAATAGGTGAATATTTGGTTAAATAATGAGCTACAGACATTTGTACACTCAAGAGTATTGTGTAAGATACACTGAAGACATTTAATTGACAGAAAGCGACAAAATTTATGTACGTTGTCTATGTGTCTTGTAAAGTTGTCAATATTTGTACATTATCAGTTGTTTTAACGTAATTTACTATATAAAACATGAACTCGCCACATCACTTAACCTAGATATTAGCCTGTGGTGTCGCTTTCGGAACGATTTGGCCAGTTCTTTAAGCACCTGAGTAGGGAACGTGCCAAGTTTTTGATACTTACTTCAAAAGTGATTACACTATAGAGCCAAATATTTTTTATAAGTTATTATAATATATAGAATATTGTTATCGAGCATATGAGACAGAATATTAGATTTTTAAAGCCATCTTTCAGAGGATATGATTAGTTGTGTCAGTTTGGCCTAAAATTAGAATAAATGTTTTACAACCCTATTTCGTGACACATTGTTAATGGTCAAAATTATATAATCTTTCTTTCTGTTACTTTGTGCTTAAACATTGTTAAGAAATAAATATTCAAAATGTTTTTGTTTGTTACGCCTAAGTTTGAATTTACCACTAGGAACTGACTTAAGACAGTGATATACAGTGCGAATACTCAATCATTTATATTATACACTGTAATGTAAGTTTCGGTACAAAACTAGCTTCGGTAAGCTTAAATAAATGTGTTAAGAATTATTACACACAAAAAATTATAAGCTTACCTTGTCGCCTAGACTATTATAACTTTTAATTTACAAAATTCATTTAACTGTTTTATTGGTTCACTCATTTCAAAAAAATGTATTTTAGAAAAGTGCATTTTTTATGCGTTTTTAGTGCATTGCTACATTATTTTTTATTTTTGGTTTTTCTGGATTTTTGATTTTTTTCACTACCAATGTAAAAAATAGGGCAAGAATCATCATATCTTCACGAAAATTGGACAAATTATGTGTTTTTACACTAGAAATCGTTAGTAAAATTTGCAACAACAAATATCGGTGGTCAATTTTCATTTTTAAAACATAACAGAATCACAAATGAAAGTAAAATACTACTATAAAAACAAATTATTTTTAAACCAAATCTAAAACGAATTATATATATAAAAAATATATATGTATTTTACTAACACGGGAATCGAGGCTATATGGATAAAAAGTTATTTGTGGGCAACATTAGCTAACGATAAAAATAAAATGGAAAAACAAAAATAAGTAATGACCTGATTATGCAAGAAACACATAACCGATAGAACACAATAACCACTCAGAATGAACATGTTTGCTGGTTTTAAATTGTTATTTTGATATAATTTATTTTAGAGTTTGAAATCTATCGAAAAACAAAATTACGCAAATCTAGGTATCGCGCATAAGCATAGCCTACGTAATGAGTGTAAATTTGAGTAAAGTAATGAGAATTTCCAACTTTTCAGTTTCTATTCCAAAAGAACTGGTACATTGGCAGTAACGTCTGGAGTTGAGTAGCAAAAAGGGGTAAATATTTCACGCAACAAAACTAAATAAAAATATGAATGATCAAAAGTTTTTCTAGGAATTGTGATCGGTACAAATTGTTTGACGCCGGGAAAGATCTCGTCATGAGTATGTCTGCAATGACCTTAGAAGAAGGAGTTAAATCCACGAATCATTAGTAATATATTACTAACTGAAACATTTATGTCCTAAGTTGTTTATAAGTTAATAGATAAATAGCCATGTCTTACGTAATCTAGGAACTTATCCAAACTGTAAAAAGTCAGTTAGTAATCAATACAAGCTTAGATTGCCTACCATATTACAGATTTCCTGTTTCTTAATTTCAATTCATGTAAATATTTATTAATTAATACTGCAAACACTTGTTTAATATGTTTTTAATAAAGGTTTACACTAAAACACCTGGTTTATCTCCAACACTACGTTAAACGTCAATCGAAGCAGTTAAACTAATAAAATTTGTTGCCAATAATAACTGTTATAGATAATTTGACAGGTTCAATATAAATGAAGAGTTTTAATGAATTTAACATATTAAAGTTAGTTTGGTATTTTTATCACGTAACTTACGATTGACACAATTATATAATAATAATAATAATAAAAATCTAGGCAGTTGGCTAGTTTATTGGTTGAACGATCTTCAATAAATAGGTTGTTAGGTAACGTTTTCTTAGTATTCGAAATTGAAAAGATGGTATAAGTCTTCAACTTAACAAGGTACCATTGTGGTCGTCTTTGGTAGACCGAAAGATATCAACAAGTTTTCAAATTCATTAAATTGGGAAATAATGAAATCATAGGTAAAGTTCTGAAAATAAACGGAAGTAGTTGGTAAGACATTTACTGAGGTTAGGCGTAGTGTAGATTTTTAGAACAGTAATTGGTTATCTCAGGACCATAATATCCAAAGATTTTAGTCAATAAGAAAGTAAAGGTGGCAAATCGAGCGTAAAGGGAGATGATTTAATGAATTATGGAAGGGGTTAAAAGATTTAGAATGGAAATGGGATTCAGTGGCAATGAGAAATAGAGCAGTATAAAGATTATGATACATACCAAATATTGTCATTGGCTGTAGGATTGTACTTAAAAGATAAGACGAGGGGTGGTAGATCGAGAAACGAGTGAATAAATTCCAAAATTAAGAAGAGCAAATTTATATCCGTGACTGTGCTAATACTAAGACTGAGAAAGGATTGTGGAAATACAAGGTTTTCAGGTTGATTTGAAGGATAAAATGAGTGGTCAAGTTATAGGATAAAAGAAAAATGGTAACTAATGAAAATCTAAATAAGATAATGAATTAGGAATTTTGATATTTTGCTAGCCTAACAGAGAGGGATAGAATTGAATTGAAATTAAATGAATAATTTTTATTTTGGGGCTAGGTTAGGACTCTATAATCCTCTCTACCCCCTAAAACCACTATATAACAGCACATATAAAATAAAATATAAAATAACAAACAAAAAATATAAACAATTAACAGAAACTTAAATTTGAGAGAGAGAGAGAGAGAGAGAGAGAGAGAGAGAGAGAGAGAGAGAGAGAGAGAGAGAGAGAGAGAGAGAGAGAGAGAGAGAGAGAGAGAGAGAGAGAGAGAGAGAGAGAGAGAGAGAGAGAGAGAGAGAGAGAGAGAGAGAGAGAGAGAGAGAGAGAGAGAGAGAGAGAGAGAGAGAGAGAGACACACACACACACGAAACTAGAAGAAATCAAACGAATTTTTATGAAACACTAATAATGTTTAAAAATATTTTAAACTAATATAACTTAGTTAATTGGCGTTACTTGGAAATGTGCAAAGGATGGATAAAAATAGAGTACCAAAAAGAATATTCGTGGAACAACGTGAGAGGAAGGTTGAAGTTGGCAGGTGATCTGGAGACCAATCTTATAGCGGTTAGAACAACATCGAACTGCAGACAGCCATGAGTGGAATGCTGTAGTTGTGGAGACCAAGGTTCTGCATAAACCATAATGCCATGGGAAGACAATCACTACAGCAGTGCAATCATTTCTCATGAGTTAACTTTTCAAAACATATTCTGATCAATTATTTACGTTATTCTGCTAGTTCTTTTAATAGTTGAAAAAAAAAATGAAGCAAATTAATCAGGTTATAACCTGAGATAAATGATTGAAAACACTTTAATTAAGCTCTTTTTGATAAGTAATATTACCATTCTGAGCTGGATGTGTGTTTGGTTTGATATATTCTTTGACACACGTTTTCATTGTTATAGATGATGGTTTACTCCCTCTAAGGAGTTTACAAACTAATGTAACAGAATAGGAGTGTCTAGAGTAATTGGTTGATGTATTCAAATACTAAGTAGGGTATTATTACTAGGACATAACTAAAATTCTATCTATTAGGTCCTACTGATAGCTTTTATCAGTGGGTTCTGGCGCTAAATTGTAAACAAGGTGAAGCCATATGTATACCTTTAAGAAGGTCGTGGTTTTAAATCTTTAATTTATTGAGTCTGCGTGAGCTAGGATAAAAATTTCTCCCAATCCTTAATATTATTTTATCCCTTCTATGTTGAGAGTTAAATGAAAAAATAATGGTGGCTGAAATGTGACCCCGAGACATCATTTTAAACATACTCGGGAGTTCATAAAAAAACAAGGCAAAATAAATGTAATAAGTAATGATAAGGTACTTACGTTGATGACGACTCTCTCACAGAAGTCATGGTCGTGTGGAATGGGCTCGAAGTGCACAACACCGGAATATTGTTGTGCGTGTGCAGTCGGCCCATCCTCGTCCTGGCTGCTGAGCTTCGGCAGCGACCTAAGAAAACAAACAAACAAACAATTAGCCAAACAGTACCAACATGCTGGTTTAGCTTAAGTGTACTTACCAGAGCTATTGAGTGATTTAAAAGGCTACAGCTAAACACACAGGCACATATAATCAAAATATTATCTTAATCATAAGCAAAAATGATGTTCCTAGGATCTGAAAAAGTCAAGAAATATCGTATATATAAATTTAAGTAATCTTACAATGGTTTACGTATTTCGTAATTGTAAAGTAAAAACTTCTCCGTTCTTCAATGGCGGCGATTTAATAGTTAGCTAAAACCTCTTAAGAATGCAATCAACTACAACTGATCAGGACAAAAATTTTAAATAATTTTGAAAAAAGAAACATAGATTAAGTATTATTAAAATGTTTAGAAATAGTCCAAATGTTTTTCCAGTGGTTTGTATATTATAGAATAAGTTTAAAAAAATATGTTTATTGTATTATCAAACCATGATTATAGATCGAGTTGTCAAGTGGACCAGTGGTGTTACTTATTTATTTATATTTCAAATAATAAAACATAATGGTATTGATTTTTGGTATAGAAGAAATTTAACAAAAGTTCATTTGCCACTGCGAAAGTTAGCTAGGCATTAAAGTTGTCCCGCTATCTAGGACGGTAGCTCCACGCCGACACGCAACAGATCCGATGCATGATTGATCCAACACAGAATCGATAATTGCTTTTACGAAGATATAAACTTTTATGTAAATATAAATAGAAAATTATAAGTAATTTGATTAGGTTTAGACTGCACATATCACTCACACACATAATCATTGTTTGATATATAAAAACTCAGGAAATATGCTCACAACACATAATTAACATTCACTTAAATGTGGCTTAATTATAGTTTTACTTTCTCACATGTAGAGAGTTAAGTGATGGTTCAAAAAATTGATGTTCGATTTTTCAAATGGGAAATGATTACACCCTTGTGAGCTGTGGTAAAAATTCGAAAATCATAAAATGGATTTTGATTAGATACATTTTTCACATACTAAAATGTGAAGATTTATAGCTGAAATCAATGTAATATATTGCAAATAACAGTAGGCCTACGGGAAGTTAGTAATTTGTAAAGTAACGAAATGACTCTAACTGCAATAAATTTTTTTCAAAATTAAAATTTTTATGAAAATAGGCGGAGAGGTTGGTTAAAACATCCCAATTGTTCCTTTCTAAGCTCATCCCCTTGTATTTGGTATAGGAAAAAAATAGATTAAAATGGCCCCAACTTTTGCGTTTTTTTACCCTTTTTCAATGACAAAAAAATCAAAACGGGCTTCGAAAATAAGAGTCTGTAAACTGAAAATTATATTTATATGTAATATTTTAAACTTGGCCATTTCTCTAATTTCATAATAATTTCCAAATATTTTGAACCACCACGCAGAATTAAGGGAACACAATTTTTTTTAAATTCTTTTTATCTCTTCCTTCCAAAATCCTTTGTTTTTTATTAAGGACTTTGAGTGATTCATTTTAAAAATTAAATTCCTGGTTCTAAAACAAGTTTTTTTGCAGCACTATTAATTGTTTGTTAATATTTATTAAGTTTTCTTATGCTGTTTAAACTTCAAACTTTACTTGTATGTGCACTTGTATTATGTAATTCAATTTTTTTTGATTATATATTATAAATCAATAAGATCTTGTGCATTTAATACTTGTCACCATAAACTGTAATGCAAATAGAAATTGACCTTCAAATTTTGATTCCATGTTTTGGCAGCTAAGTTTTCGTTTAAAAAAAAAGTTTTCTATGATTTTTATTAAATAGTGGTCGGATTGACTGTTACTTTGCCTCCACCTTACTATATTTTCAACTGATTGTAACATATTAAGCCCTTGCTACTAAATATAGCCATTAAAATAAAATACAAGAACATTTATTCATTTGAATAAACAATACGTCCACAAGAAATAATGATTTCGTTAAAAATATTGAAAACAGAGCAAACATCGATTAGCTGAGCGGCGCCAGTTTGCAGATGAACCCTCCCTCCCTTTACTACGCTGGTGTCATCAATAACCATTCTTAAAGCTCGGCGTCACGGAAACCTAAAATTTATTAGATATACCTGAAGATACGAAAATCTCTTAGAGTGCTTCTAATTTAGATTCTAGCAACACGCGTAGTGTCTAATCTAGATCTTGATGTCGGCAGGTGGCACTGTTGACTTGATAACACACGATTCCATGACTTCGAAAACACTATCTTGAGCAAATTATTTATAAAAACACACGCAGAGTACGGTATTCAAAATTATTTTACTTTAGGCACATATTTTTGAGAAATTACTGTTTTTTGGTACAAACTACTGAACTGAAAATCTTTAAACCTCAATCTCATTCCAAAATATTAGTGTTTTAACATTTTAAATTCCAGAAGAAGAGGTGCGAGAGTTGCACTTTAGCTCCTCAGGAATACATTTTAGTAATGTACCAAATATTGAGAAAATTAATTAATTACAAATAGTAGACATATATAAATAATATATTGTTTACATATATACAGTGTTGTAAACGTATGCCTATAATGTTGAAAATAATTAGATCAGTGGACATTTTTTAGTACAATGACCTAAAAAATAGGTAAAATCGTAAGGAAAACTGCAGTAGTCTACTTTATTTCTACTGGAGTAAAACATATCCAAATCTTAAGGTACATCCTCGCAGACTTCAGATGCAAACTTCAGAATTAATTTTGCTCTTTTGTAGACTCGATCATCGGCCTTAGGAAAACCTTTAATGTTCACCATTGAAAAGTGACTGCGCTTTAAATTCTTAAAATTAATATATAGTTTTCACTCACTTTACTTTCCGTAGTTAACATGGCTCTGGAGGAACTCATATTTCTTACTGGACTTTAAATAAAATAAATAAATACCACAAATATATAATGTTATGAAATAAAATTGAACCCTAACTTATAATTAATAAAAAATTGAAAGCGTATATAAATGGAAATCTACTTTTATTGAAATTAACGTTAGTTAACGTTTATATGAAAGATTAGTTAATGTTATTTATATATTTCGAGTAAAGCATCGAGTCTTGATAATCCGGGTACAGCCAACATTACCCAATAATTGTGGATAATTCCAATGTAAGCTTTGAACTAGACCCACATAAAGCTATGCACTTGAATAGTGTAGATGATCTTCCCTTCAATGGATTCTGACTCTAAACTACAGTTAAAGTAAACACAGATTAGGGCAAATGTTTTACTCTAAGGATAATGATTCAATGATCTGAAATTGTTTTATCTCCATGTACTACAGACTACCCAGGTAAAGCTGTACCTCTGATTTCTCCTGTAGTTTTGGGTGATGCAAGTAGTACCTAGTTAATATGAACATACCCGATTTACGTACAGTAACACATTTTCTATATGGAAGAAAAAACTTGTAGCTTCATGGAAACAACACCAAAAAATATTTTCGTTCAAAAGTAACTAATATTTAAAAATGATTAGGTGTAGAGTTATTTTAAACATAATAAACTCTTATTGGAGTGATAAATTAAATAATCGCCGTATATCTATTATATAATTTTTCAATGAGATCTTTTCAATATTTAAGTTTTTTTTCTCAGTAATTTTAAAGGAGTAACTCACGTTACTATTCGTACCTATTTTTCAATATTGTGTTCTTGACGCCAATAAGGTGTATATATGTACATATATAATATATAAGGGTACATGTACATAAGTCAATGTGGGATAGTTTGTGGAATACATTAGTTGTTAATACAAAGTTAAGATAAGATTAGATGGAAAGTTACACATCCACTGACCTAGGCTAGGCTATACGCCCCACGTGGAGTGTGGAGATCTATTTTTGAGCGGTGGCTAGTTCGCCCGTCGTTATGGTCCCTAGTAAAAATAATACTTTGCGCGACCTCATCCTACATCCATTCATGTCCCTCAAATCGTATGTCCTACCTGCCAAACTCTATCTATTTATCTAGACCACTGCGAAGATTAATAATTCTAACCTATGTTTATTGAAATATTAGTACTGTCATATTATGCATTCAGAAAACATTTAAAAAGTAATTAATGTAGATAAAAAAAATCTTATAATCAAAAGTATACTAATACTATTCAAGTACTAAAGATTGAAAAGTATCTATTTTATTCTCTTTCCTTGTTATTTTTTAAGCTATGATGACCAAGAGAGGTTTATTGCTTTTAAACATCAACTAAAAAATATTGTCTGTTTAGAGAATTATATTTTTTGCTGTGAAGAAATTTGTTAAATAACACATGTTGAACAGTAAACCCAATTTCAGATACAATGTCTAAAACAGTTATTTTTTGTTTTATTCCATTAAATATCCTAATGTACATACAGATAACATAGTCATCATCATCATCACCAGATTGTTCTAACTTGTAAACCTAAACTAACATAAATTTTGATCTATCACTCCTCCCACTCCACAGATTTTTCCTATCAGCCTTAGACCAAGTCAGACACTTTTATTTACTTTATCGCTTTGTACTCATAAAGAAGAATATGAAGTCTATTGAAAGTATTATTCACCAGAAAAAATATAGTGAAAAAAAGGGTAGTAAATTAATTAAATGGTTAGAATCAGTGCACATTTCATAGTCTCAGGTGTCAACGTTTTGATGAGGGAGATCGCGATAGACTTTATTAATAATAATAAAGTCTATTATTATAAATGTGTTAAAATATTCAAACAAATTTGCTGTATTGAAATAAACATTTGTAGAATTATAATCGTGTATGTAGACCGTGAGTTAACGAGTGGATTAAAATTTGTCTCGGAGATTTATGCGTCTAGTTGTAATAAAAATGACCAAAGTATGGAACAATCCCAAACAGAGTTTCAAGAGGTACTATCGTTGTTTTCGAAAAGACAACTGGTAATAACTGGTAAACACACAGGAGAATATTAATGCTATGGAACACTATTTGAATATAAAAACCTTTAAAGCTAAGAATATCTCAGTTCATATCTATTATTAGCTAAATATGTCTACAATGTTTGACGCTTAACGCGTATTGTTCTTTAAGTTTATCTTTACATGCTCTATTAACGTATAAATAGTCAAGGATAGGAATCAAAGTGTATGTTGCGAATTAAAATATTTTCACCTGATTGTTTGTCATTACTTTAAAAATCAAACATGTTTAATGATCAAATCAGCGGATCAAACGTCAGGTGAATGAACTATAAAATTCAGGAATAATTATAAAAAAGAAGACATCCGGCAAAAATTTAATTTTTTTACCGCATTTTTATTTTTGAAACTTTCAAAAGACATATAATATGAGTACCCAAAATGGAATACTTCAATTTAAATTTAGTCGAATCCAAATATTTCTATTTCGGATTTACTTGTAATGACATTAAATATTAAATGCCTACATACTTATTCTTAAAAAGTAATTAATAGTAATAATAAAATACTAATACAATAGCAATGTGTTTTTTGTATAACATAAAGTTTAAATGTGTAAAACTGTTTATTTATTTATTAAAAAAAAAAATACTACCTACCTAGTAGCCACTTCAGCTTACGTTTTAGAAATTTGGTATTGACTATTCTCTATATGAAAACAATAAATTGTATCTTATTTTGGACCTAAGTAGCTACACTTGAGTATAATGTCGCTTATTTTGAAAAAGAAGTCATAATTTAATGTATTTATTATGACATATAAGCGCAATTTAAAGTTTATCGAAAACAAGCAGAATAATAGCATTTTGTAAACACCATTATTTACACTATGGGTGATGAGTCGATTAAACAGGTGTCTCCACAAACCTGTAAATAAATAAATTTTCAATAAAGTTTCTGTATAGTGTAAATGAGAAATTGAGAAACATTATTTAAATCTAGGAGAGTGAAATATTATGAAATTTCTAAGTTATTTTTGAATAACATATTGTGGCCCAAAAAAGTATTTTACTTATCCACTTATGGCTTTAATTTTCTAAACATTTAAAACTAAAGCATTAAAATTTTGATTTTACCGTTAATATTATGAATAATAGGAAATTTATTATGGATATGATATCGGTTTTAAATAATGTTTTCTTATAGTTTTCAAATAAAGTAATTTTTGCTACCATATGTTTGTTAAAATATGCTAACTTAATTTTTTTTAAATACCGTGTAAAATTACTAAGTTTTACTAATGCTTGAAATTTCAGACCAACTATAGAAATTCCAAATACTAAATATTTACAGTCCAGGAAATGAATATGAAGTAATTTACACCATCATAATACTAAATGATGGTACAAATACATTATATTTTAAAACTAGTTGTCTGTGTTATTAATGTGAGTATTCTATAAAAAGTACACAATCATTTTACAGGTATAAATGTCAAATGATATAGAAATTAGTTTCCTTTCAGTAGTTGCGTACAGAAAATATTACTATTTAGTGTACAGATGATATTAAAGTCGCTTTCCTCTGGGTAGTAGGACAAATTGACATAGAGCAGAACGAAATTGCAGATTATCTTAGGAGTAAAAGGGTATCTACCACGTTCGTAAGGCCAGAATCTTTTTACGATGAAAAATTATTTTCGTTCGTAAGGAAAAATTATATATAGATTATATATAAAATTATATATATTAAGATGAGACTGAATAGAGGGGAAGAAGCTAGTAAGTCAAACTCTGGAGATGAATGGAAGGACTAAGGCAAGCTAAGGATCTGATCGGGAATTATGACTGTGAGAGAACCATGGCTTGTATTACTCCATGTGTATTGTCCATGTAGAAATATACTAATATTATTAACTGCCCTATTTACTAGAGCATGACACACTCAAAGGACAGCTCGTAAAAATTGGCCTAACAGATGACACGACCCGTAGATATTGTGAGGAGACCCCTCGTCAGTTACTAATATACTGCGTGACCTTACCAACAAGAAGTGGAAGAGTTACCTTCTCTGAAACCTCTTAAAATCGTACAATATATCGTAGCTGTAGGACTGGAAAGATTGCCGAAATTAAGAATCTCAGGAATAAAGAAAGGAGGGCACAACAGATCTCTTTATGGTCGCACCCCTAAGACATACATATATACATGTGATAACAGTGACATGATAAGACTCAAATTTCTTTTACTGTGTTTCTTTTAATTTCCCGACCTCAACCTCGGTGCTAATAAATTATGCATATTCTACATGCGTAAATCTACATATTCGTAGTAGCCTACGTAGTAGCTTTTAACAAACAAATTATAGTGATTTAATGCTTATTTTGGGATATTTTAAGATTTAAATTATTGTATTTTAAGTTCGAAGGTAATTAGAGGGTAAGTCTTTTCTCTTCATGTACAATCAGTACGTAAACTCTAATTTTATTTGACTAAAATAACCCGTATTTTCTGAGAAATCTGCAATGACATGGCTGAGACCATAATTACTGCAACCTTTAGTTTTTAGGTGTTAAATTCCTTTGTTACCGAAATAAATACTTACATATCACAACTCAATTTTGAATTTTGTTAATTCTTCTTACTTAAAGCTTAAAATTATTTATGTGGCTCCAAATTAAAACTGTTCATCGTAACTATTCAAAGAAAAGCTTAAATTACAATAATCTTAAGCAGTGCTTTTTATACTTAGATTGACTGCTATTTTGAATTGTTCAATGTCATTTTTTCGTCATTATTCTACTCATAATTACGTTTCATATGACCCTCAAATTATTTAAAACATTTCGGTTGACTCCCTACAGTTCCTTCCAGGAGTAAGTAAACAAAGGTTTTACGAAAAAGTACAGTTTATATTCTAAACTAAGAGTTTCAAGTTTTGATTTCTATTTCAAATATTAACAAAAATGAAGGAGTGGGGATGGACTTTATGATAGACTGTAAGCCAAAAATAGTGTCACATATAGTAAAATGGATAGTGGATATTCCATGGTCGATCTTTCATGAGGGAGATCATGATTATTAGAAATATTAAAATTTCATGATATTAAAACATTGCTAATAATTTTTAAATTCGTACCGTCTTAAAAGGATTAGAGAAGCTAAAGTCAAAATAAATCAATTGATTGGTTTGAGAATTCCAAGTTGAATAATTAACCGCCCCGTAGTTTGTCACATTCCTTGGTGGCACGGCAATTACATTGGACCTCGACATGATGATCGATGGTCCGATATTTGGCAAACAACTATTGACATGGTATTTTCAAATCATTTGCCAATTAGCACGGCGCCAGATACTGTCGTGACCCATTGAATTTTATAAAGTACTACCGTAGGCGGCGAATTGATCAGTTCGAACACTTAATAATGTGTCATGGGGAGAGGGGGTGGGTGTCTCCCTTTATACCTACAGGATGACTGTAACGTCACATTCTCTCTAATCATGTATTGATTTCGATATTATAAAACAATATTACGTTTTTAGGTATTTGAATTGTTATCCGCTTCGCCATTGATTTGAAAAGATACAGTCAAATTCGCCACTCAAAATTCAAGGGGAAAGACTAATTATTCTAGCAACGAAGGTCTCATCTCAAAAGGTGTATTAGTTGTAGAGAATTGGTCGTATGGAATTGGACTTATAGAGGTTTTGTTCCCTAATATTGAACACTAATGATTTTATTAAGTTGTAGAGCCTCAACAAAATTTAAAGTTTTCTTGAAGAGTTAGTTTTACTTCTGTTCCTAGCAATATAGTTTTAGACAGAGAAAACTGTACGTATTCTTAGAAACACATACACCATGATTATCCTAATTTTCAAAAAAAATTTATTTACACAATTATATTCCGTAATAATCTTGTAAATCTTGTAATCACAATAGCAGTATGTATTGTGGTTTGCCATTTATTAAAAAAACCTCTGATATTTACTCTTGTTTTAACTGATTGAACATTTGAAAGTCCATATTTTTTATACAACAGTAGAAAATTCTTTAATTTTATCATTGTTTTATTTCTTCAGAAATATCCCACAGCACTAAGAGCAGGTCAGACCTCCTTAGATGATACGTTTAGTTGATATGCAGGTCGTAACAGTTTATTTACATTCGTTGCTCTCTAATTTCGAATTATAGATATCAAAGTTTTAAAACGTCTAGTTAAATTTCAAGAAGCAATGCTTTCTTTTTGTTATACAAGTACATTTTTATCAAAATCGAGTTGTGAGTTAAATTAGTAGGTATTACGAGATAGGTTTTTGTTTATTTTTCGAGTTTGAGAAGTTCTCTGAAGGGGATGGATTTAGAGGCATTTGAGTTATATAGGTTTTAGAATTATAAGTGTTCGCGTTAGTGAAATTCGAATATATGTTCGTACTATCACGTTTGATGTTTTATCTTTCATGGTAAAATATAGCAGTAATCAGTTTTGAATACGTATTATGTTTAACATTATACTTAAACATAAAGTCTTCATGTACGATTTGAAAGAATCATATTGTGAAAATCATATTAGAAGCAAGGCAAAGAAAATGTTTCTTGCATCTAACCTAAACTGCCTTTAAATTAAATATCAGAGATCTAAAATTTTATTTTGTCAAGAAGCTAATGACCATTTATCTTCTATATCTTATGGCTCTGGGAATATAGGGTCTCCACAAAGTAGCGATACCTCACTCTGTTTTTCACTTATAGTTATATGGGCTCCATTTAATCTCTATAACTTTCTCCTCTCTTTCACTTCTTCTCCATCTTCCGTCTCCATTATTGGTCTTCCTTGTATTTTGTGGATTCCTGTCCAGCAATTTCTTGCAAACCTTCTGGAATCTTTCTCACTATATCCCAGCTATTTGTATTGTATTCATTTTATATAAACTTCTATTATTTCATTTTTGAAAATTATTTGTTATGTTTGTTGAGCCACAGCTACTCATTTGTTATCGTTCGGGCAAATTATATTTAGAATTTTTCTGAGACATTTATTAACATAAACTTGTAACCCCGTATAGAGGTGAATTACAAAATAACAATTTGGAAAGAAAATGTGATCAAAGGGAAATTGCAGAAACGTGTTTTATATTATATTACCTTATTATTAAACTTTTGTTTTAAAGTGCACTGGCCTATTGTTTCTGTTCACACCCTTTACAGGATACCTTATTTCCTTGGTTCATTGTCCTTCTGGCTTGCTTTCCATTTCACCCCCCCATCCTTTCTTCTTTATTGTTGTCATTCATATAACTGTTAGATCTGTGAATCATTTTCGTAGCCTGATGATGTTGAACGGCAAAAATGTGTAGTGTAATAAAATGAATTTGTGTAGCCTATTAGTTAATTTCTTTCCCTTAATATATATATATTTTCACCAACTATCATCTTTTACTTTAAATTTATTCATCTTAAACATTTGCTTCCTAATATTTCGAATATTTTGACTATACACATCTCTAAGCAGTTGTAAACCAATAGTTATTTTAGATGTCTGCGTGTTTCAACAGATATGGTCTGCGTAGACAAATAGACCGCTTGTTTTCATTAGAGCGGACGTTCACTAGGTTGCTGATGTTTGACTAGATGAGATTCAGTTTAGCAAATGTTCTGCGGTTTGACTCTAACCTGAATTCAGAAATAAAACCTTACATTTAAATTTTTAATTTAAACAAAATAGGATGATTTTGTGACATGTGTTTTAATATAAAATTAATTCTCAATATTACTAACCTAGCCAACTGTCCTATATGGCAACATATCATTTGTGTAGTTAAATTATGAAATTTAAGAACAAATTATATTAATAACACAAATAATTTCTTGACCAATATTATTTAAGTCATTTAAAGTTAACTAAAAACGTTAAAGTATTATATGTCTAAATGTACGAGACTTAGAACACAATTGCAGGTTTATAACATAAAAGTGAGTATAGGAAGAAAATCTATAGTTTTGGTAAGATTAAAATAGTTAAGTATTTGTTTTTAATTGATGTTTAAACTAACATAAATATTACTTAACATTATTAATCTAACAAACTGTCCTACGCGCCAAATATTACTTGTGTACCTGAGTTATAAATCTGTTATTAAATATTTAAGACCACATTATTTTCATAATAGGAATAATATCTTGGTTATTCCTATTATGAAAATACAGGAATTTGTTAGTATCGGGGCAATTGTTATAGTATTTTTGTTGCGTTTTAAATATTAAGCTTAGGCGGTTAAAAACCAGGTTTATTGTGGGACAAACTCTGAATGTATAATTTTAAGTTCAAAGAACGAACAACTGTGATATATTGAAGGACCTCTAGGGGAGAAAAAATAATGGGGAACCTAAATGTAATGTAAAAAACAGATTTAAAACTGCCTAAATCATGTAAAATAGCAAAGATTTACATACATATTGAAGTGAATTTGTCTAAATCACATTTATAAAATCTAGTTTTAACATCTACCTATTTTAATGACAACTTTCCACGAAAAAGATCATTATCTCTGTGTATCTAAATTTTATGGATTTCGTATTAAAAAGAAGCCGAATACGAAATAAAGTAATAAGTAAATAGATGTTCATTATCAAAGGAGTAGTAAACAAGAATAGTATAAAATGTGTTGAAGGGATTGTTAGTTGCTTAATACAGTTTTGTATGGGCAATAATTGGACGAATTCATTGAAACACGCGAGGCTAAGATTGTTGATAGCGAGGAGCTTGGAGGGGGCACACAATGTATCGACCTGGTAGGTATTCCACTCCTTCCACACTACAAGGTTGTATTTCCTTCAAAGATCTAAGAAATAATATTTAATATTTTCTTATATTTTGCGTAGTTATTTTGACGAACGTTTAAATAATCTTGTCACGCAGCGAAGACGGGAGTTACGTCAATTTTCTTACTAGAGAAAAAAATTGTTGTATGGAAGAAATATAGAATACCCAACCTGAAAACAGCCAATTACCATTATATGAATGTGATTTTTATATATTTCTACCTTCCCTTATGATTTACTGGCAGATATTTATTCAATGAATAGGATTTATATATTTCGCTATTCTGGTTTAAAATTTAATAATTTAGGATCTGAAAAAACAGATTAAATTAACTAAAGTTATTTTTTCAATCGTAGAAAGTTGGGGTTGGTGTCTTTTGGTGCAGATTTTTTTGAGCTGAAATAATTTAAGATATTTTTAGTTAATTTATTGTTAACGTGGGGGGGGAGGTTTAAAATTGCAGGTATTTTAAAACTTTATGAATTATTTTTTTAGTTAATGTCTAAGGTCCTGTTAAAAACAGCCTATTTACCAAACATAAACAAACAATGTGACAGCTAAAGCACCAAATATATACAATAAATCTATGAAATTTATGAATACTTTATTAAATATTTATTACCAAATTAGTTTATAGACCAATATTTTTTTAAATTACATGTCCTGAAAGTGCACTTTACATCGCCGGGTGTTGTTAGCACAGCATGTGCTTATTTTTTTTATGACTTCACTATTCAGATTTAAAATTTAGAAATTGTAAATTTTCATTTAGACTAAAATATTTTATTTTTTTATAGAGATAGTTGAGGGTTGATGACATTAGGTAAATAATCTGATATAAATTAAAGTACTTTTAGTTGAATTATTGAAACATTAGATCAAAACATTATGGTCTAAACTAAAATACATCTTCTTTTCTTTAATCTGTTGGTAGGTTTTTTAAAATATATGTTAATTTATTATGTCATTTTTTAAATTTATTTTTTTTATTTTGAAAAAGTAGTAAAAAAACCAAATATACGCGTTAACTAATTTGTGCACAATGATTTAATTTAAAAAAAATATTATATACATATAGAAGACTAACGTTTTGGATGCAGTTTTCAAATAATTTTTATTTTTGATAAATGAGTAAAATTTTTACCTCAAAATTACGTCCCTCCTTCTCAAAAACCCCCTTTGGCAAAGTTAATATACATTTTAATGTAATAAAGACTATAAGAAGTTTACCACATTTAAACTATTTACCTGAATTTATTTACAAAATATTTTCATCTTCACATTTCAATTTTGGGGGACTGTAACTCTTCAGGATTACTAAAGTAAATTGGACCAAATTGGGTTTACTTAAAAAAAAAACAAAACAATAGTTTATTTAAAAAAAAATAAGACTTTCCTGTACATCCTGTTATGGATACTATGATTTCGTAGAAATCTGGGCGTGCGCGCGCGTGTGTGTGTGAGCGAGAGAAAGAAGGGGTGGAACTGACAGAGTGAGTAATTGTAAAATATGTAAAAAAAGGAAGTGTGACAATAAGGACGGGCGTTGTAAATATAGAAGAATACACAATGTCCTTATGAGAGAACACTGGGCTGAGACAACAAAACAAGAAAAAAAGTGTTAGTGAACAAAATTATGAAACTACTCTTCCCATTCCTTTTATTCTAAAAAGTTAAATTTTTTAAAACATATGAACATTAATCACAACTAACATTCTTAGTATCGGGGCAATTGTTATAGTATTTTTGTTTTGTTTTAAATATTAAGCTTAGGTGGTTAAAAACCAGGTTCATTGTGGGACAAACTCTGAATGAATAATTTTAAGTTCAAAGAATGAACTACTGTGATATATTAAAGGACCTTTAGAGGAGAAAAAATAAGGGGGACCTAAAAGTAATGTAAAAAAAAAAAAACAGATTTAAAACATCCTAAATTTTGTAATTAACTGACCTATTTTCCGAGGAGGATGAAATATTACCATTTCTTTTGTATACAGTTTTTTTTGTGACAAGTAATTATAATTTTAAAACATATATATTATTATTATTTTGTGCATTATACATAGTAGTAGTAGTGTTTTAATGAAGTAACTTCTTTCTCTTTGGAAAAAAAATCACGTGTTGGTAAGTTTCAGATAAACTAACATTTTTTTAAAGTTGTTTTTTTCGAATATGTACAAAATGATACTGACCATTCGTGAACCTATTTTCAAAAATCCAGAAATAGTACGAAAATTTCAACTTTTAACTAATTTGTTAACAACGTTCATTGGTCTTGTCCCACAAACACAAGTGCCAGATTTGTCAGCATTTGTCAGAATTTCATGTTCAGTTATAAAAACGTTTTTACACTCTTATACTATGCCATAGATCTTCCATTATTCTCAATTTTAAAATATGTTAAGTTGCAAAATAAAAAAAATTGTCTAATGCGTTAATAAAAAAAAAACTGAAACCAACATAATCTAACAAAAAAATAAACAAAAAGCAAGTTAAAGTTAGTATGTTGCTGAACAAGGAAAAAAACCCCAAAGCACAAAATAACACAACTACACAAAACTGTATAATGCGTTTATATACCTCTGAAGATGATAGTAGAGCTATCGAAATCTACATAAGGTAATATAAACGCATTATACAGTTTTGTGTAGCTGTGTTATTTTATGGTTTGGGTTTTTTCCCCTTGTTCATATACAATCACCACAGTACTCTAGTGATTTATTTAGTATGTTGCTGTTTACATTTAAAAAATTCGTTGGTAATTTTCAAATAAATTTACATATTCTAGAATATAGGTTGTTTATCTATTTTAAGGGCTGGTAATATTTGTATACTTTATTCTTTCAGTGTAATTTAAATAGTATACAATATAATTTAATACAAATATTCGATTACTTATTGTAAATCTTGTTTTAATATTATAATTAATAATATGTTTTCAGATAATTAATTTGAAGTAACTTTAGATTTCTCAAAACAATTAATTAGTCAAAACCACAGTCTTGTTTATCCAGTAAACAATGATAATGTTTCAATGCTTGACATTATTAACAATTATCATCTTCAAAAACTAACGTTGGAAAGATTTACAATTACTTTATCAAATAACGAAATGCGTTTTGTACTAAGTAAGTTAAGCCTCAGATGTTTTATTGCAATGTTTGATTGTTTTCATTTCATTCAACACGTCATCGAGTTCCAGTGATTTAGGTTATATATTTACCGTAGCAGCCATAGATGAAATAAAGCAAATACACACTACCAAGTGATGTTTATTGAAGATTTCAACGTGAAAGGGAAAAGTAACCGACAGTGAATGAAACAATATTTAGAAAGACTCTGCTTGAATAATACTAGCTAGGAGAAATTGAATGGAATGAGACTATTCAAACAAGCGGTTAAGTTTTGTTGAGGTGGAGAATGTGATTATTATTTTATTATGTGGTGTCGCATATTAAGTGTTTTGGCACACCAAATCCGCCGATATTCTGACATTGATTTCTGAACTGGTAGTTTGTGATGGGACTGGTGAAATTAGATTAGTTCCTTTTCGGATTGCGGAATTAACAAATTTGAAATTATTTAGGAAATTTCTTTAGTTTGTAACTAATTACCTAATAACCGATGCAAAATTAGACTTTAATGCCTTCAAAAATACAGAGCGTGTACTAAATGAAAACCTTCAATCATTTTGTGTCAGATTTAGAGTAAACACATTTGTTATGTAAAGTTTTACTAGTATATATGAAACCAAGACTTCATTTAGTATAATTTAAAAATTGTAACGGTTTAAAATGTTAAATCTCGAATATCTCATAAACTACAACAACAAATGTTTGCATCTTTTAAAGAGAAAGACAATGATTTGGGATTTTTCCTGTAAGTCAAAGAATATCAATCATCGATATAAAAATAATGTCTTCGTAACTGACTAAAATCTATAAAATTTTACATCAGTTATTCATTACTATGTACATGTAAAGCATAAACGTCTGGGTGTTGCAGTCTATTAACTGAAATTTGTGTTTTTATTTTCAAAATTGATAAAGATGTTGTACTTCGAGCTACTTAAAACATAAAATTATCATTATGTTCATAGTTAAAAGTGGAAAATAATTATATTGTTGGTTGTTAATTTACGCAAAGTTAATGATTTTTGAGATGATATACATTGAATATTCAAACCTTAGCTATTTTATTGTCTTCTGATAAAAGGTTACAAAAAACTGCCTTAGTAAACATTTAGTAAAATCTGTATTTAATGTTTCATAAGTTTCCACTGTTACATATGCTTCTTAAAAAAAATAATAATGACAGACAAAAATTCAGCGTTATAAAAATATGTTTTAGGAACATTTTCATAAAATGATGAAAGGAGTATGCTAAGAAAATATTGGAGAATATTTAGTATACACCTTGTATATTAATGGGATTCTGTTGGCTAGTGCAATGATGTATTGGTTTAACATTTGCACGAGTAGAGCATGCTGACGTAAAATTCAGTCAATCTAAAAATTTAAACATATATTTTGAATAAATTGTGGTGAATTAAAAAGATTACAACATCAAACCAAACTCAAACTTTTTCAATGTTATTAAAATTTGTGTCAGAGTTTGATATTTTCCAAACTACTCGTGAACAGGTATTTTTGTTTACACACGATGTGTTAAGTTGGGTTTTTTGTTTGTTAATCTTTATATTTCATTAACAAGTTTGTTTCAATTTTGAGTTACAAACATTGACTGACAACTTTTTACTTGAAATTACGATTTGCGACTTATTGTAGTGATTAAACAATACCGAGGATCTACACTTGTTTTCATGTACTCTTAGGTTAGGTCCTTCTTTTTATCCTTCCAGTTCTCTTGTGACTTAATCGTCTTGTCTACCGACCACAACACTATTAGTGTATTCGAGAACTAGTTATCATCCTATCTTCTTATTTTTTTTATATGGCTATAATGATCTTGAGATTTTTTGCTTTTAAACAAGAAGACATAAAATCATCTAGGAATTTTCAAAGAGATACTAATGCTATTGGTTTTCTGATAAATATCTTTAGAGAAAATTTTAAGAAAATTAAAACTTTGTACTTAGGTTTATCGCGCAGGTAATCAAAAATTTTAAATTAGGTCTCTGAACAGTAATTCTCGTATTTTGAACGTTTTAATATATTCAATATATCGTTTTTTGTATTACGTTCTTTGTATTAATGTATTATCGAAATAATACAATTTAATGCTTTTTTGTGGCTTTCTCGAAAATCTGACTCTCTTAAATGAACAACGGAACTTCTTTATAGCTATTACTGTTTGGTATCGGTCGCTGGAGGTATAAACCATGCGACTTCTCATTCTGTTTAAAATATTCGCCTAGTTTACATTGACGCGTATATACAAAAGTTACATGAAAGCCATAGGGTCGTCTTGTAACCCTATCAATCACAAATGTTTTTATTACAAATATATGAAAAGATAAATTGAAAAAAGTGGTCAGATCAAATGTTTTTATTTTAGAAGATATTTTAGAGATATAAACTTCTCGGAAGAAAATCGTAGAAAACAGCTAAAATCTAATTTTATTACTATTTGTAAAATTATTTGTTATGCTTCGTTCGCCATTACACTTAATACTTAGGAGTTCTCGCCGTATTGTCTGTCGCATCACTCGCGTTCAAGTCTTGTAACCGGAACCGTGAAGCTGTTACAAATGGCCGTGATTTTAAACGGATTTTTATTTTTTTAAATCTTGTACATATAGATGTTATTTCCAAATTTCATAATGATGAGATCACGTGTTTGGCCATAACTGAGTAAAACACAAGGACAATCAAAGAAAGATAAAGAAGAAACGGCAAATGAAAAAGTTAAAAATATCACTCTTCTTCGTTCTGTCAAAAATATTGATATAGTTATCAATATATTGATATAGTTGAACAGATATTTGTTTTTTTGGCTATATACATAATATTTTACGGGGGCCAATATTTAAGTAATAAAAACTGATAACATCTATATATCAACACGAAAAATGAGTTCTGATTTTACTTCTAAATCTGGTTTTTGTTGACAGGAAAAGTCTAATCTTTAGCCCTGTACAATAAATTTGTTAAATTAATGACAGCGTGCAGAATGCTGACTTTAATGTGCTGTCATGGAAGACATGTCTTCTGTAAAGGAAGATACTATAATGTTTGTAGTTAAAATACTTGGTAGATTGTTAGATTGCGTGAGTACATTGTGTAGGGGTGGGGAGGACGCTACATAAGTTACATAATGATGAACATGCATGTTGATAAGGCGAAACTATTTACTGTGATACATTATGTAATGTTAGTTTATTTACTTTAAAGTTTCGTTAAATAGTTTTAACAAATGTTATAAAATATATCGTACAATTTATAAATAAAAACATCTCATCTAGAAAGACATTTGAACTGGTCAAAATAACCCAAAATTACGAATTGTATAACAAAATATGACAGTAGTAAAATAACAGCTGAACAAAACCGAAATTTTAAAAGATGTTTGCACTGTAGTTTTTGTTTCTAGCAAAATTTTCAGCACCAATTTAAAGTTTTCGAAAGTTTATTTACTGCCAAAAACTGTTAAACTAATAAAAAATATATCAATATTAGTAATTTCAAATTAGTAATAATTTAAAATTAGTTAAAAATAATAAAAAAATGTACATCCTGTCATAAAATGGTGCTAAATTATATCATTGTTGCTAATGGAATATCTACGAAAAACACATTTTTCTTAATATCAGGTGAATTAAATATAGACTCAAACTCAAAAAAAGAAAATAGTCCTACTTTTAATTACACAATTTAGTCAAAATAGCATAATTGCTATTTTATTATTCATATGTCTAAAAAGATAGTTCAGTATTTGAATTGAACTATTGTAAATATTTTTATGTTTACGAAATATTGGTGAGTGTTTATAGTTAGAGGATCATGAAAAATTGGGTAAAGGAAAATAATTTCAGAGAAATTTGTTCATCCAATTATCAAAAAAACAATTTTAATATTAAATATTGACAAAATATGACTTTACGTTGTTACTGTTACATAGAATAAAAGTCCCGAAATTCCTAAAACTATCCAATTTTTAAAATCGGACATTTTATTAGGTTCTTTTAACTTTTACAAATTTGGATAGGAAATTATAATTATAGATTTGATTTAGTTTTATGCTTTAGTAAACTTTTGATATCTTATGTTGGAAATTTACTATAACTGTGAGTTGTTGTACTGTGCAAATATATTCTTATGTAAAATCAAGTTACATTTATGGAATAATATCTGCAAAAAGAAGTAGATGTTTCAAATTTAATTATATCATACAGTTAAATGAGCCATACGTTTTAATAAAGAATACAATCATTTTAAAATATGTTAATAAATATTAGTCAATTTTAGTTTTAAATCATTATTTTCAGGTTGTAAATAAAAATAAGTTTGAATTGGGAATTGGTTTAGAAAATTGTTACAAAAGTAATCATGTTTTGTCAGTAGTAAAAGGAGGGCTAATACAATCGTGCTGGGACGTTTTAATAAAAACATGGCGGATAAGGGTAATTTTTGATAAGGGAGGGTACGATAATGTTTGTAGTTAAAGTTACTTGATGGATTGTCAGATTGCGTGAGTACATTGTGAAGAGATAGCGAAGGAGGGGGAGGGGGACATGGAAGCTCATAAAGTAAGTTCAAGATACTTCTTGTCACACCTCACGCACTCATACATTCTATGATTAATAAAAATTATAAATGTACATTGACTTTGGGAAATATATAATAAAAATCTTAATTGGAATAAATGTTCGTCAAAAACTACTTGTGTTATTGGGTAAATTTCTTAAATAATAATCATTGAATTCTTAATTAAAACAATTAAATGAAAGAATCTGGAGGATAGAATGTGGAGACGAAATTTCTAATATACAAGGTGTATGGAAATTGTTTTATTACTTTTGATCAAATAACAGTAAAAATACAGGTAGTTCAACTTGATCAATAAGTATAATCAATTTCTTGTAGTGGTGGAATATTGAACAATTGTACGGTACGCGATAAAATAAACAGTACTGAAACTAAATCAGCTTTCTCGATCAGTTGTGTCAACTTTTGATTGTTGCAACGTCTTCGTGATTATTATTTCTTTTGTATTTGAGGTTAGTTTTTGCTGACATGGTGCTAACTACTGCAGTGAAAGGTTTTATCGTAGAGAATTATTTTTGGAATTTTGTATTTTGTATTATAATTGTATTTTGGTTTAATACAGTTTTTTTTTCATAAAATTTTATTTGTTTAAACTTGTTTTTAACTTAGGTTAAAAATTAAATTTTGTGTATTATATATTGTTTCTTGTTATAACTTTATATATTATTTAAAGAAAATTTTCATAATTTTCGTTTCTTCCTTTAGTAAATGTTTTATTACCTTCCCTCTTATATCTACGGATCCAAAATGATTTGAACAAAATTCGTGTAAAGTTGTAGGCATAGCACTGTAGATATGATATAATATCACAAAGTCACGAACACCCTAAACCTATGATATAAACTCGTGCATAAATAAGGGTATCATGGCGCTTAGGTGGAAAATTGTCTTGCATCTACTGTAATATATAGATCTAGGGAAATGATTTCCAAGGTATTTAAGTTAAATTATAAAGGAATAGCTAATTAAGACACTCGAAGATAATATGGCTAAAATATTTAAAGAGTCCTTAAAAAATATTTAGTTATGTAGATCAAATGACACGAGTTATGATGAAATTCTGATATGTTATTTGTGGTAACTTGAACGCTTAGCAGTTTATTCAAAGGACTAAAATTAATAAAGGCTAACACGATATATTAGTCTAACATGTTTCTTTTTTACTTCTGTTCAATACTCTGCGTTGATGCAATGAATTTGTTTTCGATAATACAGTTCATAAAGAACTGTATTATCGATAATAAAAGTTCATGAAGAACTTTTAAATTCTGTAAACATGTCATTAATTATCAAAGTCATGATAAATCTACGTATAATATAGTTTAAATAAGCTTTTACAAATTATGTCAAATTAGATGTACGAATATATAGGGTATTTAAATAAACCTACAGTCATCACCAGGTACACACAAATAGATGTATGTTTAAAAAAAACATTGCATTAACTTCCTCACAAACTTACCCACAAAAACCCCAGAAATGTTTCTAATATTACTTATAAGTGAGAAAAGAATAAGAAAAAAAGTAAGTTTATTAATACTTCCCCCCTCCCAATCATTTTCTATACTTTAGTATAGAAGGGTTCATCCTTATCACATTTTCGTACGAAATTCTTTAAACAATTAAATATATATATAGCCTATATTTAACTAAATACTAAGCTTAGTTCGCTTGTGCTAAGTGTAAATCTTCCTAAGTGTAAAACATTTCATATGTATGTAATAACATTTCATATGTTATTGAAATGTTTTCAAATGACGCGGTCAAGATTCATTAAATAATCGCCTCATAAAAACTATTTCCACATATCTAATTTTATTCAAATCGGTCGACTGTTTTCGGCTGTAAAAAACTGCACAGACAACAGACGATAGATAGAGACGTAATTCCATAAACCACTTTTTAGCATACAAAGTAAATACATTTAAAATTACGTTTGAATTTATTTTATTTGCTAATACGTAATATGTATGTCGAAAATATTCATTTTTAATTAGGATGACGGCAATGACTGTTTAGTGGTTGTTTCGGGTAAAAAAAAAGAAGAAAAATCAACGTTATTTTTTATGGAAAAATTTAAGTTAAAGCACTGAGTCCCAAAAAGTGCCCATTTGTAAATCCATATATTGGTTGTACATCGAGGCTTTTCCTTTTGTTTTAATAACTCAAAAGATACGGATATTGGTCGTCACCAAAATTTTTATTTTCTCAAAGTAAATGTTTTGTGTTGGGTTTTATTTGAAATGTTAGATCAAGCATTTAAGAGTTAATGCACATGCAGTCTACTGAGGGATTTGCAGGTGATGTCATCATTGTAAAAGATAGCGAACTAATTTTTTAACAAAATGGGAGTAAGGGATAAATGGTTGAAACAATTCCGGATTGGGTGATTGGGAATAGAGGCCTGCTGTACAGAATAAGGATAAGTTTTTCTTGGTCAGTTAAAAAATAACAAACCATCTTACGTTCGTTAAATGAATTTTGTTTTTGTGACATCAATGTTGGATTTTCCTAGGGTCAACACAGAACAATTAATTATAAGAGATGATGGTATTTTCAGACAGCACACTTTTCTACAAGTGATTATTTAGACTGTGAATAATGGTAAATCAATCGTCACATGCGTGTGGGAGATTATGCAGTGTGATTTACACGACAGAAGTTTTGAATTTTTCATGAATAATCGAAGCCACGTATGTAACGAGATCTATATTTGTACAGGAGTTTTGTGTCAGAATGCTTTGTCCAACCAACTTATAATGTATAACCAAAGCCTGTCTGAAGTGTCATTTCAAAGGGTTACGGAAAAGAATGTCACCCTCATAGACTTTGATTTTTTTAAAGACTTATCTGTTTATTTATCTATTTATAAATTAAACTTATACGATGAAAGGTTTTATTAAAGCCATGCTTCCATTTTTGTTACTACTGTCGTTAAGATCACGCCGTAAACGACAGAAGGTTGTTATCTCTGTAATGATATTTTAGGTATTCCGATTTTCCTCACGGAGACACTATAGGCCTACTCGAAACTATGAAATGTCCACCGATCCTACCCAGAGGACGAATTGTCCACCGTTCCCACCCATATGACGAATTGTCCACCGTTTAAGCTAGAGGACGAATTACCCACCAATTGCATTCATAGGACGAATTGTCCACTGTTCCCACCCATAGGACGAATTGTCCACCGTTCCCACCCATATGACGAATTGTCCACCGTTTAAGCTAGAGGACGAATTACCCACCAACTGCACTCATAGGACGAATTGTCCACCGTTTAACCCAGAGGACGAAATATCCATCGATTCCACTCATGGGACGAATTGTCCACCGTTCCCACCCATAGGACGAATTGTCCACCGTTCCCACCCATATGACGAATTGTCCACCGTTTAAGCTAGAGGACGAATTACCCACCAACTGCACTCATAGGACGAATTGTCCACCGTTTAACCCAGAGGACGAAATATCCATCGATTCCACTCATGGGACGAATTGTCCACCGTTCCCACCCATAGGACGAATTGTCCACCGTTCCCACCCATATGACGAATTGTCCACCGTTTAAGCTAGAGGACGAATTACCCACCAATTGCATTCATAGGACGAATTGTCCACCGTTTAACCCAGAGGACGAAATATCCATCGATTCCACTCATGGGACGAATTGTCCACCGTTCCCACCCATAGGACGAATTGTCCACCGTTCCCACCCATATGACGAATTGTCCACCGTTTAAGCTAGAGGACGAATTACCCACCAATTGCATTCATAGGACGAATTGTCCACCGTTTAACCCAGAGGACGAAATATCCATCGATTCCACTCATGGGACGAATTGTCCACCGTTCCCACCCATAGGACGAATTGTCCACCGTTCCCACCCATATGACGAATTGTCCACCGTTTAAGCTAGAGGACGAATTACCCACCAACTGCCCTCATAGGACGAATTGTCCACCGTTTAACCCAGAGGACGAAATATCCATCGATTCCACTCATGGGACGAATTGTCCACCGTTCCCACCCATAGGACGAATTGTCCACCGTTCCCACCCATATGACGAATTGTCTACCGTTTAAGCTAGAGGACGAATTACCCACCAATTGCATTCATAGGACGAATTGTCCACCGTTCTCACCCATTGGACGAATTGTACACCGTTCAACCCAGAGGACGAATTATCCACCGATTCCACCCATAGGACGAATTGTCCACCGATCCCACCCATAGTCGAATTGTTCACTGTTATCACCCATAGAATGAATTGTCTATCCATCCCATCCATAGGAGGAATTGTTCACCGATCCCATCCATAGGAGGAATTGTTCACCGATCCCACCCATAAGATGAATTCTCCTATATTTTCAAATAATCATAGGCCTAGCCTGTGTAAAATGTACTAGTATTTAAGTTTGTCTTTATCAGGTGAACTAGTACTTTGTAACTGAAGTTTGATAACATCGTAACTCAACGTAAACGCATTTTCATTAAAATAAAAGTTTTAATAGTAATCATGCATTTACGTAATATGGAGTTTCATTGAGTTTTATATGAGTTATTCTCTTTTTAATAATACCAGAATAACAGTTTAATATTGACATGCAAAACAGTATCCTCAAAACGAAAAATGGATATTTTGATTGTTTTATATCAGCTGATTAATTGATAGTGTAATATTCAACAACAATCCATTAAAAACATTCTCGTTAGCTTAACATGTGGTATTTTCATCTTCCTTCCAAGGTCAGAAAGCGTCTTGTAAAATTTAACGTTTCTATGTTATCCGGAAAATAAAACGTCCACAAGAAACTACGAATATACAAACCTCAATTAGGGGTTTTTCACAAAGATAGGATTAATGTGGGTAATTTTGTTTCTCACAGATCAGATCGCTTAGCTAATTTTCAAGGTGTAATATTTTTCATATCTTACTTTCGGGAGACAGGGAGCTCCATGTAAAATTAGTCGCTTCTGTCATCCGAAAGCATAAAAAAGTTTCTATATGGGGATTGCATAATACCTATTTAAATTTTAAATGCAGGTTTCGTTCTATGGATCTCTAGACTAGATTGGTTGCCTGAAAAATCAGTAAACAAATTTTAAAATGGCGAGGATTTAAAAATTTAAAAAATCGGTTATAGATAAAATTGTAATCTGTAGGTTATACAATGTTGTGACAGTTTAAAATCTGCGATCAAACTAACTCAAAAGTTTTGTTTGGTTACAGAATTAAGAGGGTTTTAGTAAACAACAAAATACATAAAACTATAGCATCAAAATTTGATCAAATCAACAATATTGGCTTAATAGTTGTGTTTGCCAAGAAAAAAAAATTATTACTATTTATTTATTTATATTTATTACTACTATTATAATAATTTTGAATTTTATATGTTAGTTTTTTAATATTAATTGAATAAAGTGTACCCTTGCAGAACATTAGGCCACTTAAACGAATTGTGATATTTGGGTAGTTCAATCTGTGACTAATCTCAATTTTATTCAAATATGGCCACCCTCTATATGAAGTATTTTTAAAAAAATTGTAGCTGTGACGTAGAAACACATATACTTGCGTTCATAAACTGTCGTAGTTACAACTTGACAAGCATGGCTGGGTACTAGAGAAACAATTAAACACGTAAATGCAAAGTGATTGACAAAAATGCAAGTATGGGCAGGTTAAATACTGGTGGTCAGATACAAGTTTTCAGGTTAACTTGAGATTTTCAAAAGTCTTAAAAGATATAACAATTATGACGGCACATTTGTTATACTCCCTTGTAATGAGAATCTACGTTAGTTGTATTAGTCTGGTACTCATATACAACTTAAAATTCTAAAGTAATTAAAGATTGAATGATACTTCATTTAAACATTTGTCGATGAGATCAACATAATTTTTGATACAATTAAAAAATAAATTGTCGCTTGCTCCTATCAACAACATTTTCGATTATCTCCCTCTACTCCCTCTCCCATAAACATCGCCATGTTTATGTACAAGTTATTCTTAATTTAAAAAAAAATATTAAAAACAACAATAGTGAAGAAATATGTTTTTAATATTATTCCTAAATTGTATTCAACTAAAGTTTAAAAATGTTAAAATTTTGGACTTGCCATATTGGATTTGAAGCAATGATCATAATTTTGAATCCAACTTTTATTATTTTTTTATGAAATTTTAAATGATGCATTACTCTAAAAGTGAAGTGAATCACTTAAGTGTCAGTGATTACTTAAAAACAGCACGAGTAAAAGAGCAATCTACCATCAATATAGCACTTTATGAGCGTGTGAATGTGCAAACATTTTTGACAAAAAAAAGTGAATGAGATTTTTAATGTCGGATTTTATGATACAAAAATAGGAAAGTTATTTTTACAAAAATAATTTTTGTAAAAAACAAAAACAAAATCTATATCAATAATTAACTTTATACAGGAATATAGTTGGATTTAATCAAATTTGGCACGGAAGGTACATTTTATTATTTGTTAAAATATATATTTATTTAAAAAATAAAGGTAAGACAAATTTCAAAATGGCGTATGTTTAAAACTGTTTCGTTAGTTTCTTGTATATTGGGCTATAATAGTTTCTCTTGCGCCTTAGCAATCTTCTTCACTTGTTGATGTAAATGTGGAAGTTTTCAAATAATCAGTATACCAAATAACTATAAAATAAATTATCGGCGTATCATGTCCACGTACAGTTTTCACTTGACAATTATATAAAACGAATTATGTCCTCATTAGTATTAGGCCTACATAAAAACGACTCAGATTTATTATATAAATACAATATTTGAATGACAACTATCTAATTACTTCGATAAGAAGAAGGAAAGGCTCAACATTTACAACGAATTATATTTATGTTTCAATAATGAGAGTAAACATTTATAATACTCAATATATTGTTTTATATATAAATATATCTGCCAAATTCGCTGTTAATCAAAAAACTAAAGCATTACATAAAGCGTAAGACTGTACTGTGTATTATTTTGTTCGCTTTTACCATTTAATTCGCCACTCAATACATTGCTAACCCGAGTAGAAGTGTGTGCGCCTGCCTTGCTGTTGCCAGGCAACCAGGAGAGCTAGACAGCATGGCGGCACAGTCTATTATTATTCCCTATGGTGCTTCTTCTCTTCAAACTCTAAACTTTCCTCCAGGTGGTCGAAAGTCGAAAGCACATTCAGCTATTTTACTCCAACCGACCTACAAGGTTAGGTTAGAATTATACATTCTATATAAACACATGTAACATGCGATTGTTTTGACAAATTTGAAAAAAAAACTGTTATTTCGTTTAGATTACTTTTAAATTCATACCTACTAAGCAAACATGTAATGAATAATTACAATTTGAAAAATTATGTGGTTAGTTAGAATCGGCTGCAGAAAAACCAGCAATACAGTAAATTGAAGTTGTTTATGCTTCTCCGTGTATATATGGAGTAATGTTTTTGTTGACCTATGGTATGTAAAAAAAAAAAAAAATACTGCGTGCCATAAAAATTAGTTGAGCAACAAAGAAACACGATGAAAATGGTTTTAGATATCTGACTTGGAAAAATAAACTGATAGATATGTTTTACGATTTATTTAAAAAAAAAATATGTTGGATATGTTTCAATCTAATCGGTTGAAAGAAACTCTAAACACTATCATAAAACGTCTGATTGTGTGGATAGATGACTTTATTACAGTCTTAAAATGTTGTTTATTATTATTTTTTAACCACGTGGAAGCTGTCTATTAAAATCGACTGTAAACATTTCTATACGTTTGTCAGAAAACGGCGAAAATTTGTTTTTGCGTACTTTTGTTTCAAACTGATAGCTATATTAAAATATATTATTTCAAAAATCAACATTGAGATTGTCAGAAATATTGATTTCAAATTACCTGCCTAAAAGTTGGAAAATTGTGGAGTTTGCGGGGAAAGATGATTTGATTTGAATCTTTAAATATTTCTATTTCAAAAACCCACGATAAAACTCGAATTGAAATAGGTTAGAAATGAACACGCCAAGAAAACCTATGGACATTTTAGTTAGTTTGGATATAATATAAACTGTTTTGTCTTCGAAATGAGTTTACCGAAAAACGAAGGTAAGATTTTGATTAAAATTGTTTTAAAATAAAATACAAAATGGTAAGAAAATTGTTGAAAGTTGAAGAATGTCTTGGTATAAATTGAGATATAACACAGGTTTTGGATCCATTGCAAAGGCGACAATTTTAGTGATATCCTTACTAGATTTGATACAAAGAATCACATTATATTGACAATACTACTATTAAAGAGCAAGGTCATTTTATTCACAGCTATAACTTCTAAAAGATAGACAGACCAATTGTATTGAAATAAAACTAAGAAATTAACAGAAAGATCAAATGATTTGTAAAAACGGGAATGAAATTTGTGTAACAAAAACAAAGAAAGAAATCCGATTTGAGTAAAAATAATAACACGTATTATTAGAGAAATTGATGTCGTTATTTTTCCTGATGTTGAAATAGAGCGTAAAAATATTTAAACAATTATTAGGTGCTGAAAAAGGAAGTAATTATTCTATCTTTTAACGAAAAGTATTAATGTATTTTCTTCCCTAATACTAACAAACATCTAAATATAAAAAAGAGAAAGAATTGAGGGGTGGAAGTTTGTTAGCTATATAATTTCAAAAAATGTCAAATCGAAAACTGCTAACATGTTATACTATTAGGTCAGTTATCATACTAATTCCCAAACACTATTAGTACAGTGTAGGTAAATATAGTTTTGTACTTTTGCCGTATAAGTATTTTGTATGGATAACATCTTGAAACAGCTTAATTCTCATCAAAGGATTCACATATCAGTAACAATGAATTACAATTTATGTCTTGTTCACAAATTCTGTTTATTTGAATAAACGAGGGATAGACTTTGAATCTTCGAAGTATGGGACGGAGACAATTGATATTGGCGAACTGAGGGCGTGGGGATGTTTCGTAAAATTAGGCAGAGTGAGCAATAAGTTTGAAACCACGTAATTCTGAAAAAAAATGGTTATGACTTAAAACTTGATAATTTAATATTTGTATTTACTATTTATGGTATAATTTATAAGGCCACTGTTTTGTCGGGCATTTTGAATCCGCTTTCGTTAATTGTAGAAAGGTATCATGTGATGCATGTTTCTAGGTGGTTTGCAGAATTTAAAACAAGTTGAGGAACATGTATCACATGACAGTTTTGCTAATTAACAAATTAACGTCACTCCTAGATGACGGATTTAAAATGACAAACAAAAACGTTGCTCTTATCATGGGGTAGATACAAACACACAAATTATCAAGTTTGAAGTCATAAATATTAATATAAAAATATTTCAAACGTTTGCAATTTCTTTTTTTTTATATGAGAGAGCAAACATGTCACCAGTATTTTTGTCAACTGTTGAACTGGTTTTATGTTAAAATAACAAATTAAATACAGAATACGAAATCGTTATAACTTTAACATAATATTAAAATGTTAAAACTATTATAATTATACATCACAGTGTTCTTATCTATTGTCATATTATAACAGATACATTTCAAAATAATATTTGTTAAACCACAGACTGCCGGCTTATTTAATCTCCTACGTGCATTTGATTAAAGTTATGAATTTGTTAATTTTAGGAATTATAACTTATTTCATGTCAGATGATATTTCTGTTAACCAACACCATACAATTTATTATAGGACACCACCAATATTTCTATTCTGGTAAGAAATTATTAAAAATTTTGTTGTTAGAAGTTAGGCCATCTCCAATATTTTTATAGTTTCAATAAAGGTTTGTATCTTTAGATGTCTTACCATTGAAAACAGTTAGGTGGTGGTATTTTTGGAATGCGGGGCTTTTTCTTGATTTCTTGATCTGGTGGTTTTATAATAGCCACAATTTGCTCCAATAAAGAGTTTTTCCGAATTATAGTCATCGTCAAATTTTCTGCAAATTACAGTAACATAAAGCGTAATTTGTTGTAATAATTATCTAAAAATAAATAATAGAAACAGAAATAAAGAAAAGGATAATATGTTATTTTAATAATTGGAGCTAATTACGGATACCAATGGAACGAACGTAGTGTGCTGCCTCGTCTATAGTTATGTTACACAGGCCAAATATGAATGGAATTGGATTACAGAAAAGGGTTTAAAGAGTGTCACTTTAGTTCTTAGAGATAAAGATAACTCTCATAGTCTATTTGTTGTGGTAGTTGTATCATTGGATATAGAATGTCGAAACGGAGAATTCAGACCATTAAATAATAATAATCATAATGCACGGTAATTCTGAAACTGACTCAAGGTTTTTAAAAAAATCTTAAACGATTTCGTTATCTCGACTATTACTATGATTACTTTTCATTGAAATTTTATCAGTTGTTACGGAGTGAAATAAATACTACATGGACAAATAGACGAAGGGATAATCACTATGTGTTTCAATATCCGTATTATTTGAAGCATGTGATGTACTAAGATACACGTCCTCCAAAATATTAGCAGAAATTTTGTTCCATTTGTTATTAACAAAAGTTCCTCAGTTGTTAAGGAATAAATAACAATAGTGGAGTTATTTACTAGAAAATCTTCATGATGGAAATATGTGGGAACAGACCAACTTTTTCGTCGTAATATTGTAACTCATTTATATTCTTAAAATATTTTAAAACTAAGCTTTATTGCTTTATTTTATCCTTTTTCGTAATATGTTCCAAGTCATAGAGTCATTAACTAAAATCTTTACTTGCGGCGTTGACTGGAAGCCAAGTTTATTTTGATTTTTAGAATACATTTCATGTTTTTCGTATTATTGGTTCAGTCTTAAAAAAAAACAACTCGTTGTCTGAATGAAGAAAATTTATAGGAATAAAATAAAAAAATAAATTATTTGTAATTTATAAAACACTATAAGACTTTGTACATCAGAATTATTTAAACCAATTTAATGACCTAAAACAATTAAAAACTGTTGACCTAGGTATTTTTTCCTTAACTTTCGGTTAGAATGGGGATATTTTACCAAAAATTTGTAAACATGCTATTAATTGTATAAATAGGTGTGCTAAAACGTTTTTGCATTGTTATTATACAGAGCTGTCAAAAATTGGATTTGACGAAGATATTTGGGCAAAACATTGTGTCGTAACAGTTTGGATTTAAAATGTTATGTTTTCTAATTGATAAAAACGTAAATTATCAATGGCAGCGGCTTATAATTTTTTTAATTTTAAAACAATCGTCCAATTAATTCAAACCTACTCAATTTTATTAATACATATGAACCGCTTTAATTATATTCCGTCTCGGTATGACCTACAGAAACCAAGATAATTTTTAATAAAATCTGAACCAGAAACAAACAAAGTAATTTACCAAGAGCAACAAAATCGAACGTTGGATTAAAAAAAAATAGTTAAAGATTCTCTCTGATGATTAAAACATATTACAAATCTGTTTCCAGATTTTTTTTCTAAGTCGTGAAAATATTCCTGTATAATTGTAATATTATAATGTATATATGATTTCAACTAAACTTGTCCTAATGTTTTTCATAATGTTAAATAAGAAATTCTCAAACTTCTGAACGTAACTAATATTTTAATTTTAGGGGTTGTAAGACAGTCAGAAAATGGACCGAGCGAGTTAATTTTTCGATGTCATATTTTTCTTTAAAGTAGTGAGAGGTGGGAAGGGTAGCGTGCAAAGTAGAAATGTCCTCCCCTTTCCCCCACTTAGTGATGCAAATTTGTTCACATAGTTGCATGTACAATGTGTAAATTAGAGCGGTAAGAAATGCTTAAAGAACATTTTTGTCACACCCTTGTTAAATCATAAAAGCTTATTTAAAATGGTGGACTTTGTTCTGAATTAGACGATGATATGTTAAATGTTACTTTCCACCCTCTTTGCATTCCGCCTGTCCACCTTACACACTTTAAATGTTTCTGCTTTGTTCACCTATTAATAATCGTCGCCGTTTTATTATGAATAAAATCGCGAAGAAAAAAAAATCTTTATCTTTTTGTCATTGATCATTATGTAATGAATAGGTAATACATGTAAGGATAAATATAAAAATACTGTCTTTAAATAAATATTTAATACAGTATGCGTGGTCATCTGTTTGAAGTTTACAAAATGTCAGTCTGTCTATATTCATAATAAGCCTAGGAATAAATGTATTTTTATTTGAACTTATCTGTCAAACACCATTTTATCTAATGTTGGTAAAAATAGGCGTCAAGATATTTTAGTGTCTTATGAACGTAAATGTAATAATTTTATAAGTAATTAGTTAAACAAATATTCCAATTTGTTTTTAAATCATCTTTGAGATTTATATTAAATTGTTAATTTAAGTAATGTAGGAAAACACGTCATCTGAATAAAAAATAAATAAAATTAACTAAAATAAACATATTATTTAAAAAAAGATATATATTATACTATAATAAATACTATTTTGAACAGTTTTCTAAATAAATAACCGTTTAACCCCGCATACGTGGTGCGTCAGTTACTCAGAAAAGTGAATATCTAAAAATGACAAGCTATAAAGAAAAGAAGAAACTTTACAGAGAAAAGTTATCCGTTTTATTAAGGTTCAGCTTTTTTTTATTCAAATATTAATATTTTTTTAAAATTCATTCATCCGTTTGAACTGTAGTGCAAAGCATGGACGACGTACAAAACATATCATTACATAAACTACTTTTTGGACTAGAAAAAAACCAATAAAAATAATAACAATGATATAAATGCTACAGTTACCTAAAGAAATGTTAAATTTACGACAGTATCTCCCTTAATAAATAGGCCTAATAAATTACCAACAAACGTTTCACTAACAACATATAAAGAATAATGTTTAAGCAAATAAAACGTATTTGTCTTTAATAATGCCGGGTACGGTCAGAAATCAGTCAATAATATCCCGGGTATAGTCAGTAATACGTATCAGTCAGAAAGATTAAATTCATCATGGATATCGTCTTAGATGTTTGAATATTTCAAATTCTGCTCAAGAGATATCGATAAAGTGTTTTTGAAATTTTAGGATTTATACCAACGTTAAACAAAATTACGGTTCGAAAGTAAATTTTTTTAAATTAATAAAAATATGAATAAATAAATTTACTAATCAACGACGATCTTAAGTAAAATAATCTTGAAATACGGCCATGTTGTGGTATTAATTATTTAATACGGCCAATTAATTATGAAATACGATTAAAACTGTGTTCACTCGTTTGGGTTGTAGTGCATTGCACTGCATGAAAAAGCAAAACGTATAAAACAAAATCACGGTAGTCTTTGTGGATATACCGTGGATGTGATTTAACATCATATGTATTAGAATTTTAAAGTGAAACAGACAGACACTTTAGAAAGGATAATCGTTGAGCTCGCTTCGCTTGTATGTTCGACAATGAAACCAAAACTAGATTTATGCTTATACTTACATATAGTAGCGTATATAAACATAACCACTAGAAACACTAAAGCAAGGACTACAACTGATCAGTTCCTGACGTATAATGTCACGCATGCGCAGTTTAATATTCAACAAGAGTACTTTCAATCAAGGCTAGTGTTGACTATAAATCAACAAAATAGAAATCCTGCTAAATATGGCAAGACAACCGTGGACCATAAGGACATTCCAGGCTTAACGTATCGTTAGTCGAACATAACGTGATGTGAGTTGTCAATTAGTCTAGAACGAGAATAACTGATTTTAATGAAACTTGCATCACATATTCCACAGTTTACGCTCTTTCTTCCTTAAAAGAGTTTATCATGCAAGAGCTCATCACCTTACTTCGACTCTGAATAAAGTTTGTTAACTTTTTAGGACCTCTTAACAAAATATACTAGGCGTATTAAAAGAAAGTAAAGTCCACTTTTAAATGAGATCAAAGCTGTGGATAAAAGACCTTTGCCAGCCATTTTATTTCATCCATCACTCCTGATCTTCACCTATTTCTTTTACACACCCTTCTCCACTCGGTTATTTCCATAGCTCCACTTTAGCTGACCATTTGACCATTTCCAAGCGAAACATGTATTGGAACTTCTATGTATCTGGCAATATCAGCACATCCTATCAGTCCGTCTACAGCATTGACTTTCACATATTTTTAATACCGAGCCTACAGATTTCTTATAACATTGTCAAAAATCATCCCACATATACTCGTTTCTTTTCAGTTATCATTACTTTCATAACTGTGCGTTATTAGTCGTTTCAAACGTGAAGTCAGTAGTGTGGTCAACAATTTAGCAGTAAATTTCCTTCAATATTTGAAGAGTCTGATCTGTAAGGCAAAACATTATTGTAGAAAACAAATTTCATGGGTCAGCTTCTCACGTCTCTTGTTTTTGAATGCTCAAGGAAAAATCTTTTCGAGAGTTAGTTACACAAATCTCTGGATAGTCATTAAAACTTTAATACTTTGTTTGAAGATTCAATTTATAACATATTTCGGTTTTTTGTACAAATGTGTAATGTAGTTGTCAATGTGTGCATATAGTTACGTTTGTTTTACCTTAAAACTATATAAATATAACTCTGAAGTCTTTCGTTTTAATCTGTTTTGCTCATAATAATTAAACACTTATGTTTTTGCATATTTGTATTTATTTTCTCCACTCATTTTTTTCATTGCAGATTTTATTGTGCGACAACATAAAAAGGCAATTTACCTAAGAAGAAAAAATTTCCCCTGAAAATACATATTTGAAGTTTAAAATATTCTCTATAAGAGATTTCGTGGAAAATTTAAAAAAAAACTTATTAAAATAATTAGATTGATTATATTGTCATGAATTTTTATATTCCTAACTGCATATTTGATAGTGTACTTATTAATGAATCCTTATATGAAACAAATATATCCCTTCTAAAAAAATTGACCTACGTTTTTCTTGTAAACGGAATCGTATGTTGAAGAAAAACTAGATTATTTTGGTTGTAAAGGTGGTCCAACAACTCCTCATTTTAAGTTGTAAGGAAAAAACTCAAACACTTATAACCACATAAATTGAATTTATTACCATTACCAGTTTCAAACTCTACAGGTCGTTTACAAATGAAAAATTATAATTATTAACGTCTTGTACAGGTTGAAACCGGCAGTGGTAATAATCACACTTAAAAAATATATATATAACAATGTTTCATTTATTTCTTATAACATAATGTTTGGGTACCACACAGTTAAAGCCTCAAATTTCAAAATAGTCGTTATTATCAATTGATTAATAAAATAACATTTGTTTTATTTTTAGTAAAAATTATTAATAACGGTTTTAATAATCGGTTGCCCATTATTTAATAGGCTATTGCACAAAAACCAATAGTCCATTAGGAAATCATTTTTCTATTTTACATATGACGAATTAATCCAACAGTTAGTGTTTACGGTCAATTTTTTGCTTAGATTTTAGAATGTGTCAACTAAAGGTAAATCAGTTAGCTGGTAATTTATATGTATGCTTTACATAGTACAGTTTCAATCAAAAACGTAACTCGTGAACTTCTATAGTAGTGCTTGTAATAATTACACACCATTTAGTGATATTAAAACAAAATTGTTGATTGAAAGGTATTATGAGCCAAAATCAAAGTGAAGGATCAAATAGTAATTTAAAATATTTCATGTTTAGTCGACAACAATCTTGGATTGGCAACACCTATTAAAGTTAATGTAAATGTTTTTTCTCGTACATCCTTTTAAAATGATGTCTCACAACACCTTAATACATTTAAATGTCAAGTCCTCCCTCCCCAAATAGATTGTCACCAGTATCGTAACTCTCTCAAAACCTATCCACTTTATCAATACAAATTTTTATCCTAGAGTTTAAAAAGTCTGTAATAAATGTGCATAAAAAGACAGTAGTTTCACATTCCATAACTAGTTCAACGTTTTGATAAATTGATATGTGCCCTACTCGCATTTTACACAAAGTATTCCATATATCTCTTAACCAAGTGTTTTAGTAATACGTTAATGACTTGATGAATAAAAAAACACAAGTCGTCCAAAAAATAAATGTTAAAATAGAAAGTGTGGAATAAAAGTGAGAGTTTTATTTTGAACGGGTTGGCAATACAATAGAATACAGTCTTGCTGGGTCGGGAGGAGTAAACAATCATACTAGACATGCGACACCTGGTGGACATTATTGGCATTCAGTGGTGTTCTTATTAAAAATTCTACGTCAAATTTTCTATTTTGGTAAACGAATGTTTACTTAGTGGAGACCGCCGAGTCAGTGGGTTCAATGGTATTTAAGTAACGGCAGACGGTTTTAAGAGATTAAACCTGGAAATGGTAACTGTAATATCGCTTACAATACTGCATCACTAAATGATTAAAACATACAAAATAGCAACATAAATCCTTACTTTTAATCAAATATTGAATGGATTATGTAATAGTCGGCATACAAAGGTCATCGTGTTTTTATGAATATCTGCTTTTTTCGAGTTAAACAATCTTAGCTCCTTATGGACATTTAAAACCAACTAGTAAATATTCATCTTTAAGAGATGATTTTTTATAATTTTGAGGTTATGTTTTTAGTAATTCTGGTTTATGGTAAAATATCACTTATGTTTTATCATAGGAAAACGAATTTAATAGATACAGATTTTATAATTTTGTAAAAATAGCTTTTAATGGAAGACCCACTTGTATAAAAGTGTCGGTCGAATCTTGATTGTCTTAATTCGTCCGACCTTTTCGACATTTACGGACTGATTTTTCCACTTGACGAATTTCCCCAAAGATTCATAGACTGATTAAAGGACAATCGAACCAACTGTGTGACCTCATAAAGTTTAACTCCTAAAGATTAAATACGTCTTTATACAGAGGAGTGTCATTTAAATTGAGACAATTGAATATCTTGAAAAAAGGAAGGTTTGAAGAAAAATGTTTAGTCAAAAACTATTTGGTATCAAGTGGGAAATAAAATTGCATTATTAATTCTTTGATTGGTCTACACTTGGAACTTTTATCTGAAACATATTTCAAGATATTGAACAATATATTTCCCTATCTTTAAGTATTTGTTTCTCAAAAGAACACCACTTTAAGAGAAAAATTTCAAGAATCAGAAATATTTTCTTTTAACTTGATGTGAATCTTTGATAATTCATGTCTCACTGCATGGAAGTAATTGATAAACAAAAACTGAAAACAAAATCTTCGAAATTCACCGTGTTAAAATATATATTTCCCCCCCTCTTATAATGGTTTTTTCCCTTTATATGGTTCTGAAACCGATTTTTTTAAAGAAATAATTTCTTAAAGGTCAGAAGATATCTAAATATTTTGTTAAATATTTTAAAAACAAAGTAGGATTTAAAAAAAATTATTCATTAAAACTTTATTATTTATTAGCATATTATATGATTATATACAAAAAATATATGGTTTTCTATACATGTAAAAAATTAGTTGGCTTCAAATCACACCTTTTTGATACTAAATAATTTTCCTATAAAACATTTTCCCTTCAAAGCTTGCCATTTTTGAGATACACACTAGTCTAAATTTAAAAGATACGCTCTTATATATATATATATATATATATATATATATATAAGAGTCCATGAATATATATATATATATATATATATATATATATATATATAAATGAATCTAAAAAATGAGCTAAATTTGGGGAGGATTGGTGTAGGCGTTACCATGAAGTTGGATTGCATTAGTTTAACATTCTTTATTAGAAATTAACTAGTAGGCAATAGTTCGCTTCTTAATAATATAATAGTACGCTATACCTTAAAACTAGTTCTTTTCCTGTCGCTCTCAAGATTTCAAAACCATAATCTACAAAAACGTATATTTATATTTGTGGATTATCACTAAGTTATTCTCCTTTCTGTGTTTAAAATAAAGAGAAATTTTTCAGTAAATTAAGTGGACACTATTATTTTACGATGTTTTTGGAAGTTCGTTTTGTGATAAATTAACTACACTCCATTCAAAACAATGGGTGTTTAATTAGCGGCAATGACATGTCAATACTAGGATGGTATTATACCGAGCACAAGATTACCTGCCTGCTGTAACGAACCAACCATATTTTTATTTGAGAAGTGGGCAATGGGAATAAAAATTGACCACATTGTTTATAACGATTGGTGCAGCTTTTTTTTTTTTTTTTTTTTTTTTTTTGAGATTTGAGGTTTGAGGTTTTTAATCACACTTTACAACACCACTGATTGATCGAGGAATTTTTAATATGTTAATGTAATATTGGAGCATACATTATAATAATTCTTAAATTAGTTAAGATATTTAAGTGTAGGCCTATACAAATGAACTTTTTCGTCTTATTCACATAACGGTGGATATTTAATGTTACTTAAGTTATCTTGTATAAAGGTTTGTTAATAAACATTAGGAATTAAGACAAATAGGAGAGAGCAAGGAACGTGAAATTGGTGAAGGAAATAAAAAATAAAATTGTTTTAAAGTTATTAATTAGGTTACATTCTTAGTGTTTCAGAAGAGAGTAAGAGCGACAGAAAGATAGAGAGGGGGGAAAGTAAGTTAGAGAGAGTGGGAACTGAACTGAACTATCGGCTTTATTTGGGCGCAGTCGAGGTTATGTATATCTTCTACTGAATCCATCAAAATAACAAACAAAAACATAAATTTCTAAACAGAATAAACAGAGAAAACTGATACGTAATACATAATGATAAACGAAATCATAGTAATAGTGATTTAGAACCTTATAATAATATTCATGAATAATAACAACAATAATAATAAAAACGTATTACATAATACATAATATAATATAAATTATAACTGATAAGAAGATTGGAAAAAGTAAACTTTACTTTATAGCCTATATTAATCAACTGTAGAATAAAATAAAAATTTTAACTATAAACAATACTACAGCAATGTAGGCTATATACACATTAAACCTTACAGAGATACATACATACACACATACATATAAATAAATTAAAAAATAACAACACTCCAGTGGGATTAAACTCAAATATTCCAGTTTTGTGTAAAAAAGAAGGGGGGGGGGAGATTTAAAAGTGCTTCAAATTCGACCCTTCTCGCAGGAAATGTACCTATAGTTTTATTTTGAATGTTGACAAACTTGGACTCTCCCTCATTCCACTGAAAAGACAGTTCCGGACAATCTACAGGGGGAAACTGTAAAGGATTTAAGACAGAAGTAAGGTGAAGAAGAATTTGAAAGGTAACTGACGGGACATAAAATTTAATAATTTTAAAAAAATGAGAAGGCGAAATATTTTTATATATGTCGAATAAAAAGTCGAAATCGCTTCTTTTTTTAGTTTCTTGAGCGAGTCTCAAGTTTAAACCTAATTTAATTGAATATACAGTAAAAAGGAGTCACATGTCGATCAGAGCCCATTGAAAAACGAAACAGATGCATGCATTCAGGGAACGCTGCAACCTCAGTGCCTGCTCTGGTTGTCAGGTCACAGTAAACCACGCAGCCATAATAGAAGAAAGGAAAAAAAAATATTGACTCTAAAACAGAGTCCTCACCCCGCTGTGTCTTACTTGTCTCAAGGACAAAAACATTTTATTACTTTCATTGTCAACATGATATGATCAAGTAAATGAGTTATTAAAAATAATTCCAAGATTTTTCTTCAATAACATATTTTTAAGTACAGTTATTAAATTTTTATACGTGGAAAATCATTTGAATCAATATTATTTAAAAAGACGCGGGTAGGCAATTAAAATTACTTAGAATTTACTTTCGTTAAAACTTCGTTGTCACTTATACAATTCGCCATATTTAAAAACAAATTCAGATACGATACGCGAGTTACCCATTGATGCAATCGACCACCCACAGAGACTAGAAAGCAAGAAGCTAAGGTTACAGCTTTTCAAAAAGATTAAAAAATGTAAACTAAAAATGCAACAATAGAAAATTTCCTAAAATTATAAAATACAAACAATACCATTTGAAATATTAAAAAATAACAGCCCAGACCCGGTTATAAAACATTCAATATAAAACATAGATACACATTAACAAGAATGACATATTGAAAAATACGAGTCCAAATAAAAGAGACAAAAAATAAATCTTCCCAATTACTGTTAAGGAACTAGTACAAAATATAAAATATTCAAGGAGAAAGGTCTAAAACATCAATATATTTTTTTAAACTGAATATATATATATATATATATATATATATATATATATATATATATATATATATAGTTTTTTGAATAAATGAAAATCACCTCACTTTTTAAGTTTTTTTCGTTTTTATAAACTTCATTACGTACCCACGAAAACGCGAAGTTTCTTTCTTCTTTCAGCCGTCTTGCCTCACCTTGAAGTCGCTTCTTGAAGGTACACAAAGACTCATTAAGATAGATTGCGATTGCGATGCCATTGGGTTAACCCATGTGTCTGGTGGAGAAATCTCTTTTAACTCGTCGTTAAAAAAAAAAAAAAAAACCTCTTCTTTATCCAGTCGTGTAACAAATTTTAAATTAATACCTCTATGTCCGCAGTTCCGATGAATGCCCAATCTGTGACAAGCATCCATTATGTTCTGAGTAGTAACAAAGTCTATTGCCTTTCCGACATCCTAAAGTACAACATATTCTTATTTGAGTTTCAAGTATTCCTAATATCCGACCTTGTTACACCGCGAGAATTACTCCAGACTTTGTTCAAGGTTACCGATTTTCCCTCTTAAATCTTTTTACCCTTCAAAATTTTGACAGCAGCCAAAAGTTCGTTTATTAACTCTTTTTGTGCGAATGTTGTCATCGAGTTTTTACGTCAAAGCTCAACAGTCACACTCAATTCAAACTCGACACGCCTAATATCTTATTTAATTTCGCGACTATCAGCCTTCACTTCACTACGAAAGTTATTTAAAACTTTAAAAATGTTTTCAATGGATTGAACCAAATTAGTCGGAATTCGCAGATGTCACCAGTAGGCTACACCTGTCAAGCTTTTACGTCGGACACTGACACAACCAGTACATTTTCTTAGATAACTCAATGGAAATCATTGGTCCATGCTCCGTTTTAAGATTGTGATGTTTACAGGAAGGGCAAGAAATCATGTTCAAATTCCTTGACTATCAATAAGCAGAGGCGATTGACTTCAATATATAATTAAAACATTTTCTTTTTAAAATTGCACCTCAAGTTTTAATTTCATTCCGTTGTCTGTCAAATCTCAGGTTGAATGAAAATGTAAGTAGTAAGTTGATTAACAATTTTTTTTTTTTATATATTTATAACATATAGAGTTATATTTTTATAAATGTTCTAATAATTTATAAATGTTTATACTGTATATGAGATTATACATGTTTTGAAGAAGTAGAGGTTTACCATATTAAAGGTCAATTCACACCAAAATGGCGTGCGTAACGTTACTTTATGTTACGCACGCAATGTTGGTGTGAATTGACCATAACTTCTATGATTAGTAACAAGTATTAAGCGAATTTGAAGTGCCGAAGATGTTGTCATAAGCGTAACATTTATCCTTCTTCTTCCTCAACAAGACAAGACCAAGATTTCAACTAACAATTTAATTTGTAGAATTTTTACGTAATTTTTGTAATATATGTATGAAGTCATATAATTGTGAGTATTATTGCATCATTGTATAAAACAAATTATATCAATGGCGTGTAATTTCAGTGTTTCTTTTATACAGTTATTGAGGATTGGACTCCTATGAACACATTGAGACTTTTCTTAGAAAGAAGTTTGTGTGACACTTTTATCACGTAAATATCTGGAGAATTCATAGTCCAATAATTCCAAATTTTGTAGTGGTGGGAATGAAAATGGGAAGTGGTGAAAAGTTCTAAGCAGCGATAGTAAAGTTGATAAACAATAAAGCATTGTCTCGAGGATTGTTCGTGTAATTGTCTCTTAAGTTTGATGAATAATATTTATCCAACGGAATTATTATATTTTGATGAAAATTGATATGGAGATGGACACAAAATAACGTAGAGTTTAATACGATTGTAATACTATATCATGTATAACCACATAAATACATTTTTCAAACGATTTGACTTATTTATGTTCATATATGCTTAAGTATCAAACGTTTGAAAAAAAAGACCTTTGCGATTTGATGCTTTCTCGTTACGTACAATTTTATCTGTAAAACCACATGTAAAATATGACAATAATTCAACTAAAATTACATTTACTTATTTTTTTAAATATGAGGTGGTGTGTCTTGGAAACACATATATGAAACTAATTTAGTTTTTTTTAACTACTGTATATCTCTCTTTTTTTATGCATAAAACTAATATTTTCGAATTAAAAAATGTAAAAACTGAAGAACTCTGACTTACGTACGACCTAAGTGAGAACTTACTCTCGGAAAAATTGTTAAAAACCCTATTTTGAAATTTATCGATCGCTGCTTTGGTCAACAAACTTGTCAAACAATTGTAAAAAGGTATATTTACGAAAAAAAAAAAACAAACAAAAAATATATACAAAATTTAAAAATTATATATTGAGACACAGGAGAAAGATTTCTGTCCTTTTTTGAAATAAGCTAATAAAAATTAAATGCGAAATTGAAAATAAAATAAGTGTACTATTTACTACTAAGAAGTCAAATAAACATCTTAAATACGGTGTGGGCGGGGATTGCAATAAAATTATTAAAAATACTCAAGGAAGAATATCACAATTTACAATCACATTCATAAATAAGTATGAAGACGTAGTAGGGGTAACTTTGCCACTGCAATGTCTAGTTGAATAAAATGGTGTGTACAAGTAGTAAACTGGCTTTGGCATGTTGCCGGTACAGATTAGAATTAATTAGGAAATGGACACATCATGTAATAATATCATCGTGTGGCATATGTGTTGGAAGGCGGCCAATACGTCCGTACAAGGGTGGTTTGTTTACGACTTAACACTACCTGTAGTCAGATTTAAAGTTATTGCATTTTACTACGTAAATTTATGTGGGCAATGATTGTATCGATATTACAAGAATATCTTTCTGAGGGACGTACAAACTACGTATAATCATGTTTTTGAGCTTCTATTAATTAGAAACTGATTGAACATTAAGCAGGATTCAATAGGCGATAGGTGGATTTCACTTTTCTATAACAAGAGGAATATTCGCGGCAATGATAAAAGACGTGGTAGAGGTGGTAACCGCGTACATGATTAGTGTTTTCAGACTTAGATTTTTGCTATAATTATTTCCAATAGCATGGAGATCTATTAGAAAGAACTCTTTCTGAAACCAAGTAAGGACTTTTATTGTGGCACTATGAGATTTATTGTCTACAAGATATTGGAAAAGACAATAGAGAGGATCCTGGTGGATGGCCAGATGCAGCGAAACAGATTTTCTTAAAACCAGGAAGTTTAAATTCCAGGGAAGGAGGCCTGTAAAGACAATCCAGCATACCTTGGTTTGTTAGGTTGGAGAATCAATAAATTGAAACCGTCCCCTGCTAATTTTTGGAGTCGAAGTTGCCTTTAATAGTACAAAAATTGATTGGTCATTGGGCGCATTTACAGAGGGGTATTTGAAGTTATTCAGTGTTGGGTTCAAGAAGAGATGGAGGGGAGTATCATGAAGGTTTTATTTCATGATGGTAACAAAGAAGTAAGAGTAAGTGACTATACCACAGATGAGTCCGAGATTATTAGAAATGATTCGGGCAAAGAGAAGGTGGGTGAGTTGGTCAATAAGACATAACTTACTCTTTGTTTCGGTCTTAAACCTCCATTGGCAGTTACGCGGCAAACGGAGGAGACAATGATTGATTCGAGCTAGTCCAGGAAGAAACACTTAGGTAAGTGAGAGAGAAAAAGACAGAGACAATATAAGACAGTGAAATAATTATTGAACAGATCGGATTAAGGCATTGAAGTAGCTTACAGAGATACGAAGAATGGACTTGGAAGTGGTGGTAGGTATTTCAACAAAGTATTCTGTTTTGAATAGACATCGTTCGATTATGGGAAATAAATAAGCTTCATAGTATTTATTTGGTTTCTCAGTAGTAAATAGGGTATTTTGTGGTGGCCACAATGAAAAAAAAATCATATTTTGTTCACTATTGAACGAACTAAAACACCCACAATGCACTGTAGTTAAAACAATGGAGTAATAGGCAAATTTGGCTACCTCGAGTAACATTTGCAACGATAGTGAAAATTAACATAAAAAGTCAATATTTCATCTAAATATATGACTAAGCCATTGAAACGATGTCTTGTTTAAAATAATATCTTAATTGTTGACATTTTTATTTCATTGAATTTTCCACAATTGTTGTTTGACAATGACAAACAAACAATTGTCATTTCACGATAAGTCCGTTAGTCGACAAAGTAACGGTTTTTACATTATATAACTATTTCGTTTATATATTTAATATATATATATATATATATATATATATATATATATATATATATTATTTTATTGTTTTAATTATAAATAATTTAAAAACGAAAAGTTTAGGCTATTACAAAAATGAATCTTTTATTTTTGTTTCTAAGATATTTTAAATAAATGTTTAGAAGTGCGAGGGCTGTAAAATTTGGATTAAAGCTATAACTCCGGTTATATGTCTCTAGAAAACAAAATAATTGACTACGAACCTTACTTCAACTGTTTTAGTCTAAACATGTGGCCGATTTTTAATTATAATTGGTTGTCATCTTGTATTTAGTTCAACAATATCTTTACAAAAATAATTTAGTTTTTCATAATGACTAATAGATTCAGTTTTTAAAGCGATTTTATTTTTCAATATAAAGGAAAAACACCGAAAAGATTTGGAAAAATATTAATGAAGGATCCTAATACTAATGGAACCGTTAAGATTTATCAAAATTGCTAAATAATTGAGAAGGAAGTTTCGTGCCGCACATAATTTTGAAGTTCTGCTTAACTTGGCCCCCAATACGAGTTACTCTACTTAAAGAAAATACAATAATGGAATTAGAGTAATATCAAGAAAGTTTAGACTGTTCTTTGTGTATACTTTGTATGTAGAGGAAAATATCTATAACACAAACTTTCATATTTCATTTATAATAATGTACAAAGAAGGCAGTTTAGCCCAGAACGATGTTTTATATAGTTTTAAGACATATAGTACAGTAATGAACTGGTCGGTAGTTTAATATCATGTTTCGTATATCTATAAGAAACGAACTTGGAGCTAAAGCAGGTCGAAACAATTAACATTATATACAGGATCAAAAAAATTATAAGTCAGATGAACTACAACAAACACAAGAACACAAGTTGAGCTGAGAATACATACTGACCAACTGAGCAAAAGAAACAGTATGTACAACAGGGTACTTACCTAACGGGGTTTTTCACAGTAAAAAACGTTTGTGACTTCTCTCAAGAGTTTATCGCGTGACCTTGATAGTAGTTTCCTGCTAAGAATTTATCGGAAAAATATCAACCGATATTTTCACTTAAGGAAAAGGAATTATTGTTTTTATTTTTTTAATAAATTCCTATTAAAGGAAGTCTTATTTATACACTGATTTGATATATAAGGCTGTCCTTCGCTTTATAAAGGATATTCAAGTGTTTTTTGCATATATAAAACGGGTGTATCTTTTATGGGTAGATAGTTTTTTAGGAAAATTAGTCTTATACTAAATTTTTTTTTATTAGGAACCAAATGTAATACGATATATTCTTTGACGTACGTACTACTAGACCTAATTTGTTGATTTTCACTCATTCTTATATTTAACGTATTTTTATCTCACACATAAAAGGTACTGCCTGTGTAAATGTAGTTTTTAGTATTCTTTTGCCATTTTTTAAATTTTTTATTTGGTTTTGACGAGATATTGCCTAAGAGATGTTTTATCATGAGAAACTGTACGTATTTTATATTTTCTAACAACTCGTCAACTTTTAAAAATAATACTGATACATAAGTGATTGCTATAAACTTTAAAGTTTTCTCATGTTATTCAGACTATTTATTTTGTTATGAATCGATATTACATTTTGATACTATGGATTGAAGATATCTATTAACATCTATGTTATCTTTAGTATAATTTAGTTCTCGATTTAGACAATGTGTATTAGGACAAATATTATTAGCTCCGTGCAGTAAGGAATGAACTATTGCTTCCTCGGCAGTGTAAGGATGGTTACAAAAATAGCTTAGACACCAACAAGTGTGTTTCTTTTTTCTATAAAACGAAGTCTTAAGGACATCCGTAAATTTATCAGTACGTACATCATAAAATGGAAGTTTAGCACTGACATCACTTTATGGTCTGGGAGATAAAATCAGAGGTTTTATTAAGTAATTAAAACAACTTTTTGTCATATTGCTTCAAAAACAGCTCTTTTAAATACATGCATTGAGATGCTAAAGTTGTTCTTTTTAGTCCTAGGACCTAAAAACATCATCTGAGGTCGAGGTCATCAGCTGTTACTTCGTTTATACGAATTAATTAACGATTGCAAAGCATCTATAAAAACAACCGACACTCTCGATTGTAAATAACCGTTAAAGCAGCTGTTACCATCGATTTGAAGGCAAATAGGTTATAACATTTTAATGTTTGAAAAATTGTTTGCTTATATTATTTGCAGTATAACGAACGAAAAATATAGTTCATCACTTGGACCAGAAGAAGCTTTTCGATCCTCGCTCATTTTCCGGCCTTGGATCCGCCTCGGCCGTTAAACAAAAATTGTATCGAAAAGCTTCACTTTTGGTACTAGAGATGAAATACACAATTAATCCACTCTAATCACTGATTTTTTACAGGAGATAAGAAAATGGTCAGCTGTTTCTCCAGACCACCAGTCCTTTTTGGTTTGTAACCACTATAAAATACCCACAACGGATTGTGAATATTCCGGTTTTACCCGCTATGATTTATTATTATTATTTAACCTAACCTAATACTCAATGCTTTGTGGTTATTATGTAGCTATATCAAAATGACAATTTATTTTCGGCAATTGAAAAGTTTGAAATTCCCACAACCCATTGTGGTTGTTTTCCATTGTCCCAGTGGCCAAAATAAATTCCCACAACGCTGTGTGGATATTTAAGCTTACCCACATGGCGCTGTGGTTAGAAAAGTTGGGCGTTAGGTCAATTCGGCGATACCCAATGATATAATGTATTAGGAAATTTGTTTTTCGAATTTAAAAAAAAGCCCAATTGGACTACCAAATTTTTTGAAAAATTAAAATCATTAGATAGTCTAAATTAAAAACAAACAAATATTAATTAAAAATCTATAGATACGTATTATAGAGATCAAGTTCCGAACACGGTAGATGGTCGCGGACTTACACTAAGCCTTGGTACGGTTGCAATAGCTTTTACATTTTGGTTTATGACGACAAACTGAATGCAACGCCTGCAAGAATGTAGCTAAATATGTTGCGGCAATTGAGTTTGAGTGAAAAGGGTAAAACTGTTGAACAACCAATCTCTTTGCTTGGCTGCTCTTATGACTTGTCTATTTTTCTTCGCCACACCTCATAAAATGGAAAACATCCAACAGAAATATTATATGTCAAGCAAGTAGCTGCCAAACGTAAATGTTTCTTTTTATATTATTAGAGATACTAATAAGGCACCACTACCTCTCATTCACACACAAACTCCCTCATTTCTGTAGTTTTTCTCTTTCTTTTACATATTGTGTGTTAAGATAAGTTTCTATGAATGGTAGTATTCCTGTATATGGTTATGTGCTCACTTCATAGTCCAATTGTGAATATTCGACGTTGTTAAGACGAGGGGGTCTATATATAGTGGGGGGGCTTTTACTTGTAGTGTAATACCATTTTCAAAGTACGATACAATATGATTTCTACAAATTCACAAATTAAAGGAGAAACTGTACTATTTGTATTAAACTTATACTCCACACCAAATTTAAGTGTGACGAAATTTGAAAATGTTATTGTGATTATATTGTAGTTCTTTGGAGATTCCGTGATTTTTGCTTAACAAATCTGCTAGTCCTAGTTAAGTATATTTAATGGAAATTCCATATAAATCATAAAGTAGGTTACCTTATATGATTTGTTAAAGTTCAATTTAGACCTATTGCGTTATATCATAGGCCATTTTGTATCTATTTAGTACTTTGGGACCTATTCTTTTAATTAGGCCAGGGAACTCGGAACAGGGAAACTCCAGAAAGAAAACTTAAGTATGCCTGTTTAGGTTCCACGTTGATTCTATAAGCTGCTTTTGGAATTTTTTGTCATATTTACACTGCAAGGTCTTCAATGTGGCAGAAATTTTAAGTAAATTTGTTGAACAAATTTTGAGATATAAAAGAAAAGTCATATATCAAACTATTATTTACTAAAATATATACATTATACACATGTATATGTGTATATCTCGTGCACTAAACAATGTCCTAATTATAAAACCATTCAATAACGTTTCTCTCTTTTTCTCACCATCTAGTAATGTTTAAAAGGAAGATGTGAATGGGTCAAAACAGTTAAGTTTTACAGATGTTTTGACTTGTAATTTACCGTGTAAATAAATCTAGTATAGTGTAAATATTGTACAGTTACAAGTTTAAATATATTTTGTAACTGCGCTTCCTGAAAATTCATTTCAAATAAATATGGTGGTAAAGTATATTTGAAGGTTGTACGATATCATTGACAGTATTTGGTTAAATGTTAGGCAAGGTATTCAATGTTTGAATAATTAAATTATACGTGTCTAAAAGCCTTATAACGTTCTCAAAGCAATATTGAATTAATCTTTAGTCAAAACTTTTTTGCATCATATATATTATTATAATCTATCTGTCTATTTGTTTATCCATTTTTATTTAAGTGTGAACTACCACAGGGATAAGTGAATGATTCAAAAACGTTGCGCAATCTTTTCCAGTCACTCATCCCCAAAATTATTTAAAATCAATGAAACATGTTAATGTATAAGTTATCAATCAAAATATGAAAGTGAACCATGAACGTGATATATATATATATATATATATAATTGGTCTATATTTTTGCAAGTCCTCAGTGTAAATCGTATTTGATTAAAATCCAAATTTTAGTGACGGCAGTCGAAGTTAATTTAATTTATTTTGCTAATTGTTCATGGACCGTTATTTAATTTCATTTTATGTAATCTTTAACAAAATAATTAACACACTACTCCATTGATGCATTGACAGAAATAAAAGACAATAAATATAAATTCTCTTCAACAAATTCAATAAAATAAAATTTAAAAACTGAAATTTAATTACTATTTAAAATAAGGCAGATTTAAAATGACAAGGACTTGGAAGTGACGAAAAGGAGTAATACATCAAGGATGATTTTATTTAAAACAGTAAAAAATAAGTAACTTTTCACTTAATATGTTTAGTAAATAACATAACATAAATTAACAACAATTTAAACAATACAATATATCAGACAACACAAAATGTAATGATGACTGCCTCTACTTAGTCGCAGAAGGAGATGAACTATGATCAGATTAATTAAAACATTTCTGGTGCATTACGATCCAGAGAACAGGAGCCTAAGATTGTTTTAAAAGTCTTATTTAATATTTCAATCATATGGAAGTTTTTTAAAAAATAATCCACTTGTTATTTTAATTATATATTTTACTTATAGGTTCGGTACTTTAAGCTTCACATTTTAATATAATTTTAACGTAATCTGTAGAACCCTTTTTGAGAAGCTAGATATTTTATAATAGACCGGTTGTAATTTTGCGTTTTTTACTATACCAGCTACCTCCAGATTTTGAGTTATCAAAAACATTTGGTCAGGGGTTGGGCAGTAGAGTACTGAACATACGTCAGACAGATTCTGAAACAAAAACTTCTTTTTTTTTGGACTGAGGTGACCTCAAAACGGATATATCCACCAGAAACTCGACAGCGATTTTTTGACCTATCACATAACTTTCCCTTTAGTAAGTATACGTTAAAAAGTAAAATACAAAATGATTTGACGTTCCTCGTTACAATGGCAGGATATTCGCGGGCTATCAAGTAAGATCCTACTTTTACTTTTATTTACAACTTAAAATTATTAAGAAAAATGACTTTCGCTTAAAACATTTATTTTCTTCTTCTCTTTTTTATGGATAATTTTTTCTATAAATGATAAGCGTAGATGTTTATGAACAAATTGTTTCTTATTATATTACGTTATCTTCAAATTTCTATGAGAAACTAATAACATTGTAGTAGGCTGAATAGACCAATTTTGTCCTGGCAATGCTCACCACCATAGATGTAAAACAGAATGATGGCGCTCCATGTACAATGCCTAAAAAGTAGCATGCAATCATTTACGATAATACTTTTAGCAACCTTACTTTTAATTTTATAATTCAAAGAAGGAAGAAAATCATCACCACGATAAGTTGTTTTCAATTATTTCAAACTGAAGTAGTGTTTTTCCTCCTATTTACTTGTCATTATAGTGACAATTTAAAATTATGATTAACAAACGATGCTCTGAATGTGTAGAAACAAGTTACAGCCAGCCTTTCATATCAGTTTTGGTTAACGGATATTTCGTTTACAAAATTGCAGAAAGTTAATGTAGTTTTGTTTTGTATTTTCAAAACGATCAAACAGAAAAAAAAGTATTTTAAAACTAGTTTTCTATTTCGACGAAGTATTAAACTTTCAATGTTAACTACTTACATCAATTAACTTGTCTAGGAAATGTTTTTCTATTTACGCACATGGACATAAATCCTAACTCTCGTTAATAAAAATTAAGTTATCAACTAAAATTTGTATTTAAAATATAATAATTTATACAAATTAGTTTATTTGTATGAATATGTGTAAATGTGCTTGACTGAAAAGTTTGTTCACCATGTATTTATGTTCTGGCAAAACTTTATTTCCCGGAACCGATTGGGTAATGTAACACACTCACTTGCCACAAATCATAGTGACAATTTCTGGAACTATTGTGTTATAAATAGTCAAATAAGTGGTAAGATTTATCGCTCGTAAAATCCGAGAGGTTTACGGTTTAATTTTTAAGTATTGCACTGCTTGTTTAGAGTTAGAAGTGACGGATTAGTTATTATTGGAGTTACATTGAGCGTAGCGTACAAAACGATTCCATCTTCAACTAGCCCAATTTTCGTTACATTTTTTCTTATAAAACAATCAATAGATTATAACGAAATTTTGAATGTGTTTTGCAGATTTAATCTTGTTGCCTCATATTTATTGAAAATATAAGTTTTGTAATTTTTTAAACATTTGATGAATTAGGAGTGTTTTGCACAAAGTTTTCGTCCAATGATATATGTATATATATATAAGTGGAGAAAATTCAGAAACAAAATATGTCTTTATTTATTATTATTTTTTTATATTTCCATAAAACTTGGTGGTTAAATAAAAATAAATTCCATCTTTTTTCTCTCATTTTTACTAGGAAATATAAAGCGTTAGGTTTAGTTAACTTTTTAAAACACTAATTGAGACATCTGGCTTGTGCAATGCAGAGATGGAGAAGGTTAAATATACATTGATATTAACCGTTACAATGAGGGTTTATCATCACAAATTGTACAGTGTATATTTTTATGAATTTACTATATAAATATTAATATAAACACTAATTATGTTGAATATATTATACGTTCAATAACCGGTTAACGGCATTAACATTTACTTTTATGATGTACAATTTATATATTGTAAAAGATCTGGTTTGATCAGATATAAATATTTGTACTAAATTATGTATAAAACCATAATTGTGCACCATACCAGTGTACATCATTTGTTCTAGGGTGAATATCTCACCATGACAACATTTAATATAATAATACTTCAATTATGAAATATAAGTAGTAATAATTTAAAGTGTAAGTACTGCACTTCGTGCTACTTTTTGAAAGAAGACTAAAGTACCTATATTGTAATTAGATCTATTTTAGAATGGTTATAACACATACATTTTGTAAATGATACAACTGTAAAATAACAAAACTGATTCAACGTTAGAACTCATTGTAACGAGGAACGTCAAATCATTTCGCATTTTACTTTTTAAAGTATACTTACTAAAGGAAAAGTTATGTGATAGGTCAAAAAATCGCTGTCGAGTTTCTTGGGGATATATCCGTTTTGAGGTTACCTCAGTCCAAAAGAAAAGTTTGTTTTGCATAATCTGTCTATTGTATGCTCAGTACTCTACTGCCCAACCTCTGACCAAATGTTTTTGATAATTCAAAATCTGGTGGTAGCTGGTATAATAAAAACCGCAAAATTACAACCGGTCTATTATAAAATACCTAGCTTCTCAAAAAGGGTTCTACAGATTTCGTTAAAATTATATTGAAATGTGAAGCTTAAAGTACCGAACCCATAAGTAAAAAAAATATATATATTTTTTAAAAATCAATCAATTGGATTATTAAAAAAAACAAAAAACTTCCATATGATTGAAATATTAATAAGACTTTTAAAACAGTCTTAGGCTCCTGTTCTCTGGATCGTAAGGCACCAAAAATGTTTTAATTAATCTGATAAGAGTTGATCTCTTTCTGCGACTAAGTAGAGGCAGTCATCATTACATTTTGTGCTGTCTGATAAATTGTAGTGTTTAAATTGTTGTTAATTTATGTTATGTTATTTACTAAACATATTAAGTGAAAAGTTACTTATTTTTTACTGTTTTAAATAAAATCATCCGTGATGTATTACTCCATTTCGTCACTTCCAAGTCCTTGTCATTTTAAATCTGCCTTATTTTAAATAAACCTAATGAGAAAGTCACAAAACTAAAGCAAATAAAGAAGGCAAACACCACGTTGAAACTACAGTCTACGCTGACCAACTAACTAAACCTGGGGTTGTAAGTCAAAGGAGTGGTAGCCTAACGATTTATCAGTGATAAAAATCTTCTGCCCCCTTTTACTTTTTGCATGGTCTAGTGATCACTCCTTGAGAAGATTTATCCGAATAAATTTCAACCTTATTTAAAGTAGAAATATTTTTGTTTTCTATTTTTAATTCCGTTTTTATTAACGGAATCCATAACGGCCTTATTATTACACTGGTTTGGCTGATAGGATTGTCAGATAATTTTATATACGACAATAAGTCAATAAGAAAAGAGACAAATAGGCGTAGTGTTAAAGTGTTTTATTATATTATATAGGTAAAACTTTTTCTATTTTTCAACATAACCCCCCCCCCCTATTTTTATACACTTTTCCTATCGTCGTACCAGCTTTTTTATGCTTTTAGCGAAAAAACTCTTTACTTTGGCGTCGAAGCCAAACTGGCACCGCTGTCTCCACATCTTCATTGTTTTCAAATCTCTTACCTGGCAAATTTTTCATAGGTCCAAACAAGTGAAAATCTGATAAAGCCAAATCAGGACTATAAGGAGGGTGGGGTAGGACTTCCCAGTTCAACTTTTTAATAGTATCCAGTGTTTCATAAGCTTTGTACGGGCGAGCATTGCCTTAGAGAAAAGGCACTCCTTTACTCTGCAAACCCCGTATCTTACTCAGAATTGCTGGCTTCACTTTTGCTTCCAGTTCTTCCCTATAGTACTCTCCATTAACAGTGCGCTGAGTTTCCAGGTAGATACAGAAAATTGGACCGTTAATGTCCCAAAAAATGGTGAGCACGACTTTTCCAGCTTTTAGTTTTGAATTTTTTTTCCTTACAGGAGAAGACGCATGTTTTCACTCCATGCTTTGGCGCTTGGACTCGGGCTAAAAGTGATGTATCCAAATTTCATCACATGTAGCAATTCTTTCCAAAAAAGCTTCTCCTTCTTATTGATAACATCTTTCCTGGCAGATTTGAAGCCTGACATTTTTGTGGTTGTCTGTCAACAGTTTTGGAACCCAACGTGCGCATGTTTTGAGGTATTTCTAATAACAGCTCAAAAATCTAATAACAGCTCATTGCTCTTCCAAAGTGCAATCTTCAAGAGAACTTGCCATTTTCAAAACATTGCAAAAATAAACAAACATTCAATAATGGCAAAACAGCTGTATTAGAATATTGGCAGTGTTGCCAACTCACAATATTGATAGTTATAAAATTTCCCAGGTGATTGATTTTGAAACTGGAAAGGTTTGTCTCTTTACTTATTGACCGCTCCTCGTAATCAAGTTTCAATTATTTTAAATTTTATAGACTTTTCTTGGTATATAAAATTATCTATGCTATTTTGGTGTTTTTCAATTTATTAAATGTTCTACGTTCACCACTTGATAATAGAAGTTGATTTATACTTTCGAAATGTCGTGTATTAGTTTGTATAAACACAAATGATATACGAAATGTTAGCTTACACATATCAATAATATGAATAATCCTCTTTATCAAATAAGTTGAATACCAGAGAGTACAGTTTCAACTAAAAACTTTATTTTTTAATCACATATCGTAGTATTGACTGCTATTTAATTGGAGTTTAGACAAATTTAGTATGTAAGCTCGGAATTACTTTTTTTGTACAAGATTGTTACTCTGGAGTAAAAGTTGGTATATTTGAAAATGGCAGCCATTGGGAATTGTTGTTTTTGAACTAAAACCCCACACAAATACATTACCTTACAATAGATAATTATCGAAGTTATTCAGATTTAATTTTAATGATGCCATTTTATCATCATAAAAAGTTTGATGAAACGGGGTACATCCAACCAGATGTTAAAAATCCACTCCGAATTACAAGATTTATACACAAAATCAATTTGTAATAACCAATCATGCAAATTTGTAATTCTTGTTTAATTTGTATGAATAATAGTTATAAATCTTCGTAGTAATATTTATGTATTTCCATTCCATTCTTTATAAACTTCAAAATAACCGATAATCAAAACATTTCATTTATTGACCGATATTTATTGACCGAAACTTCATGTTTCGCCTATAAGGTTTCGCAAAAAGTAAAAGGGGGCAGAAGATTTTTATCACTGATAAATCGTTAGGCTACCACTCCTTTGACTTACAACCCCAGGTTTAGTTAGTTGGTCAGCGTAGACTGTAGTTTCAACGTGGTGTTTGCCTTCTTTATGTGCTGTAGTTTTGTGACTTTCTCATTAGGTTTGTATTTAGGCTTAGCTATTTTGACTGTTCATGTCTGTCTTTAGCCATGGATTTCCATTCTTAGATTTTAGGATTTAGTTATAATATCTAACATGGCCCTTGGATACAAATCCGTGTTGTTGTTTTTCACTTTTCTCAGGTTCTAGTTTAAGTTCTTGATGACATCAGTGGATTTTATCTCTCAAAATGTCTTGTATAGTTTTTACATACACAAATGATGGGAAATATACGCTTAAACTATATCAATAATATACAAATATGTAATGAAAAAAAGTTATTATCGTCAGTAGATTTTGAAACTTAGGTTGTCTAAATGCGATTTATGTTTTTATAATAGAAAAAGAAAAAATGAACATTTTTGAAAGTTTATACTGTTCAACTAAACTATTGGGTAATATTATCAAATAAATTATTTTGAGTTTGATAAATCATTATAAATCAATGGAATATGATTCGATCTATCTTGAAGAATTCTAATGAACTTATTGTCTGAAGTACAGGTTCAGTTGAAAATGAGGATGCAATATGTCGATCTTTTGCAATAAAATGCTCTTGGTTGTAATATTAGATTTACTCACATTACTGTCTTACTCATTTAAAGGTCGCCGTATTCAGATTAATCAAGACATCTCACGAATATATAAAAACAATCTATTTATAGAAGATGACGTGAGATTACATTTAGTTTTACCGAAGCATCCTGAAGGAACACAAATAGATTAAAATTGACTTGGATAATTTAAAAATAGTTTGACTGTCTGTCTGTCGACAATGGGCCGGCCTGTGGAATTTAGAGTTTGAACGTTTGGCGTAAGTGGAGGTGTAGTATGCTTAGTAGATTAGTATTGGGTTTAATTTATTAGAAGTGTTTTATGTTTATACAGTCAAACGTAAAATTATGATTTTCCATTTAGTATCTGAACATGTTTCTAAATCATAGACAAATTTAAATATTATAATTTTCACAGATATATATATATATATATATATTGATATTATTAGTTTTTTTATTGTTGATTTTGAAAGCATATTTCTTTTACGAACAGGCGAACCAATTTTAATCATATTATTTTAATTGTTTCGTGGCTGATTTTTATTAGATGAATACGTTTTGATCTCGAATGAGTAACATAAATTTTTTAAACAACCTGAATTTTGAGAATTCGAATTTAACCAACTAAATGTTTTCAAGAGCCATTTCTTACCTCCTCATAATCACCTTTATTTCCATTTTATTTTTAAATTAATTTCTTAGTGAAGAAAATTCTGTGTAGCTTTTAAGTTTATGACTAAATCTTCGATACTAACAAAGGAATTGAAGACTTTTACTTATGGTAATATAGTTAGCGCCGAGCTTCCGCCATTAGCCAATAAAGTGTACGTTTTTAGTTATCCAAACAGATCTTCAGACAGTATCCAAACAGGTGGAGATACTTAATTCATACATAATTATGTTCCCAGTTAGTGCCGAGCTTCTGAATTTGCTAGTATAGTGTATTTTTTTTTGTTATATGAACTTACTGTGCTAGTTAGGATCGATCTTCCGATATTATCCATACAGGTGGAGGCCCTTAATTCATTCATGGATATCGTGCTAGTGAGGACCAAGTTTCTGATACTAGTATAGCAATTGGAAGCTTTTTACTAGTGCATACGTTTGGTGTAGTTAGAAACGAGCTTAGATCAATAGTAAAGCAAGTAGAAGGCTTCCACTGAAGTAAGTTGATGCTTTTTACGCATATAGGCTACGCCTTGGTAGCAGTTAGAACCGAGGTTTAATCGCTGGCCAAGCAAGTGGATGATTTTTATTTAGCCACACCTTGGTGCCAGTTAGTACCAAGCTTCAATCTCCAAACAAGTGGATGTTTTTATTCATCCACACCTTGGTGGCAGTTAGGAACGAGTTTACATTCCTGGCCAAGCAAGTGGATGATTTTTATTCATCCACACCTTGGTGGCAGTTAGGAACATGTTTACATTGCTGGCAAAGCAAGTGGATGATTTTTATTTAACCACGCCTTGGTGCCAGGTAGTACCAAGCTTCCATCTTTGATCAAACAAGTGGATGTTTTTACTCAACCACACCTTGGTGACAGTTTGGAACGAGTTTACATTGCTGGCCAAGCAAGTTGATGATTTTTATTTAACCACGCCTTGGTGCCAGGTAGTACCAAGCTTCCATCTTTGACCAAACAAGTGGATGTTTTTATTCATCAACACCTTGGTGGCAGTTTGGAACGAGTTTACATTGCTGGCCAAGAAAGTGGATGTTTTTACTCATGCACATCTTGGTGCCAGTTAGGACAGAGTTTCCATCGCTGGACAAGCAAGTGGATGATTTTTATTTAGGCTCATCTTGTTACAGTTAGGATTGAACTTGCATCCACAGTCTAGTAAGTATAATATTTTATTCGTACACACTTTTGCCATTAGAGTGGAGCTTATAACACAGAGCTTCAAAACATACCCAACCCATAGTTCACTTATGATCAAGCATTCAACACTAGCAGAGCAAATACATGGGTTATTCTCATCTAAATTGCGTGATATGTAAGAGCTACCTATACTAGCAAAATAGGATGTATGGTTATGAACACATACGGTGTCAGAGCCGAGATTCTTTATATTTCATGCAAAGAAAGTGAACTCTTTACATCTAAAATGCCAATTAGGGTTAACTTCCTATATTAGTGAACATGCATCGGATTGTACACCTACCAATAAACGTATAATTAATGATAACATTGTAGGCCTACTAATGTAACACCAATTTTTTATTTGTTATAAATTGCTATCGTCCAACTACTTTTTTTTTAATGATTCTATGGTCTATACTGTAGAAGTTTTTGCTTCTAATCTTGTAACTAGACAAGTAAATAGTTGATGTACTTAGAAAACGTATAGTTTTGCAACTATCCACCTATTTTCCCTCAAAGTTTGAGCAATAAAAACACAAATGTTATGAAAACATCAAAATCAGCCACTAAAACAAATTTAAATCTTATTTTCACGTTTTAATGCTTAAAAAATTTGTATTTTCATTAATCGATAATATATATACAGGTATATGTATATATTTTATTTTATACAATTTTAGCCAATCCCTATTTACTCCATTTCATCTGCAATTTTGATCAAAAGTAATTATTTACTGGAACATATACTTGGAATTTAAAACAAAGTAATTCGAACTACCGGTAATCTAAATACTTTTCACCCACAAATCTTATATGACTTTCTTTCTAAAATGTAATAATTCCATCGGACACAATACAGCATCAAAAATAAAAGTTTGGAGTAGATCGAATAAAGTGGAGTTTATGAGATAAATACTTGATGTATATACAAAAGGTCATCATTCCAAAACACCCCAAACGTTCCCAGAGATTGAAAATGCGATTATAGAGTTTAGCCAAACTGTACTCATGTTAAAAAAAACAAAACAAAAACAACTTTGCAACATTAAAAGAACTCAAAAGAACGCCTACAAAGTATTATCTTTTTAGACTCTGTGGTGGCTTCTCCCACGCATGAAAATTCATCCCAAACCCGACTTATTGATCAACGAAAGACGGCGCGCTTGTTCTACAAGACTTTAAAACTGAATACGGGGAACTCTGCGCACAACAAGAATATAAACTAACGAAGTTTACTGGTTCCATGTTTTAATAGTCGAAACCCAAATTTGGAATCGATTTTTACATATCGCATATGCTTAGCTTTTTAATGTTTGTAAACGATATTTAAAATTGATATAAGAACATTATAACATTTCTTTCATTATTACAATACTAAATTCATAAAAAATTGAGATTTTTTGATTTTTCATCTCTACAGGATGGACGAACCATTTCTATGCAGTTTTCGCCAACTTATTCCTTAAGGGGTCCTCCTATTACTTATAATGAGCGCGGGTGTGGCAATCCTGAGGTACCCTAACTGGATCTACACTGAGGTTGGAGTTAGATGCCAGGTATATCTCTATCTTAGAACTTTATTGACCAAATCTTATTTTTTTTCCGACTTTCATTAGAGTATTCGAGGTCTAGGGGTCTTGACTTAATATTCTTTCCCTTCATATTTTCCTTCATAAAAATACACGAAAAATACAGAAATCAATAGTACACACAAATTGCACAAAGTTGGTACAAAAATACCAATCAAATTTAAAATTTAGAGAGGAACATCAAATTCTATATTTTGTAATGTTACCTTATATGGTTTTTATTAAAAGTTGATTAAAATGAGCCCCAAAAATGTTATTGATTATCATCTACCAAAAAGTGATTGTCCTGGCGTTATAAGTTAAAACATAACAATGGGAGTCCACATGAATGTTCAGCTATCTCAAAATTGTAGCTAGCTATTCACCAAACTTAAATGAAATTGAAGAATTATAAAAGAAATCATTTGTTAAACAGCAGGTAAAGGTAAATTTCGGTATTTGAAACAATTTATTTAAAAAAAAAAAAACATTGTTTTGATTATTTTTTAAATTACAGAAAGACATCTCCCAATATATATGTTTTAGTAGACTTTTAGTGATTTAAAGTTTAATGAGAAAATCTTTGGGTCTGACTATATTGAAAACATCGAAATCGTAAAAAAGGTGCAAATTGAGCATATTTGAAAGAAACAAAAAATACAAAATGAACTTGTTTTCATTATCGAAGCACGAATTTTCCAGATGTGAAAGCTTTATTCCTAAAAATTAATTAGAATTACATAGTTGAGGTTGTCTGAAAAAACACATTTACATTGGATTACTAAAATATAATGATAAGAACTAATTTTCCAGAAGACTAATATAACCATCCTCGCCATCTCCTTAAATGCAAACTATTGAACTAAAATAGAATAGCTACAGTGATGTAATATTAACTTTACAATGCTCAAACTGTTTCCCTTCGGTTGAAGGATCCATCCTTTAGATTGCATAGCATGTCAGGATGGATTTCGGTTGCTTCATTTAATATCTGCCGAATTAAATCATTGATATCATTAGGCCTAGTTTCATAAACTTTATTTCAGGCCATTGAACTGCCCCTCTCAGACATAAGTATCCTCAGTGTTGGGAAGCTGGTGTCCAGAGGAGTGCCTTTACGTTTCTTGTGTAATGAGGAGGCGCTCCATATTGTTGGAACTAAAAAGAATTGAAGTTTAATCTTTCCACACTCCAGGTTACTGGCATGATTCTGTGAATCAAGATGAGGTGGTAAGTTAAACCGTCTAAACTCCAGTCAATAATAAAAATACCAATTATATTTGTCCACGGATTTCTGCCCACACATTACCCTTTAGGGGATCTTGTGAGGGTTTGTGTCGGCCCAGCAACTACAGTTATATCGATTGATATTTCCCTTCAAAACAAATGTCACTTTATCGGTAAAAACTATGCGTTTAACCATTGCTACTTATTAAACCGGTTTTTTTTGACTTCACATCACTCTTTCGATATACTTAGGCCTATTAATATATTAGATATATATTCAAAACGTAAACACATTTACAAGTAAACCACCTTTACATACGATTATTGATACCCTAAACAAATATTTGGCTGCAATTTTCTTAATTTTTAATTTCTTCTAGGAAATATAACTGCATAATTAATTTTTTAAATTTAATTCTGTCGATTATTTGAGTCCTTCCACTTGAACGTAACTTATCCGATTTTAATTGACTTCCATGCTTTCATTGATATATAGGTTTTTCCTATGAAAATCGGCATTAAAATACAAAATTAATGTGGCCCGCATATTATCTTCCGATTTCTTAATATAACCTATGCCAAATTCATATTCAAGGACTAGTATTTTATAATTAGTTTAAGTTTCAGTGACGTATTTACTAATTTGGCACCCTAAAAATTTGATTTTGCTCCCTTCTTAAATGGCTTTATCAAATTTACCGATTTCATTATAAAAGTAACTAAAAAATAAAACTTATAAATTAACAAAAGAGCTTATAAAATAAGTTTAAATGAAATCATTAAAACCATACTTAAAAATATTAAAACATATTAAACGTATTTAATTGATATATACAGAGTGTCCCAATGATGTCCTCTGAACAAAATGTCCTGGGAAAACTATATTTTAGGGAAAATGTTTCAAAAATATTCGTTGGGAGAAGTATAACGGTATTATTATTTTTTATGCAGGTTTAGGGCTTTCAACATCATTTCAAGGTGAACTTATGCATGTGTTTTACTTAACCTATTATTTTTCTGTGCAAAACAATCCCTAATTTACCACAATCTTAATTTTATCTAGCTTAATTTTTCATGATATTAAAAAAAAAAAAATCTTTCCTCATAAGCTTTAATGAGTTGTTTTTTTTGAAAACATCAGATTTAGAAAAAAAATAAATAAAAAAAATAAATAAATAAAAAATACGAGAGATGAAAATTGCTTACTTTTTGAAACATTTCTTTGGGTTTTTCTGAATTTTATTTGTCATTTTATATTTTATATAACCATTCAAAAATTATCACCTACCGAATTTTAGGTTATTAATTTATAATTCCGCTAGCAATAACTGAAATTAAAAAAAAAAATATATATATATATATATATATATATATATATATATATATATTTAGTTTTATTCCCTAGTATAATATCATGTCATTTCGATAAAATGTTGTCATCTTCAGAGAGTTCTACTATGGATATATAATTTAAATCTAAACTAAAATAAAATTGTGATCTACCACCCCTACCTATAGATGTATCAACTTGAAGACACTTTAGACCCATGTCATTGACCTGGGGTGGGAGGGGGGAGGGCGAGATGAGTTAACAAGTTACCAGTTACCTATAGCTAATCTGTTCAGTCTTAAAATACACGCAAGAATATAAAAATATACTACATAAAGAACACAAATAAATTTCAATTTATACCAATATATCAATTTAAACCAATATATCAATTTTATATTATATTGCATAATTTTGTTTTAAGTTTTAACTGTATTAGTTCTACTTTCAGCAGTAGAAACCTGTCAACGATAGTAATCATGTTGTTGAAATTTTTCAGTGTGTTAACGGAATAAAATTAAATAATAATAATTTAAATTAACGTCTTTTTATTATTGTCCCTGAGTTGTGGTTTAGGGAATTATCAATTACTATTATGAATTTCACCACAGTGCTCATTGAAGATTGTAAGAAATTTATGTTTTCATAGTAATTGTCGTAGATTATACAAAGTGTAACTATCACGACGGAACAGACAACGACAGGTGAAATTTCCTTAGGCCACACAATGTAAAGATCACTCAAAAACGTTGGTCTTATTTTTGTGGGATTACAATACTTACATTATACCGGGGAAGTAAAACAACTGGCCGGCAATAAATTGGACGGGGCAGAGCGGCGTCGAGCCGAACTAATGACAATACTGGGCGAATAGTGAAGGCATCAGAAATAGTACCGTAGAGTGGGCTTGGCGAGAGGCCCAAACACTATTGGAAATTCCTCAATACGACCACTTCATTCCCTCCGATATTGAGCGCCTGTTGTCTACTTATGTTTATTTCTTTTATCATCTTTTTACAGTTTTATAAATTACATTGTGTTGTGTAGTATACAATTCTAATTTTTAAAGTTAATTAGTATTTCTACAGTTTTGTTTGTGAGTGTTTAAAGTCGTCTTAGTAATCGGTTACAATGAAAATCGGTGTATTGTAAATCGAGAACGTATAATCATGTTTTTTGGGAATATTTTAGTGTATTATATTTCCAATAAGATTAAACAAAAGAGAAAAATTTGTTTATAAATAGCTGGTCATTTCAAGATTTTTAAACTACAGCGGATGTTAACACATAAAAAGATAACATCGATGAAATAAAACAGAAATTTTCACAACAAACACTTTAAGACGACGTATCAGAACTTCGTGTACATATAATAACTGATGACGTTAACTTAGTTTTAGAAACGTCGGTTTTTTACGTATATTGTGAAAAATTGCGCGTTTCGTAGTCATTAGGTGTTTCCGCAAGAGTAATATATATACAGAGTGTTCAAATCAATATCTGAATGGCTTAATATCTCTGGTTATAGCAAAGATGGAAACAATTTTTAAACATAATAGTATTTTTGTAGTAATTGACATCCTCTATTCATAGACTGAGGTAGAAGTCAGGTGCCATAAATACTGAATGCGCCAAATATTCATAAAATGTGTTTTTTCTTATGGAAGGATACACGTATTTTTATGTCTTTTTTAAATAGACCAAAAAATTAATTAAGTGATATTTTCGAAAAAAATAAATATTTTCGAAAAAATAAATATTTTCGTAGATTTTTAGTGGTTTAAAATTTAATTATAAAATACTATTATCTTTAGGTCTGATTACAACAGAAACAAATTGTAAAATGGTTCAAATTTAGTCTATTTGAAAAAATGAATGAATGTTTATCAACACGGAGTTTTCCAGAAGTGGAAGCTTTAATTGTTATTATTATTTAGGCATGTTTACATTACCACAGGTAGAACGAGTTGGGTCATCAGTAGGGCTAGTGGTCAACAAAAAGCCTTAAGTACACGTTTTATATATTTGTTTGGGAACATTCCTAATATTTCACGTTATTTGGACATTTAACTTAATTATTACAGTTGCTGATAGCTGTGTTATTAACATGTAAGTTAATGTAGTGAAAAAAAATCGAATAAAATGAATTTGAAAGAATGAATCTACTGATTGTGAGGAGAGTATGTTGATAAGATGCGATCTTACCAAGAGGTAACAAATTTGTATAATGATAGATTCCAAAACAAATTACCGGTTTCAAATACTACGGTTTACAATATGATCCACTGTTTGGAAGAAAGTGGGAGTATTGTAAAAGACGGTACACGCTTTTGGAACGAAAATTGGTGACTAGAGATGACATGTCCATGAATGTAATTGGTTGAAAACCCACATTCTTCTATTAGAAAAGTTGCTGCTCCAAAATACGGTAGCATTGGTTCTGTTTGTTTACCATTTTAAAACATACCAACTATCGCTCAGAACATCCTCACATGAATTGTTTAAAGACTATTTTGATCGTCGTATCGAATTTTGCGATACAATAATTCAAATATTATTTGGGAATCACATTTTTGTGAACAGCATAGTTTTTACCGATGAAGTGACGTTTGTTTTGAAGGGAAATATCAATCGACATAACTGTAGTTGCTGGGCCGAACAAACTCTCACTGGATGATCGAGGTACACAACATCCCCTATAGATTATTGTGTGGGCAGGAATACGTGGACAAATATAATTGGTATTTTTATTATTGATGAGAGTTTAGACGGTTTAAATTACCACCTCATCTTGATTCACAGAATCATGCCAGTAACTTGGAGTGTGGAAAGATTAAACTTCAATTCTTTTTAATTCCAACAATATGGAGCGCCTCCTCATTACACAAGAAACCTAAAGGTACTCCTCTGGACACCAGCTTCCCAACACTGTGGATACTTATGTCTGAGAGGGGCAGTTTAATGGCCTGAAATAAAGTTTATGAAACTAGGCCTAATGATATCAATGACTTAATTCGGCAGATATTAAATAAATCTCTTTGGTTCCAACAATATGGAGCGCCTCAAGAGACGTAAAGGCATAGCTTCCCAACACTGTGGATATGTCTGAGAGGGGGAGTACAATTGCCTGCTAGGTTACCTGATTTGTCTTCTTTGGATTACGTTTTTGGGGCTACTTAATAAACAAAGTTTATAAAACTAGGTCTAATGATATCATTGACTTAACTCGGCAGATATTCAATGAAGTAACCGAAATCCTTCCTGAGATGCTACATAATGCAATGGATGAGCTCTACAACCTAAGGGAAACAGTTTGAGCGTTTATTTTAAAGTTAATATTACATCACTGTAACTATTCTATTTTAGTTTAATGGTTTGCATTTAAGGAGATGGCTTAGATGATCATCTTAGTCTTCTAGAAAATTAGTTGTTATCAATATTTTTTAGTAACCCAATGTAAGTGTGTTTTTCAGACAACCTCAATAATAGAATTGTAATTAATTTTTACATCTGGAAAACTCGTTTGTCGATAAAAATGAGTCCATTTTGCACATTTTGGTTCAAATATGCTGAATTTGAACCTTTAAAGATTTTGTCATTAAACTTTAAACCACTAACTGATTTTTGTTCTAAAACAGCATTCAATTTATTTCTTGTTCTAGTTTTAAAAAAATTATGTACATTTTTTTATGTGGAAAAAAAATCTTATTTATCAATTTTCAGAACATTCTGCATTTGGCACCTAACTTTTGACTCTTACTGTAGATAGAGGAAGTAATTTTTTTTTAAAAGATGCCGTTTTGTTCCATCTTTCTATCCTTACTGGAACCACAGGTATTAAACTGGTAAAATCTTTTTTGAACATGAACTTTATATATATATATATATATATATATATATATATATATATATATAACGAATTTTGCATTATTAATTTCAGCTGTTCTTGAAAACTTCCGTATTTTACCGAATTAATCAAACAATTTTGAAAAAAACACACACCATAGAATACATATTTCAAATCAATCCAAAAACGTTTGGTCAGCAAATGCAACGAAGTGAATTGGCTGACTCTGTTTGTAGGTAGTGATTAACATTCACTCTACTTTTTGTTGGTAGTGCTTGATTTAACTTCTTTTCTTTACGGGATTTAGACAAAAATATCAGAATTCCCTTAAACACTTAACCTTTATTAAATTTCATAATATAGTGAAATTTAAATTCTAATTTTACAGTTAAGCCGTGCTAAGTGTTCAAACGTTCAGAACTGTATAAAACGCAATAACGTAATTTTCACATTATCACACTCCTTTCCATATTTTAAAATCAAAAAGATGAAAAACTGTTTCAAATTATGAATATAAGACTTTATTGTGAACAGATTCTGTGAACATTTATTTGTACTTCCGATTTACGTAAAGTTAATCAAAACAGAAAAGTCATAAAAGCAAAATACATATTATAACAATAATACTTAGTTTAAACCAGTACAATATTAATACTAACAAAAACTTTTGCCAATTAAAGAAAAACGATTTCATGGGAATTATATATACCATTTGGTTCATGTTTTGGGCAATTAAAATTCTACAATATTTAACACTACAAAATAAAGTGTAATTTTTCTCCATTATGATTTTTCTTAACTTATCATTTATATACTTGTTTTTAAAAAATGTATTTTACACCTGTTGAACAGATGTTACTTTCGATTTAACGTCATTTAACTTGTAGGGGAAACAATAACAATATCTCATTACTTTTTTTTTTATAGAAAATAAATTGTTATAAAAATATAAATTATACTACCAGCACTTGACATAACAAACTGATGTAATCAGCTGAGCTTAATAGAATATGAGTTTATCAAAATGCAAGAATTATTATACAATACACATTCTTATTAATACATTTTGCTAAATTTGGACCTACTATTATTTGGGAGTATAAACACTTCGTGAGACATATAACATCAATCAGACCACCTATTCTTGAGATAATGCGAGTCAAAAATCCAACAAACTTACTAAAAGGACTACTATCAATCTGGAAATAGTCAAATGCATTCGTATCGGATCAACGTTTCCAAACTCCTAGAAGGTTGTTCAGGTATAGAAATTTTCCAACCGGAAATACTTTCTTTGCATTGTAATTGAAGTTTCACTTTACACTGCTGTACTACTCGTACATTTGTTGCTAAGAAGGTCTTTAAAACACCATAAAATTCATGCAAATTTAGATAAAACTTTTAACTTTTTTACAAATTCTACGCTTTCTATAATCATATTTTATAGAAATGTTTATTTTTTAAATTGTGAAAGAATAGTTTGTTTTGGTTGTATTTACCGTAAATTAGTTTTTTTGCAATTTTTTTATTATTTTTATATGTAATTAATTTTTAAATTTCCAAAAAGTATTTCTAATTAAGGATATTTATACTCTCTTGTTTTATATATGTACGTAACCTTGGTATAGAAATATTACAAGGTGTCTGTGAGATGAACTTGAAGCAGGTTTTCAACCACCTGGCCGACGTCGGTGCTTAATATAGTGTTGCGAGATGTACTAAAGCCAAATGTTTAAGCATATGTTGAAGGTTGTGCTCTCATTTCTAAGGACACCTTCAGATAGTGATGAAACTTTTCATGACGTCATGGGGTGGTGAAATTATGTGATCTGTGGCTAGGAAAATACTCAAGTTTAAAAATATAAATAAAAATACGCTGTTGTAAAATCAATTTATATTTTAATTGCGGTAAAACATTTATTTTTAACGTTTTCAGAATCAATATGTTAATTGATTAAAAAAAAAAAAAAATCTGTCTAAATTAATATAGTAATACTTAATTGGTTTCATAGTAAAAAAGTTATTTTTGTCTTACAAACGGGTTTACAAACGGGTTTACAAACGGGTTTACAACCCTTAAAAAACTAATGGTGATGTCATCATAACCTGAATTTAATAGTATAGATTACACAGATTTTAATAAAAATACAAATGTAGCCAGCACATGAATTATAAAGTATTTTCTTAAAGTCGTTATATAAAAACTTGTAGAAAAAGTTTCTCGTCATATTCTACAATTTCTTGTATATATTCCTCCACATAACATGAAACTATATTCGTCCCTTGTTAAAAAATGATTGTTAATCATAAGCAAGTCTTTTACATTTCTTATGAATATTTTTAGAAAAGTACTGTGATCGGTAACAAATATTGATGTAGAGTTGTTTAAAGAAATATTCGTTAGAGGTTCAATGATAGCAAAAGTTTTTTATTTTAATGTAGATGTCTGATATATATGTAACCTAATATAGTGAACTGATTTTGATAGAATTTGTAAACTTGCATATATTATTATATATGGAGGACTTAATATTCCAACGTTTTTAATCAAGGTGTTTTGTTTTTCTAATCAGCATAAACAGCTCTAAACGGCATTTTGGGGGAAATTACGACCAATTCTTTTTGTTTGGGTGTTTAGAAGCCACATTTTAGAAAATTTAAATAAAATTTGTGGATATAGGGTTATGGTTTTGTGTATGGGCGTCTGAGAAAGTTTGTACAATATTTTTGCACCGTTTATAACTCTAATAATTATCCTCTATTTTGAGTAAAATAAAATCATAAACTAAAATTGTATATTATGTCAATCAAACAGCCTCTACCTGATAATTAATTTTTACTATCCCCATTTAACCCCCAACTCTCTAAAGGATTTGAAACAAAATCTAATATTTTTTAGAAATACCTAACCTGCGAAAAAAGCGGATAAAAATCGGTTCTTAAATTGTCTAAAACTGACTACCAAGATACATTACTTCCTTACTTTATAATTAGAAATTAAAAATTTGTCAGTTATTTAAAAAAAAAGTATTAACGTTAAAAAAATAATGATTAAGAAAACTCAGGTAGTTTTCTTTAAATGCGACTTGTAACTGGTATGGTTTCCAACAGAATATCATTGTTGATCATGTATATTTAGACACTCTGTATATTACATAGACTCGTGGGCAGTCAGACATTATAACGAGGGAGAATTCCATTTTACTTTTGTATCAGTGTATGTATGCTAACTATGCTCAGTAATTCGTTATGAAGTCAAGTAATTTGGTTTATTTATAGAAGTGGCGGACTATAATAGAATCTCATAACCTAGCTATGTTACACCCACTGGCGTGAGTTTACAAATAAGGACACTAATAGTTCTTTTATTTTTATGACTTTGCAAATATAGTTTTTATAATACTGTGTATAACAACATATTGTAATCTTAAACATAAAATAAGTAAAAAACTACAAATATAAACCACATTAAAATTATGTTTGTCTTAGTTGCTGCTTTAAACGGTTGGATTCTCAGTTTTAGTAAGTAAGCTTTTGTTTTTATCATATACATATAGTGTAAGGAAAGTTATGTGACGGGTAAACAAATCGATTTGAGATCCAATGAATCCTAAAAAGTGGCTTTTGTAATGACGTCTTTCTGTAGTGTTTGCAGTGTTTTAAACCCTAAAATCCCCAACTGATTTTGATCATATGTCGTAAGTGAGAATATTTTGGCTGCATCTCGGCAGGATATGTCATTTTTTCGATAACTTAAACTTTGAAGGTTACTCCATAAGGAAAAAAACACAAAATGTCGCTTTTCTGATAATCAGATCTAATGATTTTGATAAAATTTTGCTCCAGCCGCTAAGGATCATCAAAAAACGGTACTTATCGCCATGCCAAAAAACGCTTCTCTCCAAAAATGCCGGTTTGTGAGTTATTGATAAAAAAATAAAATCAATCATAAGACAGTTTAAAATACATAATTTTTCAAAATCAGCACTGCCAATTTTGATCAAATTTAAGTGAACTCGTAGGAAGATTATTGATCCAAACCAGTGTGCCAAAATACAATTTAAAAAATATAATGATTCTGAAAAGATTGTTTAACAAAATCATAATAATTCGATTTACGCTGAGGTTATATATTTGGTACAAGTAAAGCCTGTTTAAGATTTATTTAAATACAGAAATATTTTTTCAAGGACGACATCCTTGTTTGATTTTCACGTTTTGACTGAGAACAAACTACTGAACGGATATTTTTGGTGTCGAATAGTTTTGGTTGGTTTTTATTTCGTTTTGGGAATGGTTGATTGAGAAAGTTTTTTCACGGTTTATTTTACTCTTATCTTCAGACTTTTGTTTGATTTTATTTCCAGTACGACGGAGGTACTGGTCTTAAGATCAATAAACATCATATATTGATTTTATTAAAGATCAAGACATGCATGTTTTCGAAATTCGATGTATCGATTTTTATAAAAAAAACTTAAGATAAACAATCTAATACTTCAATATGGTGACGTTTCAGTGACTAAGTAATCATTTCCATTTAACTTGCAATAATTAAATGCCTAAGGATGACGATTTAGTTGTTAAAAATTAGTCTTTTTGAAGAATTATCTTGTTGTGAAAATTGATGCTTTTATTGGATATTGATTTGAAAACTCACTGGTATTTTAAAAGAAATAGGGTATACATTAATATTTATTATATACAAAGTATACAGTTATTTGTTGATTATATATCAAATGAATGCGATCGGTATATTAATTAGAAATATAATATCTTTTATTTAGTTTTATGTGTGAGACAGAAATTGAAAATAAAATACTCAAAATCAAAAAACTAATTCACGGTGGAGTGCCTCTGAGTAAGTTACATAAATGTATCAAATAATCCCATAATAATTTTGTTTAAACCATCCTTAAATACTATGTTTAAAGGTTACATTCTTCTAAATAATTCGATCAAATTTCTGAAGTGCGGGTTAAAGACCAAAACTTTTGTTACAAACATCATGTAGAAGAAGGTTGCGGGTTAGTAGATAAATAAAAGTCCAAAAAAACCCAAAAAAACACTGTCATCTGTCTTCAAAATATCGTCTTAAATAAAATAAAATAATAGGAAGGATATAATACTTTGCTCCAAACAGATTACGACTACCTTATTTATATTTTTCAGAACAGAAGTGTAAGTTATTTAATGTGAGAATTAATTTATAAATGGGCCATCAGCAATTTACATTTGTTTTCCAGATACTCATGCCAAAGACAAATACCAATCACACTCAAAATCTTGAGGTAAAATTAATCATATGATTACAAGAACTAAAATTTCTCCTATTTTATATTTCGAAATTTGATCAGATTTTACTTTTACTAAAATCAATGCAAGCGATTTTAATCAAACTTGGATTAAAATGAGAGTTACAACCCAAACTAATGTGCTGAAATCACCAGAAAAATAAATTATGGTTCGTGAGTAATTTGGAAAAAATCAAACGAACAGCGGTCACGATTTATTTTGGTTTTTCGAATTACGCAAAAACAAAAAAAAAATTTACATACAATTTTTAGGTTTTAACAGTTGAAATGGTTTAAAATGGTTTCTTTCTATTGTCAAAGCTTCGGCCATTTAAATCAGCATTCATGGATCATTTTCACTTTTTTATATTAACTCTGAGGCTATTGGGAATAATGAGCTATACTTTGCGTTGAGCCTTTCGTTACTACAATTAAGCAAAATTTAATCGGAATTTTGATCTGACAGCAGATATCGAAAACAAATCTCGAGATGTACTCAAAATTATTTACCAAATTGTGTGCTCAAACGACACAACATAAACACTTTTGGAAAAACTCCACATTAATTTTTGACCTATCAAGTAACTTTAAATACGTAAGAATGTAAAAACAAGTTGTTGTCCTAAAAAAAAAAAAAGGAAAAAAAAGTAACTGGATAAATATTGCCAACTTTTTGTTCAATTTCTCAATATACATGGAAAAATGAAGGTTTATAAAAATATGTAAACAAACATGTTAATTATTTCTGTATGTTATTTGATATTTTATAAAATTAAAAACCAAATAATTCAGCTCCTTATTCATTGTTGAGAAACGTTAAAAACTGATTTATAAATTAAACCAAAATGTTGTCAGCTCTTACACAATCTTACCATTTTTTAAAGAAAACTCTTTTTACTTGGGAAACCTCAAATGTGTAGATCATTAACACTTTACCTAACTAATACTTTGGCCTTTATAGATCTTATAAATCCCTTTTATGGTTTCTTACACGCGAGAAATCACTACATTCCCTTAAATATGAATATTATTATGACAGTAAGAGTAAATAAATCTGTTTGATTATAAATCCTATTAATTAATTGTAAAACCACGATATTTAGAGTAATTAATTGATAGAAGAAATAATTAAACTAAATTATTGTTGTCTGCCGAAGCTTTTTTCCAAAGGTCCACGCCCTACCATTTTATTGATGGGAATCCCCTCTCGCTGTCCCTCCGAATAGTGATGTATAGCAAAGGTGCCCTCTTTAACCGGACAGATACCGTCAAATTGTCTTCCTGTGATTTATTAATCATAAGTAATGGCATCTTGTAAATGGCCTCTACTCGCTTAGCTCATTTAATCCTGAAGCTGTTTATCTCTAAATGCTCGATGTTAAGAGCCTTTAGGAAGAAATTTTTTCACCTCGGCTGCTGGCTTTCTGATACGTGTTGAACTGGTGTGTAATGGAGGTAGTGTGGATGAGGGGAGGAGGAGTGGAAAACTGCGAAGAGTTTCTAAGATTCGAAAACTGTTATTGCGAAATAATAGTTGCACAAACGTTTTACGGAGTCATACTCATAACATATCAAGCAATCTGAAAAAGTCGGTTAAAAGTTGCCAAGAGAAAAAAAATAATGAAAATCCCAAGTTTCTCAAAGTTGACTCAAAAGATTTTGATAAAATATAAGCTCAAATGGTTCCAAAAAAGTATGAGTCACCACTTACCGAAAATTCCTGTTTTATTAGTTAAAAAGGGAAATTATTGATGGTTGGCGTTGAAATGGTTTGAATATTTCAAATTGAGCGCTAACGATTTCAATCAATTGTTGGTAAAATATGAGATTAAAAGCTGCCCATAACTCCTAGAATAGAGATTTTCTTTTAATTTGGCGATAAATAAAAGTGGTTACATTTTAGATAAATTTTATAAAAGTGTTTAGAAATGAATAAAATCGAAATTTTGAGTTTTAATCTATGGAAGCTAGTCGAAATTTTGAGTTATTGATAAATTAAAAATAATCCTTAGACATGCCGAACACATACCGACTTTAATAAATTGTTTTGGACGTTATTATAAATACACACTACTTTTCACTATAAAATCGATGGTTATTTTTGAGCTATTGTAAAATTTGATTCGTATATCTTCTACTTGCGAAAATCGTTTTTGTGTATTTTAATGTCTGATACAAATTAGTAAGCTTTATTAAGCTCACTGATATTTCAGAAAACGTCTCTCATATACATAGTACTAGCTGGAGGGTCAAAAATTGTGTCGAAATATCTGTTTTAAAGTAAGCTGGACTTATAATTTGGTGGGAATTATATCTGTGTGATATTGTTTTAAATTTGATATGTGGGTACATTTTAGACATATTTCTAGGCAATTAAAAAAATTGTTTTTAATTACAAATTTGCAGGTCGCTATTATAAGAACAATAATTTCGATTTTCACGAAAACGATTTTGATAAAATTTTGCTAAAATCTAGTTTTTGATGATAAAACAAAACTTATTGGTCGCCATCTTCCTAAAAAAGACATGCCGGTTTGGGCGTTATCGATTAAAAATGGCAAATAATCCTGGGCGTTGTAGTAAAAGTTCTAATATATTCAAATCTGGTGGACAATTAAGATTAAACTTGGTGATATGACACAAAATAATGTGCCTAGCAGAAAGTTAAGGAAAGTTACAGTACGTCCCTAATTGGGTAAAAAACCATAAATTAATCCTGAACTCAGTTGGGTTAGTTTTGTCTCCTCTTGCCACCAAAATGCTAAGAACTGTAACAGTTTTTACTTATGAAATTTGATCTAAATCGTTGTTTCCAGTTTTGAAATATTCGAACATCCACTCATGAACCGGCATTTTGTGGAGACGAGGATCAATACGAATTAATCTTCGTTATAACAAATTCTCTGTGTATTTTAACTTAATTAAAATTTGGAATTTTGGCTATTTATAGCAGTTTTACTTTGTGTTTATGTGTGATGAATGTAGGTTATAAAGACGTTGCAATGTTTGTTTACCGTTTAGTTACATTTATAAGAGGCGTAGAAAGTAGTTGTATTATGTGATCAAATCTTGAACAAATAATGAACAATATATTATCAAATTCTGCAGCATTCCAGGTTTAAAAAAAAACATTGACAATAAATGAATACAAGTTTATAATTTTTGTTGTTGGTATTCTCATATTATCTAAAAAATGATGATATTTTACATATTTTTCAACTTTGACAATTCTCCACCCTTACACAAAATGGGGTAGTCGACATATCACAAGGCCTCCATTTTGTTTTCTTCGTTCACAGATTTATCTCATCACACACACACTTTATTATACATTTCAATCTTTAAAACTTGTTGAACATGCAAACGACTTATTGAAACGACAGTAAAATTCTCTATTTATGTATCAATCGGGTAAGTTAGGTTATCTCAGATCGGAACGATCCTAGCGGAATTTATTGGAAACTAATATTTTGGCTGCTGATCGATCGTAATATGCGTTTTATGCCAGCAATAAATGTAGTCTTCTGAGATTGTTGATTTCGTTGTCGCAAATCACAGGAAACATCAAAATTTAAATCCGTTTGTCGGTTTTATCATGCATTTCACGTTTAATAAACGTCTAATAAATGTTTCATTTTCGTGTTTGTATAGAAATTAATGAAAGATAAATTCGTTCTGTTGTCAATTTTGTTGATGTTAATACACACAAAATACAATTAGCTAATTTAAAAAAATGGATTGTTCATAATTTGTTTTAAGGTTTAACATATTTGTGTTAATTTGGTAGTTTATTCTTATTTTAAAGAGAATTTTAACTAAAAATATTTTTGTAAAATTTATGGATTTTCATGTCATAAAATAGAAACTTATGACGTTGTTTTACTAACAGTGTTTAAATAATAATAAATGATTAAACTCTTAAAATAGGCAAAAATGTTTAGTTGAAACTGTGTCCCGGTTTTTTTCAATATTTGATATTGACGTTTGCAAGAGCATATAAATAAATAATAATAGACCTATATAATAAATATATACAAACTTATAAAATAATACTTAGTGTGTGGATATCACATAGCATACTGGACTCCAATATAGGGCGGTGTCACTGATTTTTAAACACAATTTGACACAGTATTTAAAAAACAAACAACAATACAAAACAAAAATATTTCACTTCAAACTATTGATATTGAAGATCTGCTTCCTCATGAAACATATTGCAAGCACTATCACTCACTGAACCTCCATGATTAGGCTACCACACAATTTTTCATCTTAACGTAATTTTTCGTTGCGACATTGGGATTATTTTATTAATTTTTCAGGATGTTATGAAGTGTAGTAATGCAAAATGGCGCAGGATGTAGGTGACCTGACCTAGGAAACCCCGGGCTGATACGTGAAAACACGTTACCGTGTTTTTATAAACAGGATTTTTGGATTATGGTTTTTTGGGGGGGGATTTTTTGGAATGGGATTTTCATCTAGGTCACTAAGATAATTTTTTTTTACCTGGGGTCCGAATCGTCCTGGGGGCATGTGTCCTGCCTCGGCTTGAGGACAGGCGTTAGCCCCCACTTCTCTATGAACTCGATGCGGGAAATGTTGGCGGGTTACGAAAGGGGGCGGGTCCCCCGACACCCGCGGCCCCCCGAAACCCACCCCACTGGGCCACACATGGGACGGCCACAGACACGGTATAAACACACACGACTGCCTTTACGACTCTGTCTTACAGTGCTTGCCCTGCAGCTCGGTTCCCCCACCCGAACCTAAATACCTGCGCTGAACAGAGCACTGTTGCCAACTTTGACAGAAAAACACCGCTACTAGAGCAAAATCAATCATTCCCAGTGTTAGTATCGTATATTTCTAGTATTTTACACACAAAGATATGTGTTTTGAAATAATATATACATATATTAATACAATTAATTTTATTATCCAAAATTATTTTAAAATAAATTTAAATAAAGGTTTACTGAGAAAGATACTTTTTAAGTTTAATTGAAATTAAAATTTATATTGTATATTGTATAATGCATTAATACATTGTGAAAATCTTAGCAGGAACTTTCTCAAATATTTATGTACAAAATTTGCTATATTACCGACATAACAATTTAGCTGAAAATATCTCTGTTCTAAAAGCAATAAAAACTATTTTCGTATCTTTATTACTTTATTTGTTGTGGAAGATATGTTGGCAACAGAAGGTCCCTTCCTTATCATCATTTTGAAAAAAATATATGTAACATATTTTAAAAGACATTTATAACTCCAAGTAGGACATAAACCTGCTTTGCTTGTGATATATGTTTAAATTTTATTTGATTGAACTCGAGTATTTAATAACGGAAGTAATTTTTTTCTTTTAAAGTTATTTGTAAAGAATAATTTTTGTTTACTTGCTATCTGACACTATAGTTTGTATCATTAATGTTCACATTACATACAAATTTGAATGAAATTTCCATGAAAGCACTATGTACGATTATAAAAAAAATGAAATCCGTCAGTTTTGTTGAAATTGCTACTAATAGACTACGCTTAAAAAAAAGATACAATACTTTTCAATATATATATATATATATATATTTGTAGTTGTAGATATTTCCAAATTTTGATTTGATGTCGAAAAAAATTACAAACGTTTCGAGATATGGCCAAAACATAGATAAAATTGATAAAAATATATGTTCTCTTGTCTGATATAGCCCAATATATAAACAACAGACATCAGACAGATGAGTCATTAATAAACTGTTTTTTGTTACAGGTGATCTTAAAATAGATTCCTCTACAAAAGTTTTTTATGAGAAAGTAAGTAGAAAATTTTCTAAATAAATATTTTAAACTATATATTCTTAGTGTATTTACATAATTAATTCGCAATACAGATAATCTATATAAATACTATACAATTCAGTTTCAAATCGAATAATACTATAACATGTTGGTTTCTATAGAACCTACAAAGGTTTGTATATTCTACTATATCTCACCCCCTCCTCTCTCCCTCCTCCCCCCCCACCTCTCTCTCTCTCCTCTCCTCTCTCTCTCTCTCTCTCTCTCTCTCTCTCTCTCTCTCTCTCTCTCTCTCTCTCTCTCTCTCTCCCTCTCTCTCCTCCCTCTCTCTCTCTCTCTCTCTCTCTCTCTCTCTCTCTCTCTCTCTCTCTCTCTCTCCTCTCTCTCTCTCTCTCTCTCTCTCTCTCTCTCTCTCTCTCTCTCTCTCTCTCTCTCTCTCTCTCTCTCTCTCTCTCTCTCTCTCTCTCTCTCTCTATATATATATATATATATAGTGAGAGAGAGATATATCTCATATATATGTATATTTTTATATACTGTACTTTCAAATCTGAACTCGGAACTATGAAATGATCATTGATCAGATCATTTGAATTGCTTTGGCATACATTTTTTTAAAACTATGTAAATGAAACAGTATGTATTAATGTGTTGAATTTTTCGCTTTTATTAAATTGTATATAAACCCTAATTTTAACTATTTATTTGCAGATTTTAAAATTGTGTCAGTTTGAATGGAAACTGTGTCAAATTGTGTCAGATTTGTGTTAAATACAAATTTGAAAGCATAATTAATTAATGTTATTGGTTTATTTATTAATGTAAGAGAACGGTGATTATATTCTGTTGACTTTTGATACAAGGTTCACACTCTACATAAAATTATTTGGTTTTTAAAAACACTATTATTTCTGGCTTTCTACCCAGTTGATTTTCACGGTTTTGCTGCGAGGAAATTATTATATCGAAGAAATTTATAATAACTGTTAAGATACCGAAAACCAATCCACTAATTGAGGCGATGGGGTAAGTGGTGGTATAAATGTCCAGTAATTTATAAATGGGCAAAAAAAGTTAATTGTAATTCTTTTAGTCTTATATATAGAAATGTACTAAACCAATTTATTGATTTTAACACTTTTGGGAAGGTTATGAACTTTCCTCAGACCAAGTCAATCGAAAATCGTTAATTTATATCAATTTGTGATGAGACCAATTGTCAGCTAACATATTTAACGAATCTTTAAACCACATTTTACTTTCTTTAATCTAACAACCTAATTCAATAATAGCTGAATTTTTGTACTTCAAATCAATTCAATTATTAAGAAATATGAGCATGAGTTTTGCTGATTGATTATTTATAAATATCCAAGACTAAAATGATCATGTTAGGAACTATGTCGTACGGAAATATTATTACTTACAAATAAAAGTTAAGGATTTCTTTTGTTGATCTTGAGTTTTTAATTAGAATAATTTTATTCTCAACAAAATAATAACCGTTGTTTTATAATTTTTTACTTTATCAATTGTAAATTGATATATTTCATAATTATTGAGAAGAAATTTCATAACTACAATTTATATAAAATAAATATTTCAAAACTATGTAATATCACTAGCTTTTATTAAGTTGTGTAATATAAGAAGTACTGATTTCCAATTACAGTAAATCTCAATAAGTGACCAGTGGTTTGCGAATGCAGCGACCATGGGGGTTGGCGTGTGAATATGTAGCGGTCTCTCCTAGTTAATATGTATAATTTTAAATTAGGTGGAAATACAAGCATTAGATATCCATCGAAATTCCTCGTCCTTAAGTTTAAAATATTACGTAGACGTTAAAATTGTTCACAAGTCGGAGTTATATATATACAGGATTGGTCAAAACACTACAGTTTATACAAGTAAATAGACTTTAGTTACTGCGTTAAATAGTTCATTACTAAAACTGTGCACAATGTGTAAAGAACCTGTGTAAAACACATACAGGATGTTTAAAAACGTAGACAATTTTTTTTGATGTAGTAGTTTTAAATGCAAATACGTATACTATATTTTAGATTTCAAAGACCCTCTTATTTTTGTAATGAAAATATTTGTCATATTTTATTACAAACAAAATTTAGATAGAGTTGGTCATAGAAGTTCACACAACCAAAATTTGAATAGTGATCAATAATTCATAAAAAAATGTTATTGTTATTCCTTTAAATTTGTATTAATATAGTTTGTTCGTAAAAATCTATATACAATGTAAAAAAAAGTGACAATTTTCCCTAACAAATTTGATTAAACTAATAACAAAATAAAATTTATGACACCTATGACCAAATTTGCTTGATTAGAATGCAATAAAAAAATATATTAGAATTTGTTTCATGGATGTTTTATTCTAATTGAGCACACAGTTTCAACAAATTCATAAATTAGGTAAACAGTTTTCAAATCTTAGACGTATGAGTGTATGTTGAACCAAATATATTTCCGACCACCCTGAATGTTGGAAAAGAGTTATTTATCAAAATATAACATAAAATTTAATCTCAAAAACTTCTCACTTTATTATTATTATTATTATTTTTGTAGTTTAACTATAACTTAATTAATATACAAAATGTTAATATTCACCTCGCCACCATTGACATCTTTAAAAATATAAGAGCTATGAAAATGATTATGGGGAGGGGGGCACACTTTATTTGTGGAAGATTAAATATGTTAATAATACCTACCTAAATAATGTTCTAAAATAATAAATGAAATGTTGATAATATAATATTTATCTTTCTAAAGTCAGTTCTAATTTTCCGATCTGTATTATTATTTTTTAAACCTCTAGTTTTATAATCTTTTTTTTGGGTTAAGAATTTTTTCATTTTGAGATTTTATTATTCCAGAGGTATTTGAATTGAGTAGGAGGTACAACAAAAATGAGTAAAAGCAATAATTTTTATAAATTTTTATTTGGTTTGCTTCTTTAAATCAAGATGACATTACAATTTATCACAGATTACGTACTGGAAAATGCATTTAAAATATTTATTGTAAACATTGTTTTCCGGAGTTAACTATGATTCATAATAGGGCTAGGGTAATAAGAAAAGTAGGTTTTATAATAACCGGTGGGTTAATCACTATCTAATGAAAACTTTTTTGAAATTAGCTTGCAATAACATGTTGTAAACGCAATCAACAGTTACTCGAATCAGTCAAGTTAAAATGAACATCCTTGTTATGTTGTCAACCGTAACTACTTTTAAAAATAAAGTTATCTCCTAAGTTATATGACCTCTTAGTTACATTCTAAATTATAATGAAGTGATTAAATTGCTACATTCTGTGAATCTTCTCACTTCAACTAATCTGTTGAGCATTCCGATTTGGTAGTATTCCATATAATTATTACTAAAAACAGTCAATTTTCTCCTAATTCCAGCTGGATATAGGTACCAATATTTTGTTGATAAGTATAGAAATATTCTCAGAGGTTTCTATCATGAGAAGGTTAGAAAAAAAATATCTCGTAACTATTGGAAACGAAATAATCATTTGCGTCAGACTTCAAAATTGTTTTCAAATATATTTGTTCCATTTTAATTCCACTACTCTCTGTCTCTATGTCTATCTGTCCCTTAAATCATTATTACGAGCAAACTCAAAAGTCACTGAACTGGTTTTTATGAAACATCGGATTGATAACCATAATGTCCGATTTAAAATTAGGCAAACTCGGGAAACAAGCAACTGATAATCGTGAAAAAGTTTTTCTAAACTTTTATTTTATTGATACGGTACGGTTTATCACAAGAAATACGGTTTATTAAACAAAAGTCGCTTGTCAATAAAATGCAAGTAATAAGTTTTATTCATTTATTTGTCAGACAAAAAGTACATTTACAATATTACAACTTATGAATGTTAATTTTGTGTACATAAGTGTGTCTAGCTCCCTACCTCTATATGGAATATAAAAGTCCAAACTTTGGCCATCTTATTTTGGGTATATACTCTACTTGTATTTCTAAGTATATATTTAATTATTTATTTTTATTAATTTTTGGCGGGAAGTTGGTGGGTCAAATAAAATTTTTAAAATTATACGGAAATAGTCGCAACATTATAAAGGTCGTGATATAAATAAAATTAGCGAAATGAAAAACTAAAACTCAGTTGAGCCAATCCAAATTGCTGGCGGTCCATGTTCAAACAGAGCGCTGCAAACTCATGTTTCATACAAAACGCAAAGTTGTTTTAAACAAAGTATTACTATTCTATGCCAAGTTTGAATTTACTGATGATAAACAATTGTAAATTGAAAGTATTGAGGGTATATCGAATTTTTAAATTGTTATAATTTTGTAATAATTCAATACTATTTTCGATAAGAAACAGAAAGTTTAGTATTTGAATGTTAAGTATAAGATGTAGATAGAGAAGAGCGCTAGGTAAATAATTATAGTTTAAACCAAATAATTGTTAATTTCTAAGAGTTTTTATTCAAATAAAATTGTGGTTTTCGGTACGTGCTCTATGCTTATGATCAGAATAGATCATCATTACTTTTAAGACACTTAATTGTGGTTGAATTTCAAGTAAATTACTCCAAAAGTAACATTAAATTATAATACTTTGTTGGTTATAAACTGCTCTGGGGCTAATATAAAAACAATGCAAAGAATTATATTTTATTTAGGGAATTTTTCTCTTCTTATACATACCTTTAAAATTATGTGTCATATTTCCCATTCAACAGTGGAAGGGGAGAGGGGTTACACAATTTAATATAACATAAATTGGAGTCGAAAATATTATTTACTAAAATTTCTAAAGTTTGGATATTTTATTCTAATTACTAATAATTAAGAGAGAGAGAGAGAGAGAGAGAGAGAGAGAGAGAGAGAGAGAGAGAGAGAGAGAGAGAGAGAGAGAGAGAGAGAGAGAGAGAGAGAGAGAGAGAGAGAGAGAGAGAGAGAGAGAGAGAGAGAGAGAGAGAAGAGAGAGAGAGAGAAGAGAGAGAGAGAGAGAGAGAGAAGAGAGAGAGATGGGAGGGGTTTATAATCATACTCTTAAAATGAGGTCTCTCAGATTTTAGATGAAAGTGTTTAAAAAAAATTAATTTCGTGCTTTAGGTTGTACAAAATACTTTGTACTTATTGTAAGTAAGTTAACGTTCCGAGATTGTATTGATATCTAAATATATAAAGTAAAGTGAAAGCCCAGACTGACTTATAATCACTCACTTCCTGTTGAGGTATAATTTAAAAGTTGTCACCGTTGTATTGACCGAAGAACGGCTGTTATTTAAGACAGGAACACATTCACCTTTCAACAGCAGATGTTGTATTTCGTAAATATTCTTCAAGATGATCTGTAATTAATGTTTTTGTTAGACTCTGAAACTAATTTCTAATTTACTGAATGTTCTAAATTTGCAAATAAAAATAAATTAAAAAAATAAAATAAATAATACAGTCTAACTTTTGGAAGAAGTAAGCGTGTGATGGTTGACATATATTAATGTTGGGTAAAATAAAGTTTCATACTAGGCATTGTTCATGGATTTGAAATAAAAGAAGGGCTATAGTAGGGGAATATCCTTTTTAAATAATTTTTAAATATTGTCCGGAAAAAAGTAGAAGCCTATGTGATATTGAAAATAATCTAGAGTGAATGGTTGTTAAAGAACTTTGCAATATTTTATGTATGTAGATGATCTCTGAAGACTAGGAGCGCTAAAGAGGGAGTGTTCATGGACATTGGATTTGTAATTAACAGAGAATAGACAAAATGTATGGTCAGTATTGGATAATGACAGAGGAATTTAAATGCAGAGTTGCATTGGGCAACTATACTGCATAATTTATTAAAAAGCATATAAATTTATTTCAAAATTTATTCGTATATTTTAATTGTTCTTTAAGTTAATGAAATTTTGGAAATAATCAAGTGTAACGGAAGTTTCATTTGTTTTATATTTCGCAAGATTCCACTTGAATAATTTTGTAAATTCTTTAGTTTACGAATTTATCCGAGATCGTAATGAGATACATTTTTTTATCAAGAATGGAAAAAAAGTAGAAGAATAGTTCAATGAGTTAGTAACATTTCATTAACATAACAAATTATTAACATTCTTAATCGTATATACAATTTAAACAAAATTAATGTAGTTAGATACTGGAGTTATTAGGATTAGCTATGTATTAGCGTCTGCCTTGTTTCCTATTACGGTGGAATCTCAACACCTTCTAAAAACAAAAAATTCAAAAACAAGTGAGTAATTCAAATATAATTGGAATAATGATGAAGATAATTTGTAAATATATTTGTAAGGGACAAAGTGACATGTTGATGGGGTTAGGTTAGGTTAGGTTGATTGAAAGCACGTTTAAACAGGTGGGCGGTTTATGATTGTAAAAACTCAGGACGGTTATGTACTAATGTAATGAACAATGCAAAGCCATGAAAGATGGGGTGGGGTATGGGTTAGAGTGCAACGGTAGCGAGAAAATGTTAATTGCATTGCGGTACGATTTTGATGGTTCGCGGATCAACTTTGGTAATGTATTACCGGGTCCCGAACGCGTGGTAAAATTAATAAAGTACACTGGGCGAATCTCAACTTAGGCTAGCCATTTTTTGACGAGTATTACTACAAACTAATTAACTAAAAATAAGAGAATTATACTAATACCTATGTTAATATTAACTACACTGTATTGCAACAACATGTCGGTCTATAGCAGGGCCTAACGTAGCCGCGTATAGTTCGACTAATAATTTTACGATAACCAAAAATCGCGATGCGCCCAGATATAAACCCAAGGGCCGAAGGGCCCTATTCCTTTGGGTTTAGCAAGGCATGTTATAAATATACCGCACTATAATATATTTAGGAAGAACGCTGTAAGACGTCTTTAGTCACAGCTGTCTCGAGCACAACTCTGGTCTTATCAGCTGGTAGGGCGGATATGTCCAGATTCACGAAGGGGAGGGGGAGTGGTGGTAATCACCACAAGAGAATTAATAAGTTTTAAAATATTTCACTTGAGATAGATATTTCTGAAATGTAAGTCCTTGTAAATAAATAAATATTGCATTTATATTGGAAACATTTTCTTTCAAAAAAACAAACACAAATAAGGCTAAACATTTACGAAAAAGCTATAAACTAGCTAAGTTTTAATTTGATCAAAATTGAATTACAGTATGAATCTAAAATTTCTCTAACATGTTGCCTCTAAAGTCCAAACATAATATCGTATTGATCACTTGACCCCCCAAAAATGCCCGTTAATACTATCGGTTAAGAAGGAAAATAAAGATCTGCGTATTCAAAATCTGAGAAGGTAATTTTGACATAATTTTGGTGACGTATGAAGGTTATTAGCCAAAACCTTAGTGTCAAACAGCTAGTAAGAGCAAATTACTGCTCTTGAGTGATTTTTAGAAAAAAGAAGAAAATTTAACGTAAACAACTACTCTGAGGGTTCATTCGGTATTTTCCAAATACCCTACAAACCATAACTAGCTCGGCAGGTTGACTTCATCAGATATGGCTAAAATTTAATCATAACTTCAGTCAATCTTTAGTTATTCGAACCTTCACTAAAGGGCAACATTTTATCACAAAATATAATCAAAACAACAGATTTATTAAAATAAGAATTTTGAGTTTTGTTTTTAATACAGTTTCACTAAAATTTGATTTATTGAAAAATGAAAACACTTCTTGAAATATGACTGAAATATGCCCACCTGCCAAATTTGATAAAAGTCGATAGTTCGTTTAGACTATAGGACACAGAAGCGACATTACTCCACAACCCTTTACTTGGACTTAAAATGAATATTTATACGAAAAACTCACCATTTGTTTGATTCTTTACTAAAATTTCTCTTTAATTCTTACTTGTTAGAAAGTTAGTGATTTAAATTATCTCACTTATTTATAATCAAAGAATATTACTGCTGGAACAGAAAACTACACTAGGAAGTGCTTGTAGATACAAAGGAAAACAGGATTTTTTCAGTTTAATATTACATAATGCGTGTATACATTAAAATGCTGTCAAATTGTAAGGTTTATAGAAATGAAGTGGTGAAGGAAATAAAAACGAAATGTAAAGAAGCACTTATTGATATTGTTTCAAGTAAAATGTTTGTTACAATGGAGAGACGAAATCTGTATATTTATATCCCGTTATTAGTTGATTCAATTTAATTGTGTAAAATATAAAGGGAGTTGAAGGAGTAGCAAATTATAAAAATCGTACTGGATATAAAAGTGAATTATTTACAAAAGGATTGGGAAACTATATTTTTGTTATCTGTTAAAGAACAGCAAGAAATTATGGCAAAAGGTCTCCAATTAACTGGCGAAATTACTGCTTTCTAAAAATAATAATAGGAATACCACAAATATTTTAAGAACTTGACGTATATATATATATATATACTCCAGTCTGTACATACTATAGGGCAGGCATGATAATATAAATATTTAAACCAAAAGTTTCTCATATGTGCCTTACGTCAAACGGTTACTTCAATTAGGCTATCCGGGATCTAATGATGGGATAGTTTGAAGCCACTGTAAAGCCTTTTAACATGTTATACTAACTAGGAAACTGTGCAGATGTTTCCCCCCATACATTTAAAGCAGTGGTCTAAACATAACTTCAAATTAACATAAAATAAATTTATGAAATGATTCGAAAACCACATGGTAATTTATATTGCTTTAACTGTGTTACATTGTGAATTCTATAGGAATATTGGTCGCATTTTCTTGCTGAAACTTTAAACTTTGTCTAACAATTTTGAAACAAAAATCAGTCTAGAAATTTAAATATACAGACACGCCTTCTAATTCCACTATGTTAAAGACACAGCACAAATGAAGTGACTTCAGGTTTTTAAATAAATGCACTTCTATTAAATTAAGTAATATTTTGAAAGCATTATTTTTTTCTTAATGGGAGTTGGGTCACAACCATAATTAGCCCATCAAATTGTCCATAATTGATATGACATTATATTATTAATCAGAACGGTAGAAATTAAATTAAATTTTCAAGTCGAATTGATTTAATTACGGTTAATTGGTTTGTGTTTTATTTTCATATTTAAATGAAATTTAATAAAAATTGCTTGATCTGATTTTGAAATAATCCAATTTTTTAGATCGATGGTTGATGTGTTAAATTTTTTCTAATAATTGAACAGTGTAAATTAATATTCTTCTATGTTATTGTTTAGAAGTTTTGGTCAAATTGGTGTGCTTTTCAAAGGTAATACTTTGCGTAGACATTATAAATAGCCTCCCCCACTCTTCGGGTTTTTACAATATTTTTAACGATACGTTGTTTGCTTGCGTAGAAGCATGTGTACTACTAAGCTAAAGAAAAATAAACGGTGTCTCAACATTGTACTAACATTCTTACACACCCACACGCAAAACCAAAACAAACAAAATGTATTTCTCAGGTTGTTATCAGTTGTAACTGTAGATGGAACAAGGACACCCTTAGGTTATTTTTTGAAATTGGTACGAGTTATGTCGATGAAATGATGAATTATGAAGCTTAAATCAATATGAAACATTACGTTAATCACAGTTTGCGAATAAATTATTATATTTTACAATTAACTCGTAACTCGAGTTATATCTTATGTATAATAAATTATAATCGTCTATTTCAAGATTTTTTTATCAGCATAAAGCTTGGGTTTATTTTGTGGTGTTCGATCTGTAAAGTTGGTGTCCATGGTTTTTTTTTCTTTTCTTATAGACCGGTGATTTAAAAAGTTTTACTTGCCACATTTATATTTTATGTGGCGATATTTTTCATTGAGAATTCTAATTGGTTTATTTTAATTATTCCCACCAAACGTATTGCAATTTTCATTAACGATGGCTTTTTTAGAATGGTTTACTTCAACAAAATATCTTCTGCCAATTTGGTGATATTCTAACCCTCCTTCATTGTTTCATGTTCAGTTATTGACCCATATTGTCGATATCGAAATTGTATAATATTGTTCAATATTTATATTTGATTGTTTGGGTATCAGTATCTGAGGAAATTAGTGCAATGTGTTTTGCTACTTTTTAATACTAAAATCAAAGTCTTTGCTAGTCTCTCTGTCAAAAATAAAACGTTAAAAGTGACGAGTAACATAATTGAAGTCAATACAAGTAAAATAATTTCAGGCACGAACATAACAAGTGGAAGTATAAATTAAATAGATTTAAGGTCATGTCGTTTTGTTTTGAAAATTATTTAGATAATGATGGAATATTCATAGTATGGTAGACTATAATTTGTTTAAGAATTGCCATTATTTGTGTTTATACAATATATTGACTAAAATCTAAAATTTTAGTTTAAACTTTTACATTTGTCGTTATTTGTGGGTGTTTGCTTTATTTTTTATAGACTATCATTGTTATGGAAATACTTAGTATAGTGAAGAACGTATATATTACCAGTAAAATTTCTAGTTTAAATTTAATTGATAAGGAACAATAAAAAAAATGGAATTTATCGAAGATTAATAAATTTATACTGGTATAATGTCTCAGATTGTGCCCTAATCCCGACTTTGTTGATAATTTTAAACTAACATTTCACATTTATAATTATTGTTAAAAAATCAACAAAAATAGGTAAATGTGGTTAAAAACTAGCTTCCGATTGGATTTTGATCTTGGGGGAATTAAAGGTAACTGTTAAGTTTTCCACAGGACATGGTTTCCATAGAGGTACCTTCACCAACTCCTATAAATCGTTACAGAATTGTCAGTTACTTCCTCATGCCTGGAAGGGTTGACCAAACAGAAACAGTTTTTGAGTACAATTTCTTAATCCCAGGCCTATCTACCAGCCCTCTCCCAAAAAACAATTCACGTTAGTTGATGATACTTTTTTTTAACGTTGGTCAGGATTAGTTTGAAAATAGAATTTTAGTTTTGATACTCTGCATGACGTAACGCAAACCATATTTCTTCCTGTAAGACTTCCGTAGCCACTTCGGCAACATCCTTGGAGTTGTTCATATGGTGAATATTATTTAAACTTGAACGCCTCCTTTAAACGATTTTAGGTGGGAAAACAATATTAAAAGACAGACCTCTTCAAACATATTCTGGAAAATGTGACCAATGTACATTTTATGGTTCAACACTAATGTTTTCCATGAATAAAGCTGCAATAGATATATTATTCTATGGAACTTAGATATAAAATTATTATTCTTGAATCGGATAGTTTTATTCAATTTTAATAAGAGTGAGAGCTGTCATATTTGTATTGACAGTAGTAATGTTTAAACCTTTGGACGGACATTAATAATTTAGTGGAGTTGTGGACAATTGGGAAATGACTGGACCAGTAATTTTGTTACTACTCTTTCAACTTAAAAAATATGTAATTATCTAATGTACCATGTTTTAAAATTTGTATTCATTTTGTTTCGAGTGTAATTGATCGAATCTGAATAATTGATAACTAAGCCTAATCTTACCTAACATACATTGTAAATTCGTTACCATGTATTTTGCGTCGGGATCGCCGAAATAATTGATTAAACCGTGACTGTAAAATAAAAGTGACACCTGAGCGTATATCCCCTTCACTAAACCAGCATTCACGGAATTACCCACGGCACTGGTTATGCAATAAACTCAGTACGTGTTCACGATGCACGTAACGGACCTCTGCGTATGAAGGGGTTGCGTGTTAACGATAATGGTTGCTCCTTTTGGACTCTAAAAACTCTCTGGAATTCATTCCTACTGGAATATTTTAGTCATCCTCATAAACATGTATCTGGTCTTATAGGCAATAACACAAGATTTACAATCTATTGTATTATGTGAAACAAATTTACGTTGCCAAAAAATTAAGGAAAAAAGGGATCCAATACAGTCAGGCTTAAATTCGATGCTCTAAGACTGGGACATTGGTTAATTTTAACCGATCTTTTATTCAATCTGAAGATTTTAAGGAGATGACGATCTATGCTTTTTATTTGAAATTTTATGGTATATTTCAGTAAAACTGGATTAAAAACGTTAAACCCGATTTTTGGAATATTGAAATTGTGTCTTGACCTTGAGGCAGTTGCCCCAAATATTTAGTTATAAACAAAGTGAGTAAACATATCTAAGAACACCCACAAATTAAATGTAACAAAATTTGTATACACATTTGAGCTGTTGATAATTTTCATTAAAATTAGTGTATACTGCGTATTCCAAAATATTCCCTTAACTAGATATAAGTATAACAATTAAACTAAAATAAGTTTTCGTAACGATATAGGCATGTTTATACCATGTATAAAACAACAATGCACACAATAAAAGTTGTAAAATTGGCAACAACATTTTAAAAACAATTGAAAAGATTGTGTAGGCCCCTAGGCCTCTGTTTATATCCCACAGGCCAAATTGTGTTACAACAAAAAAAGACAATAGGCGCCTTTAGTAAAAATACAATTTTAAATTAAATGTAGAAGTGTGATCCATGTCAAAATCTAATGTAAAATATGATGGGGGGGAGGGAGGAATACACAAACAAAATGAATATAAACATTGTGAACTTCTGTTCGTGTGTTTATATTTATAGCTGTTTTATGACGTGTGTGTGTGTGTGTGTGTGTGTGTGTGTGTGTGAGAGAGAGAGAGAGAGAGAGAGAGAGAGAGAGAGAGAGAGAGAGAGAGAGAGAGAGAGAGAGAGAGAGAGAGAGAGAGAGAGAGAGAGAGAGATGGTGTAAAAGATATTAGAAATGTCAACTCCCCTTTTTTTTCTTCATAAATAAATTATTTGTTTTTAACCATGTACAAACGAATGGCATTTGTATTTGTTTCTTTCTATTACAGAACGAAATAATACAATCACAAATATGAGTAAAATAGAAAACATCATCTTTAATTATATTTAACTTCTTCAAAATCAATATTTAATTTGTAATAGAATCAGTATGGTTGATAGTGTTAGAGACAGATGTACAAGTGTTTACTCGGTGAAGGTCAAACTGGCCAATGACTCGGGTGTCTGTGTATCGAGTTCGGTGTCTACTATAAATAACTCCGGCACTCGAGTCAAATCTCTAAATTTAACTGCGGGCTTACAAACATCTGCATAACAACGCGTTCTTGTGGTTGAATTGCGCAAACAGCGTTGCATTAAATCTCCGCTAGGTAGCAGACAAGTTTCACACGAGGTCATTTCACTTGGTCGGGTCGATATCGTATATTGGGTTTACCTTCCGCAAGATAGCAGCAGTAGCGTTAAATGCCGGTGTGCGTGTCCATGGTATAAAGTGAATTATTTATTACTAGCCTCACCCTCTCAGTCGTTCCTAACCTATAAACCACGCCTATATCCACTGTCTTGTCCGATACAAATCATAATACTGCGGTTTATACAATTGTTACCTTATGCGGTATTTCATTCCTCGAGTATAATTGTTCTGCAGAAAGTTGTAACTTGTATTACACAGAATAACAAATTAGATGTAGGACTAACTTTTATAACATTGTTTAAAGCATGATATATTATGAACGTATAGACATAGAATTAATTGAAGTATTACAGATAAGGCAATATTAAAAAAATAAAATAAATAAATGACAAAAAAATTCGAGGAAGTGGGTACAATTTTTAGTTCAGATTCTTTATTTATTGACAGCACTACCTATATTAATAAACATAAAACACGAGTCTAATCACAATTTATTGGAGTATTAATAAAATAATTATTCCCCCCCATTCTTTAAGGATATTAACCAAAATATATTTATTCCGTGAGAAGTTTTTCCCAAACAAAATAACCTTGAAATCTTTCGGACTACTCTTTGTTAAAGGAAATACGGGACAAAAACATTTCATTCACCTTAAATCTTTGTTGATGAAGGACAAGAAAAAACAAACCATATATTTATTCCATAGTAGTCGTCCAACTCCATAAAACAAATTCCATACTTAATTGGATCAACTTACTTAGAATTATTTCGTACAAAAATGCCATAAATGACGTACAGGTTAGAATCTTATCATTACCAAACTAGTTAAAATATGTTCTTTTTGGATGTCGGGAGGGGTAGAAAACGGCCTTTATTGAATCATCAAAAAACGTACGTCGTAATTACTCACAAATGCCTATACAATTTTACCGTATTTTGTACTTGAAAAATATAATACTGTATGTACTATTGGTTGACTGAACAGTTTGATTGAATAATTTTACAAGTGACTGACATAGTAACAAAGTGAGATTAGATACAAACTAGATCTCAAACAATAGAAAACACAAACATTTAGGTATTGGATGAAAAATTTCCTTTAAATTTTGTGTTTAAATGACGAAATACTTTTTGTTCAATATTTGGTCGTCTAACTGTTAATTCAAGAACAACTGAACGGATTTTGATAATACTCTATTTGTTATCAAGGTGACTAATATTAGATTTTTTAGTTTTTTTACAAATATTATACTTAGTAGGGAGAGATGTGTAAAAATCGATATTGTCTGAGGTTTAAAAAACCCATGAGGTCAACAAAGTGCGAACCATGGAACGAGCGAACCAGAGAACTTAAAAAATGGTATTGAAATCGCAGAATGACACGAATTCACCAACATAATGCCTTATTTCATTTAACTTTAATTTGTCATTACCTGCATCTTATATAAATTTTTCCTGTGGCCGCCTCTAGGATGCGCACTTTTTGGGCATCAGAATTGGAAAGAGCGACCCCAAAAACATGGAAAATGACTTTAAAATCAAAAAAACTTCATCGATCTATGAACCCAGTCCCTTATTTTATATTACGTTTAATCAGACATAATTCTTATTGTTTATATTCAATAAATAAACAAATTATTAAGTTTCCGCAAAAAAAAACTGTTTACATCTTTGATCTAGACACTCTAACGAATAAAATGAGCTATGACACAAGTCATTTCGTGCAGTTTCGCTCTGGATCAAAGTAAACGCTGTTTTTTTTTTTTTTCCGTTTTTTGCTCTGACTAATGGTAATATGTTAGTTATTTAGTAAATCGTTTTGAAATATGACAATATCTGTTGGACATTTTACATTTACCCTAATATAATTATAGATTAGCAGTTTCTGGATATTAGGCTCTAGGGACATTGATTAAAAATTCCTACCCCAGACGCTTTTAATATTAAAAGTATCGACCAATTTTGATAAGTACTCTCCCCTCATTTTTAGAGGCGATATTTTAGGACAAAATATATGCACAACTACTTTGGCACTGGAAATGGAGTTCCTATTATTTAAAATTGAACTTATAACTAGGTGATCATTAAATGACATATACAAACTTGCTCATTCACCCATTTGCAAAACCAAACATATACACAGCAAAATCACAATTGTCAATTCGCATGTTGTCAATCAAAAAGTGGAAATGAACCATTGATGACATCTTTGAAAATATATTTATATATAGGCCTGAACTTAAGTCGTGTGCGCTATAAGTTCTCTGGGTAAATAGCATTTTATTAAGAGCTTTTTTGTTTCCCCCTTCTTGTTTAAAGGAAGACACCTCTTGGTCATCATCGCCTTATGCCAATTATTTCTGAAGAGTATTATTATTTTACTTATGATTTTGCACACGAGTTTGGGTAATTATATCTTCACATTTTAATATAACCGTAGAGCCGATTTAAAAAAAAAAATGTTATTTTATAAATATTAATTTTAATGTAACAGCAGATATTTATTGTTGAAACTCCATATTCAAGGATAAAATAAAGAATAAAGCTTAAAGTTCCAAATATTTTAATAATATAAATGAGCTACAATTGCTTCGCCATGCGGCATCCCCGGACACCTATTTATACATACACAAGTAACAGGAAACTGAAATACAATACAGAAATCGGGATATAATAATCCTTATATATTATTAAAATATTTTGAAACTTTAAGCTTTATTGCTTTATTTTATCCTTGTTTATAAACATTAGTTATTTTACATGGTAGATTTCTCTGTTTTTGTTTGTTTTTTAACTCATAGCTCACAAACCAGATTTTTTGTGTGTAACGGTTACGCATACGATTTCTTTGGGTCCTTATAAAATGAAACTTCAGCAAAATTTTATCAATACCGGTTGAGGCGATTATGGAAAAATCGTAATTTTGTGTGTTTGTAGGTAAAACTATCAACCCTTATTTATTATTTTAGGGGTATTGCATTAGTCTGTCTTTCTTATTTGTAAGCGACAACCAGTCTACACAAACAAGACGATAAGTCCTATATATTTTAAACTTTTTGCATTTATATTATATGTATTGTCCCACATGCAGGAAAAATATAATGCCAAGAAAAAAAATGACTTTGGGGTAGTAGGTGACATAAACTATCGAGTTGAACAATTTGTTTGGAAATGTTATGTCTAGTTATTAAATAAAACTAGAAGTTATTCTGATTACGAATATGTTTGTTTACTTGACGGAAAAATTAGTATCTTAGGCCAAATATCATGTCCCTACATGACATGAACTTGTACTCCCACGATCATGTCCCCGCTCACTTAAACACAGCGTGACCTAAAAATCTGAAGAAAAAACAAATTTAGATTTGAAATTAATTTGGACTGCGAAATCATATACTATTAGTTTGTTTTTATGACGAATACAACTTAATTTAACAACACAATAAGAAATACGTAGCGTATAAGTTTTAAAAGTACTTTTTGTGAGATGCGAGACAAACAATTCAGTTGTCATTAAAAGATGGATTACATTTCAATGATTTCTTTTTATTAGCGTCCGTAGGTAAACCAAGGACCTTTATAAATTCATACGCGTGCTTGTTTGTAAACAGCAACCGGTATACACAAATAAGACGATAAATCCTCTATATATCAAAGTTTGTTTTTATATTATTTGTGTTGTCCCACATATAAGAAAAAATTAGCTGTAACAAATAAAAACTTGGGCTAGTTAGGGACCAATATTATCGAGTTAGAAAAATTTTATTTTGGGAAATATTATATGTGTAGTATCAAATAAAACTCAAATTTATTATGTTTATGAATATGTTTCTTTATTTGACGAAGAAACTAATACGTTGACTCTAGCCCACTAAAACAAACAACTGTCCCTACACACCTATTGACGACTTGGAGTCGTTTGGTATTAACATATACTTGACCCTCTTATTTTTCTATCTCCAAATTTAGTCTTATACAAAAACAGTACTAAATTTGATTAAAACCGGTGCACAGGTTTGGGCTGAAGAGCACTGGTCATAGGACGAGCATATAAACGACAAACAACTACATTTTTATGCTCACAATTCGGATATGTTCAGAAAAAACTCGACATTTATTTTTGTCCCATCTCGTAATTTTCTTTATACTACAAATATCTGTGAAAATAAAATGTAGATTCACAATTCTCTGAAAAACAATATTTCTTTACACTTGGTGTGTTAATATGCACGTACTGTGTACTAAGCTATTTGTATAATTTATTAGGTCATGTTACATAATTTGTGTTTTCAAAATTATTACGCGTCTTTTTGAGAATGTGAATCAACTCTCGTTAGTAATGATATAACTTTCTAAAATATGAAAAATAGAAACAAAGCCTAAGACTACGTTCGACCTAGAATTATAGAATTAAACTATAATTCTGTATAAGACTAGAAACTAGTTTTATTTTCGATTATACTAAAAATCGTGTAGGCGATAATTTGTACTTTTCGTGTTCTGTATGATCTAGATTTATTATTTGGTAACGATAGAAGATTCATTCTTTTAAAGTAGGGAATTAAATTTTATATATTAACGATGTTAAATGTCGGAATAAATAATACGAATAATTAACGTCACTATTTAGTAAGAAATGATCTTACTTATATATTTTTTTTTAACTTTGTTACATGTAAACTATGAGGAATACAGTTTTTTTGTTCTACTTATATTTGAAGGAATCTGTATGTTATTTCTTATATAAGTTCCTTTATGTAAGTTCTATATACCTTTGTTTGTTTATTTTGGTGATCTGCACATATCAATACCAAGGTTGTGGTTGCTAAAAGAGGGAATACCATGTAACTGATTAAATAAAAATTAAAAGTGAAAACTTTAAACTGACCGAAGTGAAAACTTTAACTATCAATTTAAAAAAAAATATTTAAAAAATAGAGTTATTGAAAGTTAGTGCAATATTTTTCTTAGACTTTTTGTTTTAATATGTATGGGATGTGAGAAAGTTTGTGCAGTATTTGTGCATTGATTATTAGTTTGACCATGTATGGAGTCTGAAAACGTTATAAAACAAATAAATATACAGACTTGATGATTTTTTGCAGACGCGAATCAAACATTTACTCCCTTACTAAGCGCGCCGCGTATTTTTTTCACTTAAAAATCAACGGACAAACTTTCTACTTCCTAAAAAAACAAATAAAAATTAAGCAAAACTAATAATCACCAAAAATGTCAATTCCGTAGTTTTCAATAAAAAAGTGAAAACTAACCATAGACTACGTATTTGCACAAATACTTATTTACTATATTTAATAAGGAGTTGAAGGTAATTCAGTTTAGCCATAAATAAGTCTAGAGTGCTATCATAATCGAGCTTTTAATAACATGCTCAAGGTTCATTTTGTTTTTCTTTGATAATTTTTCTTGAACAGTAATGTTCTATTACGTGTGATTTCTTTCATATGGATTTTAATAATTAGTCTTCCGATTTCTCTAAAATTTGAGTGAAATCAGTATAGCTGGTTTTGAGAAAATATGTATTTTAAACAGCCTTATGCCCATTTTTTTTAACCGTTAACTTACGAACAGACATTCTGGATGGTATGGCGACCAACACTTTTTTGGAGACTTTAGAGGCTATATTTAAACAAAATTTGATAAAAGTAGTTTCAAATCTTGTTTTCGTTTTTCCTAAAAAACGTCCCGAGATATGGCAAACAAATGTTCACATTCAAAATTTTAATAAAATCGTTCAACGTGTTTGGGCTCTAGAGTATTGCTTATACGACCTGGTATAAGAAGAGTATTTGTTTTACTCTTGGTACCTCAAAACTTATTTTCGCAAAAAAAATGTCATAGATTTGTTGATCCATCTTCTAAATTTCCCTATATTATGTGTATGTGTGAAAATAACTACAATGAAATATAATCGGGTCATCATATTAGCATATCAGCTGTGCACTGAGTATTTGTAAACAATTTAAAAATAGAGCTCACATTTATAAGTTCTTATCATCAACAGTTACAATTATATGTTCTTAATTTTATCGATTGTTAATTATTTTAGTAAAAAGTTACACAATTTTTAGAGTAGTTGAAAAACAGACCCATTTTTCTTAACAAAAAATTGCGGTTTTTGAAAATTACTAAATATCTGATTAGCTATTATTAGCCATCGACAAGTACCCTTTCCTTAGTTTCAAGGCAAGATTTAAAGGTCAAAACATAAACACGAACTATGTACATCTGTATTATTTATAATCGGTCTTATATAATTACAGTCAGATTTCTTAAAATATGACGATAATTAATGTTGTAAAAGCAAAGTACAATATTGCATGTAAAACTAAATTTTCACGTAAGGTGCAGCATGGAAGGAATAAAAAAGTTGACCTCTACCTATGTCATAGTTGAACATGTACTGTAGCGCTTTGTTATACATCATATATTTAGCGAAGTTCTAATATAGATATTCTAGAAGTTGTAAACCAAACTCCAACAATCTAGACAATGATATTCCCATATCCTACCTACTGGAATTATTTCCCACCATTTTACCCATACTGTATACATGTGTGTCTGTCACAGCTCTACAGGTAGTATCAGTTTTAACTAAAGTTTGGTATATATTAAGCGAAAAAAAAACATAGGAATTGCTAGAAATGTTAGGAATTCGGTAACAAAAATATCTATTTATAAATTTCAAAATAGCTGCAAATGTTTAAACTTAATGTAAAATGTATCTCATGTAGCACATCTTACTACGTACTACTCCGAACGACTGGGAAGCATCCAATATGTTTAAATATGTTGTCTGATATCAAATAAGCCTTTGATACATTATGTATTTTTATATGAATATCCTCACAAGTAGAACAACAAATTTATTATAATATGCAATTTCTATTATATTTTGAAAAGACACTCTTCCATGAACAGTATCAACGTTCAGAAGAGTAAACCCATATATTTACCAGTAACAAAATGGAATTTATCGATTTTAAAACCTCAAATAATAAATTTATGTTTTATAGAATTAATTATTCTACTTACAAATAAGCAAATATAAGAATTATAGATTTCTTAACTGACATAAGTGATGAGTTTGAAGAACGAGTATTACAGCTTTGAAAATCATCAAAATTAGAAAAACAAGTCTGTAATAATATCTATAGTGTAGGATTTTTAGTTACATTCAAGTCATATTTAACACATTCGTTGTTAGGTATAATTTTTTGAAGAGAAAACTTTACAAATTTTAATTTGACAGCCTGTTTCAATGATATACAGGCAGTTTTTTATTAGTAAGTGCTATATCAGCCAATAACAGCTTATTTTGTTCAACATTATTATCTGAATATTATATTAATACTAAATTTAGCGAAAGGGGGAAAAAAAAGTCATAACATATTAGCCACAGACATAATATTTATTTAGTTTGTGTTCGTGTGTATAGTTAATTTGTAATACTGTTTGTGTTCTGATAGTTGGAGGTAGATTTATTGACCTGTCTTTTTTCCCTCTCTCCATGCCACTGAGTGGGCAGTAATATTGGTTCTTACTATGAAAATCTTAAAATCAATATAATTTTGACCTGTTTGTATTTGTTTAGAGTCACTGAACATGCTACAAATAATTAAAGTATTCCATTAGTTTAGACATTTAAACGTATGGAGTTATTATTTAGTATGGAGATAAGAATAGTTTTATGTTTATTAAGTAAAAAGTAAAAGTAGAAATAGTTTATTAAAAAAAACTTAGCCTATGTGGAGACTCTTTTGTGAAACTGTGATATTTTCATGGTTTAATCTTCATAAAAAGCAACAATTTAAAAATCTGGGATATTTTTAAATTTGTTATTATCTATGTTCGTTGACCTAAAAATTTCTTCTTGTTTTAGTACTATTATTATTTTACAATATACTCTCATTTTGTACAGCTTTTGATCTGCCTATATTGATGGTTTAGTTCGTCAAAAAACAATTAGGCAAACAATATTACAATTCAAGTCTAATCATATCAGCTAATCAGCTACATGGTGAATTTGTATACTGACTTAAAATATTATTACACAATAGTTTTTATTACAGATTAAATTGAATATTTTTACCAATACACACAAAGCCCGATTGGAAAATGAACTGTTTATAATTTATTTTCTTTTATTTACAATTAATATGTGTTTGAGTTAACTTGTCAATGAAACGACACATAACTCAACATGTTTTACAAGTTGCGTTGTAATCTTTTATCTTTTGTACTCTAAACATTGAACACGATTAAATTCAATTTCTAACACATTTAAAAGACTACTTTCGATTAAATTTTGGTGAAATAGAAGTTTAGGACTTAATTATATGCGCAAATAAACACGTAAAAGAAATTACACCTTTAAGTAATTTGTAAGATAATAAAATGAACGATAGTAGTCGAATTTACTAGTCGATTTTGATATATTTTACTGTCTGGAGTTACTTTATCTTCTAATTACCTTAAATTTCTGTTGGCAAGTCATTAACCTTTACGTTAGTTTGCGTCCTTAACGGCTATAATATATCAAAATTTAATCCAAATCGGTAGAAGCAATTTTATAATAGTTTAAAATTATTATTTTGCCATATCAGGTATTTTAAAATTTGGAATCGTTCAAAAAACGAAAACATAATATTATTAAGACTGAACCAAATCAGATTAGACACAAATGGACGCAGACAGTGATAATCATGAATTATAAAAATATATTTTTTAATACGGGATCCACAAAATTTATAAAAGAAATTAGTTATTTTTTATTCTTTGAAATAATATGGAACATTCCTATTACAGTAAAAAGTACAAAGTGCAAAATTAAACTATAACCTTGTGTTATTGAAATAAATTGTTTGCTGCAAAAAGATTTTGTAATCATCACAGCGCTTTCAATAGACTACGCATATATGTGAGAAAGTAAGAAAGAATAGAGGAATGAGATTATTTTGTAAAAGTAATGGTTACTGCGAGCATTCGAAATTCTACCAGAGAATATTACAATGCAATGTGAATCGACAATATTAAAGTGTTTTGCGCTAGATTACCAAAATAAATAATCTAGGGCAATTTCACTAAGCTGGGCTAAATTTATACTTCAGGGATGCCCTCTGATTAAATTGTTGATCGAATTCGTTTATAGTTTCCCTAAACCATTCGGACATTGCTAATAGCTGTCTGCACTAGAAATCTAGATGTTTATGTTGTGGATCTTCGTGCACAGTGTGATTATCAAGTCCCAGATTCCCTCTCTATCTTGTTTCATTAAATATCCATATTGTTCTCTTTATCTTTCCTATCAAGTCTCTCTTGAACAACTCTTGTTTAGTTTTGACATATTATAATCTATAGAATTTTATTTATGAATTTTTTGCATTTTTTTTTTTTTTTTTTTACGAGGGGTTGATGACTAAAAGGTTGTTCGCCTTTAATCAGCAAGGAAAAATCGTTAAATTACAGTATTGTTTTGTTAAAACTGCTCTTCATCTTATATGAAAATACGCTTACAGAGCTTTGATTACAACCAAAACTGGCTCTATTTTGGTTGTAATTATTGAAATTAAAATTGATTTTATGTCTTGACACGTGGGGATATTATGGGCATAACTTCAAACTTGTTTTCGTTATTTCGATAACTCTATATTGGAGGGTAACTGCCACAAGGAAAAAAAAAACAAAACAAAAAATACGATTTTATCTAAATCTGCTCAAGCGATTTTGATCAAATTTTGCTTATGTGTAGCCTCAACCCTCAAACCGCCTCTAGGTACGTTATTAGTCGATGAAAGACGGTTGGATTCGTTTATCGACCCACAATCACGTTAGAATCATCCTACTGCAATAAATACCGTTGAAAGCTAATGTTTCATTGATGCATAATCATGCAAAAACCATAAAACGTTATGAATAATATTTAATTAATTCGTAAAGTTTATATATTTTGCCACGAATGAATAAAGAAAACACTGCACAGTTGTGAAACACAAATTACATCTTTCTTTCTCTAATTTTCACAAATCCATATTTCTGTCTAACAAATCTACCATAACACTGTTCTATAGATCAAATCTTTCTTCTTCGATCCGTCCTTTAAAAAATGTTCTAACTTATATATTTTTTAATATATAAAATTTTACAAAATCAAGAATTTTAACACGGTTTTACACGCTAAAAACCACCTTTCTTTTCAATTCAACTTTGACCCTAGTAAATATTATGTTATAGAAATGTGTAATATATTATTGTAAAGGGAATGTTTCAATAATTCTTTATTATGTATTCCAAAATCCTTCTAAAGAAGGATAAAAATTCAAGAATTCAATAAAGTTTTGTAATATCCCCTTATATAAGAAAATGTGAACTCATTAATCATATAATTTTTACAAGTGGTATTTCTTATCCAAATACCACAAGTTGAACATATCTTATAGTATTTTTTTCGAACTACGTATTCGAAGTTATCGTAAGTTTTGTAATTAACGAGATATATTTACGTTCTACAAAGTGCTCCAAAAATTTACTCCTCTCTGGTTTGCTCTTGGGAGTTCCTAACGAACATTGAATATGTCTATCTTTATTTTTATATATTCCTTCCGTTCTTTGTAATACTCCGAAAAAAAAATTAGAACTACAACTTGGTATAAAGATCTAGTTCATAGGTGTGATATTTATTTAGTAGTGAATATTAGAAATGACAAACTCGATCTGCTGTACCTGCATGTTTATTGTCATTTTGTTTGTACGTTAGCATGGATTGCTCAATGCATTTCTATTATGTGAAGTTATAATATGTGTGTTAGTGTTTATACAGTGTATTTTTGTGAGTTAATTTTATTATTTTTAGTGTATTTATTATTACATAACAGGTCTAGCCTAGGTTAGGGTGCAAAACATTTTGTAGGTTAGTACAAAGGAACTAATTTATTTACATATTTATTTATTTTTTAAATTTATTTATTTTCTATTTACAAACTTTTATTCACAACTATATTAAAACCCCCTTCTATATCTTGAAATTTAAAAAAAAAATGTTCTTTAGGAAATATACACTTTTATGTGGACTTTTGGCTTCCGTTTTTGTAAGATTTTTGGATTCCTGACATACTAACTTACATATTTACATAAGTAAATTGTTAACACAAACTTCAAATTGTGTACATAAGTAAAAATCATTACACAGATAAATTCTATGCACCTTTGTTTTTAACACATGTTAACTTCATATTTTGATTCCTAACATATCAACTCCAAAAACGTTACCTATATAATTTTTTACATTACACAGATACATTCTATGTATTTTTCTGAGAAAAATGATGTCCCATAAGTTGGGTTTTGCATAATATTATATATTTTATAAATAAAAAAAAAGAATGAAACCTTAAACATGAACCAGAACTAGGGTCAATAAATCTAATTACTCTTGTTAGTCGACATTACGTTATTAGTAAAAATGGTCCGAAACTTTTATTTTTATTTTGGACAATTATTATTATTATTATTTTACCGATAACTGGTACACTGGTATTTTTGAGCAGGAAAAAATACATGTATTTTGGAAGAGACACTTGAGTGAATTTTATCCTAAGTATTTGTTGCCAATTTTTAGAAAATTGTGATTTTGTGTTATTTTATAATGACAGCTACCCTCCGATATTTCAATTATTGAGCGTTTTTTAATGGACATTGCGAGATATGGCTAAAATATACCTACGCATCAGATTTGGTTAAAAAAACCGTCTCATCCTGTAGACGACTGCACAAACGATAGGCATCATTTCAAAAATGTCTTTTTTGGACTCAAGGGAAACTCAAAACGGATACATTCGCAAGAAAGTTGACTCATCACATAATAATACGTTCTTTCTCTATATAATTTATATGAGAAAGTAAAAATAAGGAAAATAAAATTTAACTTGGTCAGGAAATATTTATAAAAGAGCTTTAGAGATACTAAAAATACACGATATGTTTGTCCAACTTTGTGTATTTGTGTAAATTTAAAGATGCTTCGTTTGATTAGAATAAAATTAGACACGTTGATAAATTTCAATAGTTCTGTCATTTTACACGAACAATTGATATATTTCTAGACATTAGTATTGTTGTATAATTAATAAGTTTGTTCTACGACTAAGACAATCTACTGTACTTCGTCCTAAGGTATCAATACAGTGTTATGAGAATTTTTAAATCATACAAATTTCTAAACCCTTTTAGAGTAGCGTCACTTATACTACATTGTTTTCTGCAGAAACTCGTATAACGAAAATTACCCTGACCTCTCGTATTAAAACTTGAAATTAGAATTCCAGTGAAAAACTTGTGTTAGTAATTGATAAAGGAAAATTAACTACTGAATATTAGTCTCCTCAGATAAGCGGTTGAGTGATTAGTTCTGGTATTTTATACACTTATTATGAAATAATGTTTTGGAAATTCTCGACCCTCCACTTCAGAGCTCTGAACTGCGTGATGTCTTATTAATTAATTTTATGATACCCCTTCCCCGCGCGTTGAGATATTTCACTGTAGATTACTTTCTTGCAATATCTTTCCTGGATAAAAACGAAACTGAAATCCATTTTGAGGTATCTTTGAAGCATCGAGAGTTTGAACAAAGTATAGGGGTGAAAATAGATTTAGGTTGAAAAGGGATTTTTCCATGTTCAAATATATATATATATATATATATATATATATATATATATATATTTCCAATTTGGGAAATATGTTTGAATGGTTTTAAGTGTAAGAAATAAAATATTTTCTCAAAATGTATTAAAAAAATTTATTAATCATGATTTTTTAGTGAAACTACTAATAATGACGAATTCAATTGGATAGAATTTAATTTAAATGATTCTCTAAAAAGAGTATAAATCTACTTAATAGCAGTTTTTTTTTCAAAAATCATAAAATTTCGGTTTTGTGACGATCTGATTTTGACTTTAAAGTGAGGTATTAATAACTGAATGTAAAATACCAATTTCACATTGGAAATCCAGTAAGTTCAAATTATTTAAACTTACTAACCGATTTGAATAAAACTCAAGTATCGCTGAACACAAACTTAAATTGCATTAAATAACAACAAATTTCTCACAATCTTATCTACAAATTCAAATACGAACAACAAACAATATTCGTTGCCATCGCCGTAATGACTATGTACTACTTTAATATTCAGTATTACATTTACCCCCCCCCCCCCATGTAAGAAATAAGTTGGTATAAAAGGATTAAATTTTATGAAATTTTGAATTTTGAAAAATTGAAATAGACACAACGTTTCTGTTATAAACTCGTAAATATAAACCGTAATTGATTGAAATAGAGTTTTGATAATGGAGCTGAAATTTATTTTCGACCATATATCAATATCAAATAACCTGAGCTATATTCTTTTTTACTTACTATTTAGTTTGCCATTTTATGTTATTATTCATTAAATATTGCAAAAAATATAACTAAATCGTTAGAATCTATTTTGAAAAATTATGCTCTTATAACAACTCTATAACCGGTAATTTGGGGATGTAATGACCAATATATTTTATTCGGGTACTTGGAATCTACATTTTTGCTACATAAAAACCAATTTAAAGAAAAACGTAATTTTCAGTTTTGGTTATACCACCAAATTATAACTTAGAAAATAATAATAAAGTTTAGAAATGTGGGTAAAATATCCGTCTTTAGAAATTAGATTGGTCTCCTCGTTTGGAGTGTAGAGTACTGCTTTAAAGGCAGACAACAGATGGAGATCTTTCTAAAACCAATTTTTTGGGGGTTCAGGGGGGTGAACCGTATATTTCTAGAAATAACTTAACATCGATTTTTGAAACATCACACAACTTTCTCTAAATTATGTATACGTTTGATGATAAAAATGACCAAACCTGTTATATTGACTAATATAAATTCCTTAAAAATAAAAATAAATTAAAAAAAAAAAAAATGGAAATTTTTAAGCATTACTAAACTTTTTTATGTTAAAAAAACTAACAATTAATTTTGTAAAATAAAAAAATAAAATTAGTTTGTTTATAAATTGACGTTTAATTTCAGAATGTAATAAAGTTTGCAACAATACAATAAAGAAGCAGTGAACTACCGCCTAATTCATATGTCCTAGTTCAGTACCGATATTGAAATAAAAACATATTACGACCTTCCATATCAATTTGGATGGAATTACAAAGTTTCATTGTGGAATTGAATCGATGTATTATGTGACGATGCGTTATTAGGTAATTTTTTTGTAATCATTAAAGAAATAAATATTTTATAAGGTCATATGTCATCCGCCGGCAAAGGGAGAGATGTCAATTTAGGACTTGTTGCAGGGATATTTATTGATTGATAATATTTGTTTTTGGACGATTTGTTTACATTTGACTTTTATTATTATATTTGAAGTTAAGTTGATTAAATGAGAAGAACATTACTTCATTTATAAAACAAAGTCGTGGAATGTCTAACATACAAATACACAAATTCTAGCTGTTTGCAATCACTCTCGTAGAAACGGTGACAACTGAGATCATGAAATCCCCCATTCTACCCGTTGAAATAATTTTGGACCATTTTTTTTGACAATATATAATTTTATGTATTTTAATAAACACTCTAAATTTTTAATTTATTTCCAAGTTTGCTAAACATTGATATTTAAGCTCAACATTATAAATAGTTGGACATATATGCTAATCAGAAAAAAATTAAAAAACATATTTAAAAAATCGATTTAAATTTTTTTATTCCAAACTTGCCATTTTTGTGATATTCGCTTGTCTCAATTTTAATAACGGATTCATTATAAAGCAAAGGAATTGTAATCTATACTATTATATAAAAATCTAATGGTGTCTGTCTGCGTGTGTGTTACTCATCACGTAAAAACTACTGGACCCAATGAGCTGAAATTGTACATGGACATTCTTACGGTCCCTGGTTAACACATAGGCCTATTTTTATATATAAATTCCATCAGGGCACCGCCCTACTGGCCTTGAAAACTTCCTTAACACCCAATACAAATATACGTCAATCCCTTACGAAGGACGGGTACTCTGCTAGTCTAATATAAAAATCTACTTAGGATTTTTATAGAATATTTGGGTTGTAAAAAGTAGGTTTTACAAAATCTCCTTCTGTCTATATATCTGCTTGGGATTGACATTTCTTTTCTTTTCTTTTTTAATGAGGTCAGAGTTACCGACAAACAATAAGGTAGAATTTAACGATATCATAACACCATAGTACCTAAAAACGTTATACGAGTATGTATGTTTCTGTACACCATTTATGAGCAAAACATGTTATCGTACTGCGAACTTTATTCAAATGTATAAAAATAACCTTTTTTTAATATTCAGATAACAAATATATATTTATTCTCCCAGATAATACTAAATAAATTCAATATATAATGCGTCCATTTAGGTGGAATATATTTGAAACATTTATTAAGAATGCCGTGATTTTGGTGGCTTTTCCAACACTATGCTAAAGTTGTATTAGAATCTAGTATTGGGTGGGTTACTTTAAGAAAATGCTTTTCTACAATAACGTTAGTTTTGTACATTGAATCCAATATATCTTCTAACTTTGAAATAGATATTGGGCATTGTGAAAAAACACTTTCTCTTTAATACATTTAGTATTATCCAAAAATTCTTGCTAGATTAGATATTCTGAAGTTTTAGCTTCATATTTTTATATAATAATTGTTTAGACGTCTTTATTAACAGATTAAAAATTTTCATAGTTTGAAGGTTAAAATTCATTCAACATTTTAATAAGGTACATATTCGTTATGCTCCAGAGATATCAATCTTATTGAAATGATGTAATATGCAGATCATGTTATATACAATCATGAAATATGCAGATAACATCTTTTGATAAAGATGCCAGAAATGTCCTGAGCTTGAGGGTGAAGCGAGTGGAGCCTATATTTAAATTTAAAGCACTACTAGGCCCACTATTATTGAGTAATAACCAGCTTAATGATATTTAGTACATATTTATTGTTCATGTTTGCCTGTAACAGTTCACCAGTTGATAACATAGATTTAGAAATTCCATTTGCGTTTTGTGGTTCTCTATCCAATACTAGGGTAGATAGATACATGTTGCATAAGTTGAAAACCAATTACGTGGCGCCAATCCTTTATTTGAACCTGCCTCATTAATTCGTAACTATACTGCAGTGAACTGCAGAACCTCCAACACGTGTATTTATACTGAAGACTTAATCGGCAACCAATTAAAATAAGTTAAAAACAAGTATAGTCATCGATAACATAATTTAGAGTTTCGTAGTGCCGTAATCAATCTTTGCACCATGTACGCTGTAATAAGTGGCGTAAGTGGAGGAGAGGTAATGGTTGTCCTTTTAAGATTCTTAGCCTGAATTTATTTATTTTATTCTTGCATCACATAATAAGCAAGAATTTGAAATTGAAAGACAAGAGGTTATGTCATACAAGAATAAAATAAATAAGGTCGGGCAAAGAATCTTACCTTGTAATACTCCCGATGTTACTTCGAAGCTATTGGATAATGTTCAATTGTGGTTTTGTATAATTATATTTACTTTACCACCAAATCCAAATTTCTGTAATTTACTACAGTTTATTGTAAGGAACAAATGATTTCTGCAGATCTGTAAATATACCATAAACTTTTCTTCTTTTGGTCTGTGATATATATTGATAAAACAAATGTAGAGCTCATCCCTATGGCCTAGTTGTTCTTCAGGAAGTAAATTAGATTTCTTGATAAATTTTACTAGGCTATTAGATAATATTTTAGTAAATTATTTCATTGTGGAATTTATTAAGTATATTGGGAGGTAGTTATTAGGCTCATTGACTTCATTTCTTAACATATCAATTATTGTTTAATTTTAGTTCAATAACAATATATCTTTATTCTCCAGATAACACTAAATAAATTCAATATAAAAGCGTCCATTTAGGTGGAATATATTTGTAATATTTATTAACAATGCCGCCAATGCCGAGAGTTTTGTTTCTTGTGATTGTTCTAACACTATCCACCAACTCAGCTAATGTTATATTAGAATTTAGTATTGGGAGGGTTAATTTAAGAAAATGCTTCTATAAAATAACGTTATTTTTGTACATTGAATCAAATATTGTGTCTTACTCTATAATAGATATTGGACATTGTGAAAAGCGCTTTCTCAATAAAATTACAGTTGTCAAAAAATTCTTAGTAGACCTAAAATTCCTCATTTTTAGTTTTATATAATAATTGTTTAGAAATCTTTGGTAACTGTTTAGAATTTTTCATTCTTTGAAGAATAAAATTCAGTTAACATTTGAGTATGGTACATTATCGTTCGATTTCTTGTGATCCACAGTTATCAATAGATCTCTTATTCAATGTTGTTCGTATAAACGTACCTAAAAATTCAGATGACAACAATATTTGTTTCCCTACTTATATTTATATCTATTTATTGTATTCTTTATTGATATTTTTAGTTAGTATGTGGACTTAATTTATTTAGGATGTAATGTATCAAGAAACAACTTTATTATGCTTACAGCAGGGACAATGCTCCATTGGGTAATGTATTTCGTGGTTTATCAGTGTAGGGTTTGAATTTCTAGTTATTTTGAACTCTTTGATCAAAACGGCGAATTCTGAAACCATTAAATGAAACGGATTCTCCCCAGTGGCGTAAATTGCCACAATTATTATGGTACTAAATGTATATGTCTGTTTTTAAACGTTCTAGATTATACTGTATTCAAACTTTTCTCGTACGTAGACTTGGTTTTACAAACTATTGGAGAAATCGGTTAACTAAATCTGTGGGTATTTTAAAATTTCAAATAACTGATTTTAGAGAATAACTATGCCCCTTATCCTCTAACAAAATTGACTATTAAAAGATTAAAACTAAGAGAGTTATTACTAAAAGGTAAAAAATGTTGAAAACATGTAAAATTCAGAAATATACTAAAAACTAATAGTTTCAATAAGCGGAAGTTTAATTCAATATCAAACTGACATTTAAACTAGGTTTTAGTAATCTAGTTACATGATTGAAAAATGTTCTCAAAACCAAATTTATTTGAAAACAGTTTCTGATATCTCTTTCTTATCTCTAAGAGCTTACGACCAACATACAATGTAGCGATCAACATATATTATTTTTAAGGTTGAGTTTTTCAAACACAAGTTTACAAAAACAATGCAAGTAATTCTTATTCTATATCACTGTGGATCATTCACACACCGAGTATTATAAAGGAAAAAAATAACAAAATTCGTGATAGAATTATACGTGTTTCCTTTATACTTTATAGAAATTATATTTCATTTACTAATTAACACCCTTTCTGAAAAGATGGGGCGGGGGGAGGTGGACCCATCACTGTCGATACAAAGCGGCTAAGGGACTATGGGTGTAATTTAAATAGGTAAAATGCATTGACAATGCAATTAATTTTCTTCATACAAAATACGCGAGTAAGTTGGCATGCTCTTATTGTTATATTATTTAACTAGGTTCTTTTGAAAACGCGTAAATTAAATTTTATTGTAGACTGATAAAAACCTCGCTAATAAAATAACTTCTTAACAATAATATGGATAATAGAACTGTAAACTATACAATTACAAGTTACATCTAGCCTGTTATTGCGTGACTTATAAATTAATCTAAGTTCTCAACCAAATAAATAAAGCCTGAGAAATAATTGGAGTCTTGGGAACTGCAGTAGTTTTACTGCGGCATGGCGTCGGGAGTAGCTAAATCAGAATTGGCACTAAGGAATTGCTTTTCTGTTGAATTTAACGTGGGTCGAAGTATTATTTAACTCAATCTATACTTGAGTTTTAAAAATAAACTAGCGAAAAATTTGTTTATTTACAGTTGTTTGAACGATTTTAAATTGATTTATTACACGAGGGGTATTTGAGTACTTATAACTTTACACACGAACGAAAAAGGGGGAAAAAGATAATAAAATACATCTTTATCGTTTGTAGACAAAACTAGTAAATTGTTTTATAACATATTTAGTTGAAATTTGGCAAATTTACAAATCTGATTACAGCTTATTTACTACGAAATTGGAGCGTCGCGGAAACTAATTTGTTTTAACAAGCCCAGTGAGGTTTTCAATTAAAGCATTTTATATGCTGTTCACAAAAATAAATATTTTGTTTAGATACCAATTCTATTGAGTATAAAAAGTAATGGGTCTTTTTTAGAAGAGGGCCGCCACTATTAAAATTTCCCCTACACAGCGCTGTACAGCGCTCTGCGGAGTTAGGTTAGGTTATGTTATGATAAATATGGGTACACATATTATTTACCTGATACAGCAAATTTGTGGTTATTTATCATAACCTAACCAAACCTAACTCCGCACAGCGCTGTATAGCGGGATTCCGCGGCGCGCAGAGCACTGACCTTTGCCCGGTTAGTTAGAATAAAGGTATCCAGCGGTATTTTAGAATTCTCCAGCCATGTACCTTTTCTCAGTCCAATACTACTGCGACACTGTCGAACATGACATCTCCAACAATCCTTGGTCTCAGTCAACTGAAGAGACATGTCATGTCCTTCCGAACACTTCCGCACACTATGCAATATGTGTTTATTTTGTAAAAACTTTACTGTACTTTCTTTACTATTGATTTCCCGAGCTAACAATAATAGCGACATGATTAAGTAAATACTCGAGCTCGACTGACCAGTGCAGCGGGGGCAGTGGCAGTCCGCCTGTTACGTCGCGCGATAAGATAACGGTTGATAAGATAAGTTTGACCATCGTACCTGAGGGTCCGTTGGCGTATTGTGGATATTTCCGTCTATATGCATCCCAGTAAGGTTCGCTGTGTAGGGGAAATTTTAATAGTAGCGGCCCTCTTCTAAAAAAGACCCAAAGTAATACCAACGTTTATTAAATACATATTTAATTGTACAATTTTCTTGTACGGTAAGTAAACAGTTTCCATTCGAATAAAAAAATAAGAAGTATTAATTAATAATAAAAAATAAATACGGATTTTGCAATATTTTGAGCCGTTTGACATTGTACTTTAAAAAGTTTTACAAATATAATTGAGAACAGTAATCATTGATAAATAGACTTCATGTGTGTATTGACATGGCGAGAGACGCAATATTCGAAATACATCTAGATATAGCCATGAAAGCAGTACATTTGATCAGCCACTACTTGTTACTTGGAAGCTATTGGATAATGTTCCATTGGGGTTTTGAATAATTACTGTTAGTTTAACATCCAATCCCAATTTCTGTAACTTATTACAGTTTATTGTGATGAACACTCACTATCAAATACTTTCTGCAAATCTTTAAATACACCATAAACTTTTCTTCTTTTTGTTCCGAGTGGAATAAATAACAGATGTTGAGACCCATTCCAACAACCTAGTTATTTATCAGAAAGTTCAATAGAATCTTTGATAAATTCCCTAGGCTATTTTATAGTATTTTATTAAATTATTTCATATTGGATATATGTGGGGTAGTTATTAGGCTCTTAGGCTTCACCTTGTTTACATATACTTTTTTATTTAATTTTACCTCAATTAACAATATAACTTTATTCTCCCGGATAACACTTAATAAATTCAATATACATTGTATAATGGGTCCATTTAGGTGGAATATATTTGAAACATTTGTTAACCAGAAACACGCTTAGTTGGTTTTATCAATTACTGGTTGAATGGTTCACACGTTTTTAATGTTAAATTAATTTCAACAATATTTTATAAATTAATTTTCATAATTCTTGCAATTCTAGTAATCTGTCTAGAGCGTCTGATATATTGAAAATTATCTGTCAATATTCAAGTCATTTTTAGAGTCGCGTTATTTTTATAGAAATTGGCGTGAGAAAATACCATAAATGAAAATATAGAGATGCACAAATAATACTTTCCAATAGACAATCAGCTCTTAAAGCATTAGAGCCATTCTCTTATGAATTAATTCAGGGTGGTTTGGAACTGTGGTGAAAGCTCTAACAAGAGAATGAGGTTGTCTTAAATTGGTTGATCGCTCATTGTAGGATATTGAGGCAAGTGAGGGCACTGATAACCTTGCACTAGGTGGTGGTATTCAAACATTTATGGTTCAAAACATTTGTGTGGGTGATCGGAAGGGTAACTGAGAGGTGTGTAGTGATGAATGCAGGTCCTTAAAATGGAAGGAGACTATAGACATAAGATGAGGTTGATCTTTTTCAAGCAACACAATAATTCCCACTGAGGCACTAGATTTTCTAATTGGACATTATCCAGTGATGTTATTGGTCTTCATTCGTCAAACAACGCCATTGAGTTATCGAGAACAAAATAATAATTGGCAAAATAACATTTTGAAATATTCCGGCCATTTAGTTTACGTAATCACACTAATGGAATGGAAAAACCTAACTTATTTGCTAATTTTGGCCAAAATCCTACCATCAGAATAATACTATTATTTATTTCCTAGCAAAACTATATAATGTTTACAAAATACTGGCAGGAAATTAAACTAACCACCATAACGGATTGGTTGTTAGTTTTACACAAAAACTTAAAAATTTCAAATTCTCCCATGCGTGTTTTAAGAACTATGTAGTGCCACTGAAGTTGTGCGTGTGGTTATTTTTACAGTAGCACAATAATCCGATATGTATACTGAACTAAAACCGTATAATACCAACTGAGGTATCTAACTTATAATGAAAACTTTGGTACTTTTATACCTTTCTATTAAGGTTGTTCTACTTGACACCAGTTCTTAATATATATAATAATAAATACAAAAGCTTTCACTGTCCCCATTCTTATCAGTAATTATTCTATTACATTAAAAAAAATATCAGTGCTAAAAACAAAACTTATACCTTTTTAGAAAATGCATATCTCAATACCTGCTCTATGCCCATGGGGAACAAATTATACACTTAAGCCCAATTTAATAAAAAAAAAGACAGTCGAAACCACGTTTTGTTAATTTTATGTTTCTTACAGAGAGATAATATTGCTCTCTTTCATTGTTTCTTCTTTTATACAAAAATTCTTTAACGCTTAGAAACAGAAAGAAGCCTGACATTGAAATAATTTGTTTCAATAAAAAGGGAGAATGACGACGAGAACGCGTTTTTGTGAGAGTTAATTCTGATATTTTTCGGTCGACATAAGCGGCTTCATATCTGTAATTGAAACTCCGTTCCAATACTCTATGCCATATTATAGCCGAGAATGTATAATAGAAAATCCTTAACAATTTATAGTTACAAATATTCCCAAGAAAGAAGTGTTCCGATATTCTCCTTTTACTCGCGATTATACACCTTAATTTCCTATCCAGATCTGATATCTAAATATTAAATTTCTTTTATTTGATTGGTAGAAAATGTTTGGCTACTAAAACAATTATTACTGATATTTTTTTAAAAATTGTTTTTATATTTTAAACAATTATAACTGTTTAATTTTTATAATAGAAAACATGTTTACAACACTGAATGCAGATTTTAATGATGCACAAAACAAAGTATTTTATTACTTTAAAATATTACAGCTATCTGTGAAAAGGTTTTTGAAAATTTAAAAATTGGCCTCAATTTTAAAGTTTCCTCGTCTAGTGTTCTGGTTAATAAAATAAACTATTCGTAAAACCAAATTTGGACCAAAATTCAAACCTCCATAGCATTTATAAACACATACACATACAGAGTATGTCACTTAAACTGAGACAAGTGAAAATAAACAAGGATTGAAGAAAAGTCATCCATAAACCCACTTAACGAACAAACAATTATTAATGCTATTTTATTTATCTCTAGATACTAATGTTTGGTTTATAATATTCTCTTCAATGATGGTTTTTTTCTAGATATTCACCTATCAAATTAAGATGACCCATCCTATATATTTATAGTAAGTCAGCAATGGAGGCAAATTACTCCGGAGTCTGTGTTATCATAAAAGAGAACGCAATATGTAGAGTTTCTAAATTTAAAAAAAACTCTATTTGTTTGGCTTTTTATATTTTGCCAAGTTTGTTTTTCTTAATAACGATTCGAATTTATCCCTAACCACAATCACTGGAAACTTTAAAATAAAACACAATTATTTGATTAGTTGTTCTTTATACATATTTTCCCACTAAATGCCCTGATGTACATTTCGATAACATGGTTATCATCATCGGGGAGGGGTTAGGGGTAAATTCGAATCATTATTATGAATTTCACCACAGTTCTCAACAAGATTGTATCTTTGTTTTTATTGTTTATCAATTTATCAAATGTATTATGTGGCATAGGTACCCACAAGAGCACAATGCTAAATATATTGGTTGGCTAAATTTATTTCACAGTAATTTCAGTAATAATCTCGCTTATAGTTTCGTTTAGATTTAGGATGCAATATATTTCATTAATTACCCATAAATAACTAAAAAAATCGGTGTTAGTAACTCACAACCAATGGCATGTTGTTGCTCCTATCAATAAACCAGTTGTGTGAATATAAATAAACCCTTACATAAATAAATAAGTGATATTTATTCTTCATGAAACAATAATAAGCATGCTTCGGTGTATAAGCTCTAGGATTAGATATAATGGATGTTTCGTATTCAGGTAAAACTACGGCAGACTACGGGTTATAGTTAGTCAGCACCTTCGTGTTACCACTGATAGTGATCAGCAACAATCTCTTCCGCCGTCTTTCTTTGTTTAGAAATTGTATTGAAAGATCTTGTGTTTTTACTAAGCTATTCTATGTATCGTGAATTTGATTTCATCAAAAAATAAACTTTGTGTTAATCATTTTTCCAAAAAGCTTTTTAGTTTCACTTTAAAAAAGCCCTTTAATTTGATATGTCACATGACCTAGTTCTTGTTTTATATTTAGAATGTCACCAAAAGTACCACAGTTGGGGGGGGGGGGACAAGTAAAATCAATTCAGTTCAATGTGGAATGCTTCTCTAAGATTAGTCTAGCGAACATTTTAAAAACTGTTATTGTTCTGATTTCCAATATTTAACAATTTTACAATTAAAAAATCTAAAATACATTTGTGCCGCCATTTTAGTTAGGGTCATCAAAATAATATATATTGAGCGAAATTAATTAGTCTTTTTTAGATCTTTAATATGATATATCACGTGACATATTTCATTTTTTATTTTCCCAATGTGCTCAACATTACCCACTTTTGGGAGAAGTTAAAATTCAGTTTAACTTCGAATGCTTCTCTCAGATATTCTGTCGAATATTTAAATAAATCATAAGTATTCTGATTTTACATATTTAGCAATTTTACAATTAAAAAATCTCAAATACATTTTGTGCCGCTATTTCTTTTAGGGTCATCCAAAAAATATTATGTGAGCACTTTTAAATTTGTCTTTTTGATTGATTTGACATGTCAAAAGATGAGGGTTCCCATTTGAAAAAAAAATTAGTAGCCTACTCCTAAAATTCCCCACTTGAAGAAAAGAGGTGGAAAATACCAAACGATCATAAAAGACACTTCAGATGACCTAGTTAAGGGTCCCAAAAAGGTTTGGCTCTATTTAAGTTCATATGAAAATTAAGGTAGGGCGGGGACTTTATTAACAGACTGAAACTAAACAATATTACAGCTGATTTTAAATAGTAATTAATTCAACTCATAACGGTTAACTTATAACTTAACACAAAAAGCAGGTTTTTGTCTGTACCATATAATTGTTATAAACCATAGCGTTTTTGAGAGTGCTCAATCCCTAATCGAGTCCGGACAGTTGTCTGCAATTTTGTCATTTTATTGAAATGACATAATAAGTTAACTAATGGGTATAAATTTCTTCAAAAACACCCAAACTATCATTTTAGAAAACACAAATTTTTAATCGTCGTTATTATTATTTTGCTTTTTATACAAAAAGTCGAAGATGGTATTATTTTATATAAGTGGAGTTTCTTTCAAGATGTCTTACCATTCATGTTTGACTAAAATTAAAAGTAAGTTTACCAAAAATAATATCTTAAATTATTGAAATAATCATTCTGTGAGACAACTAACTACTGGGTACAAAACGGTTAAAGTCATTCAAATCATACTTCTTGGGCCTAGTGAAAGCATTTTAGTAATTTAATAGTGGGGCCTTCTATGCCGAAGACAAGGCGAATTTTTAGTTTAATTTGATTACTCCCAACTCGAGGTTTTGAGAAGTATTATTTTAGTTTTTACAGTCCTTAAAAAAATAATCAAAAGTGAAATACATAAAGTGTTGATTTAACTTTGGTAATCAGACTGACTGATCAACTCTAGCTGAAGTTGTGAAAGAGTGAAAAGGAGTAACATATTGGTAGAAAATAAAAGGGTGAGTGGATATGGAATCTGGGTTACTCTGGAATGAGAGGCTAGACGAGTTGGCAAGGCTCGTGGAAATTGAAAAATTTCATCCTGAAGCAACTTTTGAGCTTTTAACTCAGTCCCAGAATAGGAGAAGTGGACGGACAGAGGAGATTTTAGTCATAGATAAGTATAAAATAGATATGGATACATAACTAGCTTGTATGCAGATATACGTGCTGACAGACAAAGGTCAGATTTTACTACAAACATTTCATGGACTAGGGCTCGCAATGTAAACTACTTGAGCTACTAATGTAAATAAGTTGAGATTGTTTTCGTGTAACCCAATCTGTTCAGGCATCTGCAAACATTTACACAGCAAACAATCAATAACAAGCTGATCTTATATACACACATAACCACTGTCCATTGTTACTGTAAGTTGTGAAACAATATAGGTAACTGTATACACGTCTCGGAATAAACCTCTTAAAGCGTCCTCGCTTTAAACATTGTAGTAAACATTTATGAAATAAAAAAGTACAATGGTTTAAGTATTTTATACGATTATTATAAACTATTATGAATAAAGCATATTTTTACCAGACTAATTAGTATGTACAATAAAAAAAAAAAGAATTATATAGAACTATCCAACGGTTGTCGATTTCCCCGGCTCAAACTTTGAAATTTTTTTATGCCTCTACGTCGGTATCGTGAGAAACTAAATTGGTAACTTTTGGTCTCATCCTGGAAAGGTTTGAGAAAATGTGTGCTACGTTTGCCATTTTTCATTCAGGTGGAATTAGCAGCGTCGCAAAGTTCATGTACCATTTCCTTTGCTACTATTTCATACAACCGTGATGATTGTATTGGATCAAGTACTTCGTTGATACTATTTTGTCAATGGTGTCACAGTCACGAAGTTTGCCTTAGTTAGCAAGTATGATTAAACTTCGTATCGGTGGGAAAAACACCTTTGTTCAAACTCATAATATTTACGTATTCAAATTTAAGATTGTTTTATATATATCCGCCACTCAAATTCCCCCAGAATTTAATGTAATCAAACAATTTTGAAAGTTGTTATATACACGTCTATTTTGACTAAAATCATAATACTTCTATCTTATAAGGAACTGTGTTGAAGTTCAGTATTCAGTTTTATTCAAATAGATAGAAAGACATTTGTGACCAAATGAACGGGTTTTTTACAGGATGTCAAGTAAGTAGTTTGGGAAGTTATAAATGGTTATCAACATAAAGAAAAAGGTTCCTTTTAAATGTATGTAAAAAAAAAGTGCCTCGTTTTCGACTATTTTATTTACGAAGATATATTTTTAGAACGGATTGGTATATCGATACCAGATTTTTTAGAATGTTTTATACTATTAGTTTTTAGTGTTACATGATATCTTACATTTTACTTAACGGTTTCAAAATGGGTTCAATAATTTTTTTTTATAATACAGTACACCGGAAATTTTACGTAATACTTACAAGATTACATTTAGCTTTTATTGATGAATAAAATGATGGAGTTAGTTTAACTGTAAGCCTATGTTGAAAGGTAGCCAAGATATCGGTAAAATCTCTTCGTCAAAATTTAGTGCAATATTTAAATATGTTCTGAAGATATCTTTTGTGAAAAAAGTATATCAAATAGACGAAAAACGAAGCATATTTGTGAAATAGGTCAATATGAACTTTTCTTCTTTAATTTGATATCCAGAATCATTTCTCAAAGTCTGCCACTAGATTTACCGTACACTCTGTATACATATTTTATAAGAAACAAAGATTTTAGCAACCGTATTTTAAGTTAATATCATTTAAATTCTTGTGTCTTATATTGTTTAATATTTTGTGAATATTTTAATTTGTTTGAATAATTTCATTTCAATTTTAACAAGTGATTTAAAATATTTCACTGTATAGGCTGTCAAATATATACTGGAATAACATTACCGTTTTAATATTTAAAATATGATTTAATCCAAATTTGAATTTTAATGATATGATATATAAAGAAAAAATGAAATGAAATAGATACAAATTTAAACTAAACATTTCAGTAATCTATAGAGATATAAGAAATAAAGAAAATACTCTAGCGGAAACAGCAATTTATATTTTAAACAAACTGTTCTACACAAGTTTTATAATTTGCAATACAAGTTTATCGTAACTTTCAGATCAAATGTAAACTTTTTGTTTCGTGAACGACTGTTGTATGGAATGATTTGTTAGGAATGAGTTTCTGATAACCCTGTCTGGCTTTCATTCGTGCTAATATTTATCCAGTAAACGATCCTTAAAACAGAAATAGTTTATCTCTCGGTCAATGAACAATGTAATATTGCACGCCTTAAGGGCTTAGTTAGAAACCCTAAAGCGTCTTTACTAAATAGTGAAGATAATGGGCGACAATTATACATGTGTCAAAGTGTCAAATCGTTTTAAACGGAGTAGACAGCTCATTTACTATTTAGGACACTTTGGGTACACATTTTCAAAAAAATATCATATCATTTTTTACTTATTCATTTTACCAAAACTTAGATAATGACGCTGCATCAGGGAAATTTTAATTTTGATCAATTTTTATTAAAGTTTTTCATTTCCCCATATATCAACGCTAATTCCAATTTTAATTGTTTAGGTTTCGTTATTTGCCGAACCAACAAATAAGTACAACTCTATTTAAAAAAGTTAAAAAATTTCAGTAGCATTTGTGGTATTTGTATTAAAACGATTGCAGCTTCAATAGAGTTACATACGGGTGTAAATAAGCTGTTTAGCGTATTGTAGTATATTTATATTTTATTATTATACATTTTTCGGACATTTGCCATCATTTGTGTGTTAAAAATCAAATCAATGATGGCAAATGTCCGAAAAATGTATAATAATAATAAAATTGAACTTCCATTATTAACAAATAACTTCAAACAGAGGATATTTTTATTTGTTGTGGTATCTTTTATTGTGAATTTTGTATTTGATATAGTGTATAATCTTGCACATGAGAAATAAAATAATAATAATATTATTAATAATAATTATTATTAATAACAATTATTTATTAAAGTTCCTATTTAAAAATGAAAAATAAAATAGAGAAAGGAATTAAATGGAGGAAAAACACACAGAAAATCGATGATCTAAAGTTGCCTTTGAAAGACAGCATGTAAAAGTATATTGCAAGTAGGTCGACTGAGAAAACGATGGTCACGTAACAGGTAGAATGTCTAAGACATGGAGAAGAAGCTATCGTTCTATATGGCGAACTAAGCGAACAAAACCTTTTTCTACTTACTATTGTTATTAAAATAATTAATGTCTGATACATCTTAAAATTAAATCATATAATCGTATAATCTTGATTAATAGAAATGATTATACTGGAATAGTTGAATAATACACCTGTTCTGTTGATTACGCTGCTTTGAAACAGACACCGCAGAACACGTTCTATGCAGGTGGAGTTGTTAAATCAACGGAGATTCACTGTAGGTGAAGGATGGCCATTTGTATTATTTGCCTTCTTTAGAATCACCAGGGGCTTGTGGGATTCGTAAGGAGCTTAGGAAATGGGAAGTTACTTGAGTAATATTTAAGAATATTTTCATATTGGACATTTGTAGAAAATATAATAGGGAGAGAGAGATAGAGAGAGGGGGAGGAAGAGAGAGGGTAGGAAGAAGAGAGGTGGATGGGAGAGAGACATATAATTGTCACCTTTATAAATTAAAATAAAAGAAAATAACACGTAATTGAAAATATGTATGCCTTTCTACATTTTTAATATCAATATTTTCCTAACTTAAGTTATTATTAAATATTTGTTCCATCTAATATGCATTTCTAGTATCTACATTATTTAAATTAATCTTCAAAGAATGACTTTGTTAAAAAAAAAAATGAAACAGTTGTTTGGGATGTGTTTGAACTTTAAATGCCAAGAGGTCAATAAAACCTTTTCCTATTGGACAACCACTGAGTATCGATCTGTTTTATACTCTTTAAAGCAATGACATAGACCTAATAACCATCTTTAGTTATTAAAATGTGCAGAATATACTTTCCATAACGGGTTTTGTGTGATTTTCTTCGATTTCGTCTGCATTTTTATCTATCGGATTCGTTTTAACTTTGGAATATTTTCATACAAAATTGCTTTAGAACTATAATACAATTAGTGTTTAAAGTAATAAATAGATTGCAGTGTTTTATTAATTTTTTTCTACGGCTAAAAGTATAATCTAAATTTGTCTGCTTTGTTATTATCACGTTAACTTACACCTTGTTGTTAAAACCTTCAAATAAAATGCCGGCTGTTAAATTATTATTGCAGAGCAACAAAGCAAAGAAACATAGGCCTAAATGAAATAATGATTCCTTGTCAAAGTTAACATTATAAAAACAGTTATTGTTTTGTGCAAACAATATTTTTAACTTAGTATTTTTTCAAGACAACGGTTATAAATTAAGGTATAAATAGTATATTTTAATTCAGAGAAAAAAAGAGAGTAAAACATGAATTTCGCTTTCCGTGGTCTTTAGTTTCACTAGTCCCATTAGTATATTTTTTTACTTTTTCAAATATTTGTAGTTTGTGGAAAGTTATGTGATGAGTAAAAATATTAATTTTGCATTTTTGTTTGATATATTAGGTCTCTCGAGCGGTATTTGTTAAAGCATAAAGTTTTAGTCATATATGATTTAGAAAATAATTTTCATTTGCGGATCCTTAAATTTTTGACGTATTGCTTTGTGAAATTTAGCAAGGTGCAAAGTACATTTATTTCTTATTTAGAGGGCATTTTTTGTAGATTATTGTTGTTAATATTAATAAAGATATCCTAGTATTAATTTAATGAAGAGATTATTAATACATTGTTCAGCATCAACAATACGAAGAGAAAACTAATTACAGAAACGATAACGTTTCTATTTTATAGTATTTGTGTATCTTTAATGAGCTATATCTAAAAGAAAATATCGATATACTGTTTTTCTAAGAAGGGTAATTGTTTTCTTATTTGTTGGTTTTTTATCACGTTTGTATATGTATTAAATATTTTAATTTCTTTTAATAAATCCCGTTTTTTAATTATTCGGATCTTTTATATTTTACTAATGCTTATAAACGCATCATAGAGGGGGACTAATCGTCACGTACTGGCATTGGATGTTTGTGTATTCCGTCAAAATGCAACTACTTAATTTTGTTTGCACAATATAATAAAGGAAAATAGATATTTTGAAATAAATTTCTTCTTCAAATGTTCAGTATCGCTTATATATGAACTGTCGGACTATACACGCAGATCTACACATTCTTATATCGTATTCAGACCTCATAGATTAGAATAGAAGCAGTATGAAATAATAATATTTTCAGGCTATTAGGCTAGGTGTACAAAGTCATAAACAACCACATATAAATTTCAATAAATTCTTGACTCACTTATAAAATCACGTTCACAATACTATAAGTGACAAAGCTCGTGCACACGCATGACAAACCTTGTTTAACGTATTGCAGGGAGGTATCAGCACAAGAAATATTGAACGCAAATTATTTATACAATAATATATGTAGCCACGCAAGGACGTATGCAGAGCAGTTACATGACTTGCAAGCCTTAATACAGACTGAAAACAGTTAATTTACATTTTTTAAGTTAAAGCTTTAGGGGCTACTATAGCAATTTGCTTAGATGTATCAACCCTTTCCACCATAGCTTCTCTCTATAATGACCTAATTTTTGTTTACGAAAACATTCTTAAATAAAATTATTGATATAGTTAAAATTTTTAATTAGTTTAGACAATTCTCAAGCTTGGAATTACATTAGTACTTACTACGATAATATGTGATAATTTTTTCTTGTGTGAGGGTGTCTGTATCTACTTGTTACTGGACGTCAATTTCGGTATTAATTTCATCCAGCTGCAGACAATTGTAGGCCCATATAGGTCTTAAACATAAGGTTTGGTGTAGCCTCCTTGAATGTCTATTAAATGATTATACTATAGGTTAATTTTTCCGTTAGACAATCCAAATTTCATCCTTGTGGATAACCGGTTTCGACAGCTAAACCGTCATCGTCAGATCCAAAACATCTTTAAGTCGTTCAACGATATGAAAGTCACAAGTCAAAACTGGTTATCCACAAGGAAGAAATTCCGATTTTCCGACGGAAAAATGAGGATAATTAAGCTGTAATATTTTCATTATATAAGTCGGTAGTATGGGAAAAATACTGTCAAACAAACTAAAAAATATTGGTACAGACGAAATTTCATATAGACATTGTTTGAGCTATGAAATTTTTTAAATAAATAAGTTACGTTCCCCAGTCCATATTCCATATAGTCATAAATAAACTCCCGTTAACTCGAAAAATGTTATCAAAAAATGTCAAGGCGTTGAATTCTTGAAAGGTAAAATGTTAATCAATTTGTATTTTATTTCATTTTTCGACTGAAAAAAGTGACCAAATTACGTATTTTTGAATTGTTATAACGAGTCTAAATTGAAACGTTAATTAATAATTGATTGGAAACTAGTAATAGCGTCGTTCTGGGAAGCTATAGTGCTAGGAATAAGTTTTGCTTTTGATTTATTTTAGACGTTAAATACTAGTCACACTACAGACAAAATTTGAAAGATTACCCTAAACCGTGTTTTTTGAAGTTATTTAGTTTCCTCTTGAAAAATTACAAAATACCCTTCCTCACAGAAATTTTCAAGATATCATATTTAAAGAAAATAAATGATTATAAATACGTTTTTTATAATTTATATAGCCACGGTCCTTGGAATATTTAAAACCTAATGAAAAATATCGAGTTTTGTATGAAACACCTGTTATTGATTTTTTGAAATTTATTGATTTGCTTAATGGAGTTGTTAAAATTTCGTAATCCGAGTTTGAATACAGTCAGCCTAAATACTCTTTAATATAGCGTCAGTGGACATTTTAGAGCACGAGGTATCATCAAGGAGATAGGAGAAAGCTTAAAATAGCTATAATTCTTCTAAGAATGAAATAAAAAGTAAAAATATACGCTAAAACATAAACTAGCTTCTCCCAGTTATGTTTAAGATTTGAACATGGTGATTTAAATTTTTTAAAATAAATTAATTAAAATTTAATTAATTAACGATTTAAAAATTTAATACAACGTAGAATTTGAACTTGACACCTTCACCTGTATGTGACGGCGATCTAACATAGAGACTAATATCCTTCATATTTAGATTTTGAATTCTTCAAGGTTACTCGGTAACAAATCCATTGATCCAACTTCAGTAACCAGTGGTGTACTGTATTATTGATTCAGTTTAATCATTACTAAACCTAATCAATATTGGTTCATTCAATTGTGTAACGTCATAGTGTCACGTAACTGTGTCAAATAATCTAATACAAATGAGGAATATCTGTTTTGACTAGATGGCTTTTGGTTATAATAAAGCTTATGGAATCAAGTCCCCGGTTTGGTAATAATTATAAAATTATTATTTAATAAAATTATGATATTTTAAACTGAAATACAATAATTAGTCGTATACAAATCTTGCTTTCTAACTCCAGAAAACTAATTAAAGTTACATTTCCGATTCTAACAAATATTTATTTAGGTAACTATAATATTAGCCAAAGTTGAAAAATAATTGCAGTAAAATATACAGATGTAATTATGTTGGAAATTTAGTGGGCAAGGTTTATATAATAAGAGCTCATTTTAATTGCTGGGGGAAAGCGGCAGGAAAATCTTCCCCCTGATTGCTTTTGTTTGATTGGAACAAGATGAATCAAATTAGAAAATATATTTTTTCGATATCAATTTGGTTGTCTCAACTTTGGTATTATGACAATTAACATTTGTTTTTACAGACAGTGCATAGGAAGGTTCATACGAAGAAACTGTTAAGAACTAATACACTTTATTCAATCAATTCACCTTATGAAGTAAAAAAATGAGGAAATTGGCAAACATGAGAAAATCCAACACATCCTAGAACCATGTTGGAAGCAAAAACTAAAACATAAACTGTTTTGTGATTGTCTGAGAGCAAAAAGTGGTTTTTGGAATGATGTATTTCTGACATCCCTCTGTTTGTCGTATGTGCAGTGTTCTATATCTAAAACGAGTAGACCTATTGTAATCAAATTTGGTATGTGGACATATTTTGACCATTAACAGCCCGCCTTTTCCATTTTTTGATAGTTAAAAATTTGTAGTTAGCTCCCAGTAAAAAAATTAAATGTTGGTGAACTCTAGCTACGTGGGACCTAAACAAAACTTATTGGTTGATGTAGTTCCCAAAATTGTCGTTTCTTGAGTTACCAGTACACAAACCTCTACAAATTGGTCATGGAGCTGTTTTAAAGAGATAATTACTCTCCGGATTTCGTTCTAATTTTAGTGAAATGTGAACATTAAAGGTGAAAATAAGTGTGCAACAACGCAAGTCAAAAACGCGCTTCAAGAATAATCGGCAAAAAACAAAAATGAACCTTTTGACTACTGTCATTAAAAGCTCAATTTTAAATCATACTATTCACGCCAAGGGTGAGTTTATCGCACAAGCGAAGCAAATTTAGACTATGTTTTGGTAAATAATATTTACGTTGAGGAGAGTTTATCAAACAAGCGAAGCAAATTTAGACTATGTTTTGTTAAATAATATTTACGTTGAGGAGAGTTTATCGCACAAGCGAAGCAAATTTAGACTATATTTTGGTTAATAATATTTACGTTGAGGAGAGTTTATCACACAAGCGAAGCAAATTTAGACTATGTTTTGTTAAATAATATTTACGTTTAGGAGAGTTTATCACACAAGCGAAACAAATTTAGACTATGTTTTGTTAAATAATATTTACGTTGAGGAGAGTTTATCACACAAGCGAAGCAAATTTAGACTATATTTTGTTAAATAATATTTACGTTGAGGAGAGTTTATCACACAAGCGAAGCAAATTTAGACTATGTTTTGTTAAATAATATTTACGTTGAGGAGAGTTTATCACACAAGCGAAGCAAATTTAGACTATGTTTTGTTAAATAATATTTACGTTTAGGAGAGTTTATCACACAAGCGAAACAAATTTAGACTATATTTTGTTAAATAATATTTACGTTGAGGAGAGTTTATCACACAAGCGAAACAAATTTAGATTATATTTTGTTAAATAATATTTACGTTGAGGAGAGTTTATCGCACAAGCGAAGCAAATTTAGATTATATTTTGTTAAATAATATTTACGTTGAGGAGAGTTTATCACACAAGCGAAGCAAATTTAGATTATATTTTGTTAAATAATATTTACGTTGAGGAGAGTTTATCACACAAGCGAAGCAAATTTAGATTATATTTTGTTAAATAATATTTACGTTGAGGAGAGTTTATCACACAAGCGAAGCAAATTTAGATTATATTTTGTTAAATAATATTTACGTTGAGGAGAGTTTATCACACAAGCGAAGCAAATTTAGATTATATTTTGTTAAATAATATTTACGTTGAGGAGAGTTTATCACACAAGCGAAGCAAATTTAGACTATGTTTTGTTAAATAATATTTACGTTGAGGAGAGTTTATCACACAAGCGAAGCAAATTTAGACTATGTTTTGTTAAATAATACTTACGTTGAGGAGAGTTTATCACACAAGCGAAGCAAATTTAGACTATGTTTTGTTAAATAATATTTACGTTGTGGAGAGTTTATCACACAAGCGAAGCAAATTTAGACTATGTTTTGTTAAATAATATTTACGTTGAGGAGAGTTTATCACACAAGCGAAGCAAATTTAGATTATATTTTGTTAAATAATATTTACGTTGAGGAGAGTTTATCGCACAAGCGAAGGAAATTTAGACTATATTTTGTTAAATAATATTTACGTTGAGGAGAGTTTATCGCACAAGCGAAGCAAATTTAGATTATATTTTGTTAAATAATATTTACGTTGAGGAGAGTTTATCGCACAAACGAAGCAAATTTAGACTATATTTTGTTAAATAATATTTACGTTGAGGAGAGTTTATCGCACAAGCGAAGCAAATTTAGATTATATTTTGTTAATTAATATTTACGTTGAGGAGAGTTTATCACACAAGCGAAGCAAATTTAGACTATGTTTTGTTAAATACTATTTACGTTGAGGAGAGTTTATCACACAAGCGAAGCAAATTTAGATTATATTTTGTTAAATAATATTTACGTTGAGTAGAGTTTATCGCACATTCGAAGGAAATTTAGACTATATTTTGTTAAATAATATTTACGTTGAGGAGAGTTTATCGCACAAGCGAAGCAAATTTAGATTATATTTTGTTAAATAATATTTACGTTGAGGAGAGTTTATCGCACAAGCGAAGGAAATTTAGACTATATTTTGTTAAATAATATTTACGTTGAGGAGAGTTTATCACACAAGCGAAGCAAATTTAGATTATATTTTGTTAAATAATATTTACGTTGAGGAGAGTTTATCACACAAGCGAAGCAAATTTAGACTATGTTTTGTTAAATAATATTTACGTTGAGGAGAGTTTATCACACAAGCGAAGCAAATTTAGACTATGTTTTGTTAAATAATACTTACGTTGAGGAGAGTTTATCACACAAGCGAAGCAAATTTAGACTATGTTTTGTTAAATAATATTTACGTTGTGGAGAGTTTATCACACAAGCGAAGCAAATTTAGACTATGTTTTGTTAAATAATATTTACGTTGAGGAGAGTTTATCACACAAGCGAAGCAAATTTAGATTATATTTTGTTAAATAATATTTACGTTGAGGAGAGTTTATCGCACAAGCGAAGGAAATTTAGACTATATTTTGTTAAATAATATTTACGTTGAGGAGAGTTTATCGCACAAGCGAAGCAGATTTAGATTATATTTTGTTAAATAATATTTACGTTGAGGAGAGTTTATCGCACAAACGAAGCAAATTTAGACTATATTTTGTTAAATAATATTTACGTTGAGGAGAGTTTATCGCACAAGCGAAGCAAATTTAGATTATATTTTGTTAATTAATATTTACGTTGAGGAGAGTTTATCACACAAGCGAAGCAAATTTAGACTAAGTTTTGTTAAATACTATTTACGTTGAGGAGAGTTTATCGCACAAGCGAAGGAAATTTAGACTATATTTTGTTAAATAATATTTACGTTGAGGAGAGTTTATCGCACAAGCGAAGCAAATTTAGATTATATTTTGTTAAATAATATTTACGTTGAGGAGAGTTTATCGCAGAAGCGAAGGAAATTTAGACTATATTTTGTTAAATAATATTTACGTTGAGGAGAGTTTATCGCACAAGCGAAGGAAATTTAGACTATATTTTGTTAAATAATATTTACGTTGAGGAGAGTTTATCGCACAAGCGAAGCAAATTTAGATTATATTTTGTTAAATAATATTTACGTTGAGGACAGTTTATCACACAAGCGAAGCAAATTTAGACTATATTTTGTTAAATAATATTTACGTTGAGGAGAGTTTATCGCACAAGCGAAGCGTGTTTAGATCTTATTTTAATAAATACTGATTAGCCCAAAAGCGAGTTTATCGAACAAGCGAAGCAAATTTAGATTATATTTTGTTAAATAATATTTACTTTGAGGAGAGTTTATTGCACAAGCGAAGCGTGTTTAGATCTTATTTTAATAAACACTGATTAGCCCAAGAGCGAGTTTATCGAACAAGCGAAGCAAATTTAGATTATATTTTGTTGAATAATATTTACGTTGAGGAGAGTTTATCGCACAAGCGAAGCGTGTTTAGATCTTATTTTAATAAATTCTGATTAGCCCAAGGGTGAGTTTATCGAACAAGCAAAGCAAATTTAGACTATATTTTGTTAAATAAAATTTACGAATAAGAATAACTGTTCATAAGATGAGTTTTTTTAAAGAGGGTCTGTTTACATAATAAGATGATCGGTGATTATAGGGAAAGAAAATTATGAATTGAAATAATTTAATAGTTGCAATGGAATACATTTTTTTTTTATAGTTCAAATAAATAATTCAAATAAATATTAAATCATGAATTTATAAAATGGCCGTTCGCCCCTATTTAATAAACACTTTATAATTTAATAAAATAAAGTAATTTTTAGAAAAAAAAACCTCGTCTTTAATTATATTTAAAGTAAAAATAATTACGAAAAAGCCCTTTATTAGAAATCATTCTGAAATTCAAAGAAAGACGTATTTTTTAAACAACGTACTTGTGTCTATTTCAGTTAGCATGTTTTGAGAACGTAATGTAATGCAAATTTCGGAATTACTTTTAATAAACCTCAGATTCAAGTCTCGTTTACAGTTGCATTTGCATGTCTTAAAAACTAACTCATGTCGTTCGTTTAATTCCTGACCTTAGCCAATGACCTCGGCTCTTTAGAAGGAGCAAATAATAACCTATATTTTCACAACCTTTAAACATGGTTCTGGTGATATAAACTGTGCAAAAAAGCATTGCCTAATTTTTTCATAAATTTCGCACAAAACCAAAAACAAAAAATATTCATCGCCATGTATTTAAAATTTTCTACTACATATACATGAAGGGGCAAACAAAATTGTTTTCTTTAATACTAAATTTGTATCAACTTATTTTATGTAAATATTAATATAGAGTCTAAACTTACATCACTACAAAGTTGTGCAATGGGTAAATCATATTAAATGTAAATTGAATTTGCGATCAACGTTCATTTTCGTATTTTGAAAATAATTCCTGAACCTTTTTTCCCTTTTAAATCCTGATTTGATATAATCATTTAAGACAATATTCTTTGAATTTTATTTTATTTTTATAAATGGTATGTGAGATTATTATATCAAATTGGGCATTTAATACAACCATATGGACGATTTTTCGGCCAATGTCTGGAATTATTAGAGAGATGGCACCCCATAAGTTTTGTTGTTAAAGGCTACAATTTAGCGATATTTATCATGACAGACAATTTTGCGGAAATTATAATTTTGAATTTTAATGTTATTCAATTTCCAATATTTGATTAAAAAGACAAGAATTGAGATTCGGTCGAAATATGCCAACCTAACAAATTTGATACCCCCTTGGAATGTAGAGTATTGCATAAACCACATATGACATTTAGAAATCAATCTAAAAATAAAAAAAAAAGAGACAGATTATTTTAAATGGGATGTATCAAGGGAAAAATGTAACCTTTTTTTTGCATTATTACGTAACTGTCTCTGGATTAGGTATATGTGAAAAAGTAAAAATGAAATGAGTTGAATAAAATTCCATCTTCCAGAGCTCATTTTATTTTCTAATGTTGTGGGTTACTTTGTGGGGGGGGAATCTAGATCATTATCTTATTTTATATAAAGTTTTTATTAATAACGTTCATTACATAATTTTGTGCAGATTTTAAAATTTATTTTAAAAATATACTAAAATCTATTTGGGTTTGGAGTGAGAAGTTATTTCTGAGAATATCATACCTTACAGCTTAATCAATGTTTTAAAAGTTTACTGACAGATAATATTGTTATTTACCCTGTAAGATTAATTAACTAACCTAAACGACATTAGATCCCAATGTTCAATATAATCTGGAACCGGCTATGATATTTGTCCATTGCATAGTTTCGGGTGTCACATTTACCAAAATAACTAGAACTTCTACACAAGAAAAAAAAATTCTTACCTCTTATATAGACTTTGACGTAGAATAATTTATTGGTTGGAGTATTAAATTATCTTCTATAAAATTATCTGGTTGTCATACAGGATTATAGTGAATGTACGTAGGTCTATGCTTTCACCGCTAACTAACCAGACTTCGCTTGTTGAGCGGCTACCTATTACATATAGTACATCAGTGAGTTTATAGTTAAAATATAGATATTTGAATACATCGTGTTTGCACTTTTCAATATTAGATTTTCACGTTTGTGATTGCTTTGGATTATATTAGGGAAAACTGAATTACTCATTTTTTATGTATTTTTGAAATATCTATCGGATAACTTCATTAGGTGTAGGTGTGTTATTTGATCACTTATTAAAAATTATTGTTTTGTGTCAATATATTTATGTCTGGTTTATGTTTGTCTATGTGTATATTGTCTGTGCATTGTTTTACAGCCAAAACGAATGGTTCTTTTCATGATAATTATGGTTCAGGCTTTTTATTTGTATTCTCGTAAAAACTAAAGTCAAACGATACTCTTGAAGAGTTGAATGTTTTAATACACAATTATCCAAATAACAAAACCATTAATGTGTAAATTCAACCAACATTTAAACCAGAATGAATATGTTTTCATTTAATTTTATGCGTGGGTATGTTTTGACTATAAAGATTTTAAATTTTGCCCAATAATTCATAATTTGGGGATACATTCCGAAAGGCCAAATTACAAAATTATGATTTTTCTAAAATCAATTTGGATCAAATTTGGGTAAATGTAACTATTAACGTATAAATCAAAATGTTTTAACATTTTGTTAATATTGGAGTTATTAGTCAGAAAACCCAGCTGAACAATTATTTTCGCATGTTTAGAACGTCGAAAACTCATAACAGACACAAGAAATTTCAGTAAAATATTATTGTAATATGAAAGTTTACCCAACCCATATATAGAAAATAAAATTAGCTTAATTTCGTAAATTAAAGGAAAATATATAAAGAATATGCTCTCAGAGTAAAGTATTTTCCTTATATTTTCCTGGCGAACAGCAGATATAATGCAAATAAGACGAAAAACGTAAACATGTGATATCACCGTAGACAAACTAAAAGTTTTAGTACAAATTTATTAGTCAGGGCAAAAAACGGGATTTATTCTGATCCAGAGTGAAACTACACGATATGACTTGTGTCATAGCTCATTCATCTTTTAAATGTTTAATTTCCTGCCAAGTACAATAGGAATAAAAATTTCAAAGTTGAATTAATATTGTTTTTTGGTAGATAAATTTAATTAGAGGTCCCAGAAGGTAGTTGAAGGTAATACAGCAGCAATTAGTGTTTGCATTATATAATAAAAATCGAATCTTATTTCAATTTTGTATACAAAAGCAAACAATGTCAATAAACGTTACCAACCAACGTGTCTCTTTGACAGTTAGGACCCGGGAATACTTTAATTATATCTTAATCGCAAGTTCTACTGGAAGAAAAAATTAGTTTCTCTTAAAATATGAAACGATCGGTGACGTATATTTTAAGGTCTAGATGCATTGTGTTTATCTTTATAATTTCAAGGTAAAATTTTGTAACCAATTACTATATCCAATTTCTAATTGGTCAGTAAATCAGCAAATGCTGCATTAAATGTCGAACAGTAAGATGTGTCTGTGAGTACAATACACTCGTATTATTAAACCAATTAAAAGTACACTTACAAATTTAAATAAATATATATATATATATTTGTTTATTTATTTATTTTATCATATAGCAATTTTAATTATGTGTTATATCAAATAATTATATTATGTTTGTATGAAAATATTTATAGATTAAAAAATATTTTTGTTGTATGTATTTAAGATTTTCTCACTTTATGTGAAAAACAATTTGTAACTTCCGTAATTATTATTACAACCAATATCTTTTACATTCAGAAGGTATAAAGTTTAATGGTGCTAGAATATCTGAATCGCATGTTCAATGGTTCTCTATGTCCCTACGGATACATTTGTATAATGTTCAAATTTAGTCTATCTATCTTCCGTCCGACACAATCGATTTCATGAAAGTCATTGTAATTATTAATAAACTGTAAAACATTGGTTTGAATTTTACACGCATTTTATTATCCTACTCTGCCTAGATGTCAAAATAGAAATGTATTAGATTTAAAAATTGAAACTATATTAAAACACATTTTTCTACAACAAAAACTCTTTTTATTATTATTCCAATGGTTACACCACCTTTTTCAGTTGTTATAAATACACATATCTTTTTCATATCAAGAAAATTTTACCTAATGATTTATATTGTTAATTTTAATATTTCGCAGAAAAATTATTCAAATCGGGTTTAATTATATGCCAAATCGGGAAATGAGAAAATGTGCAATTAAATCAGTTTCATACACTATTGTTATGTTTTATAAAAACATTTTTGAACTCATCATTTTTAAACACAGGTAGGCACTCAAACAGTGCGAGAAAATAAATTAAACGATAAATTTGAAATAGGTTCTATCACAGCTCCTTCTTAAAAGCAAACACTAAGTTAAAAATTACGAGGGGAAAAAAATAAGATTTAAAGTTAAAATTCTGATTTTTCTCAAAATTTGTTCAACCGATTAAACTTTGTATCGCTAAAACGTAAGTTTCTTTTCTTTTGGTTACAGTTTGGTACATTAGTTTGCATTGTAGTCACATTCGACCAAAAGATTATCGAAATCGCATCAATAGAGTTCAAATAGTCAACTTTTAAAACAGTCCTGATGGTTCAATCGCATTTCTAAAAGGCTCTAACAATAATTGTTTATTTGTCTAATTAGTTTTGTTTGGTTTGAATTTTGGAGTAGATTTTAAGTTTAGGTCTTATGATAGAGTCTTCCAAACTTTTAGTTACCTTTAGTAACAAAAAAAAAAAAGGAAAAAAAAAAGAATTAAAACTGAAAAAAAAATGTAATGTACCAAATTGGACATAATAATTAAAAATATTGATAAAATAAAATCACATAAAAATAATTAAATTATATTGATTGCTTGTAACATTGGGGGGTTAAAAGAGCAACGCATTAAAGAAGAAATAAGATTGAGCTAGGAGTATGTATATTGACCAAAATACATGCCACATATGAAATTGGACATATTAATTAAAAATATTGATAAAATAAAATCATTAATAAAACACAAAGACAATCTACATTAACGACAGTTCCATTATAAACTGTAGACTATAATATAAAACCACGTAGATCAATACACCAACACCTAATGCAGACAATTAAATTAGATTGATTGCTTGAAACATTGACTGCAGGGTTAAAACAGCAACGCAGTAACAAAGAAGCAATAAGGTTGGGCTAGGACTAGGGTAGTTTTGGCAGCTAGCCCACCGCATAACGGCACCTTCACTCCCCCCCCCCCCTAGGCGTGTAAGAATGCTGATTTACATATTATCTCTAATATTAATCTTTTTACGACTTTATTTAGAGTGATGATACATGCATGGAAGTTAGTGATAACGAGATTTGTGTTGTGATTTATTTGTGCGAAATCTGAAGGCGGTAAAATGGTCTTAAAAGAGAGTCTACAAATAGAAAAAAATATTATAAATTAAAACACGAGTTTATGTGTTCACGCTGTAAATGACGCTAATTTCCATAGTTATTAACTTGTGGTTTGTGAACAGGAGATGTCTTTCCTTAGACGTTTTAAAATATCAATAAATCGTCCTTTTAAACCCAACGTGGCTCCTGATTCGCGCGCGACGTGAATAGTAATATTACTGCTGTTGTAAATTTGAACAAATCACCACTCACCGGAAGAAGTAATAAAATTGTAATGGTTTATGGGTGGCTTGTTTCTCGCACTGTGATTATAATTTATCATCGATCGGAAACAAAGTGGTAGTAAATATTATATTGTAATCATCGATATACATAAGTTTCAAAATGTTGACTATCATAACTAAAAAAAATACTTTTTTTCCACTTCTGGTGGGTCTCTTTGGCTGGAGATGCAATTTCATTAGAAGCGTAAACGACCTGACTACTGTCTTTATTTCACCCTAATTCATCGATGAATACACAAGTAGAGGAAATCACATGGGATCAAAATAGTGTTAGTATAATGCAAATAATATTTTATTTCATATTTTCAATATGCATTAAATATGAATGGTGTTTATGTCTGGTTCATACCAGAATATTTAATACTTCGGTGTACACGTTGTATTTCTGGTTAATGCAACGCAGTTTCTAAATTTTTCTAGTGGCAAAGAACCTTATTTCCAAATTTTAAGACGATAGGTTGACGCGTTTTTCTTCAACAAAATACACAAACAGATAAACTGTTAAATGGTGTTAAAACATGATCGCGACTAATGGCTGAATTAAGTCTTATAAAAATGTGATATTTTCTTTAACATTTCTAAGATTAAGAAGCTTATTTGATAAAGTCTTTAATTGTTAGTTTATTACGTAGATTTATTCGTTTCAAACTCTGAAATAACATTTCGTATGAAAATACATTATTTCTGATAAAAATTGGTTACAAATTGTAACTAATAAATTAGGTACATACCGAGTATATACTGGGAAACAAAAATAATTAACTCATAAATTGTAGTACAATGAATCAGCTATAAACTTCATTTGGTGTTAAACCGGAAATTTGTAAATAAGTAAAGGGGGGTAAATAATGTGACGGCCTATTTCCTATTTCCGCATTACAAATGCAATTTTTGAAAGTTAACTATGCTTAAATAGTTTAATTAAAACCATAAATATATTTTCTTAAATGAGAAAATTACACTGCAATATTTTCAAAAATTTCCAATTTTATAGTTTTAGTTGGAAGTCAGTTGCTACATTTGGAAACGATGATTTATCATTAATTTCAAAACGAAATTAACATTTATATAAATAGCGATTGATAATATCAACTATTGTTTTTACGTATTTTGATGGATTTTATAAACACAACTTCGTATAGGCCTGAAGTTATTTTCCATTATGTTTTAGCATAGATGTTTTGCTTAGTTACTATAAAATGGCTCCATCAGTAATGTTTGAAAAACTAATGAATACACATTTTTTAATTTCTTTGACAATATTTGATAATATTTCGCATAAGAGAGAAATACCAAATCCTGTGATTCTCAATCTATTTACTTCACATTTTGTTCCCAACCTTCCCCAAATAAACCTAGCTCTGAAAAAGCAATTGTTTACTCTCTCCTCACAAATTACTACCCAGGAGTTATCGATCGACAACAGACAACTTAAAAGCTTTTCAGTAAAGTAGGAAGTTTTAATACCTCCTGCAACTAATTTCATACAATTTAGGGAACTTATGTAGACTAATTACTCAAAGCATACATAATGGAAATAAACTGAAACGTGTCGACGGTAGTGTAAGTCAACATTACATTGCTATACTGAATTTCGCAACTAAGCTCGTAAAGGCGATTTTGACTTGACAGGCCTTGTTGCAGTACATATTTATATTACACAGTTTCCTCTCACGTCGTTCGTGTTGTTGATGTATATAAAAAAGGCTATATGTAAAAAGCTCCAAACGGCGTTTTGGCTTTAACATACGAATATATAATTTTTTTCTGATTAAGATTAAATAAATTTTTCAGAAAATAAATAATAATAAGTTGACAATCAAATCACCTTGAAATCATAGACCATACAAGGAATTAATAATGCCATTTTATTTACTCCTCCATGATACTAAATAACGGTTTTCTTTAAAACTTTCAATTCTTGACATATTCAACTGTCTTAATTGAGATATATACAGAGCGATGAAACAGTTATGACGCTGTTTTATTCCATAAGTATTAAAGTTACAAAATAACCTAACCCAATAGAATTTTGTGTGTTAAAACTAGAGGTATTACCAAATTTTTCATATCAATCACTTCTAAATTTATTTCAGGGAACCCCTATTTTTTATGGCAATATTGAATGTAACACAATAGTTTAAGTTTTTTTAATATCTTTATCGGAATAGGAGCTATAGGCACTCAAAGTTGTGAAAATACAAGGTTTAAGGCGAAGTTCATTTTTCGTACCTCAGACAGTTGAATAGAATTTAAAATTTAAACATGTAACGTATTAAAAAAACCATTAAAGCAAATGTTTTGTTTCACTCACGTAGTAGGACTAAAAAATAACATTTTTGACAAATAAATAACTATATTTCTGGGTAAAAATTAATGATTGCAATATACTTTATAATTATCAGGTAGTATCTTTATTCCCTATAACAGATGTTATTCAAATTTTACAACGCAAAGCAGTTTAAAAAAATATTTTGATATATTTCGAAATGGCGATTTTACCCGACTTCTTTTTTATTAAAATTTTATGACACCTACTTTTTTTTTGTGTACTGAAAATTGTGTAGAACACCTACTAGCTTACACCAGTTTGTAATTCTTACTAGATGTTTTATACCTTGTGAATAAGATATGATAGCAAAATCAAAACTATTTTCAGTGCTTAATAATACAATTAGTCATTAATTTTATAAGGTGTAATATATTTAGCACAAATAAAAAGTTCGTGCAAACCATTAGATATTTCAGAAAATTACCGAAAAATTATGATTTTTAAATCGATAACTCTGTTATTCATCAGCCTACATTACAACTAAAAATAACAGTACTGTTTATTAGCTCTAGTTTCAACTTAGCTCTAGTTTAAATTTCATCTGAATTTGACTTTGATAAATAAGGAAATTTCCTTAGCCTACATTACAACTAAAAATAACAGTAGTGTTTATTAGCTCTAGTTTCAACTTAGCTCTAGTTTAAATTTCATCTGAATTTGACTTTGATAAATAAGGAAATTTCCTTAGCCTACATTACAACTAAAAATAACAGTAGTGTTTATTAGCTCTAGTTTCAACTTATTACTAGTTTAAATTTCATCTGAATTTGACTTTGATAAATAAGGAAAATAGTCTTTGAAACTAGCTTGAATTTACGAATTTTATGTAAGTGCATTTAAGGTTCTGTATCTTCTAGATTATTATTATTTATTTATCCTCATTAGGTGCACCAACAGCAGCAAAGTTGCAGTAAACATTTGAGTTGTCACATTAACATTGATATACAGAACAAGTAAAACAACATACAACGTTACAATGGTTTCACTATAGTTACAGAATGTCTACAACTGAAGGTACTCTTTCACCGAATGAAATGCCTGCTGAATAAGGTAAGAACTGAGTTCGTTTTTGAATTTGTTGATACAGAGCACACTCTTCAGATTTTCTTTCAACCTGTTTTACAATTGAGACCAGAATAGTGAACCCCATTTTCGAACAGCTTCTAACCTGTGGATTGGCTATTGAAGCATTGAAGCCGTTTCTTGGAATATCCATGTCTGTACTGATTGCCATCAATATAACTACTATTAAAAATAGCACGGCATTCAGAATATATATACAGGGAAGAGTTAAAAGTTTTAATTTTTTACATGAATTTTAACAAGATTACCAAGCTTTTAAGTTTGAAATTATTCTCATGATTTGCTTTTGAACCTAAAAAAATGTTTCCAGACTCTACATAATTTCCCCAAAGGGTAATACAATATCTAAGATGAGAGTATACATATTCAAAGTACACGGTTTTAATTATAGAGGGATTGGCAGTACATGAAATAAAACGGAGTGCACAAAGAGATGAATTAGGTTTTTTGAAAGAAAAAAGATATGGGTTTACATTTTATATTTTCGTCAATGATCACTCCCAGAAATTTTTCCTAGTCTGCAGTTGGTTCTAAGTGATGAATTGAAATTTTGTTTTTTAACTGTTTACAATGGAATTGAATTAGTTTAGTTTTATTTTTGTTCAATTTCAGACAATTTCCAAGAACAATTTTCTGCCTTAATTAATGAAGGGACTGATCTTTCAAGGTCAACAACACACATTCCAAAAACTGCTCAATTGATGTCATCAGGAAACAGTTTTTGCTTCCTTAATATCGTCAGGCAGGTCATTTACATAGACCAAAAACAACAAAGGGCTCCATATCAATCCGAGTGGGACTCATCGAACATTGATTTCCCAAGATGAGCAGTGAGATCCACAAGAGTCTGTATAGACAACTCTTTGTCGTCTAGAAGTTAAGTAGGACCGCAACCAAACATTTGGTTTCCCACGAATAACATAAATCAAGTTTCAGGAGTACAATCAAGAGTCTTTGAGAGGTCAAACAACAGAGATGCTACATGCATTTTTTTAATGAGTAGGTTATTGAGTCTAGTATAGTATAAATGGCCGATTCTGTAGAAAGGCCTTTTAGAAATCCAAATGGTTGGATGTTTCGAAAAATACTTCCTAAAAAAAGTCTTAAATTAATAAGTTATATACAAAAATAGCTTAAAAAATGTGTTTCTGTAAGAAAATTTAGAGCTAAAGGTGGGCGATATGAAAAATTTCGTAAAACCTTTCATTTTATCTCAAAAAACCCTGGGGGTTACTTTTTCAAGTTATTTTGTACCTTTGTACTTATCGAATAAAACAGCGATCACACCTAATTCAATAATATGTTTATCAGCGTTTTCATGAGGAAAATCGTAATAGCTAGGTAACTAAATACGATAAGGGTTCTATAAACCAAAGAAGTTATTTTTAAAGTGATTGATTATTTTATACTAGATGATATAATGTTACCATTATAATACATTGAAAGTATACATGAGTGATTTTAGTTGCTTTCATAGAGTATGATTTTTAGTATGTCGAGAAGTGACAGAGCGGAAATGAGTATCAATATTGGAAGAGTGGGTGGGGGAAGATAAGTATATCATTCATAACCTCAATAAAGAAGCATTTGTTTGGTAGTCGAACTATTGATTGTTAAGCAACTGTATTTATTGCATGGGTAAAAAATTTAGTTGAAGGTACAAGTATAATAACAAAATATTCGACATGCACCCGATATGACTCTAGTTTTGTTTGGTCTATTGTTTACCGACCTTGACTTTGATATATCCACGTCGCCCAGCAACACTTGTACTTAACCTATTGTAGAGTTATGTAGGTCCTTACAAAAATCACATTCAGACTAACACCATTTTGAAAAAAATATAACAATTTAATCAATAATATTAAACGAAAAGTAAATCATAATTTACATGCTCATTTTATGCAGCTAAAATTCCGGTTCTTTAGCCATCCTATTGCAAATAAGTGCTTATTTTGGTTTATATTTTTACCAATTTGGTTTTTTATTAATAATTCAATACCTTATTTTGTAGAGAGTACACATTTTAATCCTGCTTAAAGTGTGCTGTTGTGACGTTTTAGGATTGATAGGAAAAAGTTATTATCAACGGTTTTTAATGAAATTTGAAAATCGTTGTCATATAAACATTTTCCAACTGGTTTCTATTGTTAACGAACTTCTTCAACGAAACTAAACCTAAAAAACAAATTCGAGGAAAATTAGACAAAAATGGCGATTCTTAAATCTTTTTCTAACATATTAATATACACTGAGTAGAATGAGGCACTTTTCCCCTCCAACCGGTGATTGTTTTACAGATGGGTTCTTGAGATAGTTTTTCGCGAGGGTTTTCACAGAAGGTTTACTATCGGCTTTAAATACATAAACCAGTCTTAAACATACATAGTTTGTACTTTTGAAAAGAAAAACCATCCGCTCAAATTGTCAAAAATGGAAATCGTTTAGAAACTGTTAATGAGTTTTGAGTTACGTTTGTGCCATATATTTTAGAGTAGACAGGGAGACTTAAATGATGTATCACATTACCCTCTTTGTGTTTGAAATTGTAACTTCACCCCTTGAGGGAGATTGAAATTTCATAATGGTCAGTGTCGGCCACTGCATGAGGGAGAACACAAAATCTAGAATGTATTATAAATTTACAAATAAGAATCAACAAGAATGGACTATTATTTAATTAGATTTTTAACCTATACATCATTTCATGACGCGATATAACACCTACATAAATGATTTTAGTTGGTTTCAAACTAAGCCGAGAAGTGACAGAGCGGAAATGAAAATCAATATCCCTCTAGGAGTGTGTGGAAAGAACATACATTTATATCTTCAATAAAGAAGCATTATTTGTTTGCAAACACGAGTATCGATCGTTAAATCGTTAAAGAAACTGCATTTAATAAACACAGCTAATGGGAAAACAATTTAATTTGTCAACTTTTTTTTTTTTATTTGGAGGCAAAATTCTGAGTTCAAACTAAATCGTCTCTAAACTTATTGCCTGAGAGAATGAGCCTTGGTATGTAGAATACAATTTTAAAAATCTTTGCACATGTACATTGACAAATTTATTAATATTTATTTGGGCACTCGAGTGAGCGTTTATCTAATAATATTATCAGCATCCTCCCTTTATTAAGATGCTACAAACAGACTTTAGTGTCTAGTCTTACAATTAAAAAAAAAGTGACTGGTAGGAAATTTGATTTGAACCAAGAGACTTGAGGGTGATTCGGCTATCTGATAGGATTAGTTTAAAGTTATCAAAGTGCGGCTTACCTAATTATAGATTAGCACAAGCGAAGATTCCTGAGAGCTCACATTATAAAACTTTAATCTCATTAAAATATAGAAGACGTAGAGATTAAATAATTTTATTCTACATATCAGGATCTAAACCTTTTAGCAAAATAATATTTTTTTTTAATATTTGAGATTTAAACTGAACCATTGTTTGTCGATATTTTCTTCTAGCGACTGTCCTATAAATGGAACTCATGTGTCTACGATAGGAAAGGTTAGTTTCAGTCCAACAGTTTGACCTAGAAACTTGATGTATTTGTATTCAAGTACAGTTTACTATATGCTTGACTCGAAAATTACTGAAATCTGAATACAAGCATATTTTTGTATTTGCTCACATGTAGCTTTAGCAAGTATATATTTTTACGTACTCAGCAATACGCAGTGTACATTAATTAAGGATTGCAATTGAACCAACAGAAGTGTTATTAGTGTTAATTTTTCCCATTACTATAAATATCCCAGAAAGTGAATTTAGTGAAAGTATCAGTCTATTGTAGTCGTAGTAGTCCTTTTGTCGTGTACTTAAAATCAATATCAGCTGACCTAAGAATGTAACTTTAATTTTGGAATGAGGGCCATGAAGGGAATGTGTCCATATGAAAATCTACTGAACTAAAAAAAAAAAACTGTAAAATTCAATATGGCTACCATTTCAAACAGAGTTCTTTTAGTGTATTTATGGCACCTCAACTAATAAAGTGCTAAATTAAATAAATATTTTAATTATTAATTACTCTTAGAATAGAAATATTTTTATTTACATTAGTAAGCTATATTATTCAACTGCATGAACTAACTTATACACTAATAATTATAAACGTTAAAGAAATTCATACTCAACCTGAGTGAAACTTACAGAAATATAACCTGAATGTTAGCTACCCTTGATAAATTGATTATCCGGTATGAGTTTATATTATGTTAGATACACTTACTTGGTCTCCAAGATTCGTCCAAATGCTAAATCCAAGGTTTTGCGTGGGGCTGTATCACTTTAGTAGAGTAACAATACTCACCTGAAAAATAAAATAAAAAAGTATTAAAATTTGTTGATTTGACAAAAATCATTGGTTTTATACAAAGTGACGATGAATTTTTATATTTTATAATATTTATAAATTCAATATTATGATTCCGAAAGACTGATACCAATTTGAATAACACAATAACATGAAAACAGTGGTTTTGATACACTGGTTAGCAATTGAAATTAATAATTTTATATTTTAAACATAAAATTGTTTTATTCCTTTAAAACATTTATTGTTATTATAGCAGACTATTTGAAACTGTACAAAAGAAAATAAGTAGTTGTTCAAATTATTGTCTGTCTTGAACACTGCTGTACATCAGAATTCCGAATTCTGTTTTGGGACGTTGTTCTTTCTTTGGTTGTGAGTATCTCTCAAACCCATACAGTTAAACACGGCTCGCTAAATTGCTATTCAATGGGATTTTGTTGTGAAAAACATACACAATTGTGACAATTTACAGCTTCGGCTAATCTCTAACCTAAGATTTATTTTTTCAGGACTCCCGTTCCTTTCCTTTCTATGTAGTAAAAAGCGGTTGCTACAGTGACGGGTCGGCCCTATTTATTTCTGTTGTGTCTGTAACCTATTGCCTTATGTTTTATCATAAACTTTCTAAATATTTTTTCTAGACAAATTGTCTATATTACAATAATTATTTTTTGACCAACACACAATTTCTACGTAGTCCTATGCGACTGCTTAAAACTTGTTCAAAGCGTCAGGAGTCTTAGTTCCGGTAGAGTGATCTCAAGTTGACCCATTCTTGCAAAGAGTCAATGACCATTCAGTAGAATGGAATTTCTTCTCTCTGACAATACCTTAGTGAACCTAAGAGATAAATTTCAATGGTACTAATTCTGGAGTGTATGGAGGATAGATTGGAGTTAGAACATCTCACTAGAGTTTACGAAATGGTTTCATCATCAAAGGGGTAGTGTGAAGGCGACTATTGGTCTTGAAGAGAACAAACTGAATGTAAAGCAAAATGTTCTTCCAACTCACTATGAAGAGTTTCTCAAATGTTCAGTATTGATTGCTTCGGGACCCTTTGTGTTAGTGAAAGGTTAAATTTAATCCATTTTTAAACAATCACGAATATGACCTTAAATTACTAATTAGGGTTAGGATGGTGATTAAACTGTACAAAAAGAACGAAATTAACTGTTATTATTATTTTAAGATTATAAGTTATATAATTAAAACCTCATATTTCGACCTACATATGAAACCACTGTAAACCTACATAATTTATGGACATTGTGCTTGGTATGTATGGTTACCGAACCATTACCATAGGTAAAAGTTTAAAATGATATTTCGAAACATTAAATTTAAACGTTAAATTTAACGACCTCTTAATATTCTTAGATTGAAGAACTCGGGGACGTTTAAATCACGTTGCTTTTATCACCTGAAAATATAACCTTTCACATCACACAGTGAGATCTAAAATAATTAAAGACTAATGGAAATTTTAAGTAAATAAAATATGGATTGAATTTGAAAAATATAACATAGATAAGGTTACCCAATGATTTGTAATCAGATGCTAAATAGAAATTTATTATAAAACCTCAATAAAAAACCTTGCGTGAACATCTCATATCCAACAGAATGAAGAAGGCACGTTTAAAACAACTCAGTCTCATTAACTTAACACTATAAATAAACACATTTCATCAAAAGTTCTAAATTTAAAAGACAAATTTAAAGAATGAAACATAAGTAAACTTTCTCAGGCACATTTAAAATAAAACCTTAATAAATAGTAATCTTAACTTTCTCTTTTCATATTTACAGTATTGAATTATAGGTCAATTATAAAAATTAACCTCCTATAAATTCAAATATATCAGAACCAGTATACGCTATTTTATTATTATTTTGTTGAATTGTAAAGATTTATCCCACAATCTTGACACAAATTATACAAAAACGGGTTAAGTTTTGTATTATCAATCTAAAATTTACACGAGAAACCATGTTTTATACATACTGGAATTCAGAATATTGTCTTGGGTCTTACATTTAGATTTCATCAATATTGGATTAAAATTGCCTGTTTTGTTCGACATTCGCCCTTTTAGGATGGGTTCTATGGTTCGGTTACACTTTTTTTTATCTGTAAGGTTCAAATTGGTATTTATCTAGAGGTGGTTAAGTTGTATAACATTGTGGATACATACGTCAATGTCACTTTTTAAATGTACTCACTTTTCAATAATTTAGTCGGTATAAATAGAATTTCATACTTATCATTGTGAAGTTATCACCATATTCCTTCAGTACCTGACAAATTGAAGACCGTGTAGTGAGCTGAAAAAACTACACAAGCCCTTTCAGAAAAACAAAGCGCCAACAAAATCATGTTCGGCAGTAAATAAGGATTTTGATGTTATCAGTATATTGGAAGTTTTCACATGTGGAACTCCAATTCGTAATTCGTTTTTGTTTATTATTAACCAAAAATACGAAAGGAAAACGAAATATATATATATAAAAAAAATGTCACGCTCTAAACTGGATCTGCAGCTAATACAATTAATATATTATTATATTTTACTGTTCTTCAAACCTCAAGTGTAACTTACATAAAAGTGGACGGCAATGATAAAATACCTATATAGTTTTATAGCCACATTCAGCAAATATTGGTATTATCCCTTCCTTATATTCGTTGCTTAAGGGTGTGCTTAATTTTATCGTTATAAACGTAGATGTCCTCCTACTATTCACACTTCTTTACGTTTTACAGCTCAAAGTATTAAATTTTTGTATATATATATATATATATATATATATATATATATATATATATATTGGTCAATGTTATTATAAAATTCAAACTTTAGTTTGCTGTAAATTAACTAACCTAACTTAACTAACCTAAATCTAAAATACCTTCCTAACCTAATCTAACACAACCACTTTTTTGAACTCAAAAGACTTCAATACTAATATTTTCGAAAACTCAACACCGATTACTAACCTAACGTAACCTCTAAATCAAGAAAAAAATACAGAACCGAACAGATAATAAAGGACACCACTCCAAACTACATTTTTGGAGCGATAACATTAAATCATCAATATATAATTTACGGCATTTATTTATGGAGAATAGATATCTAGAGTATCTCACAAATCATGTTCTCAAAAACAATTTGTTTAAAAAAAACCTACTATTGATGTCATTCTAATAGTTACGAGATAAAGTTAGTTTTGTATTATATATACTAAACGGTTGCAAATTCTATACTTTTGTAAAAAAAATAATGAATTGTAGTGATGTAATTCATAATTTCTTCGAACATATTTGCAGGGTTCTTTCTTAGGTTTGAATAAAAAATGTTATATAATATAAATTTACTAAGGGAAATCAGCAATCATTGAAAAATAAAGATTTATTGAAAAATTAGCTAAATTTGTACAAAATATTTGGCTAAGGCATGGTCAAAACTCAATTTTAATACAAATGTTAATGAAAATTAAACAAAATTTGCAAACTCTATTAAGGACGATAAGGAAATTAGATTTAAAACTGAAGCCGTATTTAAACTGTTCTACTGTTCTTTTAGATAAACAATTCCTTTGAAACATCGACAAAAATAAACTCAATTGATTTCAATTTGAATACGTGAAGATTGACTCAAAGAAACATAAAGATACAAAGACACAAAGACACTAAGATAGACATAAACGGAAATTAATAAAATGTATGATTGGTTATGGAGTTATATAAATTGTTAATATTATTTTGTACAGAATCGCCAAAGTTAATATTATCCAAGTATCATTACACTTCACCAAATGAATGGAAACTTACACAGTACCACAAGAAAAACGTGATTAGAAACAAATACTAATTGGGATGTTTAAAATACTAGTTGTCATCATATTCAGTTTTAAAATGTACACAAACTTTTTGTCATTAAACCAAAAGAGCCACTGATTTGGCCCAATAACGTCTATTGGTTCATTGACGTACAATTGTTGTAAAAACTGAAGATGTAGATTTAGTGACTGAAATAAAGTGACTTAGTGTTGTCAAGTGAAATGTTTAAATGTTTTCTTTTATTTGGAGGATGAATTACCCTTTTTTAAAATCTAAGCGGTAGACTTATTTTTAGATTCTAGTAGACATAAAATTCAGATTTATATAAATTATTATTACTGGCTTACAGATATAATAGACATTATGAACAATTATTTCCTTTGATTGGGAAATTACTACCCGTAATCATAAAATAATTGTTTAAACACAATCCAGTAGCTATATTGTATAAACATTTATTTTACAATTATGCGTGTAATTAGATTTCTATTAAATTATATACCGTTCTAATTATGTTGCAAACACGCCATAAACTTTTGGATATTTATGTCAAACCCTGTTAATAATTTACATCTGAATAAGTTTACATTAAATTTGTTATTATTTGTAAATAATATAGTAATAAAAAATGGGAATGTAATTCAAGCAGTGATGCGGTTATAGCTTTTTGTCGAAATGAAAACAATTAACAATTCTAAATATTTTATTATTGTTAAAAATCATTTATTTGTTTCTTATTTTAATAAAGTATATAAAAGTATATATTTTGTGAACAGTTGTCTATTTTATTATTAAGCATATAAGATTGTAAATTTTTTCCTGTTAAAATTATGTATAAAAGAGGGTCAAATAAATAAATTTTTCATTTTTCAAAAACGTTTGACTTATTATTTACGTAATGAAACGAAGTCGGGTTTTAGCGGTTACACATTTTAAAGTTATTATGGGTTATCGCATTATATATATATATATATATATATATATATATATATATATATATATATGGATGAGAATTAATTATTGGTTTCAGTAAACATATGAATACAATAACTTATGGTACTCTTTTACCTAATAATGTCCATAAATTTGTTAAAATCAATATGAATGTGGCTCGTATATATATGGCTTGTGTGTGGCAATGAGTTCATGAATAAGATTATAAACTAGGGCCGAAACATTAAAATGACGTGAAAAACAACCAAAGTACATTTTCGTTCAGGTTCTAGTAATATACAACAGAAACAAAAATATAAACAAAACAATGAAAAAGGAGATCAGAAATTTTACGTTTATATGTTGGTTTTAACATTCAACGGTGTAGAGGATTAATTGTACTAAATGGCAAGATACACAGGAATAAAATACAGGAATAATAAAAATGAAAACTAAACATATGATACATTGTAAAGATCACCATAGTAACATGTGCCTCAGAAATGTACCCTATAATAGTGAGATCGGATCTGATGCTGTATCCCTCGCACTGAAATTTTGGCTACAATCGGTAAGTATTTGTGGAAGATATAGAATCACCGATCAGAGGGTGTAAAAATTAATAAATAGTTCTCATTTATTAGATGATGAGTAAATAACTTTAATAACATTAACTTATAACTTTAATAAATAACTTATAGTTTAATCGTAGGGATAGACTGCCAAAACAGATATTACAATAGACATCGGCTGGAAGGATACAACGATGGAGGTCGAGGGAGTAGTTGGAGGTGAGAAGACGACATGAAATTTGATGGGACAGAGACAGGGTATCGGAAATCGTTGAATTTCGCTATCAACCGACGAACTAATACATATTACAGTTGTTGTGAAATGTCTATAAATGATGACAGTAATGGATTTTCGTTTTAATAAATATATATGTATGTATGTATATTTTATTGTAAAGATTTGAAATATGATGGAGGGAAAAAAATTAAAATAACTGTGGCCCAAATATATTTAAATATACGAACAAACGCTGTAATGGTTCAACTGTAGCTCATTTTGAATATTTTTGTTGAATTTTAATCTAAATCGTATTTTTAGCTTATTTGATCTCTATCTGTAAACTATTTACTTGTAAATAATTAAATTATGTGCCTAAAATATTGGTGTACACTTTATTTTTGTGACATAAGGTATAATAAATTTGTATAGTGTCTAATTTATGTGCAAAATAAAGGACACAAATACACGATTTGATAAGAGTTTGATTAAGTAATGTCGGGTACAAAATGAAAAGTCAAAAATGAGTGTGTAAACCAAGCTCTTATTTCTTTTAACATTTCGTTACATATTTTTTAATATGTACTTACCATCAGGGATTATATATGTTTTAAATTATATAGGATAGTTTCTATAAAATAAATTTGTTGCATTGACAACCGTTAAAACATATGTGAAATCTAGTTTTCAAGCGTTACGGTTATTACAGCTGTGAGAAATGGATGTCTAAATTATGCTGTTTTAATTGAATAGTTTCAAGTGTCGGCAATTTCCATGAACTGTATATCATGTATGAAATTTTTATAGGAGAAGCAATATTAATTTTTAATTCATATATATATTGAAAGCATAAGTGAATCGTTTAGGTATTGTATTATTTTGAATAGAATTATCTGGTTGTCATAGTAACCAAAGAGGATTAGAGTGGTTGTACCTATTTATACTTTCACCGCTAACTAACCACACTTCGCTTGTTGAGCGGAATGTCTATTACACGTACATCGTCAGTAAGTTTAGGTAAATTTGTAAATGTTATGTTTGTGCTTTGCAATATTTGGAATAGTCCAAGTTAGTGTTAGCTTCCCTGTAATTAGTTCAACTTAAAATAGTTAATCGATACAGATCCTCTACCTGGTAACTTATATTGAAAATAAACATTTTGGGAGATTAAATTTGTGGTAATTATCTAAACATAACTGTCATAGGAAGATCAGTGGGGATTTCATCGTGTCGGGAGTTTCCATGAAGGAAATAAAAATAATTAAATTTACAAATTTGAAATTAGCTGATAATATAGTACATAATCGGAACAAAGAATTCCCAAATATTAAATTAAACTGGACAATACAATGCCACTGCAATTACAGTTAATCGTCCCTATAAAGAAGATTAATGCCTAATAGTATCTTTCATGGAAGCGAGCCAAAACCGAAGGGCAGGATAGATTCAATATATGTGAAGAAGCCCAGCACTCTTCCATGTTATTTCTTTCTTTTAGTTTATTAAAAACGCTCAATTCAAAATGTTCTAGTTTGAGCCTTAATACGACATTCTATCTTTGAAGAGGGTCGTTAGTTAACAACATTAGAACCTTCAAAACATACCACAGAGATGGCTTATCTATTTTATATATAAAATTATTTGTAAAAATAAAATTAATATGTTTTGTTATTCAATAATTTTGATTATATATAAATTTTAGTCGTTACGTGTTGGTCTTCAACTTGTAAACAACTTTATTTGTGCACATGTAGAAGGATGTCTTTTACAATTGTATTACATTTTCATTTCTTTGTGAATTTTACTCTCGTTTTTGAACATTTCGTAGGCAACACATTTCAATTAGTCCCATAAAATATAAGAGGGAAATATTTTACTGCACACTTTGTTAAACACGTGTTCAAAGTCAAGTATCAATGCAGTTTAAATTTAAGGAGGACAATATCATAGTATAATAAAAACAAAATCCCGTATTTCTCATATATCGCCGAAATATATGTTATAAGAAAAAAATATAACTAATTGGTTACTGTTTCAGCGAAAATGTCTTATGAATTAAAGTAGAAAAACGAACCATATACGTAAGTTGGGAAATTGAATTACCCCAAAATCAGTTAAATCGATTTAGAACAAATGTTGGTGAAATGTGGAGATTTATAACCCAAATCAACGAAACATTACCCTAAAACAATATTATGGGTTTATTTCAGTATTTTTCCGCTTATCGAATAATGTTGAAGTGTATTAAAATGTGTAAATAATAAAACTTGTACATACTCTTTAATTTTTTATATTCTTATGGTGTTCAGCGGCTGTTAACTTCAAGAATAACGATAGTATTTATAGTTTATTATGGGTTTTTGCGTTTCGAGTACTTTTATAAATAAAAAGTAAATGCGTTTTATATTCACACAAGTAATACAGTATTCCACGTTGCGATACGTTAGTTTCATGTTAAAAATACAAATAATTGGTTTTGAATTTTAGAAAGTCGTAACACTGGATACAAATTAAACTAACCCACGCATAATAGAAAATAACCAATTCCAATATTTCCATCTAATTGTGTAATTCGTAGCTTTTTATTACTAGATCGTTTTTAAAAGGTGATGGAATGGTTCACGTTGTAATATAGTCAATAAATCGTTTCTGTAAATCCGTGAGGTTACTGTTTGACGCGCGACGTTATCATACAACAGCCAAGAAATAACAATAGATAATACCTCATTAGAAGTGAACAAAACATCATTCAAAGGGAGTGATAATACAAGCTGCAAAGGTTTATGGCAAACATACTTTTTGAATTGTGTTGAATTGTTAACATTCATTTCGATTACAGTAGATATTATGCTGTAATCATCAATGTAAATTAACATAAGAATGTTGACGGCTTTAACTAAAAATCGAACGTTTATCTTAATTAAACCTCGGTGACTGGTGGCCCAATTGGATGAAAACGTACACGATCCGTATAGTGTTTAAATTTAACTCTAATATCAATTAATAAATATATAAAAGCTGTAGCTTGTTCTCAGGAACAATACAGTGTAAAATTTATAACCAATTTTTATAAACCTATGAAACTCCAAATTTTCTTCAGAAATCAAAAAAGCAGTGAGTAATGAAGGTTTAATATTTTATTCAGGTTGATACTTGAAAACGTTTTAGAACAGTTGTAAGACTGTCTCTTTACGCCTCGTTCACAGTTATTACTTCGGATCACTTGGTATATGCCTAGTCGGAGCATCCGCAGCCATGTTTTGGTACTACGTAGTAACGGATTTTGACTAGACGGCTTTTGAAAACTAAAAACACAATTTCAAAAAAAGTATTCACACATTGTTTGGTCTAGTTGCAAAGAATTTAATTTCAGACTTTAATAACGATCAGTACATGGGTTTGGCCGAAACTACTGAACAAATTCCAAAAAACAACATCGCTTTGATCTTTCAATTTTTAGTAGTCATTGCTTTATATGCATTAATTGAAAACACGGAGTACAGATGTGTTTTTATATAACCTAATATATATATATATTAGTTATAGTGCCTTTTTAAAAAAAATGGATTTCCGGTTTATCACAGTTTTATAGCGTGTATGTTTTATATGATTTTCATATAATTTGACATACATACATGTTTGAACATTTTCTTAAGCTTTTTCCATGGCTATGCAAAATTGATTGGTAAATTAAAAAATAAAACCATGTAAACCGTATCAATGGTTTTAGGTGTCTCAGGAGGTCATTGAGTGCAATTTAAAAATCTGATTTCATAGCTAAATTAGTTTTTAATCGCATTAAATTTACAAAAACACATTGTCTAAGGTGCTTAGACACCCAGTTTAGCGTGATCAGTTCTTGATTGCAACTGATTTGTAATTTTTGTCATGCAACAAACAAAAGAAAAATGTATTTTCAATGACTATGCAAAATTGATTGGTAAATTTAAAAATAAAACCACATACATTTTTTAGGTTTTAGGTGTCTCAGGAGGTCATTGAGTGCAATTTTAAAATCTGCATTCATAGCTAAATCAGTTTTTAATCGCATTAAAAAAACATCGTCTAAGGTGCTTAGACACGCAGTTTAGCGTGCACAGTTCTTTATTCTAACTTAATTGTAATTTTTGTCATGCAATAAAAAAAAATAAAAATGCATTACAAGTTGACGTACAATATTTCAAAGTCATAAACGATTTTATCAAATTATAATATCAAATTGTTTTCATCAATCTCCTGCAATCAATAATTAACGAAATTTAACCTAACAATATTGTGTGTTACTTTTACATAGTCGGAACTGTAATTATTGCATTGTTATAAATAATACATACAGAGTCCATTTACTACCAACTTAATTTTTAGTAGTTTAATATAAATATTATAAAAATACACGTAAAATATTCAGTATTATAATATCTATAACTTTGTATATGTTAATATTTAAAGTCATATGTGGTACGTAGCTTAACCATGAAGTTGTGCTTATATGAATCTTTTTTATAATTAAATTTACACACCATTTATTTTCAATCATTACTCGTTGCTAATAGCGCCTACATGTACATAAGAACGACTTTCACAATATTCAACACTCAAAAGAATTTGCACACAATTTAAGCTAATTCTTAATACAGATATTTTTAGGCATCTTAATCTTCTTAAAAGCGTCGACACCTAATGTGTTGAAATATCCATAGATCCATGTGTGTTTTTTTTATGTGTTGTAAAACACTATTAGAAGTCTCAATTTAAGTCAGATTTTTCTTTTTGGTATGAAAGTACGATTTTACCTTCATATAATCTCAATATTAGAATGAATCTCAGCAATAATAGTTGCATCAATGGGAATTGAACGTGTATTTTACTAAAATTTAGCGTATGTTTTCCACTGGTCAAAAAATTTCAATGTTAGTAGAAAATTTCAAAGCTTTGAATTAAATAGTTTTTTGTCAGTGCCTTTTAATCTAAAGTCTACATTAGAATATGATAAGTCATTTAGTGCAACTAACTCTCTGTATACATCAAAACCAAGGCAAGGTCTGCAAACGACCGAATACACAAAATAAATTCGCGAAGTATTTCCCTTTGAACTGGCTTGAATAATGATTATGCTTTCAACACTTCCTACATATTTCACCAAATAGTACCACTCCTAACCTTCCATTATTCTAAAGTTGATATTGTTGATTCTGTTTCCATTTTTGACATGAGCTGCTAGAAGTGCCATTTTGCTTTTTGGTTTGACGTTTATTTCCAATTTCAGTGGGTCTTTACTCTGAAGCAGATGGTGCCCTATTGGATACTGTATATAATCAGCTGGAGTAGACGTGTTGATTTTGTGCACTTATGAATATATATATTTGATTTTGTGCAAGCTGCTGCAAATTCCAATCTGTACAATCGATAGCTTTGCATATCGTATCTATAATTTCATTTAAATTTAATTCAAATATTCTTCATAAATAGTCTTTAGTGTTGTGTATTTTTTTAAAAGACTCTCCTTTAGATTCCAGAATTCACACTCCACTTTTAATTTCGCTATTGATTTAGGTATAAGTTTATTGTCAGCGAATGTCCTGAGAAAGTATTGTTATGATATACGCCATTTTGATAAAATTAGAACCTATGCTATTTATTTCAATTCAATTCTTTATGGATTTTCTCATTTCAAATTCAAGATGCAATATAAAATTACGTAAATAATAATAAAACACTATTATAAAAATGAAATGATAGTGGAATAAACCAAACATATAATGGGCTACAAGGGAAAATCCTGTATGTGGTCTCGAATATATCATAATGTAGATCTTCCATTCATTAACTAGTAACTAGCTTTAAAAATTAAATAAACTAAAAAAATGGCGAAAGGCCAGACTGATAAAGAAAAGCTTTTTTATTCATCACCCACAACATACTTTTCAAGCCATTGTAAAAAAGGATATTTGTGTCAACAATTCGAAACAGTTTAACACAAATCGCCACTACTAGAATCTTAGTTCCCAAATTATATGTTAAAATGTTTGGAACTGGAAGCAAACACAGTTAATTTTAAAAATGGTTAATATTTACCAATAATAAAATTCAGGTTATAAAATACTTTATAGTTAGCCTATTAAGAATCAAAGTAAACATCACTTAAAACTTAGGTTAAATATCAATTATTATAACTCTTGTTGGAATATTGTTGGAATTCCATTTATTTGGTACTTAAGCTATGTTTAATATTTGATTAAAATGTTTGTTACAATAAATAAAGATTGTTATATTATAAAAGGCTGTCTTTTATTTTTCGAATGTCAGTAAGTATGTATCCTTCATTGGGCCTATACTAGCGTATTTTCTGGATCTTTTAATGTATATTTATTATACCAAGTCCAAGATCATAAAACGGAATCTCAAATAATAATAGCACACATTCACGGCTTGTTTCGATATATTTGCTTAGAGTCAAAATTTTATTTATTTATTGTTTATACTGATGACCGACAGTACTTGATAGAATTCCATGTTATACAAATAAACACACACAAATTCTTTTGTTAAATTCTACAATTTATTGGTCTAGCCATGGTTTCGCCGACGATGATTTCGCCAGTTACGGCATTGACGAGTCTTATAAAAAGACTAAATAAGCCTCGTCAATGCCTTAATTGGCGAAACCATGGTCGGCTAGACCAATAAATTGTAGAATTTAACAAAAGAATTCGTGTGTGTTTATTTGTATATTTTTATTATTATTGAAAACATATATAACATATAACGTTCTCGCGTAACGTTTTAAGTGGGAATAAATTATCTATTTCCTATATTGTGACTTCATTTTCAGTATTTTTCATGTTTTCAGTTTGATAAAATTAATTTAGTATAGATTGATATACGTTATCTTTGATTGTATTGATTATAATACAATCTAGTATTTACAAGTTTTCATGCTTTGATTTAATTGCAATTAGATATTATACCGTCTCTTAAAAAAATCCCAAATAACTATTTCCCATGTCAGTTTAATAAGCCTTTCATATCGAGAAATTTCTCTATTATGATTGTTATTATCTTTTTAAATTCACCTTTTGATTTATTTATTTGAATGTTATAGTACTCATGTTTTATGAATCTCAATATCACAAGAGAAAAAACATGAGTTTTGATTTTAACCGTTAACATATATCCCTATTTGTGTTTTAAATTAAATAGCAGTGCGGAATCTTATATTATAGTTTTTTTTCATGACGAATAGAAGCTAAATTAATCGCAAAATGAGACTTGTAAGTTTTAAACAGTTTTAAGGAGATGCATGGACCAACAATTACCTACGTTAAAATATAGATTAAATATTCATTGCATTTCCTGTTCATATACGTTAGTTGCGTAATAAGTAGTGTTGCCAATCCAGCAAAACAATGCTATTATTCTATAGTCATTAAATATGAAAAACATAATAAACCAACAGAACTAGATCTAACCTGAACGACACACAAAAAGTTTGTTGCGTAGCTTATAAACTATATCCTGAGATGAAACAAAATGAATTATTTACGAAATACTTGTCGCCTGTCTGTTTTTATTTCTGTGAAAGCATGAACTAACTTTTATCAGAAATGATTGTTAGACATTTAAACTTGATATTTCGTACTATTTGAACTAATAACATTAAGAGGTAAATAAAGTTGGAGATTTTGTACTGATATGAAGGTTTTTTAACAGATATTGATATTATTTATGAGTTTTAAAGGAAATAATTACCATAAAATAACAGTTTAAATTTACAATTATTGTAATAAAAATCTTAAATCAGTTCTTGGAGATAAAATAAAAACCTCTAGCCATCGAATACTCTATAGACTCAAGATCAGTAGAGAACAATGGTTAGTCAGGAGAGATAGGTACGATGAAAGAAAGGTATCTAACCAAAGACTAGCTCCAGCTAAGATTCCTCGGGATTGCCAAGCAATACTCTATAGAGTCAAGATCAGTAGAGAACAATGGTTAGTCAGGAGAGATAGGTACGATGAAAGAAAGGTATCTAACAAAAGACTAGCTCCAGCTAAGATTCCTCGGGATTGCCAAGCAATACTCTATAGAGTCAAGATCAGTAGAGGACAATGGTTAGTCAGGAGAGATAGGTACGATGAAAGAAAGGTATCTAACCAAAGACTAGCTCCAGCTAAGATTCCTCGGGATTGCCAAGCAATACTCTATAGAGTCAAGATCAGTAGAGAACAATGGTTAGTCAGGAGAGATAGGTACGATGAAAGAAAGGTATCTAACCAAAGACTAGCTCCAGCTAAGATTCCTCGGGATTGCCAAGCAATACTCTATAGAGTCAAGATCAGTAGAGAACAATGGTTAGTCAGGAGAGATAGGTACGATGAAAGAAAGGTATCTAACCAAAGACTAGCTCCAGCTAAGATTCCTCGGGATTGCCAAGCAATACTCTATAGAGTCAAGATCAGTAGAGAACAATGGTTAGTCAGGAGAGATAGGTACGATGAAAGAAAGGTATCTAACCAAAGACTAGCTCCAACTAAGATTCCTCGGGATTGCCAAGCAATACTCTATAGAGTCAAGATCAGTAGAGAACAATGGTTAGTCAGGAGAGACAGGTACGATGAAAGAAAGGTATCTAACCAAAGACTAGCTCCAGCTAAGATTCCTCGGGATTGCCAAGCAATACTCTATAGAGTCAAGATCAGTAGAGAACAATGGTTAGTCAGGAGAGACAGGTACGATGAAAGAAAGGTATCTAACCAAAGACTAGCTCCAGCTAAGATTCCTCGGGAATGCCAAGCAATACTCTATAGAGTCAAGATCAATAGAGAACAATGGTTAGTCAGGAGAGATAGGTACGATGAAAGAAAGGTATCTAACCAAAGACTAGCTCCAGCTAAGATTCCTCGGGATTGCCAAGCAATACTCTATAGAGTCAAGATCAGTAGAGAACAATGGTTAGTCAGGAGAGATAGGTACGATGAAAGAAAGGTATCTAACCAAAGACTAGCTCCAGCTAAGATTCCTGCGGATTGCCAAGCAATACTCTATAGAGTCAAGATCAGTAGAGAACAATGGTTAGTCAGGAGAGATAGGTACGATGAAACCAAAGACTAGTTCCAGCTAAGATTCCTCGGGATTGCCAAGCGCAAGTGAGTTCTTGAGGTTATCTTGATACAAAACTAAATTTCCAGTGAAATGCATTTAAGCTTTTGTTTTCACAATTATATAACAAATATCGTAACATTATTTTTAAAGTAATCATTAATTCAATTAAAATAAAAAAATAAGGGTACGCAATAATAGAATGAAATTGATCTATGCAGCGTCAATTTTACCATTTTTGTATAAAAAGTAGAGATGAACGGATATAATAGACGGGAGTTTGTACATAGATTTCCAAACTGTCATTTGTAAAAACAGATAATTACCAAATTATATCTATATAGGATGAAGTGAAAAAAAAAAAAAAAACAAAAAAAAAACAATAATTTTAATTAAAATATGTGAAAAAAGTTATTCATCTTAATTATATCTGTTTTATGATTTATATACGTATTTTACTTAAAAAGTTTCCTTTAAATACACGTGTCTTGCATTAAAATTACCAGAAGTAAGATCATAAGTGCTTTAAAGGGATTTTCTAGAGATTTAGAGCAACATTGTCTCTTCTTTTATTTTTGGCCCTTAGGTAAAACCAAGGATCGTTATAAGTTCACTCGCGCGTCTGTCCGTCTATCACTCTGTAAATCGCAAACCGCCTACAAAGACATTGCGGCAAATCGTATATATTTCAAACTTTGCATTTATATTCTTTGTATTGTCCATTATATAGAAAAAATATAGCGGCAACAAAAAAAACCTTAGGTAGTTAAGGGGCAAAAACTATCGAGTTGAATATTTTTGAAAATATTATATGTGGTATAACAAATAAAACTATACGTTGTTCTGATTACAAGTGTGTATGTTTATTCAATGAAGAAACTAATATGTGGCGTTAGGCCTCTTAATAGACTTCGGCTTTATAAAAATAACTGTTACTATAAGTCTACACTCGTGTTGGAAATAGCTGACCTTTTTCTTATAGTATACAGCCCTTTTTAAAATTATTTTGTTTCAATTCAAATCGATAACAAAGAAAAATACTTCATGACATGAATTTGTTTGATTACGAAAAATAAAAAAATTGCTCCTGGATGAGTCAGGCTCGTAATCGTAAAGTTGTTTACAGAAACTATTACGTTTATAATTATCCTTATTTGATGCAGAAAACTCAAATCAATACCGTACATATTATATAATCTATACAACCTCCTCTCTCTCCATGTGACATTGGTGACTCATTTCAAGACTGTTTCATCGTAATTCACTGTCCCAACTGTCATTCATATAGAATAATTGCTTTGTGAAGGTCCACATAAAACAGTATTGTGACACCATAAGAAGTCAAAACTGAGCACTAACTTTTATCAAAACTGTTATCATTATTTTATTTCGCCTTAAATTCCGGTGAACAAAGCAAACTTAAACTTATAAAGTGGAAAAGTCGTCCGTGTGTAACTTCTGTCAATTATTGCGTGGAACTTAACGGGACTCTCTGATAATAACATCTATTAATTAGTATTTGTTTTATTTGACGAATAATTTCACTTTCGTAGGTGTCAGATGCAGAAAGCCCCTATTAAAAATAGTCTAAATATAATTAATCAAAATTACCTTCTTCATATTAATTGATTGTACGGAAGATAAAAAAGACTTTATTCTTTAATTAAGAATGTTTACCTTATCCTGATTCCAGGATACAGCAGAATTTGTTTAGCTGAAATTTGTGAAATGATGGGTCGAGCTGAATTAATATGATTTTTTATATAGTCCTCTAGGTCAAAAATCATTCCTAAATTTTAATTTCCACTAATCATTGATTGTTTTATATGATGACCTACAATAGTGCAGGTCCCATTTTAAGTATGTACTTTCGGTGCTGCAGGACAGCTCTAAGCGTTAATAATTCAATTATAGTAGTTGTGAGTCAACAATTGACTGTTTCCTTGATGTACAATGACAGAATGTAACACGACTGAAACTATGTTATTGTATTTTAAGACCACTGACGGTTATAAACGCAGACAAATATACGAAAAGTAATATCTGTAATCGTTGAATTATAATAGAAATAAAAATATAATGACATATAATATTTATCTTTGAGTTATAATAAAAAAATATTTACAAATCTTTCTCTCCTACATGCATTCATTGTCACATTAATGGTTCCTATTAAATTTTTCGGAAATATTTTTGGAATCTTATAATTGTACTTATTGGATCTAAAGGCATTAAAGCCTCTAGTCTCTAAAGCTCATCCATCTCAGATCATTTTGTTTATCATCCAACCATCGTCTTATTGGTCTTTCTACACCTATTTTATATATAGAGTACACAGGTTACCAACATCTTCTCTATTTTATTATTTCCCATCTTTGTATTTTTTCAATTTGTTACATTCATTTTAATCTCCTCCTTGTAACTTCGAATATAAATTTAACGATCTTCAAGCTTCACTATTTCCCCTCATTCTCCAATTACCACCCACGCATAGTCATATGTTCTCATATAGCGTCTCAGATTATTTTTCTTTCTACTTAGGAAGGCTATTCGTGTATTGAAACATTATTAATTGAATTAACATTTTTATCACCGGTGAGCTAAACAATATGAAGTACCAACGAGGTTTTAATATAGACGACACATAAAGGCGATAAGGTGTTAAAGTCTTGACCTAACTACACAAGATTAACGACTGAAGGCTTTGTTTGAAGACGAGTCTGTTAAGCAGAGTGGGCTTATAATAACAAAAATATAGCTAATTTAATTTTAAATATTTGAATGAAAAATTAATTTGTAATATTATTAACTCAGTTTCTGCACTGAATTCATAAATAATCATGTATATAATAAATATTCTAAATTATTACTGTTAAAGGGGTTAACGAGAAAGGAGGTTAATTCAAGAATTTACTGATAAAGCAAATTTTTCCCGTAGAAGTTAGAAAATCGAGAATATGATTAATTTTTATTTGTTGCGAGCACTCATGAAAATAAGTTTCTTCAGATAATAAAAAATGTAATTTTCGATAGTTTTTGAATAATATATTTGAAACGAAATTCGGAATTTATGGTACTACATCATTTAAGGAAGAAATTAGGGAAAATAACGTGAATATCTATTCAGGCTTTCTTCGATTTTTTAAATCTATTTGGTTGGTTTGAAAGGAAAAAATAAATATATATTTATTTTCAATTTTTAAATTTGAAATAAATTGTAAAAACTATGGTAGTTTTTATGTAGGGAAAAGCCGGTCTAAAGAGTATAGCAACGCAAATAAAGCTAGAATATATTTATATTAAACGTAAATGATACTTTGATACAGAAGCCATGTGTTGTTTACCTTAGCAACCAGTTGCGCGGAAGTTACTAAATAATTTTAATTTATAACTGTTTTAAATTTTCTAGTGTCTTAAATTTGAGGCTTAAATTAGCATAAGTGCAAAATGTCTTTTTATAAACTAGCAATAGTTTATTTAAATATGTGCAATTAAATGTAAATAGGATTTTATGAATGAAAGTGTAGGTTTTTAAAGATTAGATATCCGATTGAACTTTGACATTATATTTGGGATTAAATATTGTCTACAAAATATATAGAAGTGGTTATTTCATTCTGGAATCATGTATTTAAAAACATGTATATACAAGTCACATCTTTGAGTGTGTTTTATTCGTAATTGCGAGATAGAATTGTAAAGTTTTGTGAATCCTTTATTTACTAAATACGTTCTCAGCGATAAACTTAATGCAAAGAGTCAAGTAAAACAATTATTGAAGTAATGGAGGACAACTAAATAGAGAAGTAGTATTTTGTACACTAAGCTAATCGATTTTCTTGCTGCTTTGTGATTGGCTGACAGAGTAGACACGGCAATTGAATTGGTAAGCATGTCACGTCTGCATATTGCATGGGCATGGGTTTGCCCTCCGATGGCAGATTTGCTTCCTGTGCAAGGAAAAATAACATTTCTTATTGTTTAAACGAATTATTACTTCATTTATTTAATTTTGTTTAATGTTATTTCCTTTCATTAAGTGGCTTATCACGTAGGATTCCACTCAGTTTTATCCAGTTTTGAGATTCATATGATAAAGAACATAGTAGTTGTTAAATAACAGGTTTATACTTAAAGTACTCTAGGGATAAATGTGAATTATTACTTTATCTTTTTCTTAATATACTATTACGTTATGTGAAGAATGTGAGGTTATACACATTTCGACACAACAGTTTTGATCAGCTAGAATCACATTTGGATAATTTTCTAAACGATTTATTTTATATTCATTGTTGATAGCCTTAGAACTACATATATTTTATATATATTATTTATTTTATTTTACTTTTTTGTTCTTTTTTTTTTACACTTACGTTTGTAAAAATGACTAATCTGATTAGCTCATAATTCATTTAAAAAATTGGAAATGTCCTAAGAAATAATTATATTTCGGACTAATTAACCGTTACAGTAGAAATGAGTTTTAAGGGAGATAGAAATGGTTATGAATTATTTCGGAAAATTGTAGTTAGAATAATATACAACTTTAACGTGCTGGTTAAGTCTCAACGAAATAATTACATTTCCGTCACAATTGTTTAAGTATATTGAAAGTTGTTAGTCTGTTTTCTTTCAAAAGGTTTAAAATCTATGTATTTTGGTGTAGAGAGTTTGAATTGGACATTGGTTTTTCACGTAAATAAAATACCTGGGATGGGCCTAAGCTAACACTGCTGCCTTGCTGAGACAAGTTGGCTCTCTAAAGGCTAAAGAAGAAAACTTTTGAATAAATACCTTGTTCCTCCACATTGGAGATTAATCATAATGTTAACGACCCTCTTCTGGATAAATTTAGTTACGGGTACAGAAAATAGTCTTGGATCAGGATTGTAAATCAAGTTCAGACCCAGTGAGTCAATAGAAAGCAAGGTGTAAGGGTGGATGTATTTATCGTATTGTGGAATTTAAAAACAACAAGTAAATCAAGGGGTCAGGACAAAATAGACAGTGAGAATTGGAGACGGGTTGTTCTGGAGGTTAAAACTTCTTATGGATTCTAACACCGTAGTGCAGTAGTTGTACACGCAAAGATTTAAAAAGTTGCAACAATTTAATGTTATGAAATTTGACTCAGGTATTTATTCAAGCAACTGTTTTCATCTTCTAGTCATCTCAACTATTTATTGACTTATTTATATGATTTAAAACCATTATTGCATTAAATTAATTTTTCTTTCTGTTGAATGAGTTTGTAAAATTATCAATCTATTCATTAAAACTCTTCTTCCCAAATAATGTTAATGAAATAAAAGTTTTAAAAAATATGCACGACAAAAATCTACAAAGTTGTTAGAAAATCCGATAAACAATCGTGCTAATACATTTAATCAATTATAAGAATTTAAGTTTGAGTAACAAATATTATAGAACTCGGAAGAGCTCAAAAAAATGTCGTCTCTCGCGTCTCGTCACAATTCCAAGTGATAAATACTTTTCTTTTAAGTAAAGGAACATTCTAAATATGTCTTTCATGTTGTTACAACAATACAGATTTACTGTTGAGGATTAATCTGCAACTGTCTGCAGCCGTCTTTCTCGCTCCAATTACACGGTAACATAATTTTAACTGATTTGTCTAAACTCGCAGCAAATAAAACCTCCTCTGTTTTTCTGTGTAATGTTCGGAGTGTTTTCTAAGATTTTCATTGCTTTCTTAATACATCTACCTATAACTATGATGGGTTTTACAAATAATTTTGTCATTATTAGTTGTATCATCTATGATGTAATTAGTTCCATATAAAAATTGTAACTGATTTATATGTGTATGGTTGCAGTACTACAAAAATGTACAATAAGTACGGAATTATTGAAAAATTATTTTTTTGTTAAAGATTAAGTGAGAGTACTGTATAAGGTAAATGTTGAGAGTTAATTTTCTTTTGTGAAGGAACAACGCTGATATGGTAACCAAACCAATTTGAGACTTACAGACAAACCTATAAAACACACAGCGTAGTGTAAAACTACTTCAGATATTTTAGGTAAAAAGAAAAGTCCATGACAAGCCTTGAAGTATGATGACTTTCGTCACTAAGGAGATCATAACTGTTATACATATGAAGTTTAATGGAAGTCCTAAGATATCTTTGATAAGTACCAGAATGAGAGTTGGAATAGAACTCAGCACAATAAAGAATATTTTGAAACAAGATCAATACAAGTTTCGAATTTTCCACTTTTATAAGAGAAAATGTCTATATCCGTAAATTTTTTATGAAATATGACATTTTTTATAGAGAAAATGAAGAGGATATTTCGCAGTGAGTGATGTTCACAAGATGAAGTAAATGTTTACATCAAAAGAAGAGAACAGGAAAGGATTTAGATAATATTCTATTAGAATATAGTATTTGTCACTGTTAACCAAGAACAAATAGCTAACAAAGTCGTTGGTGAATCATTTTTGAAACGTCAATCAAAGGAAATACTTTCCTGGTTATGTTGGAGATGAACTGATACTGGGATTTCGATAAAATCTGTGAACACTCTGACTGATTCATGTTAAACAGTACACCAAGGTTTTGTGACCTTGAGATGCACCATCGGTTGGATGATTATATATTTCTTGAGGAAAAGATTAGCCCGTGGATTAGGTTTCATCATCGCCCGAGCTTAACTCGTTAGGATATTCCGTAGATGGAATTCTCAAGCCATACATAGGTTCATGGGTAGAAATACAAATACTTGCAGTTTGTCGTTATTTTTTGTGTTGTTTTCCATGTATAGAAGCATGGATATAATGTTGGTCTCAAAGAATCCGAACATATGAAATTGATATTGTTCATCAATCTGAATAAACAAATTTATAATGGGTTTGCACATACATTACCATAGTAAAGCCATAACCAGGAACATTAACCACAACTTACCAAATCTGTTATAGTATAGGGTTTACTATTATTGACTCGAGAAAATCTACAAAAAAAACGTGCCTTTTCCTCTTTCAAACTGCCCTTGTGTATCAGTTAGTGAAGTGAAAAATTAAAATGCAATATTCTAATTAAACTATCTTCCAGTAAACGTTTAATTTACTGTGAAATTTCTTGGCTTTGAGTCAAATGGTTTGTATGGAACATTATTATAGCCACCGTTAAGGTTCGCCATTTATCCATATATCATATATCTATGCAAATGTGATGTTTAAAATGGTACTCTTTTATGATTTTACTGTTTATAATCAATAATAACTAACTGTAATATATTTAATTTTATACGAAATAAATGTACGTAAACATATAACGATTTGTTTCACATACACAAAAGTACACATACATTATTCATTTGAAAAAATCATTTCTGTGCTTCTTCAAAATTGCGGGCAAAAAGCCGGCTGGATTGGGATTTATTTATTTATTCTTCCTAAATGTATACAATTCTTCCACATATTCAATATAGTGGCATATGTTTAGAAATTTTTACTTTGTCTTATAATTTACTTGTAATATTTTATATGGTGTAAGGAGTAATACACCAGTAATATGAAGAAAAACTGTGGGAACTGTTGTATTGTTCTGTATCCAAGGGGAGTTAAAGATCTTCTTACTGCCAAAAGAAAACTGCGCAGGAAATGGCATTAAAGGAACACCACTAGAAATAACAGCTTTCAGTAGGAAATTGTTCAACATTAGAGAAATGAAATTAGAAAAGTCAAGAATGAACAAGTTTTCAAATTCCTAACCGATCAGACTGATGATAAAAGCACGGACTATTCGCTCTGGAATGCTACCAAATAACTGAAAAAACCTTTCTTAGTTAAACAATCAAACGTACAATGTGCCAGGAACAAGTAGGATAAAGCAAAGATCTTTGCAAAGCATCTAGTATCTTTCAGCCAAACAAGAGCCAGGGCTGAAACGATCTGGTTCATAAAAAATCAAACGGAATGACACAAGCTTTGGTCACTTTAAGAAAAGTCAGAAATACAATTCAATGTAATCTTAAGACAAAAAGCGTCCAGCTACGATCTTGTTAACGTAGTTTTTCTACGTTACATAAAAAAAATATCAAAATGAGCATTGGTTAAGTTAAATACCGTAATTCGTTTGAAGCTTGATTCAAGTGTAGAAAGCCAGCGGAAGTTATGATACCAAAGCCCGCTAAGGAATCTCGTGAAGTACATAACTTCTTACAGACCTATTTCATTGATATAATGCACGTCTAAATTGTTTAAAAAATTACTGAAACCGTTAATCCAACTCAACTTAATTCCATCGCACCATTTTGGATTGTGAAAAAAACATTCTATAATTGATACAATATCCAATGAGCCTTGTAGTTATTAATGAGAAAGAAAAACACAATTATTGTTACAAATATAAATAAATGTTGAGCCTGCCTTGTGTGATAAAATTAAAAAGAAAAAAACCCGAACACAAGATCGCACAAAAAATATGTTTACTAAATCAAACACGTTTTAACGACAAAGTCGCCATCCTCATCGCCAATACATAAGCTATAATACCTTAACTAAACTATAAATTAATTATAACAGTTATTGTAGCTTATGTACCATTAAGGATGGCGACTTTGTCGTTGAAGCGCGTTTGATTAAGCAAACGTAATTTTTGTGAGATATTTTGTTCGAATTTTTACTCTATCTAATATTATCTCACAAGTCAAGCTCAATATATATTATTAAAAATATTGATTAAATACCTTTGATTTTGCGGAGTTTACGGAGACCAGTACGTGTAAATCATTGTCAAATTCTACTCAGATCTCTCAAAACGTTTATTAGGTTTAAAAAAATGTTGTATCGCTAAAATTTGGAATAACCCCTATTATCACCCCCCCCTCAATCACGCTTGACACACACCCTTTGCCAAACTGTAGTATTTTAAATTAAACTATCCGAACCTCTCGTTATTCAGACAGTGTGTGATAATTGCTATCCAATCCCCCCCCCCCAGTTTTACACCAAACCCTACGCGATTTACATCAAAATTTAATCATTCAATGATACACCCTTTTCTTATGAAAAAAGGACATTTTAAGTGGTAACATGATCTGTTCAAGATGCATCTTGTGTTCGGGTTTTTTTTCCATCTAATGTTAGAAAATTTAACAAACCCTAATAAGGTTTATTGTTGTTTGTGTTTTATTTGGGGTTTGATTACTTCTTGCATATTCTACAATAAATTGTTAAAGTCCATAGGATTACTAATATTATAGAAGATTGCTAGAATATTACAAAATTTGCTCTGTTGTGGTTCTCGACGTGGAACAAGCATTGACAGAGTAGTTTGATTCATAAACTGATAGTCAAGGGACCAATCATCTATCTTTTTTTTAATACTAGGGATATCTCAATGTTGATCGACAGCACTATTGCTACTTTTCTATATTATACTGCTGTGTTATCTGCAGGTAATACATTTGAACAGTCAACTGCAAAACGGAGTAAACCTTGTAATGAACTGAACAAAGTAATGGAGTATAAAGCTAAATAAAGATAAACTTACAGCTATTGATTTTATAAGTAAACAAGATTCGACGTCACCTATAACACCATTAATCCTACTCAATGTTTAACTTCAATGGAAAGAGCGTCTTAAAAAGAAAAAAAGGAAAAATTTAATATTAAATTGTGAAAGATGCTCTGCCTTCTAGACGGAAAGTTGGAACTACGATAGCGCTAATGTCATAACACTTCACTATTAATAGTATCATTAAATAACATTCCAGGCACGTTGGGGATGAGATTCTTTTACTACTGTCTTAGGCAGGTTATTGCATTAAATACGCAATACCAACTAAACCTGAAATAGAGTATAACATGTTCAACCTTTGTATATCTAAAATTATTATCGGTATGCAGTTGAGTAACCTGTTGTGAAAGGACGCAAATTTAGTTTTGTGAGTTTCTTGGAAATGGGAATGAATATACTATGAAGAAGCAATCTGAAGAAATGAGATTGTAAAGGTATAAGAGAAAGGTAAAGGTTGGATCGAGGTAAATAAACGTACCGAAAAATCTTTTAAAGTAGTTGCGATTTTGAAATTTTCAAACTATTTTTTTTAGAACAATCATATTAAACGTGTAGTAAATTATTATGTTGACTACAATTTAACTAAAACTGCGGCTAATATAGTTATTATTTGAGATTTAACAATAATATTGAAGTTGTGTTTTTAACAATTTCCTTTTTTAGTAATTTGCTCTTTATTTTATAAATTACAACAAGTTTGTGCATGATTTGATGTAAATTATAAAGCTGCATAAATTGATCTGTTTTATTACGTTCTCGAGGTTACAGGTAAACATTTATTTTCGAAAATCCAACTGTATTTAAAAATCTGCAAACTAATTTGTTTATCAATTGTGTGTAATTATTCGTTAAACCTTGTCTACATTGTATCTAATTTGATCTTTGTGGACTTCCTAGACTTTTATCGTCTATGTTTTAAACTAAACAATTCAGGTTATTACAGAATGATTTCTTCTAAAATTTCAAAATGTCGGAATTGTCATGAGACTTGTATCTTTCAGGATGGATAACTTATATTAATTTCTGGCTATCTTGGATACAATTCAGAACACGTAGCTGGAGAAGTATGCAAGAAGGGGTAGGAACTGACCGAGGGGTGGAAACGTTATTGAATAGTTGAAGGTATCGCAGGGAAGGAAGCACCACAATGTTGATATATTACAGACTTCAATTTTGTAGGATAATTTATAGCTAGCCTTTTCCTGTTAATCTTTGTTGGTAATAACAATTATGAGAAATTGCTAATTGTATGAACAATGCTAATTGTATAAAAATAGGTAAATTATGATTTTAGAAAATGTCGGACATATATAAGAAGAGGTTTAATGCGAATAGTTTTATTCTCTTACATATAAAGAAAATATGTAAATATAGAGACCATTTTGTTTTTAAGGACATATCATTTTTAAGTATCTGTATATCATTGTTATGTTTCGTTTTAAAAACCAAAATAGTATGATATAGCCTCATTTTGATAAAATGAGGTATCTGAGTATATTTTACAAATTTCTATCAAACCGCTGATCAAATTTTTCCAGATGTACTCAAACTAGTAAATAAATTAAAAACTATGAACGACGTTAAATGTAAATTTAATTTTGAATTATGTTTTAATAGACACCAAGAAATGGACAATCTATATAAAGTTTAATTTAAGGTTGGCCTATGTTGATTTTAAGAGAGCCTAAAATTAAATTATTTTTTTTACAGAAAATGATATTTACATTTTTTTTATCGTGGAATGTTATAGTAAAGAACGTAGTAAAGAACACATAAGGCGATTTTGTGCCTTATAATATGTTGAGAATAAAAAAAAAATAGTTCAATACATTTTTGGAATCATTTCTATTGGCTGATTGTATTTTAGGAAAGATTAGATCTCGGGCTTATTATTTGGTAACGGTTACGATTAGAAAATACGTTAGGGTGAAAAGAAATTATAATATAAAATATGATCCAAAAGATTAAACAATTTAAAATGATTTGTGGGGTACGTGTCTCACGAAATAGTGTATGGAAACATGTATTTTCATTAGTTTTGTTTACAACTCATAATATTTGTGTTTTTTGTTCTTCGTCTTTGAACTACTAAAAATTCTAAACTAATGCACATTTTTAAAACATAAATTGGATTGTAAACGAAGATTATGACGGAGTCGTTGAAGCTTGATTTTTTAAAATTATATTCTAAATTAGGAATTTTCAACAAAATTTGCTTAATATATTTAAAACTGTTTGTTTATAGGTTTTTATGAATATCATAAGTATGGTTTTTAAAGTGACTAAAGCTGACTACTTGGATTAATTTTAAATCGTGTTTTAATTCAAACTTCTTTTTATAATTGAAATGTGTTTTACATGGATTGTAATCAGCCAACCACCCCAATTTTGTGAAAGTTAAAAAAAACTCTCTTTTTTTTTTATCTGGATAACGAAACATAAACATACATACAGCGTTGTTAAAATTATCTGAAACGTTGTAAAACCCTTCACAAATTGTTCTGTCCCAGTTACGTAACCTCATCAACACGACTAATGTTGTGTTTATCACAAACAGAATTATGCGACACAAACACAAACAGATATTATCAAATATTGCAATTGTTGATCAATGTGCAAACACGTCATTTTGTGGATGCAGTTAATATCAAACTATGTTTTTGATAATATGGATTGAGCTAAATGTATCTGTAAGTTTATATATCTACACATTCTTAATGGGTTTGTTCCATATTTATTAATACATCAAAATTTTCACAGAGTGCGCAATCATCTGAGTTAAACTCAATACAGGATTTAAAATTTATAAACAACAATTCAAATTTATAAAATTGATTACTTTTCCTTTCGGATCATTAAACGAAGAACAAGACATGACTGTAATTGAAGAACTATAATACATATATTTTTTTCTACTAGAAATTAAAATATCCATAAAGTTATTGTAAATTTTGTTGTTATTTATGATTTCGAAGTCATGGGAGATACAAGTTTTTTTCAAAAATTACGTACCATGAAAATTTATTTAAAAAAGTTAGTAAAGCAACCATTAATGTTTTCTATTTTTTTTTACATTGTGCATTTAAAATTTCATAAAATTATGAAATAATTTCACAAATAGATAGTAAATTGTAAATTTCATTACATTATTTTTTAATATTCTATTCTACGTGTATGTGAGAAAATAAGAACTAATCTCAAATTCGAACTTAGCACTTCGAAAAACATAAACACTTTTCGGACTTTGTATTTCGTAACGGAGGTAATGAAAATGCTGACTAAAATTAAAAAAATTAAATTGTATTTTTAAATATTTAAAATGTATTTTACATTAATTGGAATCTAGTAACCAGTCCAATTTTTGTTGTTAAAAAACCAATTTCGTAGCATACAACCTAATCAATTGAAAAAGAAATTATTGAAAACAGTATAAAAATAGCATCAGTAAGTTTGTGCTGTAGACAAGATTCATATTTTGTATATTTAAAAATGAAATATAAGCAAGTTAGCAGAATGTTTTAGATTCCCAATATATAATTAAATCCCCTATTAAAAATATGTAACAATAATAAAAAAAAAAAAATGAGAAAACAAAAATGTTTTAGTTTATGTTGATGAATATTAATTTCAAAACGTCAATGTATACTAATATATTCGAATAATAAGAGTGTAAATATCTTATTCCCTTCTCTGTTCACATCGTAATAGAAACAAATGTACAATGATACAAATTAAAACCAAATATTGTATTGAAATGTTCAATTTCATTCCCTATGTGTTCACACAATTTAAACTTTTATAATTTTTTTTGGAATGATCATATTTTATTTTTGATGATACCATAATTGTTTTCAACTAATAGGATCGATGTTTAATGGTTTCGCCTCCATATAATGATGACGACTACAATGCCATATATCCTACTTAAGATCTTTAATAATGTATAAAAGTGCAATGGGTGGGGGTGGGGAGGTGGTTGCAGATATAAATATATAAATGTACTAGCATTTGCTTTGAACATAAAATATATTAACGATAATGTACTAATGTATAATGTACTAATGGTTGAAAACGATCTTGTCTCGTATATAAATAAGTGAGATTGGACAAAACAAACAAACCCAATCCGCAGTGGTATGATCGATATAGTCCCCCAGACCTAGCTCTATGAATCGTGACCTATTAGAGTTAGTTCTGGACGATGACGTACTTTTAGACACGGGAATTTAATTATGTACAGTCTTAAGCCGATAAATTTAAGCGAATTTATTTCACGTTTGGTCAAAAATAATTCCCCTGTTACATAAATATTTTCGGAGGTTAAATTTTAATAGTCGCGAGAGTCAACGTTTCAAACTAATTTGTACTTTGGTGATGTTATTAGGAAGGTTTTTCTAGGGAAATAAATTATTGAGGTTGCAATGATAACGGTATGGACTATATTAAGCTTTAATAGTATATTATTAACAAAGTTAAAAAAAAATGTATATACCAAGAAGCCTTACACATCAAAAAAAAAAATCTGATGGAAATATGCTGTTGACGTTGGGTTCATGAAATTCAAAAAGTTATTTTTCAAACCCACTGTTGCAATCTTCACACTAATAATTAGAAGTGTGTGAAAAAAATATAGAGTTTATACCGGGTTCCCAAACGGCTGAATATTATCATTGAACGGCTATTCATAATGGTGAATAAAATTATTTTAAGGAAATGATCAAATGTTTATTCGCCATTCTTGATCCGCTTTATTGAATTTAACTTGTAATATTTAGTAGATAGGTGGTCGTGTGATCCTTATTTTATACAAAATGGAATTGTTTCCAGAATACTAAAATTTTGTCTTATATGTTTTTGTCCTGAAACAGAACGACCAGCACATAATTGTATTACAGTAACTTAGATTTTTTTTTATCAAAAAAATTTACTGGGTAATGTTTAAAAAATGTTGAAAATGTCTAAATGTGTATTTTATAAATAATAAAAATATAATCAATTAAGAATACTTCATTTAAGTCTTCGATATTGCAAAACCAGTTTACATACTTTCTATATAGTTTTTGTTTTTGAAATTCAAATTCTACAAAATGAAATTACTATTGATTGTATAAAAGTTGTGGTCGACAAACAAACGCTCCAATGGCAAAATTCCTGTGGGTACACAAAACCAAAACAAATATCTTGTCCAAACGTAATGAAACTAGCCTCAAACGAATAAGCTATATTCTGGTTAGGGTCGTTTATCGAACCCAAGTGAATTCGTGTCAACTTATCGATTGTTCACGGACAATGACATAGTGTCACGCTCCACCACAATCCCATAGTCATATAAAGTATGAATATTTTAACTAATATTTATATGTTATTACTTGAATCGAGTGCAAAATATGTGACCCGAGTTCTGGTATGATAACTTATTTTCAAAATTTCATTATAATTCCTACTTTTCTCTCTACCTTGATGTAATAATTTGTATAATGTTTCCTTCTATGCCCACATTTCTTTCTATATAACGATCTTTCTAACACTATAACTTTTAAAAAATGTCATACTATGTCAGCCCCTACTCTAACTGTCGTTCTTAATCCTAACAAACCTAGCCGTTCAATATTACAGTAATCTCGTAGTCTCTTTTTTATCTCTTTCTTCCTTGTACTCCCTATTTCTGTACGTTTTGGGGTTAGGTGGAAGAGATACCTTAACATCCCTAACCTAGTCCTTAATAAAATAATGGCAATCCTATGCCCTAACTCTAATATACTCTCTTCTTTTTATATTTTACTATATCTAGTCTTATTTTATCTCACTCATTTACTTTTCTATATCTTACTCTTGTTTTCTCAGTGCTTATTATTTATTTTTATCTATCCTTCGTTACCAGCTTCCAAAATTACCAGTGGTAAATCCTAAGTTTCTCACAAACAATATTTTAGGATGTTGATACTTTTAAAATTCTTATAATATGTCGGTACCACATCTCCAAAAACCTTACATCGAATATCTTCATAGCTGGAACTCTTCTTCAATAAAAACTGATGTTTGCATCTATCGCAAGATGGACCTCATCTTATGTTGATATGTCTGTTCAAGGAACAATGTATTCTTCACAGACTATCCCCATTCTAATGTTAGTCTGGTTAGTCTAATGTTAATAATCTGGTGAGTGACCTTCTTCTGGTTTTATTGAGTCCTCTCACCAGTCAGCTAGCGTGTTTGTTCATGATACCTCAATGCCCTTTTCGAGCCAATGCTATACATAATCTACTATACATTTTCTCATATAATCGGTAGTCTGGGTGGTATCCTCTAGTAGTCACCCATATTTGCTGATTCATCTACGTTCTATTTCATTTGACTCTAGAGTGATCCGTGTCCACACTAGACTCAATCTTTTCCTTTCCGTAAACTTGTTAAATGCCTCTGCACACAAAAAAGTTCCTACCCATTGGAATGGGTTTTTAATTTAATTTACTATGCTAGAGTTTCAAGACATATGAATCAAGACAAGGTCAAATCATTACCTACCCAACTTCACTTGTTCTGAGATTCACCTGTTCAGTAGGATTCTGAATATCTATGATCGGGAGACTGTTGCCAATTCCTCCAGATAGAAGGATCTCTCCAGGTTCATTCTTGTTACATGTAAACGTGCTCCATTTGGTTCCATACCCTCACGCTTGAAGCCATCTTTGTAGAGTATTACGCTATTATGTTTTCCCTCTCAAAGTAGATATGATATCTAACATTTTCTAGAAGACTCACCCCTTTCTGCTTAAGAAGGCTGATAAACCCTGCATCAATCTTCCTCCTCAAACAATATTTATTCGAAATTATAGTTTCCTTTAATAAGTGTCGCCCAATCTATGGTAAATTCTTTTTCAGTTGGTTAGCACTAAGTAGCCTGCCACTGTTAACTCAGTAAACATCATCTACTGGGACAGGTCTACAAGTACCTTGATTGTCGCAGTCGGTTTGGAAATCGATTACATACATGCTTGTATTTGGCTACTTTTGCTGCATAAAGGCGCTTGTACTCTCTGCCACTACATCAGTACACCTTAGGTATGATAACAGCCTAATACTCCTTTCAAAATTCTCTGTATTTAGTATGCAACTCACAAACTTAATTTTGACTCTTTTTTTTTTCTTCTTTCAATAGTCCTAATGTCTTCTGTTTCCCCTATCTTGTGTAATGGCTTTAAAATTCGCTCTTTTTATTTTCTCTTTCTCTCAATCCTACTTTAAAGTGTTTATCATTCAATTTAGCTATATCTTTACTGTGTTTTTCGATATTTACCTCCCTGTTATATTATCTCGTTTTGTTGTACCAAACTATAGTCTGTTTTTTTTCTTTTCTCACTTACTTTCTCTTATTTTATTGATTTTACTCTCCTACTAACTTTCCGTTTTTCTCCTTGACTCAAGTTACGTAAAATAGTTCTATGAAGGACTCATTTACTGTAAATATAGCATGTCTCAAATCATTCACGGTATATAACCCTATATTCAAGATGTCACGGAAATATTCTTCCGACCTGATTTAGAATATCAAAACAAACCAAATATTTCCCTCAACGAAGTAAATTATCTATGTTGATTCATTTAGACTTCATCTATCTGTCTATGATTTCTCCTAATTTAAATATCCGTGACATGATTAAAATATAAAGCGAAAATCCGTTGTGTTTGTATATATATGTATATAAGGTAACTTTTATCATTGTTTATTTTAATGCCATCAGAAATTGTCCAAAGTCTGGTAGATTATTATTGTATTTCATTTTTTATGAGTCAGGAAAGCACAATAAATATCTATTAAGGTACACTTATGTTATAGAAGTATATTTGTTATATGTTGACGCCTTAAACAAAAGTAACAGATGAATTAATGCCCATTTAGTAAAGATAAATTGAAGCTTCTAGTAAATAAATAATTCTGGAAAATATTCTTGATCTTGGCAACTATCTTCATAAATTAAATGTGATTGAAAAGTAAAATATACTAAATTTTTGGAAAAATTTATTTAAGAGTAAATTAATTTATGTCAAGGCTGTTTATTTTGTCCAATTCTGAAATTTGCTGCAGCACTTGAAAGCCATCTGTTTTAGACCTAATGCAGCTTTTTACATTAAGTAACATCTGCAGACTTGGCGCATTAGGAAACTTTCCTAGTTTCTTGAAGTACGTGAGTTCGTTTTAGTCAACGCAACGTTATATGATTGATTTACTTTGAGTGTGTTTATATATTTCAAGGACATACGTACTACTGCATGACTGGGTAGTAGTGCATTTATTTTGCAAATATATGAATTGAAGCCGTGAGTTGTGACCACGGATCATCAAATGAGCACCGATCCTGACACAATCTGAACACGTTTTGCGGGTTTGTTTAAATCCACTTACGTAGTGATTCGTTTAAATTGAGACAAGTGAATATCTAAAAGTGTCGTTATTTATATAAGGAGACGTTATTATTATTCTTATTTTTACACTCTTATTCTACGCTAAACAATTAGAAAATTTTATCTGAAACATTTTTAATCAGACTGAAATATTCAATAACATTTAACAAAATATTAGGAGACTTTTGACTTTCAAGAATTAGTAACATTCAAGAAGTAGAAAAAATTCAATTTTACAAAAACCTTATAACAGACAATCCCGTTAAAGCTTGGATAAAGCTTCCAGAATATTTGTTTTTACTTTCATAATTCATTTTTACTGCAACGAAATAAGAGAAAAATTCTCTCTCTCTCTCCCTCCCTCCCTCCCTCTCTCTCTCCCTCTCTCTCTCTCTCTCTCTCTCTCTCTCTCTCTCTCTCTCTCTCTCTCTCTCTCTCTCTATCTCTCTCTCTCTCCCTCTCTCTCTCTCTCTCTCTCTCTCTGTCTCTCTCTCTCTCTCTCTCTCTCTCTCTCTCTCTCTCTCTCTCTCTCTCTCTCTCTCTCTCTCTCTCTCTCTCTCTCTCTCTCTCTCTCCCTCTCCCTCTCTCTCTCTCTGTGTGTGTGTGTGCTTTAATGCTTGTTAAGTTTCTCTAAATTTATTACACATGTGCTTTTGTCAGGTCGTTGACGAAAATATATGGTGTTATATTTTTAAATAGGAATGGTATGGGGGGGGGGTGATCATAACGTTTCATTCAAACTGTAACATATTTTAGTATACTGATCATGAAGTGTAATACCCACGTGTGATATGTTAAACGCTAAATTGCCAAGGGATGATGATGGTCTGACCTGAAACGCTGCATAAATTGCAAACAGTAGTCTATATAGAGAATAATGCTTTCTTACTTCCCTCTTTGACTTCCAATTCAGCTATACTGCTTGAAGCCAGAGTCTGGACTCCAGTGTACTGTAGTGCAACTAACATAAGGAATTATTATCCTGATGATATAAAATGTCTAATTCGAAATGCTGATTGAAATGCCACCAATATAGACCATGAAATACCAATCGATCCTATTCTTTTAATAACTTGGTACCACTTTCCGTTCACTGAATATATACAGAGTGTTGCTATTTATGTTCTCAAATTTCAGTGGTATTTAAAAAAGTTCCTGTAAATATATGTTGGTAATCCCTTAGTTTCCGTTCATCGGTCTTCTATTAACAAAAAGTTATAACTTTGAAAATAGAAAACATATTGAGTTCCGATTTAGTACAAGCATTTTTTATAGCCTTAGAGTTTTACAAGTATACGAAACATTAAGATTTATATCTTACTTTTCCAAATTTGCGGCGGTATACAATTTTGAATTTTGAATATCTCTAAAACCATTTACTTTACAAAAAATACAGTTTTCTCCTTTAACGATAAACAAAACAGCGCTACATTTCATCTGTAGATCAAGGTTCTGGGTATTATAGACAATTGCTAAGAAATTATATTTTCAGCTTTTATTCAAAACTATGTTATTTGAAATCTACAGAAAAAACGTAAAAAACTGTTTTCTTTATTGTTAAAAGACGAAAAATTATGTGACTTAATTTTTTTTTTTTTATGTTAATGGTTTTGGAGTCATTCAACATTAAACATTTTAAACAACTGCCATTTTGAAAATATAATAAATAAAATCTTTATTTTTAGTACATTTCTAAACGTAATATAGATAATACGTTTATCATATCTGAATTAAACGTCATATCTATTTCGAAAGTTATTTTTTTTTTTTAAACAAAAGTGTGAATAGACGGTAAACTAAGCGTTTTCGGACATATATTTATAGTAAATTTTCTTAATTTTCACCCGAGAAACCTTCCTCGAAGTTTGGAAACACAATTAAAGAACATTCCGTGTATATAGCGTAGGCCTATATATAGAACATTCCGTATATGACTTTCTAGAATCACAATTTTAAATCCACTTTGTGTTAAATTTGGTATGGTGCAAAAAACATTGAACAAGTTCATAAACTATAAATATCTGTCTATAATTTCAAAATGGCGGAAGAATTCCAAATTACTAAAAACTAAAGGAAAGTTGCATACATTTTCATAATACCTTATTTTGTATAGTTTTAAATAGTTCATTCAATGGTGTCCAAACATGTCTTGTACAATTTAAAAAAATAACAGTTGTTACTAAAACATTGAATCGTTTCTTTAAAATGAAGAAAAATAACAGCAATGATTACTGTAATTTTGGAATTTTAGTTAAATTTGAAAAATAGCATGTAAACTAGGTTTTATTATTCGTTGAATTAGTTTGACAAAATAGGATTAGAAAAGGGTTTTCAGTAGTTTCTCCTTATCTAGAACCTAAATTTAATAATTCCTTTGTACAACTTGCGTGCTAAGATAGAGGTAGACAAACAAATAGATAGGAAAAGAAGTTTGTGTCGCATGTATATATAACAACTGCATGCCGACACTGCAGCTGCATGTTGAAACATGATCAGTGTAGAAGTGGCGTAGATTAAAAATTACTTTAGATTAGGTTTTGTAGGTGTTTACATTTCATAGATTAAATATTTCATCCAAAAAGTAAACTTGTGATCACCCCCTCCACACCTTCATAATAGATAAAATATACACCAAAAGTAATAAGTCTTATTTATTGGTGTGTTGGCACACTCACGCATAGCCGTCTTTTAGTTAGCTGCGCTGTCTATGCTTTATCGGTGAAGCTAAACTCTTATTATACAAGATAACATAGAGTTTTCAAACACTTTATGAGGTTTTTTATTCTACAAAAGTTGTACTAGGAGACCTTGTCTGGCGCTCTCGTTTTTTGTGTGAAAGTGCTCGGGTTCAAACCTTGTTTAAGTTTAAAGAAAGTACTATGCATCCTGAGAAAGGTAACGGCGCCATAAGTGGAAGTGGATTCTGGTTGTTTGGGTTGACAACACATTACCATACTGAAAAGCATGCCTGGGAACTTGACGCGCTGTTTCAAATAGGATTATTATTAGTATTAAAACGATGCGACACTATAAAACTTAACCCCAAAAGTAATATAAAATTACGAAAAACTCAACAACTTTGTTCATTCAACAGGGCATTTCATAATTTTACGATTATTTTGATGTTTATGATAGTGATGTCAAGTAAGTTAAAACATATAAAAGTTGTGTAAAAATATGAAAGTAAATAAATAGTTGAAAATTTGGGTTTAAATAATCAAAAATTTGGTACGATTTAATACTTAGTAATATACCTACTTCTTTAACACCTTGGTGTCATTTTAAATTCCTTGCTTTTCCTATTGTATTTTTATTTTTTTACTTCGTAAACCTAACCATAATTTTGGAAAACATTTCACAACAATGTATTGGTTGCTTATTGTATATGGCCAGTATATCCGATAACTTGGATATTTTTTTGTGCAATTTTAAATATCAAAACGAATTTGCAACTTTAGTGAACCAATATAAGTATAACTGAATTTTAAATCCACAAGAGGGAAACTTATTTGTAAAATTTCGTAATCTTTTATTTAATATCTTTCTACTCATCTGCTGAATTGTATTATTTTTGTCCCCACCCCCGACCACTGCTTAGGTTTTTAACCCCAATTCTATTCCATTCTGTTATAAAGATACACATTAGCCGGAACATCTAAGTACATAGGTACCCTAATAAATAAAAATAAAACGTAACTTCCCCTTTAAAGTGTCAGAGTATTTAAATTTATCAATAAAGTGTTTATTAAAGTGAATAAATATTTAGTACTTTGGAAGTTAAAATATGCTTTTCTGAAAGTTGACGAAGATGATGTAGTAGACAAAAATGTAGTGTTCTTTCATTGTTGAAATATAGGCAAAACTTGTATTGTTTATCAACATGTTGATTGTTATAAAGGTAGGAAGAAAGGTTTATTTATGAAATCGGATATTTTCTTGTTTTTACTTATACAATGAAAAAAACTGTATTTAAATTCACCATCTAAAAATTACCTCTACATGAATATTAAAATGTTAAAAGCTTATGAGTATGAACTAAAATTATAAAGTTAAACTACATCTAAGAATTATTGAATTCATTTTCTTATACAGTGCGTTAACTGTTACATCTACAAATTATTGTATCATATTTCATAGTTATTAAATTGATGTAATTTTGAATATAGTTATTGTGGTAAATTATAGAAATACTTATAGCTTATAGTCAAACATTTTATGTTCCAGTATAAACTCAAATTAAATTTTATGTTTTAAATTAGCATAAACTCTAATGTAAATTATTTGAATTAACCTCGATTAGTTAATATTGTCAACAAATAATAAAATTACAGGACCAAACAATTTACATTAAAAATAAAATGTTTTGATAACTAATACAACATCTTCAGTTATTGTATTTAAATTAATGTTATGCCAATGAAGCAAAAGTTTAAATTTTCGGCTTTTTAAACAGTGGCTTCCTAGACAGCTTTTCATCAGGTGATGGGTCGGCAAATCGATTTCCTGTCACCGTTATTAATTCTCTTTGTCTTGGTCAGGATTTGCTACCGATCTTAGCTGTTCATTTTTACTTATATATTTTTGGCCAAGATTATTCATTTTTTGACACCTCAAAGGGATCAAACCCGAAACCTTAAGAAGAATAAACAGGAACTAACCATTCTAAAAACTGGAAGCGTCACGAAAATAATTATCGTTATTTAAATGTCAAACTATCCCTCATTTAAAACAGGACTAATACAATAATTATTATGTGCCAATGTGCCAGACTCTTGACACCACACAATTCTTTTCCAATCCAATAAAATCAGAGTTGATGACGGAAGAAAATTCCATTATATTGACTTAAATTAGAGATGTCAATATCTACCAATCAGGCTGAAAAATAGGAAAGTTATAATTTATCAGAGGTAGGAATCTTTGTACACTTGGAATCTCATGGCAGATGTAGGATTGTTATATGTTAGTTTGTGAGATAGGAAAATGGACGTTCCCTTTCCTAAAACTTATATCCCCTGTGTTGTCATATCTATGGGTTGCCGTTCTGATAGAAGTTCCAGGTTATATTCAAACAGACATGTTATCAAGTATCAAGCTTATTGAATTGAGTGAGTGATTGTCATGTTTATGGAACAAGACGATACACATTTATAAGGATAAAATCGAAGATGTAGAAGTAAATTTACGGCTTTCTTTAAAAAAAAAAAACATGTAATGTTCCCTTTATATGTTATAAGGTTTATTGTGGGCTCAGTACTTACGTTCTATTTTTTTTATCGATGTATATAAAAGAAATAAAACAGATTAAATTTTCTACCGCACACGTTTTAGTAGCCATTCGAACACACAAAATGTTTCGTGAATCGAAAATTGACAGAATTAGAGTTTTTGTTATAAAACAATATTATAATTTGTTATGGTTTAATTCTTTGTGGTTTTGGGGATCAGTTTTGTACAAAGTGAGTTAGGTCTAAACTGAGCGCGATTAATGCAAATGACAACAAAAACAATATCAACTTTATATCATGAAATAACATTTATTAAAATGTTTTTAAAGTTTAGTATCTTTTAATCATTTTGACCAAAAATTTCATTTCTTAGGACACCTACCATACACAAAAATTATGAATAAAAAAATAGTAACATTTTAAACAATACTTGATAATATATTTTCATTACCTCTCCTTAGTTTACCAGTAGATCTTAAAAAGTTAGAACAAAAAAAACTAATCTTTCTTTAGAATTCATACTTGCATCAAATTTCAAAGTTTGGAGTAAATCGTTTATAACAAAAGTTCCACAGATATACTTCCATTGAATAATGATTTTTTCGTAAATATGTTGTTCGCCGTCTCAACACACCAAGAAAAACAGAATACTTGATATTAATTCTTTTACGATATCCCAACATTTATCTTACCACTTAAGTTGAAAGTAATTATCAGACTTCATGTGACCTGTAACAAGAAAGAAGAATTCGCACTCGATTACGTCAGCGTTTCTTGTGAGTCATAACGTGTTTCCTTTTTTAATATGAATGAGACAACGTTCAAATAAAAACAAAATTTTAGAATTCCACTCAAAAGATATATATTTAAGCAAATCACATAATCTATGTAAAAGAAACACTCACATATACACTTTAAGTCTGTAGTGTATTTATCTTGGAAACTGATGAAAAAGTTCAGTGGAACTTGGGGCGTAAATCCAATGATTGATAATTATGATTTAATTTTTTTTGTAAACTCTGTAAATACGTTTAGAAACGGTACCCATTTAAAATTTATTTTTGCTAATCTAGTGATATTTTAACTATCTTCTACAACATCTAATGAGGGAGTGTTATGTATAATTTATTGTTAACACTAGTTTTAGAATAAAATTTGCGTAGTGCTTCGTAGAACTAAACAACCCTATATAATAGCAATTAAGTTGAAATATGTGGTTTTATATAGTTGGGTTCTTTCATCTTAAACGACTTAAAGCATTTTAAATCAAAATAAGTTATTAAGAAGGTCTTTACATTCTTTAGGATGTGTGTTTTGTTGGCAGATAAACTCTCAAGCCATAATGACGTAGTCACTATTATTGGTATTCCGTGCTTAACGATAAGTTATTCTATACTGACCTCAATAAACTTTTACAGACACTGGATTGCAACCTGCACGAGTTGATTTGTAATGTGGGTTAGTAACACAATAATACAGAAAATCTGAGATAAATGGTATTAGGTTTCTTAATGATTAGTTAACTGCAGAGATATTTGCTAGTGGAAATGGACACCAATCAATTATATGAATGAAAATAAGAGGTTGGTTGCTGAGACTTTTGCTTATCATCTCGGTTGTAACATATGGAATAATTTATGCTGATAACGGGTATCGGTTTGGCTATTTGTTGGCTAAGCCCTTAATTTATAATTGGTTATAATATAATTTACAGTTAAAAGAATAATTTTATGAGAACTAAATCTATTTAGTTAAACTTTTTTTTTTAACTACACACGATAATGTAATGTATTTATTTGTAAATTAATTATATCAGCTGTTTATAATGATGTTACTTATGTAAATTGGGTTAAAGCTTACGATGATCTTAATTTGATAAAGATAATTCTCGTAGACTTAATTTATTCATATTATAATGCATATAAGTTTCATTATTATTACGCAAGTATTTAGCTTTGATCGATCATGTGGTGTGTGTTTAAACCTCGATCACCTCACTTAGAGAAAAGCCAAGTTGAATTACTCATTCAATGAGGATTATCGGTAGGGTTCACTTCGGATATTAATAGCGTTATAACTGTGTGTCGCGTACATTAAAATAACCATGTTTCGAGATGGTGTATAAAATAAACGGAACATTATTATTTTAGACACGTTATGAAAAACATACAAACATAAGATACAAAACATAATCGTTATTTACTTTCCGTAAATTTGAGTCAGGAGTTAACATCAAAAATTGAACAATAATTGTTTAAGATGTCATTAAAAAAATAATATAAAACAAATATCAAAGTAATAGTAAAATATTATAGTAGTTTATTTTTAATGTGGGTTTAAGTTGAAGGTATAGAAAGCCAAACTAATGGACTTAATTAACTAAGTAACAAAATTAAAGTTTGGGAGAAATTTAGATACTACCAAAATGAAACTGATGGCGATCATAAAACATAAAATATAATTAAATGGCATGTAATTGTTAGCTATCATAAGATGTCACCGACTTATATGAATAATTTGTCACCATTTTTGACATTGTCGGTGTTGATAAACCTTTAAATAGGGGCTGTAGGTTCAGCTTTACTAATTTGGACCGATTTTTTGATCCAAAAAATCGTTTCTCACAAATACTTCTTTTCCTGCGTGAATTATGACATTTCTCATCACGTTTGTACAATTTGAAAATCTGTATCAGTAACAGGTATTTTTTATGATAAAAAGTGAATGAGTTACGAAAAAACATACAAAAAATAGTTACAAATATAACCTAAAATTAGAAAAATCAATAATACCAGTTCTTATAGTTTGTAAATTTAATTGGTTTATCAAGTGATTTAAGTTTTCACCGGATTGAAAAAAGGTAATTAAATCTCAAAAAGGGCAACCTTTTGAAAAGATTTTTGGCAGTTAGTTTTTATTGAAACCTTTTATTAGGTGGACCGTTGGTGGTAAATGAACGAGTCATTAAATAAATTCGAGTCCAATTATTATTTCAACGTTTCAGTTCTATGATTAGTGTTTTTCTTGTTGTATTCAATATTTTTCTTATAAAGAATTCATATTGATTCCAATTATATGTTCACCACAAAAATAATAGTTTTAATCTTTCTCCATTTAACCCAGAATTTTCAAAATATATTATTTCGCCCATGAGATTTAATTCTAATAACGTCTACTCTTTTCTTGAAATCAATTGGTTTTGGAGATAATCGACGGTCCAAGCACTCAGTATAATTAGGTTATATATAACTTACTTTCTTTTGGTGACGCCGACAACATAATGGCAATTTGTTTTGTCGCCCTTAGAAGGGATCTATAGGGGGATCCTTTCTTAGGGATAATTTAATCACCTCTTCGGTGGATAGACATATATATTTGTTTGCTCTGTGTTAACAATACGCGTTTTTACATCCTCTAAAGTTTGTTTCTTTGAATCTATTGTTGAACTTATATCTATAATATTAGAAACTTTATTTATATACAAATTAAATTTAAATATTGTTTCAAGATCTTCAGCGATTGTTAAGTAAAGAAAAATACCCTTGAATTTGTTAGATTAGTATAATATCGGTAAAACTGTAAATTGTTTGTTTTACTTAGTATTGTTTTACTAAGTGCTAAGTCAGAAATTAAGTAATTTAGGAGTAAACTTTGCCACAAATATACGGTATAAGTGCAGGATTCAAACAATTGTTTTAACTTTAAATTATTTACAAGAAGAATTATCAACGTATTAGAGAGTTACTTAAAAGTAGATTAAAATGTTTGAAGCACTAAGAAGCAGAATATTTTATTTTTGATCATCTGTACTGTGATAGGAAACTCAAATTTAAATGATATTGTTCGTGTCAGATATACTGTTATTACTGTAACTCTTTTCATTTTGTGATATATTTGGACACATTGTAGTCATGCAGACTAAGAAAAACATCACATAAGTAGAAGAAAATGCTAAAGACCGACTATGTGGTATATTTATTTTCTCTCTTATTCTGGAGAACAACTAAACAGATTTTAATTAATTTTTTGTTAAACGATAGAACTTGCTCTGCAGATGTAGTAAATCCAAAGTCATAAAAAGCACATGTGACCAATTATAAAGATTGAAAAGGCCTAACCTTTGATCTAGAAATTCATTAAACGTATTTTAATAGAATTTACGTTAAATTATAGGTCTAGTAGTGTAACATAGCAATAAATTCGCTGCTAAAAAACTATTAACTGATACCTTTCCAATTTTTCATATCCACGAACATAAAAAAAAAAGTTTGTACTCTTAGTCAAATAAATTGTTAAATTAGCAATTTAATAATTGCTAAAACGCTTACCTTATTACATTAAATGATAGTCTAAGTAGGTCTATTAATTTTATCTGTATTTAAGGTAAATCAATTTTATTGAAATTGATTTTACGTGTCACTGAAATGTGTTATTGACATAAAAATTCCAAAAATCTTGAAAAATATACATAGACCATAAATAACAATATGTATTAAACATGATGTATGGAACGAAAATCCACTCAGATAAATAAAAATATAATTTTGGTGATTATATTTTGTTAAAAAGAAGACGTAAACAATTCAAAAAAAGAATTTTAGATTTATAACAATCATTTTGATATATTAGAAAAGTATTTCGTAAAATTAAATTTTCAAAAAATTCCATCGTTTGATTCCGATATTATTGATTAGATGTCACTGATTATACTTTTTTTAGTCATATTTTGAGATATGTATTTTGTTAAGCGATATAATTCATGGTTTGTTATTATTTTCTAATTTCTACTCAGATTTTTCTGGAAGAAAAAACCCAAAACTTCATATTTCTTTAGGTTATGTTTTTGTTTTAAGTCTGTGAGAAATTTTATGCTAGGTTTTTATAATTTTATTATGATTACCATAACAATAGATTTAAACCATATCTCATTTAACTTAGAATTATATGAAAATGAAATTGTCCATGCATATCTACAAAAGTAACATAAATTTTAATTCTTGCTTGCATTAAGTTATCTAATTACATAATTTCTTTAGGTCATAAGAAAGTTACGTTCCGATAAGAAGTTACCTTTCAGGTTTTATTTCACATTTCCTGGGAACAAAAACGAGGCTATTGATTTCTGCCAGATCGCCCTCCCGTGCCGTCTGCATTACAACAGAGTGTCTAGTTTTTGCTCGTTATGGGTTGAGATAAGAAATATGTCAACATTTTATGTATTTCATAAAATCGTATTTGACTCAGCGCATGCTCAATTTTAGATGATATTATTGTCTTACTTTATACACGAACAAATTGAAGAGAAATATACAATATATCTCATGACAGCAATAAATAATTATATAAATCATTAATGATGGTAAATCAACTGCAGAGAGTAAGGAAATGAACCGATATAAAGACGTTTCAACCAACTGATTCAGGCCTTGTGACTCAAAAATAAAAGTAATCTGTTTCCACCGTCTGTAGAGACCTCATATCTTAAAATCGACCGCATTACGTTGTATGTGAATGTTAACAATCCAAACCCATCTATAAAATTGCTTTCTCATTTTTAATAAAAGAAAAGGTTTTTAATTCCTTTAAATCGTTCTTCTGGCTATTGGAATAGATTTATTTGAAAGAACCATATCCTTAAAAAGTTTGGTGACCTTCTATCATTCTGTGGTTCATTTTTATCAGAATTTATTTAATCTGTGTTTAGTAAAGCTGTACTTATAGTTGGAAAAAACTTTCATCATTTGTATTGTGTTTTTCAGATAACATGTAAAATGATTCAAAGATTGTGTGAAAGAACCGATTTTACCGTTAACACAGTTAAGACATAAAATATGTTTTTAACAAAAGATAGGTCACGAGTTTGTATAGCCATCGTGTTTTTACAGTAAACATTTGCGACAATGTAAGCACCAAGGAGTTACACTGAACGCAAAGCCGAGCTGCATTTTGTGTCGGTGACAATGTGATGCTTCAACAGTGGTCTTTGAATGTTTAAAGCTATTATTCTGCGTGATTATACGTGATGAAAAATATCTCAAGTAGTTCTTTTGTGACAATCGTGCTTTACCTGCACATGCAGCTGCAATGGACGTGCTTCTGAACTTTTCACAGCTGGATACTGTGTTAAAAAGGAAAGCTATTAAAAGTTTTTTAAATTTGTAATGTGAAACTATTTAAAAAGAAGTTTTAACAATACTTGACACACGAATAACTAGGGTCCAGGATCTACCTATGTTGATAAAAAATAACATAGATGCGTGTGGTAATATGTAGGGTCTATAATATATTCAGGGTGGTGATATCTTATTAAAAGCGATGGATTCAAGATCTCATTGCAAGGAATGTTAGGGTAGGATGATATCTTACCAGGCTTAAGGAGAATCAACCAACTGGGGCAGGAATTTATGTATTTGGACTGTAAGAGTTTATATTTTAAAGAGTACAACTATATTGACAGTTTTAAAAATGTACAATCTGTACTGTGGAAATTCAGGATCAACAAAGTTATTGAGGTGTTTATTTTCTGTGATGGTTAGACAGCTCTTCGATCAGCTTGTGTTGGGATTTGACTTATGGATAAGTGGAAACAAATATTCGTCCAGTTGGTACGATGTAAATAACGAATTTCCAACTGCACTAATCTATGAAATAAACTAAAATGTGTTACAATAATATTCAGTAAAATGGTAAGACGGATTTCATTTAAAGTTTTTATGGTAATCAAAATTTTCATGATTGAGGTGGCACTATAAATATTTTATTGGCAGCTATATTAGAGGTACTATGGAAAATAGGAATAATGATAACCAATTGAACGATCTAAAATTATTGAACAGGGATTTTGTTTTTATGACATATTTTCAACTAAATAACGAACGCTATAGACTAAAACAAAAAACAAAAATATTTAAAATAAATATGGTACCTGATAAAAAGATATGTCAATTCACAAAATGATTTAGGGGTATCATTATCTCAGCCTAAATATCTAAGATACAAACCAATTTTGTAAAGGATATTGTCAGCAGAATTTCGTTTGAGAAGTCATATGTAATAGTAATGATTACCTTTTTATCTTTCTGTAATACTTTCCTTCATTACTAGTAACTAGTCTCAGTAAAACAACATTGCAATTTTTGATGAAAGAGGATCTCATTTTTTTCCATCGTAATGAATACGTCACTTTGAAATGTTTATACTTAGAGATAATTTAATTTGATATTAAGTTTAATATTTTCAAATCTACTCAATATTATTAAATTTAGTTTAATAAATCATGATATATTAATTTAGTTATACTTGTTTGAATTTAAAGTTTTATATTCTCTTTAACACCTACAGTTTCATACGTTTATTTTGATAAGTTTATTTATTTATCTTATTTAAATTTAACGTTTTGAGTTAAAATATCTTTCATTGAGTTCTCTCTGCGGTTGTTTAGTGATGTTCCATAATCAGTAATGATTATTATAAATTCAAATGTGGGGGAAGTTATTACTTATTACACTTTATAATACATTGAGTAGTGTATTATTGCTTCTGAGATAATTTGAAACTTCTATGTACAAGTCTTTATTAGTTGAGGAGATGTTACGCTAGAACCTTCTTTAAACTCCAGAGGGCATGATTGGCGTAGGGCTCTAGAGTAGAGTGTAACCAGAGCCAGAATGTTATAAGGAATATGTCAAAAAATCGGTAACTATATCAAAACAATCGTGAAAGCAAATAAATGTATAAAGTTAACCGAACAGGAAAATGGACTATGCTACTTCGGTTATGCTTTGTTCACCTTACTTTATGTCTACCCTGAAAGAAATAGTCTATTTATGTCTACCCTCTTTCGAAAACAAACAAACGAAAACCTACAACTAAGATATATTTATATTGATAAGAGCAATAAAATTTTTTTTAAATTCAACTCGGGACAATGTTCACGACAATATCAACAATTTATGTACAAGTTTTATCGTCAACCTTTTTTGTGATTGGACGATATAAACACACGAGAATGAAATGAAATACGTGTGTTTATAGTGTTTTGAATTGTGATCAATAAGTCTTGTGAAATTCCCACGATATGCGCGTGTTGTACAATATAAATATTGTCTTGTAAAGCCAATATTAGATTACTATATGACAAAACATTTGAACTTGATAAATACTACCTTTTCAGATTCGAGGTTATCACAGTGTTATCACATATACAACTGTTTGTCGTTTCCTGTTTTACTACTGTTAAAAGTCATGTTGTATGATTTGACATGTGCAGTATTTCAAATAGGTGGGTACAATTTATAAACACAATTAATTTTCATATTCTAAATTTGATCTTAAATCTTGTTATATACTGTGGAATTTTGAAAATGTATAGTATTTTAGTAAATAAAAGATTGTCTATTTTCAAAAAGATTGCGTTTTAATGACTAAGTAATCGTTTTCAGTTAATTACAGGTACACTAGTTGTATTTAACTGCTCTAAAACGGCTAGGCCACTACGTCATATATATTAGCTACAGTGAGATAATTTAACCAAGCCTTGTGGTCCAATGCTTTCATTATATAGACAATGAAATATAGTATTATCCAAGGTACTAGTTGAACATTATTATTAACAATAACATAGTTTTTATTTTAATGAAATCCTTATGAAATTGTTATTTTGTTACCAGGGGACTTAAATTTAAGAAAGGCGGAACCAAAATGGTAACAATGTTTAGAAATAAAAAAAAAATTAAAAAGACAAAAACAAATTTAGTGATTAACAAGGCTCAAGTTTATTGAAACAAAAGAAATTTCGACGTTTCAGATTTTATCATTTACAACTGAGAAAGACATCCTGAGACAAAATTATCATAAACAGCTTATGATTAACAATATTATAATTAATAATAGTTATACGCCCTTAATGCAAAATATTATAATTTAATAAAAAAAAATTAATCAATAGATTCTGAAAATTTATCCCCCCCTTTTTAGTTTATATATTTTATAGTTACAAAATTTAACAAAAGACAATGAGCACAGCTTAACAATTAACAGGATTATAATTAATCCAAAAAAAAAAATTATACGCCCTTAAATGTAAAAATTAAAAAATAAAACAAAGATGAAAAGATACTGATATTTATTTCCCCCCCTTTTTGACTTTATGAAAAGATAGTTTTTTTTTTTTTTTTAAACAGTTACATAATATTACTTATTTGATAAATTTCTTAAATGCTATTTGGCCAATAAATATATATATGTTTTAGATAAAAGAATTTATTATGGAAAGAGTAGTTTATTTTAAAAGAAAAGAAAGAAAATTTTGAATATTAAATTTTTAAATTGACGTCAATTATTTTAATTTAGAGAATAACCTCTTGGAGGTTGTTAGGACCGAAAGTTTGCATGCAGGCTCCACCCAATAATTTTTTTTATATATTTTATAATTAATTACACAAGTCTACGTCTAAAAAAAATAGTTTTTAAGAAAAACATATTCGTTGAAGTAAATTTAGGCACATATACAATATGAGTTTAATTAAAGTTCTATAAAGTCAGTTTTTTTTGTAACATCACTTTTGTGCACGTGAAACTCTGAAGCTATGTTGAACAAAACGTGTTTTGTTAACAGGACGAAACATGTTTAGATCTTTAGCTGTGTTTCTTCTACCAGCATATTAGCTATAGCAAAAAACATGTTTTTTAGCGTCTGTACAAAATCAGACATGTTGTAGCATTAATGTTCATTATTAAAGTAAATATCTGGTTATTTGTCAAAATTAAAGAAAATTGATTGTATAACAGAAATTCGTTAAGATGGTACTTAAAAGCTTCTTAGATGATTATAAATCTATTTATATATATTTAATTTTGTTTGAAACAAAGCTTGTATAAGACTTGCAAAGATCTGCAAAAGTCTGTAAAACGAAATTTTCTGATTTAGAACAGATCTCTCCAATTTTTTTATATTTGACATGTTCAATAAGATATTTTGATCATTTAAAGTTCAACATTAGTTTGCACCTATTTCACATAATTGTTCAAAACTCAAAATGTGCCTTTGCAAGGTTTTGTAAAGTATGTTTTTTAAAAAAGGTAAATTTTTATAATCATTCAGTTTCAAAAGAACATTGAATATTAAATAAAACATGAAATACATATTTTAAAGTATACATGATAATTAATAAATTATTTTAAAGCATTAACAAAAATTTAAAATATGATAAAATCTGTAAGGCTGAGTACCTGGAAAATCCTGTCGCAGTCCACGTGAGCTTGCGCCGTGAAAACGAAAATTTATTTGACATTTTAGACTAAATCGCACAAACTGTATATTAACATCGTTGAAAACTGAAGCAGAAATTTTGAGAGCCAAGAAAAAAAATTATTATATCTAACGTAACTATGTAAGAATGTCAGGCATTGTGAGTGACTACAGGTAGACTAGCCAGCGGGTATTAGAGCAGATAGGCTGTCTTGCCGTTGTACTTTGCCCTCCGATGTCATACGATGATTAGTTTTGGACAATCTCACCGGGTGGCAGCATCTGTCAAGCGACGGAAGTAGTATATGTGGAAAACGAGTTAATGAAATTATTTTGCAGATGTGATTTTTGAATTTGAATGCTACAATTTTAACTGAGCAGAATATTTCAGAAGATAGAGCTTAATACGTTTGTTGTAAATAAATTGTGGTAAAATCCTCACAATATTTATTTTTTCCTATCGCAGACGTCTCTATTTTTTAGGTTAGGTCGTTTTCTATTTTAAAATCGAAAACGGACAACTAAAAATTTCATCAAAGATCACCTTCTTTTTTGAGTTCGTTCATGGGTTGAAGTCTTCAACGTAGCTTCTTTTTGTATTTGTGTGAGTGAGTTTTACGTTATCTTATAGCGAAATCGTTGATTATTAAAAACACTAAACAGAGCATTTTGCAACTTTAAAGTTAAACGAAGACTACAGTCTTAACAACGTTGATAAACCAAAATGAAGAAAAAAAAAGTTCACGTTTACTGTCTTTAACTAATGAAAACAATTGTTAATATAATCGTATGAGTTATTATGGACATACACAAAAATAAACAAACATTGTTTAGTTATCGGGTCTCTAAAACAATATTTCCAGTACTAAAACTTTTATATATTATATTTGACAAATTAAAGGACAAAGAGAAATGTGAAAGTGGGTAACAGAGTGTAATAATAAATTTGGAATTTAATAACAAAATTTTGCTATTCTATATTTGATTTGTAATTATCCATGATTTTATTCTGAATATCTGTCATTCAATAAAAACCTAACAAACACTGTCCACGTTCAATAAATAGTTTATATGACAATATGAATTTAAACTGAAAAGGACTTCATTGTCATAAATATCAACCACAGGTGTTCGACATAGTGTCATATTCAGTTATAGATTATATTATGCAAATAATGAATTATTAACCAACAAGTCGCTGTAACAATAGTTAATATTACTCCTTTCCCCCTAATAGTAAATGCGTAAAGTAAATCATTGTAAATCCTGTCAAATCCTCTTTAGCTTCTTTACGAAAGTCATGAGAATCTTGCAAGGATGGATGCTGAATATTCTTCTAGTAAACAAAATATTTCGACGCAGGAAATGTTCCGCCGTATCTGTTCCGTATGAACGGAACCAACAGAGGTTTCCTTTTACTAAGTAACCATTTTAACTGGTATAAAACCAAATAATGTCCAATCAACAAATTTAATGTGTTCCGTAAGTCCTAAGTGTTGGAGATCAGGATGAATCTTTTCACACGTCAGGCCGTTAGTACCCGCTCAGTGTAGGCTATGTAGTAAATCTGCTTTTTACTTCTTCACATATAGAGAAAGGTATGTGATGGTTAAGAAAATTGACGTCATTTTTGCGGATATATCAATTTGGACGACCCAGAGTAAAAAAAAAAAGTTGTTTAAAGAAATATATGTCTCTTTTATGTGCAAGCTCAACAGGCCTAAAACATGGATCAATTTTTAAAAAAACTTTGTTTGTCAGCATATTTTGGCCATATTTTTAGACTTTAGTCTCCTCTTATTTTTTCGACAACTTAAAACTTAGGGTAGCTGCTATAAGAAAAAAATACACTAAATTACGAATTCGTAAAATCGGCTTTAATTTGTTAAAAGTAGCTTCTACTCAAATTAAACCTATTTGGTAACCATCTTTCAAAAATTTCAGTTCGTGAGTTAAAACAACAAAATTGACTACGGGTTACAAAAGCATAATTTCTCTAAATCGCCCCTACGATTACTACTCAGAAATAATTGGCAAAAACCAAAATCAACTTTGAAAGTAGTCATTAAAAACTTGCGGTTTTGATTTGGTTGAATGTTTTTGGTTTTTGGAATAGGTGACTCAAAAATCGTTCGCAGTATATTAAGTTTAATAATGTTTCTCAGATAGCCATTCAGACGTCTACAGAATGGATCTGAACAATAAGTAGATAGTTTCCATCCTTCTCGTCCCTCTCAATATCTTCATAACAATACTGCGTATTTAAGGTTAATTTGTAACATTCTTTTAAAAATAAAACAAGGATATTTTTACTCTTCTCTTTTATACAATAGATATTAAAAAATCATTCGCCCTCAGGTGGATTTTATAAAAGTCGCGACAGTTCCTTCCTAGGTATGAAAAAGGAAATTCATCTATACAAGCGTAAAACTTTCATTAATAATCAAACGCATGAAACTGAAAAGTTCAGTAATACCATTTCAAGATGCCATTCAAAAAATATTTTAACAAAATTTATTTTGTTGTATGTTATAATTAAAACCTATTTTTATTACCGCCATTATGAAACTAAATTCATCAAACAAAAAAACCAATTAAACTTTTTAAACCATAAGAAACACTCATAACCTGTTTATTTAATAACATTATCCAAAATTATAAAGCTGGAAAGAAGTAAGTTGTTACACTATACATTGTACTGACCAGTCTATTTTTCTGACCATAATAAAATTATTATACCTAACAATGATATTTAATGTAGCAATAATGCTTTGTGAGGTAGGTCACGACTGACTGAATGAATGTCTCTCTGGAGTATTCACTGTGTCCCAGATGGAATCTCTGGAGTCTGTTACCCTGGAGAGTAACGGGCTGAAGTTTATACTTTAGTGAGGAGTATGCCTGACGTCCGATGTACAGGTTGCACTGGAATAACCAAGACGTGTATGTCGATTTAATAGACAAATGTCTGTTGCTCATTATGAACTTTACTCTGAGGAAGCATTATATCCTTCTCAACCGGATATATTTGCTTTCTAGAATAAAGTAATGTTGGTATAATTTACCGAAGCAAAGACTCTAAGGCATACGTTACAGAAGGGAAAATATTATATTTGTAGACAATATAAATTATAAATTTACGCGACTTAAAAACAAAATGAAGGACATGACTCTTAAACTCTTCTTAAAATCAATTCCCTGAATTTTACATATAATATATGGCGTGCCATGCTTATTAATACTAGTTAGGTTTGATATTTTAATTCATCAAAGCAGTTTATCGTCAATTTCAACACCCCACCCCTTACTGTATACGTGGACCTACCTCGCGGGGGGACATTTCAATTTGATTAATTTTCGTTCACAAAAGGAAAAGAAATGGTTAGATGTTCGGGTTGGGGGATGAAGTAAAGCTGGTCTCAACTTGAATAACTACTTGGCTCATTAATCACTCGGCTCGAGTTTGGGTGATTCTATTAAAGCAAGACTGCACAATACGACAAAACATTGTAAATGTTCCCGACAAAATGTAATAGCTATTTGGGAAAAGATTTACTTCTTTGTCTCTGGTTTCAAAATATAATTACTAGTTTCTCCTGCAACATTTAATCCTTATCCTGTACATAGATAAATGTAATGGTGAGGTAATCGCACAAAAATTTGACCTCCGTTTATGGTCACGTTTTAAATATAAGGGATCCAATAATGGATTTTCTGCACTCTTTTGTAATTATGTCTATAAATGTAATTTTATCTTAGGCACGTAAAAGTTGGGATGTGAGTAGATAAGTATTGTGTACAAATGTAGGTACCTATTTGACTTATTTTCAATCAAATCTTTTTTTTCTAGGTTGTTGTTTTTATAGTGTAAATTTTATTAATTTCTGTCAAAATTTAGAGACTAAAATTGGTGTTTATAAATAAATTCAAAGTTAAATATTTCTTCTCCTTCATCTTTCTTTTCAAGGGAGAAGTATTGGCTAGCTTCTTTCTATCTTCAGATGGTTTGTTGTTCTATCCACCTTTTTTAGGTCTACGTATTTGCTTGTCTCTATTTCCATGATATAATAGCCTTTGGTTTCATTAATTACCCATACGTTCTACGTTTTGTATATTGCATGCCATCAGTTTATTTATGCTATAGATGTGTATTTAATTTCTTATTTTCTCATTTCTCAGCCTGTCTCGCCTGGTAATATCTAAAGTTGATCTCAGAAACCTCACTTCTGCTGCCTGAAATCTATATTTATTTTAATCTTAGATGCCTTAATCCATGCATAAAGCTGGTAGAAATGTACATATACAACTTTAACATTGTATATTTTCTGACCATGTTTTCTAATGGCCTCTTAATTGTATCACATAGTTTGAAAATTGTTCAATCTTACCTTCAACATCCATTTTCTTCTTGGTGAAGTCTACAAAAGTAAAAATATTTCCTTGTTCTATGCCGCTATATTTTAACACAATAATGTATTTTTTAAACTATGGATTCAAATTCAAGAGGATAAATTGCATAATAATTAAGCTTGTACGGGATTTAAAGTTTAAAACTTCGATATATATTGTTGCTCCTATATTACTGAATTAGTAAAAAAACTAAATCTATGGATCAAACTAATTGTAATAATCTTGAAATCTATGAACAACAGAAATCATGAAAACGTAACAAAATAATGGAACCTACAAAACATTTCAACGTCATTACTTTATTGTTTCATTGACTAAGTCATTATTTTCAAATGTTTCATGTTTTAAACCTTCTAGATCTTTTCCAACAAATAAAGCAGATTCTTGTGCTAAGAATGTTTGTAACTATGAAAAAACTAAACATGATGACCTTGGCCATTTAAACTTTAGTTTCTCCCAATTAAGTGTTTATTGTCTAAAGTTGTGAGAGTTTATATTTTTATTTGCTGATTGACACATATGTTTGTTATTTTAAGGGAATGAAAAAGTAATTGAGTAATCAATTTTTATGTTTAATACTACTTATAAAATTGATATCTCAACTATTGAAAATACGATTGTAAAATTATAATAATAAACTATCACCAAATTGCAACATTTCTAGAGTGGCAGAAATTCAATAGTAGGCCTATTTGTTTTGGGAATTTTCGGTGAATCCACAGTTTCAGTTTTCAAATAGATTGCTATGTACTGTTTTGATTTGTAGTGTATTCAGGAAGGAAGTGTTTTGGATGCTTCTCAACGTTACGGCCTAAACTGAATGTAGACTATGTTTGGAATGATGTTTGTCTGTCTGTCTATTACATTTTGTCACGCATTACATCAATTGTGTGTAGCCTATTTTATTTGATTTTGACTCTCAGAGAATGACTCGATATTTGACAAACTCGGGTTTTTGTTAAACATATGGAATATATGGGTAGTGTCTATTTGACACAGTTCGGACTATAACGGGCGTAATTGACTGAACATGATTAATGGAATTTGTTTCGGAATTGGTGACTTAGGAATGATCAGGATAGGGAGTATCAGGAATAATAGGAATTATGATGGAATGATAATTGGGTTAAAATAATTTCAGGAGTAGATTTAAAAACTGGCAAGACCAAAAGATTATTAAAACTGTATTAATCTTTTGTATTTAATGAAATTATAAATTTACAATTTTTGTAGCAGTGAATCCAAATTTAACAACGGTTTGCATACAAATATTTCGATTTCGAACTCTCCACAATAATTTTAAAAAACAGGAAAATTTGAAAAGTGTTTTTAAAACTAATCTATTTTGAAAATCGTAATAATTATGTTTTTAAGGGAATAGTTTTGAATTTTAAATTGCTTTTTACTTAAGTTTGGAGAAAGTAATGTTCTGGTTCCAAGAACTATTTCCATCACAATATGCACCTAAGGGGTTTTTTTTTGTTGCAAAAATACTGAAAATGGAAAAATATTCAGAAAATCAGAAACTTCTTTCCTTGTATTTATATTTATCCTTTCCAAAGATAAAACATTATAAATACAGTTATACAATAAAATTTTTATATAATATCTCAGTATACACTACTGGATTAAATCCGCTATTGTATAGCGTTGAAGGCTGTTTTCGAGCTTTGTATGTGTGTGTGTGTGTGTGTGTGTGTGTGCGTGCGTGCGCCCGTGTGGAGGGGGGGTGCGTATTCTGTATGCACTGAATGATTCCTTCTGGCGTACTGACATTACGTCCTGCCAATATCAATGACATGGACATTTAAAAAGCACCAAGCTATTAAAAAGAGGTTGTTTATATGATTAATACAATTATCTTTTCATTAAGTATTAAAGGAAAAGGATAAAAGATTACATATAAAATGCGATTTCTGCTTAGAATATCTGTGAAAACATTTGAAAGTAGCCTATCATTTAAAGTTTGTTTCAACTATTAAAGATTAAGTATTGGTATTTCCACTTCCCACCCATGATTTTATATAGGGCAAGGACGTGAGGGGTGTCCAAACCAGATGTTTGACCGTAGATTAACCGTTATTGCTCTCTATTTAAGAAGCAACACAACTGGAAGGATGCGATAAGACGTGGAGAGCAGTTATTTAGTTTTACTTGTCATTATATAGACTATAAAACGAAATAACATAATTCACCCACATAATTTTTTGTTTACATATTAAAGAAAACATTAATCAGTGATATTTATTACTCGCTTCTTTTTTCAATATAGTTCCTGCGGTTACACCGATGTGTCAGATCGGTCTATGGTCTTAGTTATTAATCTAAATTACTATAAGATTTTTAAATATTATTACTATAAGTAACATAAAAATAATATTAAAAGTAATATCAGGATCGTTATGGACATGAAACACGTGGTTACTTTGGAATTCACAAACACAATTTCGGAGAATTCGTATTATTTTTTAAAGTAATTAGTTAATTATTTGAAAATTCAAACAATTCTTCGTTAAACTATTAAAATATTATAGCACACTTTTGGAGTAAACTAAGATTTTTAACATACCTCAAAATAATAATAAAGTCCTTGACTATAAAAGATTAAAGGAATTGAGGAGGGCTTAGATATAATTATAACTATATTTCTTTCTTTAAAAGGAAAGATAATATTCAAAATTAAAAAAATATTGTGTGATGTTATATTTATAATTACTGATTAGAAAAAAAGAGTTAATATAATATATGGAAATGGATGTGATTTATATTTTAAGTTTGAAATTAAGTTGGATAAGGTAGCCTAAAGACAACGCCAAATAAAAATGGAGAAAAAATGGTTATTGTTGTTTAATACCTCAATTTAGAAGGTATTCCCTATTATTATATTATTCTCTTTAATATATATGTTTTTCTTATTCCATCCAAATTTTCTTTAAATTTAAAAATGTAGTTTACTTCAAATAGGACAACTGGATATAATACAAACACTATCTGATGGTTCATAAATAAAGTACACATTGCATAACCTTAATATTCTTAATGTAATAACCATAATTAATAAATTTAACCATCTCTCTAATAGTTTTGGTTATGAAACCTTGAACATAATTTTGCCAAGTATCATTTTTTATAATTGTTGTTTCCGTTTTTAAAGTTTTTTAATTAATATATAAAATATTTGAATATATAACATAATAAATACCAAATAGGAAGAACTGTTTTTATTGTTTAATTTACTATAAAAATAAAGCTATTTATTTAAAATGTCATATATGTTTGGTGTACTTAATTGTCCTCCTTCTTTTTATTGTACTGTAACTCATCGATATTTTTACGATTAATTTTACTTAAATAATCGAAGCCTTTCTTCTTATATTTAATATAAATAAATTTCTTAGAAGTCAAATGTGTTATTAGTGTCCATTTGTCAGTTTCTATTAAAAAGGAAACTTCAAAAGTATTTGGTTTAAATTTGTTATCTAAGTTTTATTAAATCTTTTTTGTTTTTGAAGAATTTTCTTCGATTAACATAAATCAAGTATTTTTATATTACTTATTGCTTTAATTTGTTTAACCTTGGAACAAAAAACGATTGCTGTTTGAATTAAAGAAAAAAAATACAATTTATAGAGGTGAGCAGAATGTGCAACAGCCTAGAAATATATATGTGGTTTACAAAGAATACCATGTGGGTCAGAACCGTCCCTGATTCTGACTAGTTAGCAATGAGATAGTAGCTGAAAGTTCTGGAAGTATAGTTGAAAGTTACTATTAATCAGTCTTTCCGCTCATCATTTATAACAACTTTCTCTCTGTTAAAAAACTAATATACTAGTTTATCTCTGTTAAAAAACTAAGATAGGTAATAAGTTATGGTCACAAACTGGTGGGATTACTTGAATATCTTCAATCGCCGGAACGTTTGTAGTCTTTATGTTTGTCTACCAGTTGCATAGCTAGTCATTGCAAACATTACGTGCTTCATATTGGCCCCATTATAATATATATATATATATATATATATATATATATATATATATATATATATATATATATATATATATGTGTGTGTGTGTTTTCGTCATTGCTTGTACTATAACGAGAAAACAGTGTCAGATAGATATTATCCAATTCTTTGCTGATTGATTCATTCATCTGTTTAACGAAGAGTAAAATGTTATTAAAAAATCATTCACATTTTAAAACTTCGAAAACAATTTTTTTAAAATGTGAATATACTACACTAGTGAGTCCCATAATAGGTCTTTTTGTGAAACCTTAAAACTTTCATTTAATTATGTGTTACCTTCATCAAACAAAACGCTAAAAATTAGCAAAATTATGTGTTTTAAGCATTGAAATAATTTACTGAATATAAAATTAAAAAACAAAATAATAGCTTTAAAATTAGCTAAAAAATAGTAATCGTAGGTCTTTTTTAAATTTTGTAAAATTTAGCATGTTAAACTGGGTTTTAGTATTTTTAATTTGGATAAAAATTTGTCACCGAGCCTAAACACAACAAAACAGCAAATGAAATACATGACCCATAATGTCAGCGTATCAATTGTATAGTAAATATTTATTTTAATACATAATGCATTTTTTGTTATATGTGTGGACGATGCTTATTATATTTTTTATATTATGTTGCAGGTATTAATTAACATTTATCATGTTGATAAAGCTTATAGGACTCAGAAAATTATAAAAAACATTAGTTTTTAAAAGGGTAAGTCGTTCAGAATTCCTCGTCAAAGATTTAAAATATGAATCCTCTTTCAGTATATCTATTTGTCGTTTAACATGTAAGTACACTATTTGGTACAACTTACAATACAATTCTAAAAATATTGGTTTTAAATATATGAGTTTGAAAAAATGTGTAATAAAGTTAGAATAGTTCAAATGAAGGGTTACTAATGTGCCAATAATATATTTTTCACGAATTAAACAACGTTGTATTTTGAAACATAAGTGCCCCATTAAAACAAGTTGATTAGAATTAATTGTATAAGTTATCAGAATAAAAATAAGGTAGCACTTTAATTCAAAAAATGTTTGATGTATTTGTTTTCAGATTGAAACGAGTATAATCTTGAATGTTAGTACAAAATATTTGTTCAGAACCAAATTACCGAGTGGTACCCAGACTTTGTTTTTACTGAGTTTTCTCCATGCTTTTTATTGGAGAAACGTAGACATTGAAAAGAATATTATCATTTACAGACGGCCTATAACATTTTTTGAGGTTATTTTTTGGATTTGAAAAAAGAAGAAAAGATATTAAGTAAAACGTCACAAATTGGTTACCGCTTGAACTGTAGAGAACTAAACTGATTGATTGACTAGTTCACCATTATTCATGGTCATAGTTTTTCCCGAGGCTTCCTTAATATTGTACTTTGATATCAGGTAAATATTAAAAAGCCAATATTAGGTCCTAAAAATATTTTAAAATATATTTCCCTTGATTCAACTGTAATATCCATGAATTCGAGAGCAAAGTTATCTTGGGCCAAGTAAAGAGTTTTCTACATGAAGAAAAATAATTCCTAGGTGTATTTTCTATGGAAGTGAGCCAAAACCTGAGGGCAATATAGATTCAATATATACGAGGAAGGTCAGCACTGTTTCAAGTTATATATTTCTTGTGGTGCATTAAAAAGGTTTTGAGTATAATGTTACAGATTTCTTTTGTCTCGGATATATGTTTAAATTTAAACCATAAAGGATCGATTTCATTGAATCAAATACGATTAGAAGTAGTGTTGTGTTGAAAAATAAAGATTTTCCTATAAATGTTTAATTAATAATATAAGATTGGTCTATTTATTTTTATAATACTTTTTTCAATTGAAAAATAATACTTTTGTTTTACCTTAAATCTTTCAATAAGTCAGGTATATTTATGTACTATTAACTCCTACAAAAAAAAAAAAAAAAAAAAAAAAATCTGCTAACTACACATGCACCACCACTCATTAATAATAATAAAAAAATACAACTAATTATTAATAAGCAATTTTAGTGTTTCGAAAATTTAAAAAATCTCCCCTCTTTACTTTCAATACTTATTTAGTTAGCGTATAGCAGTATATACACAGTTATAACAGCTTATTAAATCCATTATCTTTAATAGTTAAACACAAATATAACTAAGGTTAATAGGAGCGAGGATAAAACACACTTAGAATTAATTTTTGTTTTAACTTCTTACAATTTTTTCTCTCTTATTGATTATGTGACAACGGTTTGTAATCACTAAATATAAAATTTTTGAATGTTTGAATCTTTTGAATCAAAAATGCCAGTTTAGTGTTGTATGTTAAAAATATCTTGGGATATCATTTTAAAAGATCAAATACCTCAAAATTGATATGAGCAACTACAATCAAAATTATTGTTAAATGTGTAAGTTTATAACTCAAATTATTGTTACGACCTTTCATGTAAAATAAAAGTATGGTTTGCGAGTAAATTCTTAAAAATCGATGTTGGGTTTATTCAGAATTTCAACAATTTACTCACTAACTGTTTTTTTTTTTTTTTTTTTTTTTTTTTTTTTTTTTTTTTTTCATACTGATTGTTAAATTGGTTCAGATCTAATACCTAATACAGTAGATATATTGTATAACTATATACTTCATTAAAAGTTTTATATTGCCGGAAATGAACATAAGACTTTCTAGACGTTTTTTATGCTATTTATAATTATTAACCCCCTCCCCCAATTTATTATTATTATTGTGTTTTTAAAAAGACAAGATGCTACGAAGTATATTTGTGGTATTACTTTGTAGTTTTTAATATCCAGTAAGGACTCGGTATAACAAAAATAGATTTGTTTTTAAAACCATTAACATAATATTTTGTCTACTACCACAAAACTTTCTTAATAATAAATGCAGTTGAACGTTATAAATATGAATGATTAAATAAATAATTTTCCTGAATAATTTCCGCGATTGGTGTGTACCTCTAGTGTTTGAAGTATATACCCCTTCGCCAAGTGTTTAGGTATTTAATTGATTTTAATATAAACTGGCATAGCTTAGTAGCAGACGTAATAAGGGCTACGATTTTCCTGAGTAATCAGTCCTTATTAGGTCACAAATATGAATTATTAATTTCGAGCTGTAAAAGGAAAAAAGAAAATAAATCATAACACGCAATGTACGTCTACACTACGTTGTTGTCAATAAAGTTAACTTCCATCGTTTGTACGTAACATTTTATTTAATAAATATTTTATTGAAAATAGGCCAATAACCGTCGTTGCTATTGTTGTTATTGTTTATAAAAATCCTTGATAGGATAGATTCCTTTAGACGATCATAAACCGCAAATATAGATTGAGCTTAATTATGAGGCAAATAACCACCCAAATAAAGAATGCACAAACTTTCTCACAGTCGCACACAAAAACAAATACTAATCAAACTCAAAATGTGGGTTCGGAATATGCGTTAAGACAAAATACAGGATCATTTCCTTAACTTCAAAATGACACAAGTCGTAGTTTTCTTTACTTGATTTTTGGTACGTTGAGTTGAGTTGTACATTTTCATATTTCACTAAAATTTAATTGAAATCGTTGGGCCAGATTTAACATATAAGTATATTTATGAAGGTGTTCAAAGTTCCATTTCACTTTTTAACCAAATGTGTGATGAGAACGAATATGTTTTGTTTATGTTCTTAGACTATTAATTTAGCAATAATTTCACTTTAATCTATAAAAATGTTAAGTTTTTGTTAAGGTAGCAGTCTCCAATTACTGAGTTACAAAAAATGAAAAAAAAGTTGAACAACCTTATAATTTTTATTAAACGTGAACAATTCAACATCATCTTCTTGACCTATAACTTGCTTTATTCTAAGTATAGGCTATCTGAAAAAGTTGAAAGGCGTAACAGGTTTGATGTGCAATGCCGTAATATATGTACTGAAAACATAATTTTAAATTTAATTCTGTTTTATTGTTAACATAAATCGGCAAATAAAAAAAAACTTTAAGGGACAAAAAATTTAATTTATCTTTATTTTAATCCGCTCTTCTTTTAACTACCTAACAAAAGGGAAATCGGTTTAAAAATATATGACCAAGATTTTAGTGACAAAGAATTTATCGGGATATAAAGAATTGATACAAGCCATTGTTAATATTATCATGTTTGGTTTTTATTTTATTGTAATGTATGTAGATCAGCCATAACCCTTTAAAATAAAAACAATCTTTTAAAAAAAAAATTTTATTATAAAATATTTATAAAAAAGGAACATTAACTCATATGTAAAATGACTAAAGTCATTATATCGAAAAATATATTTATTAATTTTTTTTCTTAAATTTAATAGCCCACTGTTTAACACAATCAGCTGGCAAAGGTCGTTAAAATACAGTGAGAACAACTGAGGGTAGGAAGAGCAGGAGCGTATTATTTCTAACGTGATTACGTACAAGTATTTATCATTATATTGTTCCCATTACTGAGAGAAATGTTTACAACTACATACTTTATCCAACAAAAAGTTTCTTCTTATATGTATATAAAACAGAAACTATTGTTGTAGATCAAAATTATTTGAAAGTTGAACTTTTCCTCCGAACCGGGGTACTGCGGATAGTGACGCAGTAACTGTCAAACTTTCCGCAGTTTATGCGCAATAATTAATTACTTTTCCAAGTCAAGTTTTTTTGCTATACTGACACGAGTAATGTAGTCATGGCATTCGAACACGAAGAACACTTAATATTTATGATTTTATGATGCTTTACGTTAATTTTTTCTTCTTAATATAATAGACCCTTCATCTCTTTCTCTCTCACACACACATAACCGTCACTCAACAACGTCTCTCGACTTAAGTTAAAAAAAATATACTTTTTTTTTTTAAACTAAAGAATTTATATAATAAAAACATTTAATACATTCAAATCGTATTATTGTAAATGACAACCCATTAAAATATAATTTTTGCATTACAAGTTCTTTGTTTTTTGTACAATCCAGTATAACTTAAAAAATAATCTACGTAGTATTTTAATATATTTAATTCCATTATACTATAATTTATTTATTTAAGCCTTGCATAATACATATTATAAAAATTTTAAAAAAATCAGCGTTTTGTTTATCTAAATAGTGTAAATTATTTTAGACAATTATTAACCGTTTCTCCTTCGTTTAAAAAGATATACTCTTTTAAATCGCATTATATATAAATATTCAATAACTACGTTATGTTTTTTCTATTAAAATGGACGATAGATCGATAATTTAGATGTGAACTAAAAGTAAATGGCTTCGTTTCGTATAAACAGATTTACTAGTTTTATATCTCTCACCTTTTTTGACATTATTTTAATGTTTAATTATGTCCATAGTTTTTCCTCTTTATGAAAATGTTTTCTACTTAAAAGATTTGATAAACTTTATTATCATACCCTTAAATCTAAAAGTAGCTAAGAAAAACGATTATGTTATGGAAATTTGTCTTATGTACCGTACAACTTATTACAAACATAATAGACCTAGAACCTTTAAGGTACATTTTGAGTATGATGAAAGATAAATTGTATGTCACCGTTACAATTAGAGAAATATAATAGAATCTTCAAAAATAGAAAAGAAGAAAAAAGACATTAGGGGAAAAAAAATATGAAAATTTTGCTACTTTGTGGAAAAAGACATTAAATATTCCTATTTCAGTTTAAATAGTTAATTTAAATCTTATACTTTAAAAAGTTTTTTTGCAGCTTTTTGTAATTAATGGAATGTTATGACAAGTATTTTGAAAATTATTCAATGTAGATTATATACAGTCATCGAGGAAGCATTTTAAAGTAGAGGAGAAAATGAAACATGTTATGTGATAAAAGAAAATATAACAAAATTTTTAAAATGTAAAAGTATGGTAAGAAAATTGTATTGTTTTTTGTTAATATAAAAACTTTAACCGATATGCGATAGAATTTAATTACATGTGATATATTTTCAATTTGTAAAAGAGAACTTAACAAGAAGTTTCCGATTAAATAATAGGAGGTAATTTATTTCCCTAACGAAATCTAAAAACAAGTTTAATCTCATGGAGCCCCGATTAACTATTGAAAGTACAGACCGTAAGTAGATTTAATTAGTTGCTTTCGGCTGTCTTGTTTATACATGTACTGTAGTTTTATTTGGAAATTGTAATTAGGGATATCATTTTAGAAATTCAACTATATATATATTATTAATACTTACATTTTTTTGGAAATAATATAAATAATTTTTATGCTTCCATAAATTTAGTAATTAAAAGAAGTGAAATGTAAACCTATCTATTTTACATTAAACAAAAGTTATACTTGCAAAAAACAGGAATTATCACACATTTTTGATATAATAATAATAATAAATTTAAAAAGAATTATGTTGAATAATCCAAAATAAAAAACTTAATGTTGTTATATTGGATAAGTGTGTAAAAATATAGAGAAAATATTTGAAAATATAGTATACGCTACAACTACGAAACAAAATAATAAAAATAACTTTAAAAAATAAGAAGAATAAAAACCGGAAACATTATAATAAGTAATAAAGTTTAAAATGGTATATATTTATTTCTTTAAAAATAAAAAAAACTAATAAAAAAAATATGTTTACATTATTTCTCACGATATAAAGAAACTACAGAGTAAACATTTAAGTTTTATATATTTAAAAACACGCCACCATATTTGTCAATTAAAATATATAATATAATTTTATATATTCCCATGTGTATGAAACATAAATTAAAAGTTTTTAAAAGACCGCCAACATACGTATCATCTCTTGCGCCTGTTCGCTGCCGCTCTGCAAACCTTGATGCAATCGTCCTCGAATCATCGCCGAATCCATACAATCCAGCGACCGCTGCCATCACCAAACATCACACTACGGTCATCATAACCGTATCCGTTTACACTTATAACCATCACTCCGTTCCCGTACCACTAGCATTGTCACTGTTGTAAAATGTCAACTAAGAAAACTTGGGAATTTGTGGCTACCGCGCGCGATCCTTTAGCGCATGCGATGTGAAAACAACCCCCACCCCCGTAGGGGTGGATAAAACCCCTATATTATTCATAATATGTTCCACTTTAATACGATACACAAATAACACTATCGTCTTTAACCGTTACGTCATCAACGACTCGACACTAGGCGATTACAAAATCAATGTTGTGTTGCGTACATACCTGGATATGAGTTGCTCCTCGTTAAATTTGGCGCTTGGAGTCACGACTTTAAAAGAAGAAAAAAATGTTGAAATAAGTTATGTTACGTTATCAGGGTCATTATAATTTGGAATTATTTTCTACTTGTTATATTTTACTTTCCAATTTGTAAAGTAAGGGAAAGTATTGTGATGGTTCTAAAATTTCAATTTACGATATCAAATTAATGGAAAAGGTTCAAATAAACAATATCAAATTTTCATGTTACTAAATTTCTTGATGGCATTGGTGATGAGTCAGTAGGTTTTGAAATATTTTCCAATTTTTTTATAATTGCTTTATTATACTTTCCAAACGTATTGAGGAAAATATTATGATAATGCAAAGATCATGATATCGCGGTTTTTTATCTAAAGAATTACTTTGTCCAATAAATTGTATAGCTTGGCTTAGATGTTCTATGAAATTAATAAATTTTGGAAATTAATATAATTACAATTTAAAGTAAGTTTCAGGGTGAAATTGATTGTCACTCATTATCTCAGTAAAATGTGGTCCGATAAAAAAAAAAAAAAAAAAAAAAAAAAAAAAATTAATAGGGCATTTGTTTCTATAAATGGTTACATTTTAATTTAAATCGCTTTAAGGTTTTGGAATGAAAACAGGTCGAGGATAAAAAGTGAATGTCACGGAATTATGTCAATATGGGGTAATAATTTTGTATATTGAAAAAAATAAATATTTTGACAACGGATTAGTATGGAATGAAAAGATAAGATTTTGAAAAAATCGCTTTATAATTGGCAATGAAAATAGACCGTGGGTGACAATTTACTTACATATTATATGTAGAAGTATAGATTAATTTATTCAAAATTAATTTTTTATTGTTGAGTAATCAAATAGAATAATAAGATTGGGTAAAAACTGCTATGAGTTTGGATAAGAAAATAGAGGGAAGATGAGAACCCATTTACACGTACGTTCTCAAGAAATTGAAGTGAATGAATTAATTTTCCAGCTTGGGCATGATAGAGGTAAATATCTCTTTAAATAAGAGTACAATATAATTTCAATACTAGTCGGAAACTGTCATAATTTTATGAAAATAATTATACATGTTTATTTTTTAGCGTTGAATTTGTATTTAAAACTAGTTTCCCCGCATACCACATAAAAAAAAACCAAATTTATATTTGGAAAACATAAATTAACCGATTGTACAGAAACCGAAAATATTTAGGTTTTTTTTCTAACGAGTTGAGTTGGAATGTTTTATAACTCTTTTATATTATTAACTGGAAAGTCGTTTATTAGTCACATAAAATATTTCACTAATTTGAATATTCATTTAATTAAATTATAAAATTCATCAGTTTTCCTAAACAAGTACTCTTCTTTTATTTCCTCCCCAATTGTTCGCCTCCATTTATTACATATTATAATTACTCACTTGTAAGTTATAATAAGTCAAATTTTACAAACGTATATACAATAAATTAAGTTATTGGGTCTCATTAACAAAACAAAAACGGCAAAAAATTTCAAGCAGTGATTCAATTCTTTTACCTCCAATTTAGAGCACTTATTCTCCAAAAAATGCAGTCAACAGATATTGTTCTGAACCAGTAATGATTTCTCCCCAACTCTTCCCTGCATATCTGACATCTCCTGATATGTCATCTCCGTGTCGTTCTTGGCCTACCTTTCCTTTTCCGTCCTTGAGGATGCCAGTGTAAAAAACCCTTTTCAATGTCAACATCATTTCAACATCATATGCAATTATACCGGCACCTCGTTTGTCCTTATCCAGATTAAAGGGGAAATGAATACAAAAGATATATAAACATTTACATGGGTGCTGTATAAAAACTACGTAGATTTGTAGAATAAAACAATTTTATATTTGAGTTTTCCATGAAACTGATATGGATTTTTATAAAATGTCTATTTGACGTTTAGATGATTGTGCATTTTCAGTATTTAACCGATTTCGAAATTAGAATCTAAGTTTTATTTAGTTTTGTTAATATGAGTGCAAAACATTTTTTAAAAAACTTATGAGAATGAATACCTGTTACAAAACAAACAATGGAGAATCATTAAAAATAAATAAATTATTGTATTAGTAGACTAAAAGCAGTATTTTGTATATGAGCAATCTAAGAGTGAACTTTGAAATTATTTTACTTTGCTTATTTCTTTCTCGTATGTTCAGAAAAAGTGAAACAATTTTTAAATTGTCGGATACCTTTAACCTTTGCTTCCTCGTCGTCTTTTGTAAAATTACTTAAGCCCGCAGTGATTGCAGTTGTAATGCGAAATGAAAATGTGAGGTACGAAAAGGGGTATATTGATTTTATAAGTAGTGAATGCAGGGGTTTGTAGTGCTTTCCATTGGGATGGATGCCAAGTTTGGCTTATATACAATACTTAGGCTACATGTAACGTTTTATACGCGAAGGTTAGGTAAACTTTTTTTCTTTTAAAAGTAACTATTAAAAAATGGAACAGTTAAGAACTACATTTAATTATTTAGTGTTAAATAAGAGTTCACATGATCTTATTGTAAAAAAGAACACAGATCATTATTATCGTAATATCCTCTCCTTAAGTTTGAATCTTTGGAATTAGCAATGGGAACTAAATAATCTACACAAATACATTTATTTTATTAAATATTTGCTGAATGTAATTTTTGGTAAATAATAAACTTAAAACATCCTGTTAATTGATTAAAGAGGAATACAAAACTATAGAACTAAATAATGGGTGTATATGTATTAGTTATTCAACAACAGATGAACTAGTTTAAAATTGGCTCCATTATTCTTAGTTGTTCAACAGCATTTATTTAATTTAAGTGTAATAAAATGCAACTCCAGGTAATTAATTATTGTTTATAGATGTCTATATTATTATTGATTATTCAACTCTAGTCATTTAATACGTTTGTAAAAGGTTTTCTAGTAGTCTCAATTATACAACTCCAGTTAATTAATTAAATTTTAATATTGGCTATATTTTTTTTTTTGGTTATTAAACTTCAGTTGATTAATTAAAGTGTAATAAAATGCAACTCCAGGTAATTAATTGACGTTTAAAAATGGCTATATCAGTCTTAATTATTCAACTCCTACTGCAACTACTGTTAATTAATTTTTTTAAATAAGGATTTTATAGGTCTTGGTTGTTCATCAACAGATAATTAGTGTAATAAATTAATTTTGTTACATTTGTTATTTTGTTATTAGTTTAATAATTATTGTTTAATAGTGGCTCTATTATTCTTGGTCATTCAACACCAGTTAATTAATTAAACTATAATAAAAAATAACTATATTTAATTTATTATTGTTTAATAATGACTCTATTATTATTGGTTATTCAACTCCAGTTAATTAATCGAAGTGTAATAAAATGCAACAACAGTTAATTACTAATTTAATTAATGTTTAATATTGGCTTGATTAGTAATTTTTATCCGACTCCAAATAAATAATTAAATTGTAATGAAATGTAACTACATTTAATTTAATAATTACTCTATTATCTACTCTATTGCTTGGTTATCTACTCTAATTATTAATTTATGTTTAATAATTGCTGTAGTAATCTAGGTTATATAACTCTCGTTAATTGATAATGATTTAAGAAGTCTCGGTTGTAAAACAGTATTTAATAAACTAAGGGTTAAAAAGGCCTTGTTAATCTTGGATGTAGGATTGACCCTAGATTGTTTTTGTATATCAATTTACTCCCAATCATAAATTTCGTTCTTGGGAAGTACTTGAATGAAAGAAGTTACTGAAATAAAATAAAATTAAATACTATACAAGCTTTGGTGCATCCTAAGCCTGAGCCACTGTGATGCACTAATTCGCCCCTCCATTCCTCCTTAATTTAGCTTCTTGTCCTATTTAGAGAGAAGCTATGCAAATCCTTTTAATTAATGAAACGTTAATAAAATGATGTATTACCCTTGCATTCAACTCATAGCGAATTACATTTTTGTATTTTAATCGTGACCTCTTTACACCTACTGTATTTGTTCATTCCGTGTTCGCAAGATAACTTTCAAAGGGGTTGTCTAAAGAGAATTGAGCAAGTTAATCCAAAATATCAAAAAATATTTTTTATTAGTGAAAATATTACTATTTCAAAGAGGAAATGCATTAAAAAAAAACATTTTATGTCAAACATATATATATAAATGGGCAACTTTGTATACTATTTTATAATACAGTTATAATAATGAATAATATAATAGTATTGAAAACTGTTTGAAACTTTTAAATTTCAAAAACACATTCACCGAAAACGTAAAAAGTTATATAAAAGTGAGTTTAGCTATTTAAAAAATGAAAATGTTGATGCTCTTGTTATGCTTATGTAGAAAATCGCTTAGTTCATTATCTTCGTGATTTATAAAAATACAAATTATAACTTTGGATTTACCAACTTTTGTAAATTTTCAAAATAAAGGCGATTTAACGTTTTTTTCCAATGTCAAAAACCTCCAAATACCATTACTTTGAAAAATAAATTACAAGATACAAAATATTTTCTTTAAATACAATGATATTTTAATATTTTCTGCACGTCAAAAGAAAATTGAGTTTTCGATTTAAATCAGAACATTATTTGTTAGTCATAAGCAATAACGCCCATCATCTAGTGAAATCAGCCGGTAAATCTCAAAATGAGGGTTGTATTAAATAATTTTCTTTTATTGATACGTCATTCAACACTCAACATTTTTAGATTAACAATATGTATTTGATGCCGGCAGCTACAGTTCACATCTTAAAAACCTCAAAACGAGAGAACATAAAGTAATCAGTAAATAACTTCTTAATGTAGTGTATATAGTAGTCTACAAAAAAGGAACGACGAAGAGTACATGATGTTTTATAAAGGTTCCGTCATTGTGTAAAAAAACATAACACCTTCCTAAAATTAAACATTCACTATTTTTATTAAGTTTTACTTGAACGGCTGTGATGATTTTCGCTATACTGTAATAGAGTTTATTTTGAATATTTGTTATAAATATTTAACAAACTTTTTTTGAATGTTGTCAATAGACTATTGCACAAAAGAAAATTATTTATTTTCGAAATGATAGAAAATGTGCGTACAACACTGCCAGAAATTAATTTCGGGTCACCTGTCATGTATTGTGGACAAATATCAGATAAGCACTCACTACCACATGTAACATGTAACAAGAATTTTTTTAAACATTCTCATTTTAAGACCTAAAATCGTGGTTTAAAAATAATGTTTATAGTAATTATCTATTTCTCACAGTTTGATTCTGAATAATGTATTTTTATCCTAGCCATAGTTAGTTATATATTTGCTTTAGTTTGATCATCATTTACATTTTACCATTATTATTTTAAAATATTATTTGTATTAGGGAGTAACCATTGTAAGTTTTTTGAATTATATATATATTTACGTATTTATAAACGACGAATGCACAAGATGGTTGTTCAAAATCGGTTCATCGTCTGTTTAGATACATACTGATGCGAAATTGAATTGATAAATGAAATACATATCTATTATACTCATATAAGGACCCACTTCCCAAAATAGGTTTTAGAAACAGTTGATTTTATTGAATTGTTAAAACATTATTTAATGCAGTAAGTTTTGTGTTTTATATTGAAATATTATAAAACCAAATTTTATTAGTGAAATCCGTTTAGTTTATTCCTTTTTATTAAAAAATAATTAGAATCAGAAGTGTAAAACAAATGTTCAATTTAAAAAAAGTATTTCTCAGTTACATTTTAAGTACATAATTTAACAAATCTACTTAAGTACATAGTAAATAATCTACCTAAATAAATAAAAAAGCAAAGGCAAGTTTATCGATATAAAATAAAAATATTATTATAAACATAACAGTTTAGGAACTGTTTTACAATTACATGTAAAATACTTTTACTAATAAAATTTTCTTTAGTTCGTTTCTATAGTCCTCTCTTTTATTAGAGACATATTTGTCCTTGTACATCGTGGGTGTATAGGAGTCGGGTCATGATGAGTAATAAATGTAGTCAAATAAGCCCCGTTTACAATCATTTAGTAATAATTATTACCTGGCTGGGATAAAATATAATTATTAATAACAAGCAAGTACTTTATCACGGTGTAGGAGATAGGTCTGCCATGATTTACACAAGTCCCAGTTGTCACTAAACACAGTGCTGCCACCAATTTGTTTTGTAATAAATAAATTACAGCAACTACAACAACGTACAACATAAAATAAAGAATTTGTAGGAAGTAAAATGTAATCTAATTTTATATATCTTGGGCTTTATGCCAACTCGTAGGAATATCTAATTTAAAAAAATATATATCGTCCAATATTATTAAAATATTTAGTTCATGTGATAAAATTGTATGAAAATGAGGAGTTTCACTATTCGGTTGGCTGCTGCAAAGCAACTTCATTATGGGTCAAAGTATAAATCAGACATATATATTTAGTTCCATTATTTCTTAAACAAAAAGATAATTTATTATTCGTTGGTTAAGCTACGTTAATTATTTTAGCGAGTAGTTTTAGATTTTAGTTTATAACAGTTATTTACACGTGGCAGTCATTCTCTTATTTATCTTCTCACTTATTTAAAATGGATAAAAAATCAGTGTTTAGACCAATTTTTACAATTTCGCAGATTTTCCTGCAGAAATGTTGTAAAATCTAGAAGTAAAACAATTTATGAAAAATAAATATATGTTTTTTATTTCTGGGAAATAGTTCACAGTTCTTTCACTCGCTTCACTTAAAAGGGTTTTAAAGTTGAATTATTATAAATATCAAATCTCCCCGAACTACAAAACAAGAAACAAATCTAAGATTATAATAAATCGAGTTTGTTTATTATAATACCCTCAAATACATTTTCGAGGACTTAGTTATCATCTTCAGAACTTTACAGCTAAACTCTAGGCTTTAGCTCTCTCTATATAGTAAAACAATTATTTTCAGTATATAGAAAAGTTGCGTAATGTAGTTGTGAATAAAAAAGTGTAAAAAAACGTAAAATTTTAGAAAAATGTATTATCAATTTTCATGAAACAAGTAAAAAGTTAGACCTATTTAGGTAAATTCACAGAAAATATTATATTTAATCCCAACTGGAAATATATTATCGTTCAGATAAAAGTATATAAAATTCAACCGTGAATTTATAATTTTCTTGAATCATATATTTTAGAGTTAGATAATTAAAGACAGTTAAATTGTTTAAAAAATTTGAACAAAAATCACCAACTAACTTGTATAAGACAGCAGAAAGTTTTTTGCAGACCATCCAAATACTTAAATAGTCGTGAAGAAAAATTTGCATAAATACAACATAATAAATAACAAGAGTAATAAAGTTACTAAACAATAACTTCAAACGCAATACACAGGATTTTGGGGTGGAATAGAAAATGGCGTAGGACAATAACAATATGAAACACGATTCCGTTTAGAATCACAACTTTGCACCTACAGTTCAAGCAAAATATTAGAACACTGTGAAATATCATTACAAAAAGAAAATCCTGAATGGCGTTTTTCCAACATAGTTTCAAATATACCAGTCAATAAAATTAATATTATGGTTTTCAATTCTACCCTAGAATGATTATTAAATATCAATAACGCCGATAAGCTTAGTAAGAAAATGTTAACGAAAGATTAATATAAATCTAATTTTTTGCAATATTTTCCAACAATTTATTGTTTAAAAAAACTAGGAAGAACATAAACTATTTCTTATACAATTATCAGTTCCATTTAAGGTGTTATTGCGTGACATATAAATGAATCTAAGTTCTCAACCAAATAAATAAAGCCTGAGAAATAATTAGAGTCGGGCAACTGCAGTAGTTTTACTGCGGCATGGCGTCGAGAAGAGCTAAATCAGAATTGGCACTAAGGAATTGCTTTTCTGTCTTATTTAATTTTTAAAACACTCGGTATAGTCGTAATATTTAATTAAATTTTACAAAAAACGTACTATTATTTAAATAATTTGTAATGTTTAAAATTTAAAATATGGCTCTTAAAAATGAGCCTCTGTGTTAGTCGGTATTAAAGTTTTTGTATAATGTTGGAATATTCATCATTGATAAATTTATTTGGACATTTGAGTATATAAAAATTAATACACGATGTTTCGAGAATATGAATTAATTACCAGTATCAAGTGATAAACTTAGAACATTCGAAATGTGAGGAGATGACCTATAGTTCAGTAGCCATGTTGGAACTAATACTATCAGTAGCAATTTAAAAAAGGCTAAAGTTAGCCATGAACTGTAAAAATAACACGACTGTATACAAAAGTGATCAGAAAAAACCCTGTCACAAAACTACACAACACTAGGAATTTCAATACCAAGTCGAACTAAGAACATACAATGGTCAACTAAATAAACATGGATTGTATACCGACGTCATGGTTACTTAACAGTTTAGTCAGATTACTTCTTGTAAGAATGTTTAACCATAAACATTTCAATTTTGTGTTGTCTTTCGATCACATTTGTACATAGTTGTAGTTAATATTTTAACAGTTCAGACCTGTCTAAAGTTGCTAGCCTATTTCAGCCGTCTTTACATTTATCATGTATTATATTATATTAATTCATTCCAAACGTTTTGTAAAGTTTTTTATATATCCAAATGATGGCCGAATAAACTAAGACACTTCTGAATAAACTTATGGTATATTATTTACTTCTAACATTGTCGTTTGAAATCTTACCCCCCCCCCTTAATGATATGAAATGTAGATACAAATTAAACAATTTGAATATATTAGTACCGATAAACTTTGCACGTTTAAGTTCATTGCAGTTTAAAATGCAACCATAAACGTACAAAGTCGATCTAAATAATTTAATTTTCTTAAAGTGGTTTTAGACATTAAACCAGTGTATCAACGTATCAAAAACTCGTTCCTTTTGTGTCACGTAACTGTATATGAAACATCTTTCGGGTAAAAAAAGAACAGGATTTATATTTTTGCAAATAACGTTTTTATTTCACTGAATTTGGAGTTTGTACCATTACAAGGGGAATTAAAATATGCAAATTTTGTTTGACTTTAGTCTTTTTGAAAGATAAACAAGACACGTGTGTTATTGAAAAGTTACTGGTTAAGGTAAACTTTCTACGATAAATGGAAACAAAAGTAAGACGTTATCTTCATGTGTTTGTTCAGAGTACAAATAATATAACAGTAGTTTTAATGTTTTCCGTAATTTTTTTCCATTTACTTCTTTTGGAAGAAAAGTAGTTATAAAGGCAAAGTGTCGTGTTGTCTAGACGATCACACGCAAAAAAATAAAATTAAAAAAATACCACATATTAACAGTAGAATATTTCATGTAAATAACAGATGAATTTATATTAACATAATGGATTCACGAAAAAGTTAGGTAAGGTTACCTTATTTTATATTATATCACGAAAAAGATGCCCCTTGTCAACATTTAGGTTATTATTAGGGTTTAATTGCGTCTTATAAAGTTGTATAATCTTTTTTTTTTGTTTTGTCAATTAGTTCTTTTTATTTAGTCAACGATACTTTAGGAACTGGGGTTATATAATCGAAAAGAAAACTCAAAGTGTCGTATAACCGAAAATACCAAGCTTAATACACTTTTGTTTCGACAATACGATTTGACATTTAGTCAGACAGACTTTTTTTTCTGAATTTGATCTGAGACAAGTCTGAATATCCTACAATCTTTTCAGAGGCCTAATCATGTTTCGCAAATGTTCTAAAAAATAAAATAGTTTTAAAAGCTTTTGCGCAGGGGTTGAAATTTAACTTTGGATTTATCTGAATTGGTACGCAAGGATTCTACTTTTATAATACTATAAAAGTAACTACAGGCGGAGAACGTGTCGCAAATCATTTCGGATTTCTTAGACTATGAAAATAAAAAATGAGTAAATAACCGCGGTACATTTTTGTTTGCTGCGACGATACTTATCCAAATCTAACTATAATTAGTAAGTAAAGTTGATAAATTATAAGTATGATTTTAATTTTATCACAATAATGTATTGTCCTATATCTCCTTATTAAATCAATAATCACATCATATAGTCTACCCATCCCCCAGTCACTCACTGTTTCTTCTTAATTTTCAGCGAAAAAAATTACGTAACAGAAAGTATTCGATTGCACACTACTACAGGGATACAAGAGCAGAGCAATGTAACATTTTGTGCTACATTGTTTAGAAACTTGTTGGCATTCACTTAAATTTCTTACTTTCAGTCACTAAATGTTGTGCACATATTTAAATATTGTTTACACTGATGACCGACGGTACTTGATAGAATTCCATTTTAACAAATAAAACACAATTTTTCTTTTGTAAATTCTATAATTTATTTGGTCTAGCCGACCATGGTTTCGCCAGTTACGGCATTGACGAGGCTCTTACAAGACTAAATACAAAGCACACCATAACTATTATAAAAGGTTGAGAAAGTCAGGAAATTCCCTATTACAAAATTTAGGAAAGATGTTGGTAAATTCCAAAGATAAAATAGAAAAAATGCAAAAAAGTGGTGTGTACAAACTGACATGTAGTATTTGTAATGCTGCTTATGTTGGCCAAACAGGCCGTAGTTTTAAGTGTAGGTTAGGTGAGCATGAAAGGAGTTGGCGGTTAGGTTATAATGATTCTAGTTTTTCTAACCATTTAAAAAATCATGCATTGACAGATTTTTATTCTAATGTTAATTTTGAAATTTTACATGTTAACGTAAAAAGTAGAAAATTAAATGTTTTGGAAATTTTAGAAATTAAGAAACTTTTGTGTAATGATAATAATCTAGTTTTAAATGACCAAACGGAATTTTTGTCATTTTCTCCTTTACTTCAACCTCTATTCAAGGTTGGTTAATACATGTGTGAATGACCTGTGGGGTTTCCCCCGGGTCTTTGTGCTTTGTTTGTTAACGGGAATTTCCTGCCTTTCTCAACCTTTTATAATAGTTATGGTGTGCTTTGTATTTAGTCTTGTAAGAGCCTCGTCAATGCCGTAACTGGCGAAACCATGGTCGGCTAGACCAAATAAATTATAGAATTTACAAAAGAAAAATTGTGTTTTACATATTTAAATGGAAAACTATTAAGGAAAAAGGTTCGGCAGTCACCATCTATTAGTTGGTAACTGCAAAAAGAAAACTTGAAAATTAACAAACATTATGACGATTTACTGATTTCATCAATTTCAGATTAAAGTAATGTTTTCCTTTCTATTAATATAATCAGGTGATCTTGACAGTTTTAAATTTGTATTTAATAGAAATAAAGTTTATGAATTATTTAAATAATTTATACCTTATAATTAAATATCAAAGTGGTTAAATTCGAGACGGCTGCATAGATTGTTTTCATCCTGTTACATGCTTAAAAATACCCTCCACTTTAGTTCTCAAATCGTTCTGTTGCCATAATATTTTTATTTAAATCATTGATAGGTCGTATTATATTTGTATTGCAAATATAAAGTAGTCTTTTGAAAAAATCGTTTTTTCATTCATTTGAAGTTTTGAGACGTGTCCTCATTACAGTTGATCAAACTAACAATGCATTTTCCAGAATGATATTTGCTGTTAAGTTAAACAAATTAAAATTAGGCATAGTTGAGTTTTTTCTAATGGTTACGTCAGCCAATAACGCTCAAGGTAGCTAGCTAAAAGGAGGTATATAAGGAAATACCTTTTTGGTAAAACAATTATATTTCCAATAAAGTAAAGTTGGTGAAATTGAACAACTGAGGGTGAAGGTCGACATACCCTTCTAGGTAAACGTAAGTTCTGTAGTTGTAAGAAATAAACTGCTAACCGCATATTTACAAATCTCTCTTTTTATCTGCATCTAAGGCTTCACGATTACACCCAATCCTACACTCCTGGGTTGTCAAAGGAACTCTAATCAATAGTATCAATATAAGATATTAATTTGATCTTGAAGGATTTTCATAAATGTTGTCAAGGATAGTAATTAAAATAATATAATATTAGTACGTCTACATCAAACGGTTTACCAAATATTCATTAACTTCACATTTAGAATATTTCAGGATATAGTTTGATGACTAACACATTTACTCTAGTGACTATTGTCGAGAAACACCTTACACTGAGAGGTGAAACAAAGAGATAAAGACGGAGTTATGGTGGCAGAAATATGAATTACTAATATTATGGTGCTGTGCCATATTGACAAAAGTCTAGTCTTTCTAATAAAGTTTTAAGAATAATGGTTGAGGATCCATATGAAACGACTAATGACATAGAAATTTGAAGATCTCAACAGTCAGAGAAGAAGTAAAGATATTAATAGTGAAACACCTACTTGGCCAAATCAACACCTAGTTTCCGTAACCTATTCACAAAATTACTCAAAAAAGGAGACTCAGAAAGAATAAAACTTTTAAAACCGGTATTATAGATTATCTGCTAAATAGGGCATAGTGATTCTGTTCCAAACCGGTTAATTTAAAAAAATTTACTTTAGGTTCTACCAATAGGAACATCTGAAATAAGTAACTAGTATTAATACTTTATAAGAAATTTGTAGGTTATTCATTTCGCAACTAAGAACAATAAAAAAAAGAAAAAGATAGACAAAAACTAAATACTGTTTTATACGGGGAAGATTTCGTCTCTTGAATATTATCTAACATGGAGGAAATATTTGTTACCTTTCGCTACCTCATCCATCAAACTGGATTTAGGCTTTCATATTATACACCTTGGAGATAAAATTAGAAATTGTATTACTAAATTTTATAATAGAATATAAGCTATTTCAATCTCTTATGTATCAATAAATATACTGCAATAACCTATATACATATTGCATTAGAAATCAGGAAATAACATTAAATGAAAATTGTACAAATATTATGTGTATATTTTAGTACGTAGGCACATCTATAGCAGAGTGTTAACTCTCTAACTCCTCGGCAAATATGTAGCACTCCTAACAATTTCATGAAAGTCCCATTAACGGCCCAGTTTCTTTAATCAGTAAGCAAATTTTAAAACAGCAACCGTTCAAATTTTCAAAAAAAATATCTATAGAATTTAAGGAACGTCGATTTCTCCAAATAAAGAAAGGTACATTCTACATAAAAACAATTTGAAATCAATTTTATACTACGTGATCAGAAAATGTAATAAAAGATATGCAGTATAGTTGAATAACATATTTCACGAGGGATTTATATGTTTCTCTATAACCTGGAGATTTTGATCGATATTCTTCGAATTTGGTACAATCTTACAAAGTACCAATGTAGGTGTTATTATTATTTACTTTGTTGTATGTAAAAATCACAACATTAAATCACCTTTCTGTATATATACTAATGAACACTTATCTCCTCTTAATTCTACCTCTGGTTCCACATCCTCTGAACCAAGATATCCAGCACCTGAAGCATCTGATGAATAATTATGTTCCACAGCTCCAAATACTTTCCGATTGTTCTCAAAGTCGAAATATTAGTTCAATAAATGACTTCATCTTACAAACTTTCCTAACCTCTGTAGTCCATTATGTTTAGGGACCCGTGCCCTGTTAACAGTGAAATTACCATACCTGTTCAAACTGATGAGTGCTCTTCTTTAGCCTCAACTTAGGTCTCTCACCAATATGCTAGTTTGTCTACCATATTTACGTACATTCCACCTATCTTGGTACTTTTTACGAGACCGTACTACAAGTAATCGCCTCTTGATACAATCCCCATCCTTCCATGGTAATGAACTCGTCTGTTTTATAGTATATTGCATAGACCACGGGTTGGATGCTGTTTATATAATCTTCCAAATGCACACAATCTCTCCAGCTTCATTATACACACTTTCAAACATTTTGAAGTTTCTTCCTTGCCCGTGAACGTGAAACCATCTATATATCACATCACGTTGCTCTGAATATCCCCACCAGTGTAAAACTGAGCACTTACCACTACATCAAAAACTCGATATAACCTCTATACAGTCACTCATCAATCCGCTCCCTCTAACAACATATGTTTTTCCTTATCCCAAATTCATGTATTTGACTACAGGTAAAATAACTTCTTTATTCGCTTTAAAAATCGCGGCTATACACTTTAAGATATATTTCTAATACTATTATTTTTTTTTTTTTGATATTTAAAACTATGATATATTCATTTTTTTTAATAAGAAAATTATAACTGTCTGCTCTAGATAATTTCATTTAAATAGTAGGTTGAATATGTATACTGTATAAATGGGATTCTTGCGCCAAATGCTAACATTTAGTATATCCGTGTTAGCAGTGTAAGCAGTGTAGTTAGAAATATTCTAACTAGAGAAACTTTAGCTTTCACGATCTCAACCTTATAAAACTCTTACTACAAGATTTTGAAATGTTCATTCTTTCTACAAGTATGAAAAATTGGTCATATTTTGGATCACTATATTGTACGTATATTAATAATACAGATTGAAACTATATATTTATGTAAGGTAAAATATTATGACAACTTATGGACGGATAACTTATCTAGTCGGTGGATTAACCGGTAGACCCACCCGGCTTTATATTTGGCACAGTATTATTGTGTTGTTATTATTGACACAGAATTTTCATTATTGTGCAATATTGTCAATGCCGTTCAATATGCAAATGATTCAACTCTTATGTTTCGTGATAGAAAGTTAAGTGAAATTAATTAAATTTACTTATAGTAGGAGTGTGACACTAGTTTGTTTCTTTTCAAAATATAAACTCATTGTAATAATACGAACTGCGTGCTTTTAGGCTTGGGTTTAAATGTAACTCATTAAATTTCTTACATAATTTTGAATGGCGAACTGAAGAAGTTTGATATATTTAGTTCTGGTTTCTAAATATAGCTTTTTGATTAAACTAGTGAAATCATATAGATAAACTACACTATAAAATCTCTTTATCTTGATTAAATATTTTCGTACTTTAAAAAACCGTGCACTACGTTTTATATATTTCCATTTAAATTACAGGCTTACAATATTGAGAAATTTCAGTAAACTAAAAATCCTAGAATGTCTAGCAATTAGGATCAATAAAAAAACAAAAATATCTTATGACCTACATAATATTCCTAAACACTACGTACATAGTGGAGGTAATACTATAGTATATGAAGCATAATGACTGGCATACTACAACGAAGTATTTTTAGTTCATTTACAAATTTTAGATTTAACTTCCATTAATAACTGACTGACCAAGTTCCTATCAAAATAATCTCCGATATGATACTCGTGATCTTTTATACACAAAATAAAGTAGTAGTCGTTGAAGGGCGGGTAGTATTCGTCAGGTGAGTTGCTCAACGACCAATTTAATATACATCCATAGGGCGTCTACAAAAGTCTTCCATCTGACATTAGTCGCAGCTTTGGTTTTTTTTTCTACCCGGGACACATTTTGTTTCCTTAACTCCTTTTCCATTTTTCCTCTAGCGTTTCCCGCCACTTTTGTACCTTGACTGTTTCACTCAATAACTTGCCTTCTGACATTGCCAGAATCTATCTGGAAAATATGTCTCAACCCAGATGGTATACTCTTCCTTTTCGATTTGTTGTCACGCTTCTAGTTGATTTATGGGCGAAAATCGTCATGAACCTTTTTGTGACTTTTCAGTCTCAAAGAATAATGTATTTTACGTTAGCCACCATAAAATTAAATAATTCTGCTGTTTATGAGTTGCCTGGATATCGCCTTAGTTGTGCCATAGCCCTCTGAACCAGTTTAATCCTGTCTACGTCTTCTTCTGTTCTCCCTCTCCTCGAAATTATACTTCTCAGGTTAATTAAGACACTTCGACTCCTCTTTTATTTACTAACAATCTCAATCTACTATTCTTTAGTTTTATTTCCTATTTTCAGTTCACTTTAAAATGTTAATAGTAATTGCTTTTCATATCTAAGCAGTCTTAGTTTTTCCTCCATGTCATGCTATTATATATGGGATAAAATTTATAGATTGTCCATAAAATTAATGTGCACCAAACCTCCTGCTAGAACTTAACTGATAACTCTGGGCTCTGTCGCAACTTTTTTCATCACCTGGTAGATTACAGAAAGAAGAATATAGCAAGAAGAATATCGGTGAATGCAAGTCTCACGGTTTTACTCCATTATCAACGGAGGGCGGATGACATACCTTTTCCTGATCAACAGAGTTTAAGAAAAGGATATAAAATAGAATAGGGTTTAACTGTGTCATGGTGGGCATTTTAAAATACTAGTTATGCATAATATTATGTGTTTAATATCATTAGCGTAATGTACAAATAAAATTTCATAGTTAATGCATCGTCAGCTTGATACATTTATATATAATACAACTTGATTTTATTTCAATTTAATATAATTTCCAACTACAATGATACTAAAATACAGCACCCCCCCTGTCATCTGAATCAATTGATAGTTATATTATTAATGTGCCTTCATTTTATTCAGTATATTAAAAACTATTTTTAAAACTAAAGAGAAACCAAATACTCTGTAGCACAAATAGTAGGTCTTTAGACTTCAACCTAAAACTTTTAAAGAAAACAAAACTTTAGTTATATAGTTCTATTTAAGAGTAATAATAGTTGTAGTAGTAGAAAAAAACAGTTTAAGTATTGTTCAGTATGTATATTTATAAAATAAATTTAATTGAGGAAATAATTGTTTAACATTTGTTTATTTTATTATATATTCAGTAATTTACCTTAGTCTATAACAATCCTTTATATTTGTATACACAATGTTTGTATATTTGTGACATAGTACAAAAGCCTGATGATGTCTCATTGAAGATGAAATTGGCCGTAGCTGCATTAATAAAGGATTGTTATAGACTAAGGTTACTGTATATATACGAGTAACGTTTGTTGTCTAACACATTTAAGAATGTGCACTACTTGTTTTACTACAACTTAGGTAATGCGTGTGTGTAGGCTTTGGCCAATGTCTAAAGCATGTCTAATTAAAACTGGAAGTGAGAGTAAAGGTGGGGGTCATTAACTGACTAACAAGAATTAAATTCTCAGAATTCCTTAGTTTTAATACTAGTATTAGGCCTACATTGTAGGGTCTGTTCTAACATTCTGTTATATAAACATTTGTGTTTTTCATTCTTAATATTTAGCTGACTAATGGTCGGATATTTATTGCTGCAAACGGATTGTAGTGTTGCTTCTATTGGATGTTTTTGCGACCTTATACAACTTTAGAAGCAACGTTATTGACAAGGAACAACTTAAATTAACCGCTATAAAAAAAAAAAAAACAATCAAAAACCAATTCTTATTTTCTCATACATTTAGTTATTTCAATTGTTTATTAACTGCTTCAAATTTGTTCACAAACGAATAATTTTTCCAATCGAAGTAACTATTTTCGTAGTTTCAGAAAATGGAGGGATTTACGCTTTAGTTATCGTTTTTTCTCAGATAATCACTAGTCTGAAACAAATGTATTCCAAACTGAAAACCCTAGAAATCACAAATCAGTAAAAACACCATATTTTTTAAAAATATTTTAGAATTCACTCTGTAAGCTGTGGGGGTATGAATGTTCAAACAAACCCATTTAAATAGATTCATAGCACATAACAGCGTTGCATAGTCTTTGTTTTAAACCTGATAAAATGTTGCTCTGGTAGATAAGACACTATAAGAAAAGACAGATTAGTTACTAAGGAAATATTTGATTTTGCCTATCTAGGTAATTTAACTTGTGGTGACCTGTAAAACTAGACATATAGGTAACCTAACCTGTAGTTACCTGTATAACTAAACACATAGGTAACCTAATATATGGTTACTCGCATAACTAGACAGATAGGTAACCTAACTTGTGGGTTACCTACATAACTAGAAATATAGGTAACACGTACAACTAGACATATAGTTGTAACCAATGATTACCTATTTAACTAAACATATAGGTAACCTAAACTGGGGTTACATGCATAACTAGACAAATAGATAACCTAAGCCTGTAGTTACCTGTATAACTAGACATATATGTAAACTATCCTATGGGTAAATGTATAACTAGACAGACAGGTTACATAACCTATGGTTACCTGCATAACTAGACAGATAGATAACCTAAGCCTGTGGTTACTTCCATAACTAGACAGATAACTAATTGAAACCTGAGGTCATTTACATAACTAGATATATACGTAACCTAACCTGTGGTTACCCATATAACTAGGCAGATAGTTAACCTAAACTGTGGTGGCCTGTGCAATTAGTATAAATAACCTAACCTGTCTATACCTGTATAACTAGACAGACAGGTAAACTAACCTGTGATTACCTGTAAAACTAGACAGATACATCACCTAAGCATGTGGTTATCTGTATACGTCGACAAATATCTAACCTAATCTGTGGTTACCTATATAACTAGATATATAGGTAACCTAACCTGTGGATACATCCATAACTAGACTGATATGTTACTAAAACATCTGGTAACCTGTACAAGTAGACATGCAATTAACCTAACCTGTGGTTACCTATATAACTAGATAGATAGGTAACCTAACCTTTGGTTCCTTGTATAACTAGACAGATAGTTAACCTAAACTGTGATGACCTGTTTAACTAGACATATAAGTAACCTAACATTTGGTTTCTTGTATAACTAAACAAACAATAACAAACCTCTTTACCTTATAATTAAATGTTTTACAAAGGTATATTTAAAAAGCTTATTAAAGTTTTATTATTCTATTCTATTATCACATCCCAAAACACAAATATAAAAACCATTGTGCAATGATACTCAGTACTTAAGAGTTTGAAGCTATTAGGCTATATTGTAAAACCTCCAACATGCAGATGAGTCGTTTGTCAGTAATTAATTGGAAAAAACATTTTAATGTGTTTGCAGAAAAACAGAAATGACGTTAAATAAATATGATTTTAGTCCCTCAATAAATCATTTCCCAGGTATTTGCGAGTTTCTAATATAAACAATATAACTATTGAGATAAATATAACTATTGCGAATCACCGACAACTGAGATTATGAAATGTGCACTGACCTTACCCATTGAAATAATTTAGCAAGGCTCACCGTATAATATATGTCTAGAGGTCTAGAGATAAACTGTCTAGAAGTCATAATTTTATTACATTTTATTAGTAGACTCGGTTTACAAACCATCGGATATATTAGGTAACTAGAAATATCTGTTGACAAATTTCAAAATATGAACCACTATTCAAATTTAAAAAAAAAACCAAAAAAAATTCTCCTATCAGACGTGTAATAAATACACCACAATATATCAGTTTGTTCATCTTTAAAATCTGTACCCAATTAAGGACAAACATATTTTATTCTACAAAGTTTAAAATAGTCATTACTACTAAACAAAACTGTTAAAAACAAAACCTCAAAATTAATATTAAATGTACAATTGTATCTCTCTGGTAATAGGAATACGAGTCAAATTTAGCATCTAAGCTATGTTAGATTCGTTTACTATAGTTGAAAAAATAGCACAGAAAATTTCAAAATTGACAACTTCTGAAAACATATCTATGTATTTCTTTCTTTTCTTGGACCTATGTGAGATATACCAGGTATCAAAATTCTCAGGACGGTTAAGTAACTTCTAAACTTTAAAAGGTAGAAAGCTCCGATTACAAAAATATTTTTAGTGTAAAAATACCATATTATGGCAATATATGGTAAATTCAATCCCACCATAAAATGGGCTTTTGTGGAAAAGCACAAAATTTTCAACTATCGAGTAATGCTTCAATTTAAAGGTCTTGTTTTTAATATAAAAAACTGCGTAAACTAGAGGTTCATTCGAAAATAGCGGCAGGGTAAATAATTAAATAAATCCAATTAACTTCTGTTAGAAGAATAATGAGATAAAATTATAATAACAAAAATTTTACTGATATTTTATCACATTTGTCTAAGAAATTGCATTACCTTAAAATTGTAATTTAAACTTGAAATATTTCTTCGGAACTAAGAATTTAAAGTATACAGTGATACCAAATTGAATATTTGACAGGTTGCCATATTTAATTGGAGTAAAATATTGACCTGTAGTTTGTGCAGTTATTTACTATTACATAACAATTTTAGATAGAAGTATTACTAGATGGGGCTTTACATTTGAATATTTTTAGTTCCCCTTAACAACCCCATTTTCCTTCTATTACCAAAATATGTTTTTTTTTCAACAAAAAATATTTATAAATTTGAAGCTTTCTATATTTTAAATTTTAAAAGTTACTTGGACTTCTTTGACACTTGGTATGTAACTGACTATTTTCGAATACATATGTGCCAAGATACGAGTCACCAAATGGCTGAATACACAAGAAGTAGGGCAAGAAATTTGTTTTATCATACCAGAGTGTTAATTGTATGAAATAGGTTTTTTATGTGTAAACACCTGTAATATTTCTTTACTAAGTTTTGGAAGCTGTTGTTCGACAAATGTGTAAGTAAGTAGTCCACCATTCATTTCTATCCGTACAAGGTGTTTGAAAACCCTATTGTACACACTCATAACACTCATTACATTCATTCGAATGTGCGGTGACTCAAGAATATACCTAAAATATATACTTTTTTAATATAGGAATCATTTGCTCTGTTAAAACACTGTCATGTTAATAATGATTAGGTGTCAAACATTTTTACAGAGATGGTATTACAGCTTGTAAAAAGCAATTGTATAAAACGTCTTCTACATTTCTATTGCACTGAATCAAGAAATATTTGCAATGAACTTTATGCAAGACTCAAGATTAATGCATATACAATTTGGCAACTAGCTAAGTGTACTCTTGGCATGGTTGTAAGCATGTCTGGCTCGCAAGCATATTATTTTATTTTCTATTTCAAAGTGCTTTTATCATAATTGGAGATGATTTAACAAGGAAATTTAACAAGTATTGCGAAGTTGTAACCTGCCTCGCTCTAAACGAGTTAACCTGGTTTGAAGAGAATATTAGAAATTTGTTCGTGGAGCAATAATATAAAGTGTAATAGAAATTTTATTATATTAACATAATTATAAGAATATATTTTGCTTGACAACGTTCCTGTATATGTTACGAGAGATTCCCAAAATGAGAGCATATCGAGAGATATTCTGAGAATTTGCAATATGACCAGCAATTTTAAACAGATCGATGCGTCCTGGCAGATCTGGACATGACCCGCAAATATTGAATTGACCATGTTACGTTATATTGAACAGATTTGTTAGGCAGGCTAGTACGTATGTCACATCTGGTGGTATGTTGTAGTCGCTTTCATACAACAGACTTATACACATACTCACTCTACCATCAATTATAACCTAATGTATCACACTTTGGTTTTGAATTTTATGCCATTTTTTTGTAATTATGGGTTATTTATATTGCCATTTCATTTACAACTTTTGTTAACATAGTAATAGCATGGTTATTATTCTAAAACAAGATGGACGCCAGGCAAACATGCATGTGAATTCGTCCTTTTCCGGTAGTAGTTATTAGAGTATTCAAGATTTTTTGGATGTGCTCAATTTTTGGTATTTCTGTAACATATTCAGGTATTGTAATTGAAAATGACGTTATTTAATTTTAAATTTTAGTTTATAAAAGTATAACAAATCTCCAGCGAGAAAACCCTCCGAATTATTGTTACTATTGGTATCGTATTTTTAGAACATATCTAATATAAATGGTATTTATTTAAATACTACTTTACATGTTTTATAAATTTTGATCTCCCATGATTAGCTTTGCTGACTTCGGTTTATTAGCTTCCTTACATCTAAGTATAATGGAATACAATAGTTTTAAAGTCCTGATCTTTGTGTTGATCCAAACTGATGAAGGTGATCTTTATTCATAATGATGTTGGATTATTGATATAATTTGCAGGCGTTTAGGATAAAATATAAATCTTGAAGATATTTTGTGATATCTTCTAAAAAATATTCTCTATCGGGTTTAATTTAAATTATTGAAATAATTGTATTTTTATATATTTATTAACATCATCTTGTTTTGATATAAAAATTAAATTTACGATAAACCCACGTGATACACAACTAGTATATCATAACATAAAGCAGCGTAAACCCACGTGATACACAACTAGTATATCATAACATAAAGCAGCGTAAACCCACGTGATACACAACTAGTATAACATAACATAAAGCAGCGTAAACCCACGTGGTACACAACTAGTATAACATAACATAAAGCAGCGTAAACCCACGTGATACACAACTAGTATAACATAACATGAAGCAGCGTAAACCCACGTGATATACAACTAGTATAACATAACATAAAGCAGCGTAAACCCACGTGATACACAACTAGTATAACATAACATAAAGCAGCGTAAACCCACGTGATACACAACTAGTATAACATAACATAAAGCAGCGTAAACCCACGTGATATACAACTAGTATAACATAACATAAAGCAGCGTAAACCCACGTGATACACAACTAGTATAACATAACATGAAGCAGCGTAAACCCACGTGATATACAACTAGTATAACATAACATAAAGCAGCGTAAACCCACGTGATATACAACTAGTATAACATAACATAAAGCAGCGTAAACCCACGTGATACACAACTAGTATAACATAACATGAAGCAGCGTAAACCCACGTGATATACAACTAGTATAACATAACATAAAGCAGCGTAAACCCACGTGATATACAACTAGTATAACATAACATGAAGCAGCGTAAACCCACGTGATATACAACTAGTATAACATAACATAAAGCAGCGTAAACCCACGTGATACACAACTAGTATAACATAACATAAAGCAGCGTAAACCCACGTGATACACAACTAGTATAACATAACATAAAGCAGCGTAAACCCACGTGATATACAACTAGTATAACATAACATAAAGCAGCGTAAACCCACGTGATACACAACTAGTATAACATAACATAAAGCAGCGTAAACCCACGTGATACACAACTAGTATAACATAACATAAAGCAGCGTAAACCCACGTGATATACAACTAGTATAACATAACATAAAGCAGCGTAAACCCACGTGATACACAACTAGTATAACATAACATAAAGCAGCGTAAACCCACGTGATACACAACTAGTATATCATAACATAAAGCAGCGTAAACCCACGTGATACACAACTAGTATATCATAACATAAAGCAGCGTAAACCCACGTGATACACAACTAGTATAACATAACATAAAGCAGCGTAAACCCACGTGGTACACAACTAGTATAACATAACATAAAGCAGCGTAAACCCACGTGATACACAACTAGTATAACATAACATGAAGCAGCGTAAACCCACGTGATATACAACTAGTATAACATAACATAAAGCAGCGTAAACCCACGTGATACACAACTAGTATAACATAACATAAAGCAGCGTAAACCCACGTGATACACAACTAGTATAACATAACATAAAGCAGCGTAAACCCACGTGATACACAACTAGTATAACATAACATGAAGCAGCGTAAACCCATGTGGTACACAACTAGTATAACATAACATAAAGCAGCGTAAACCCACGTGATACACAACTAGTATAACATAACATAAAGCAGCGTAAACCCACGTGATACACAACTAGTATAACATAACATGAAGCAGCGTAAACCCACGTGATATACAACTAGTATAACATAACATAAAGCAGCGTAAACCCACGTGATACACAACTAGTATAACATAACATAAAGCAGCGTAAACCCACGTGGTACACAACTAGTATAACATAACATAAAGCAGCGTAAACCCACGTGATACACAACTAGTATAACATAACATGAAGCAGCGTAAACCCATGTGGTACACAACTAGTATAACATAACATAAAGCAGCGTAAAACCACGTGATACACAACTAGTATAACATAACATAAAGCAGCGTAAACCCACGTGGTACATAACTAGTATAACATAACATAAAGCAGCGTAAACCCACGTGATACACAACTAGTATAACATAACATGAAGCAGCGTAAACCCACGTGATACACAACTAGTATAACATAACATAAAGCAGCGTAAACCCACGTGGTACACAACTAGTATAACAGAACATAAAGCAGCGTAAACCCACGTGATACACAACTAGTATAACATAACATAAAGCAGCGTAAACCCACGTGATACACAACTAGTATAACATAACATGAAGCAGCGTAAACCCACGTGATACACAACTAGTATAACATAACATAAAGCAGCGTAAACCCACGTGGTACACAACTAGTATAACAGAACATAAAGCAGCGTAAACCCACGTGATACACAACTAGTATAACATAACATAAAGCAGCGTAAACCCACGTGATACACAACTAGTATAACATAACATGAAGCAGCGTAAACCCACGTGATACACAACTAGTATAACATAACATAAAGCAGCGTAAACCCACGTGGTACACAACTAGTATAACAGAACATAAAGCAGCGTAAACCCACGTGATACACAACTAGTATAACATAACATAAAGCAGCGTAAACCCACGTGGTACACAACTAGTATAACATAACATAAAGCAGCGTAAACCCACGAGATACACAACTAGTATAACATAACATGAAGCAGCGTAAACCCACGTGATAAACAACTAGTATAACATAACATGAAGCAGCGTAAACCCACTTGATACACAACTAGTATATCATAACATAAAGCAGCGTAAACCCACGTGATACACAACTAGTATAACATAACATAAAGCAGCGTAAACCCACGTGATACACAACTAGTATAACATAACATGAAGCAGCGTAAACCCATGTGGTACACAACTAGTATAACATAACATAAAGCAGCGTAAACCCACGTGATACACAACTAGTATAACATAACATAAAGCAGCGTAAACCCACGTGATACACAACTAGTATAACATAACATGAAGCAGCGTAAACCCACGTGATATACAACTAGTATAACATAACATAAAGCAGCGTAAACCCACGTGATACACAACTAGTATAACATAACATAAAGCAGCGTAAACCCACGTGGTACACAACTAGTATAACATAACATAAAGCAGCGTAAACCCACGTGATACACAACTAGTATAACATAACATGAAGCAGCGTAAACCCATGTGGTACACAACTAGTATAACATAACATAAAGCAGCGTAAAACCACGTGATACACAACTAGTATAACATAACATAAAGCAGCGTAAACCCACGTGGTACATAACTAGTATAACATAACATAAAGCAGCGTAAACCCACGTGATACACAACTAGTATAACATAACATGAAGCAGCGTAAACCCACGTGATACACAACTAGTATAACATAACATAAAGCAGCGTAAACCCACGTGGTACACAACTAGTATAACAGAACATAAAGCAGCGTAAACCCACGTGATACACAACTAGTATAACATAACATAAAGCAGCGTAAACCCACGTGATACACAACTAGTATAACATAACATGAAGCAGCGTAAACCCACGTGATACACAACTAGTATAACATAACATAAAGCAGCGTAAACCCACGTGGTACACAACTAGTATAACAGAACATAAAGCAGCGTAAACCCACGTGATACACAACTAGTATAACATAACATAAAGCAGCGTAAACCCACGTGATACACAACTAGTATAACATAACATGAAGCAGCGTAAACCCACGTGATACACAACTAGTATAACATAACATAAAGCAGCGTAAACCCACGTGGTACACAACTAGTATAACAGAACATAAAGCAGCGTAAACCCACGTGATACACAACTAGTATAACATAACATAAAGCAGCGTAAACCCACGTGGTACACAACTAGTATAACATAACATAAAGCAGCGTAAACCCACGAGATACACAACTAGTATAACATAACATGAAGCAGCGTAAACCCACGTGATAAACAACTAGTATAACATAACATGAAGCAGCGTAAACCCACTTGATACACAACTAGTATATCATAACATAAAGCAGCGTAAACCCACGTGATACACAACTAGTATAACATAACATAAAGCAGCGTAAACCCACGTGATACACAACTAGTATAACATAACATGAAGCAGCGTAAACCCATGTGGTACACAACTAGTATAACATAACATAAAGCAGCGTAAACCCACGTGATACACAACTAGTATAACATAACATAAAGCAGCGTAAACCCACGTGATACACAACTAGTATAACATAACATGAAGCAGCGTAAACCCACGTGATATACAACTAGTATAACATAACATAAAGCAGCGTAAACCCACGTGATACACAACTAGTATAACATAACATAAAGCAGCGTAAACCCACGTGGTACACAACTAGTATAACATAACATAAAGCAGCGTAAACCCACGTGATACACAACTAGTATAACATAACATGAAGCAGCGTAAACCCATGTGGTACACAACTAGTATAACATAACATAAAGCAGCGTAAAACCACGTGATACACAACTAGTATAACATAACATAAAGCAGCGTAAACCCACGTGGTACATAACTAGTATAACATAACATAAAGCAGCGTAAACCCACGTGATACACAACTAGTATAACATAACATGAAGCAGCGTAAACCCACGTGATACACAACTAGTATAACATAACATAAAGCAGCGTAAACCCACGTGGTACACAACTAGTATAACAGAACATAAAGCAGCGTAAACCCACGTGATACACAACTAGTATAACATAACATAAAGCAGCGTAAACCCACGTGATACACAACTAGTATAACATAACATGAAGCAGCGTAAACCCACGTGATACACAACTAGTATAACATAACATAAAGCAGCGTAAACCCACGTGGTACACAACTAGTATAACAGAACATAAAGCAGCGTAAACCCACGTGATACACAACTAGTATAACATAACATAAAGCAGCGTAAACCCACGTGGTACACAACTAGTATAACATAACATAAAGCAGCGTAAACCCACGAGATACACAACTAGTATAACATAACATGAAGCAGCGTAAACCCACGTGATAAACAACTAGTATAACATAACATGAAGCAGCGTAAACCCACTTGATACACAACTAGTATAACATAACATAAAGCAACGTAAAACGAACAAGGAAAATTATACTTATATTTACATGCATTTCCGTTTTGAACATAATAAAGAGTAACAAAAAAAAAAAAGGGTACAAAATAAATACCTGGAAGTCTTTATTAGAAAAATTGTTCATACTTAACTAACTTTTTAAACAAAATATATTTATGTAACCTCAACGGTAAGCATGTTTTGAAGTTTAAAGTTAATACTAATTAGAAGGAACATAGAAAGGATTATTAAGAAGCAGTTGTATTCAAATGTAAATATAAAGTAATTTGAAATATAAAAATAGGAAGTAGCGAAATATAATTTTAAAAAAATATATAGCCTGAGCAAGCATTTTGTATTTACAACAAACTCTTTTAATTTTATGATACTCTTTGTACAGTTTTAATCAGTTCAAATTTTCACACCTTCTTACTTTCACACATTTAATGTATTAACATCTTTCAACTGTATATCCTTTCAACACACACATTCATGCAAGTTATTTAGAAAATTAGTAAACAAATTGTGTTTAACTGAAACCATAATATTTGCAATAAATTTTAACATATTCTTAGAACCTATTTATTCTTTCTACCTACTCTTAAAAATATTGTATAAAGCATCAACAGATATAACAATTTGTAAATGGCAAGATCAACAAACAAATCCAATTAACGAAAGGATTATTTGTAGGAATATTAAATAACTGAGCGATTTAATCGTTATATTACGAAATAATTTTGTTGTTGTTTATTTTACACAATGTGTATATTATTTTCACTGAAAAAATTGTTTATAATAATAATTGTTATTTAATTTTAGTAGACTACTTCATTTTATATCGTAAAATGCTTTTCTTTGTGGAATTTTTTAGACCATATGGCATTAGATAATATAATATTAAAGAATAATTTAGAATGTTATATATATATATATAAAATATAAGTGATCTTATAATCCAGTGTAATTAATTTTAAATTACTTTATTTAAATAAAGTGACTTTAACACTTGTTTTTAAAATTTAAAAACTTTGAAAAATATTACACTAAACCTAAATAAATTAAAATTTAAAAAATAATAAAAAAATACAGGATATAACTTTTTTAACTATTGCCAGTGTATTTATCATTGGGAAGAATAAATTTTCTTAATTTTACTATCAACTGAATAACTTTCAGTAGAGACAAGAAAATATTGCTGTAAAATAATACCTACTCTTAACGTTTGCTTTAAACATATGGTCGCGTGATATGTTCGATGTATTGCCTATTTGAGGCAATGAACTCAAGGGAGTATTTGCTTGAGTATTGATTGGATGACCTCTAACAGAAGGAAACTCCATTCACTTTATATCTTCTGACATTCGATCAGCTGAGACCATTCAGTCACATTAACTATCATTCAAACTCTCTTCAAGAATGCTGTTTATATAGTGATGATAAATACATATACTCCTAAATTTCGAATAAAAAGTTCTACCCCATTAAAAATAAACATTTTTTTTTCTTATATTTATAAATCTAATATTTGACCTTTTTTCACAATAATACCTAGCCTAATACAATAACATTCGCTGCTGTTTTAACTTATACTTTTCAATATTTTTAGTTTTATTCAAATAAGGATTTAAACGCAACTATAAATTACACTGTTATCTATTTACAAACAAGGTTCTTTAAATTAGTAGGATTAGTAGATACAATCCCCTCTGCCCAACATTAATTTCTCTAATGATCCTACTGATGGTTTCAATACATATTCAAAACCTAGGATTTCACATACTAAGTTTTAAGAAAATAGGTTTTTTAGTTTGGGCCGATGAATACTGCAGGAACGAGAGATATTTTATCCAAAAAACAATTTTTGTATTCAGAAAATAATATTCCTTAACTTGGAGTTTCACTTAGGGCCAACTGTGTTTACTTTAAAATACATTTTAATAGCACTCGTTTCTTGTGAGAAACTAGGTTAAAAAGTGACAAATTTGTCTTTCTTTCAGAGTTATATATGTGCCTTACAAACTTTTCTTGTTGCTGTTACTTGCATATTAGTTTTGATTTGACCTATGCCTAACTATTTCTTTGGAATACTGACGACATTTGTGTGAAAGTTATAGAAATATAAAATATTATGTTTTTTTATTTTATTTTCTTTTGTAAAATTGTATTATCCATCTATCAACGCAAAATAACCCGAAAAAATAATTGAAGTTAGAATATTTGATGACCAAACTAACCAAAACACGATTTTTATCAATATAATTGTTTTTAATATTCTTTATTAAACTGATGTTAAGATAAATATTATATGATAGGGGTAGCACACAGTTGATATATTACGGTTTGATCCAAAGATATTATTTCAATTTATAATTTTAAGTTAGGTTAGTACATCAACCTTATATTTTAAGTAGGATTAAACGTGTGCGATATCGCGTGGTTAATTAGAAGAAGGGTTTATGACGGAGTCAGTTGATTGGCCATGATGTAGCTTTAAACTCGCCCTGCCTTGTTGTCAAGTATTTAAGGAAGTGATTTTCTGTTAAATCCAAAATGTCAAAGTTGGGGTTTATTAAAAGCAGAAAGTTAGTCAAACTCCTTAGCCCGATATAGCCAACTCTTATGGGTCAGTATAGACAATATTAAGTTGCATGAATTGTAATGCAAGTACAATCGAGAACGGTGATGTGATATGAAATAAGCCACTCTTATTTTTGTAACATACAATGAGTAGGTTTAGTAGTGAATGGCACTCTTTTGCAAGATTTGAGAAATTTTTGAAAATTTTGACTGTACGTGTTAATTTAAAATAGATAAAATAATTAGGACACCAATATATGGAAATATTTATTACATTTATCCAGCTATTACAAGTATTACAGATATTACCACAAAATTTATATATAAAACAAAAAAATTTAAAAAACTTTAAGTGATCTTCAACTCATTAAATAAAAAAATAATTTAGTACTATATCGCAAGTGTTTTACCTATCAAGCTGAGGTTATGTAAATTTATTATCTATTTGTATGATGAGCATGTAGAAAATAGATCGGAAATCATTTTTTTACTCATATGTTCAGCAGTGAAATATTATTGTGTGGTATATATATATATATATATATTATAGACGAATTTCTTAATTTGTTACTCTACAAAATTTTTTCAAAACTTTAGTTAATATTTTATATATGGGCCAACTTCGTTTGTGTTTATAGAATGTGCACACATTAAAAATTCTTATTATTTTTTCTATAGCCTATATAAAATGTATGAGTGACGGATATGATTTTGGTAATGTAAGGATTTTTGCGAAATCCTAAAAAAAAGTAGTTTTGGATGAAGTATCGTATACTTTAGTTATGTTTTATCATAAAAAGAAACAGATGTCAGAACGAATGTCTGACGGACAAATTCATGGTTAGAGAAACTTGTTATTTCAAAACTTATTCCAACTATAGTGTTATAATTTTCATTGTTTTACTTTCAATAACGTCTTTTGTTAAAGATCATAATTAAAGTTTGAACTTAATAACAAGAATCACATGGTTTTAGTTCAGTAAATTTCAGACATTTGATGTTTAATGAACCCGTCGTTTTGGGTGTAGTTTAATATTCTCTAAACGTGTAAAATGTTAAGCCCATACTGGATACAAACTGTTGTCAGTCTAAGTTTTAAAACAGCTCTTAATCAGGAGATAATCAAGATATTTGCAGGATAAGTGGATTCTTTTCGTTATCCATTTGTTTAATATCAAACTATTTTGATAACTAAAGTAAAAATGATAATTTCAATTTTTGGAATAAAGTTGCGAGTACAAAACGTGGACACGTTGAACAACTTTGTACTTTATGTTTAGTTTATCGGAAGCACATTTATCGGAAACACATGTCATAACATTTTCTGACGATGACAAAATATTGCATCAGCAAAACATCATTTATAAAATAAATTAGCAGGCACCATAATGTCTCCTACAATATCCAAACTTTGTTTTAATGACTTAGCAATGTTACAAAGTAAGAAGTACATTTCTCAATTATTTCAGCTTATTATATATTGTTTTAGATATATCGAAAGGAAAAACAGATATTGGTAGAATGGAATATATAAACTATGCGTAGGTTAATTTTTCGTACTTAATTGGTAAAATTATGGAATTTGTAATTTTAATAAAATACTGAGCTTGCAAGAGTTTGCTTGAAAGAACCTAATTTAACCCTATATACTACCATAATAACAATTTTTTTAAATAATAAATTTCTTATTGTAATTTCACACACACACAGGCACCATTAGATTGTTATATAATAGTATATATTACCTTATTTACAACTGTTAACTATCCTTACAAACGTCAGTGATTGTGAGGGACATATTAGGGATTTTAACCTTTCGTTAGAACAACTGTACCATAAAGGAAATAAATGGTGGTTTCAAAGAGTTTAAATTGGCGAATGTATAAACATTCTGAAAAATTGTAAACTTCTTAAATATTGTAACTCATCTACTCAGTACACCACTCAAAAGATTCCCGTAATATTTTATGTATCTAGGATGGGAATATATTTAGTTTCATAATGAATAATCTTAAAATGAATGAGCAAATAAATTTCGAATTTGGCTGTCATTTTCTCCCATTTTAAATACATGAGATTGGCTGACTTAAGTATTGCGGTTTATTATAAAATTGGAGTAGTCCAGAGATAACAACCTAAAGATGCAATTTAATTTAGTGATGACAAAATAATTAATATTAGTGAAGTGGAAATGGGAGCATCGAGTATTGCTGGAAGCGTAACTTAGAGCGTACATAGTCTGTATCGCAGAAAGCGACTCCTAATAGAAAAGAATAAACTTTAGTTTTTTTTTGTATGAAGTACATTGTGTTAATTGAATACAATCAGTCTAAAGGTTCTTGTTTTCTTTGAACAATACTATAAGGAAGTTTTGTTTCTATAGCAACTGACTTCTTTAATTAGTGGCAAGAGCAGATGGAACAAATGGAAAGTTTTTTTGTGGATGTCTTGAGCAAGAAGGAAACCATTTTTTCCCCTCCATTAATTTCTATAGCCTCTAAAGTATATATAAATATTTAATAAAAGGTTGATCTATTAAGTGCCTGAACTTTGATATTTGTATGCAATTGGTCTCCACATTCCTCACAAATACAAACCATAACCGACAATTTTGAATATCCTATGTATCAACCAAATTTTATATGAAACTCATAATCACTATGTTTTCTTAAGCACCAAATTTGAAAATTGCTGTAAAATCGTGTGAACTCAGGCATGTTCAAATTATATTTATACTTCAGTCATACTATTTGTATCCTTAAGGGCGAGAATGATTGAATTCTCTCAAATTTCTCCATGAAACCTTGTAACAATAATACATTTGAAAATTAGTTTAAAACCTGCAATTTAATTTATCAAAACATTACATAACATGAATAAGTATCAATATTTAAAAAATGTGTTATAAAAATTAAAAAATAAATTATTGTTCTATTTTACAATTAATTGTATAATGATATAAATATATAATTTCGATAGTTAGATATCAATAGAACTTCAATAATCTTCAAGTTTTAAAGGATAGTAATAATTATAGAAGATAACATGAATTAAGGCCTTTAAGGGTAATTTATTACCCACTTATTAAAAGAATTTTTGAAAATATTTAGTTCCGGATTCTACACAGCAAAGTATAGCGACAAATTTATGAAGTACAACAAAAGAAACATACTGTGTAAACCGTATGTATCGGAGGAGGGACAGGGCTGTCAAAACCAACAAATAGTCTGAAATTATCTACTAGCAATACATTATTTACTCTGATAGCCCAAGCTATATGTGAAAAAATAATAAATAAACTGTTTTTATTTATCTGTATACCCTTACACGAGGAGATATACAGACTTTTGCAAAATCCGATATGCACTTCACCGATCACGTTAAGATGCGCATCTATTGTTAATCAATGTTAACCCTACAATAATAAGGGTTTCAATTTTGTTGGCCCCTCAGTGTACATTTCCCTTCCCTAGCGTCATCATATCACTAATGTTTAAAGTATTTCGAGAAGATCTCATCTTCAAGAACACTTTTTTATACTGATCAGTTTTCCAAACTTGTTCTTTATTTAGTTTTGTGTTTTCACCTCTCTATATTGTTTACCTTCTTGGACCTACGCTTTATATAGGTCTTCCTCAGATTATTGAATCGCGACATCCTTATTACTTTTAACTTTTGGGTTTAATATATATTTATTTCATAACGTTTAGATTAATTCTCTTCTTATGGGATTTCAATTCTTTGTCTATAGTACCAACTTTCATGTGCTAAAATGTTTTATAAACTAAATTACTAAGAAACAAGAAAAAATCTCAAACAACTGAAACGAAACAAAAAATAACTAAAGTTGTTGGAACGTGTATTGAATGCAACCAGAACAAGAGAGGGGGGTAGGTGAACAACTCTGTAGCCTTATTTTCCACATGCCTGTTTAAATAATTACAAGTAACTACAGTAGAATTGAACTGGTGCATTTAGTAAGCCGACTTCAGTTTAATCTAAGTTCAGTAGGCCTACAGAGATGCAAAGTTTTTAACTCCGCCTGGAAGCCAACAATTTATTGCCAAGAGTAAAACATCTTATAGAGATTAGGAAATTACTTCAAAATAGATTGCTTTTAGTTCTTGGTTAGATTTGTAAATAAGAAAACTAGGCGAAGGTATGTTGATTAAATAATGAGGTGAGCAGGATATATATTGAACATTTCAATATGGGAGAAAGCGATTTAAATGTAATTTTAGTGCAGTATGAATATTTGGTACAAAACAATGTCAAAATGCAAGTAAAAGAAAATTATGGTTTATGTGTAATTTGGAAAAAAAAAGACTCAAAGCTCCCCTTAAATTTCGAGTTATAACGTTTCTACTAATGCCTTGCAGTTTCTGTTTGAGATGTTTATTTTACTTTGTCATGGCACTTTTTCGGTACTAACTAGTACCATCATCAGGTGACATTCACACTCACTAAACAATAACACACAGTACACATATAATAAATAAACGAAAATGTTGAATAATACTGATACACGTTAAATAAATTGATAGGTATTGTTACATCCTATATTTGTTGTTGTCAACTACATACTGAGATAGTTTCTATTAGGCAGGGTGGATTTTGATTAGTTGTTATTATCTACGATGGTCAGAGTTTTTTACAAACAGTTGGATACGAAGTTAAGTTTATAATTTAATAAACTCCGGTTTTGTTTTGAAATGTTTGTAAATTTGGTAGCCTACTCATAGATAATATCCATTGTTTTTAATTTATGTAGTAAATGCTCCTTAAATAAAGTTTTAAAATTCCATTCAGTTACACCAATGTATTGTGATCAATGTTCGCAATCATAACATAGAATTGTATAACCACCACTCCTTGTATAGGTATCAAGTAGGGTACTATTGCTACCATTGCCCTTACTATTGTTGAGGCTGCCAGAAGTGCGGTGTGCTAATCTGTATCATATTTTACGAAATATATTAAGGGTGGGATTTCAGAGATTGCTATTGTATTTAAGTGATTTGGATTTTGGTTTTAATTCATTACATCCTGTGTTAAGTAGTTTTTAATTTTTAAAGGATTTTAACTTTGGTTGTCGGATACATTTATATACATTAGAAGTTTGATAACCATTGGCTGCAGCTATTTGTTTAATTGTTTTGATTTCAATGTTAAAAGCTGACCTATGAACATAACAATTATATTATGCGGTCTTTTTTTTAGAATGAGAATGGTTTCATGTTGCATGGATGCTATGATTTGATTGATCGTTTGTTTATACATCTTGAAATTCTGTTTAGTGTCCAGTTTAGTAATAGGTAATTTAATTTTTTATTGTTTCCTAATTCAGAAGTAAAGGTAGGTAAGAGGAGGATTGTTTAAATATGTGGAAAATAGGTAAGTTGGCATATGTGCTACGTGTTACGTCATCAACATATATATATATATATATATATATATATATATATATATATAGCAATGTATGATTTTTTTTGGAGTTGATTATATTATATCGGATTTCTATTTCATGATGAAAAAATGCAGCCATTATTCCAGATAGGAGGATCACATTGCCAGGCCATTGTTTTGTGAGTGTATTTTATTATTAAATGAGAAATAATTTTGTTGAAGGCACGGTTGTAGTAATTCAATTAACTCGGTTATTGTTTCTTTTATTACTTAGATGTTCTATATGGGGTTATTTTGGAGATTAGTTATGGTTTCATTAATTGTTACGTTATTGTTAACATTTGTTATGTCAAAGAAGGTTAATTTGTATCCTGGGTTTATTGGAATATGATTTTATGAATGAGATTTATGGTGCTTTTAAGGCTATAATTCGGGTCAAGTTTGGTTTCACTTTTGACGATGTTTTCAAGGCATTTTGCTAATTTGTATGATGTGAACTGGTGAAATTATGAATTATGGGGATGTTTTTTTTTTGTGGATTTTTAGCAGTGCTCTTAGTTAAAGTCGCTTGAATGTTTAATCATTTGGAGGTTAATTCTTTTTGCTTTGTTGATAAAATGTTTGCTTTCACTGATTTTTCTATTTATGGCATTATAGTATTTAACTGTTGGGTCTTGTTAAATACTAACATTTAACTAAAATGTGCTATGTTTTGTTATTGTATACAGTTTCGCTCATTATTTACGAGTGACATAACTGCTTGGGTTATAATATCTTTGTTTTCATTGAGTCTTTAATGACTTAAGGGGCTCCGGACCACCTACAATTGATTTTTTTTAAATTTTTTTGTTTTTTAGTGCCTATTAATGGTCTTTTATTTAGCTTTAAAACAAGCCTAAATTTATTATTATATCTCAACTCTAAGTGGGTGAAAATACATGCTAACTCTAATGGGGCTGATATGCATTAAATATGTAAGTAAAACTTTAAACATGTTTTTCCGGAAATCATATATTTTATTCACAAAAGGAACATTTTCTCAAAATATATCTAACACAATGAACTGAAATTTTGAGGGATTATTTAAGGGACTATACTACAGGTTTTAAATAGAGCATTTTATAATAAAAGTAATCATTTTTAAGTTATGACAGAGAAATATGTCAAAAACATGTCAAAAATCTATAGTTTCATAAAAAGACTGATAAAATGTATTTAAATGCTTGTATTGAAAAACCCTCATGTTAAATTGTGTATTTATGTATTACTAAAACACTGATAAAATTTTAATAATTTCTATCCAGTAGTTTCTGAGAAAATGTTCCTTAAATGTTGTATTTTCAACATTGCCGAGATAGGGCGTTCCGGAGCCCCTTAATGACTTTTTATTATTTTTTTTGTAAAATAAGATACGTGTTAAAAATAGATGACTTGTTTATATTTAGTTTGTTAAGATTATGGGCTTTGTCAATAATAATGTATCTGACGCTGTTAATTATTCGTTTTGGGTAAACATTGGATGGCTCCTTCAATGTCGATAAGGGCGGATTGAAGGTAATCATGTTTGGTTTTCATGTTATGTTTAAGTCTCTTATTAGACGTTTAACTTCTGCTTCATCAAATTCAGTATCTGGAAGTTTTTTAATGTGGGGGAAAAGTATGATATGAGTGAACTGTGTAACGTATATAAGAGTGTGAACAGATTTCTTGTGTGATAGTTTGGTCATAATTCGCTTGTTTACCTCTGCAAATAGTCTGTCTTTTAAAACAAAATAAAAAATACAAATTAAAGATTTGGTGTATGGTTAAAATATGCAGATTTAATAACTTTGATTACAACTGTTCCAGTCTATATAAAAGACTTATTATTTATTTATTCTCCCAATTTAATAAAATTGTTTATAAATTGGCCCACAAGAAAATGGTTTCATTCCATAATATTTATTTGTCTCTAATAGAAAGTTTTTGATATGTTATTAATTAAGTCTAAAAAAAAAATGTTAGTCTGTAATGTATATTTACAGATAATAATAGTCTCTCTAACGAGGGCATTATTTAGTGAAATAATTCCATCAAAGCTTTTAGAGAGAAATAAATGCAATGTATATTCAGCTGACCTCATTCCAACATCAATTGAAACATATTATATTTAGACATCTGAACCTTAAATTTCAATCTGTAGGAACTGTACAGTTGAGCTAATACTACATCTGCAATATAAAATCTATTATCAAGATCTTTAAATAAATTAAAATGATTAAATTGAATTAAAATTTGTGTATATTATGTTAAAACATCCACGCGACGTAAACACTACAATAACCAATTAAGGATCGTGCCTCAACATCACCTGAATAAAATTAAGTAGACCAAAAGTCATTCGCACCAATCTCACTACTAAAGTCAAGGGAGAATGTGTTTAGTTGCAAGAACGTTTTGACAATATCAGCATTTTGGAAGGTTCCGCGTTCTATTATAAATCTATGATTCGTCATAGAATAACTGATGTAAAGAGGAGTGATTACCATTTCCTCTAGACGGCTATTGATGATCCTCACGAACCGAGAGTATATTCTATTTCCCTCAGTTTATTGGAAACTGTAGCTGTTTATTCTTCCTCACCCTGGTCATGTAATTAATGCTTGTTTATTAATCATAAAAAGTCACATGTCGTAACATGTTTAGATAATTAGGGATGCTCACTACCACTGAGACATGGCTTCAGAACCTAGATAATCGATTACAAACTATTGAGATCTCATGGATTTATTTTTAATTTAGATATATTTATACAACTTAACAATTTTTAGAAGTACAGTCCTTGAGAAGATTTTTAAAAACATACTGCAGCATAAAATAATTATTTATTATTTACGTGTCTAAATACCATTAGGTAAACACACATTTTACAATTTTTGTTTCCTACAAATTATAATTTCAATATTTATAACCCAATTCCCTAATATTACATCTGTTTATCTCCAAATTTTGAAAAGGGACGTGTAGATTGTTGGAATAATTTTTTCTTGATATTTCAACCTTAAACCCTATACCCATCTATTCCTATATAAAAGTCAGTTTGTGTTGTAGTATTATTTATGAACTGTAAATTTTGATTTTATAAATAAATGAGCTATAACTGCCTGAGCAATGTTTTAAAAATCATTTTGCGAGTGTTTATAAAGCAAGCTCTAATATTACGTCTGTTTAACAATTTGTGTGATATATGTTTAATATTACAGATATTATTGATGCAACTTTTAAGGGTTGAATTTGAACAAAATTGAAATATGTATTTTAAACTTATTTGCAGATAGAATTTTGAGTTACGAAAATTCATACAAATACAATGAAAAATTGAAATCCTAAATAGAGATACGGTCAATATATGACTCCATAATAAATACCCATAAAATTATTCCACCTATTCAATGATCAGACAACAGACTTAGACATTTCAAAAACCAATTTACAAGTTGAACCTCAAGGGACGTCACAAAGGATATTTTTACGAATAAATCTATTTATTTTTATCCATCATAAAACTTTCCCTACACTATTTATATCCGAGAAAGTAAAAAAGTTACATTACACAAAGTTTCCTAGCTTTTTATTGAGATAAAAGTCTAGTTTCCTTCAACTACAAAACCAGGATAGTAAATGTTGGTTTTGTTTTTATTTATAGCAATATTCTAAGCGATAGAAGTTTTCATCGATAGATCACCGTGAAACACTATCAGGGTTGTTTGCTGGCACCGACTGCCACTGTTGATTTATATGGTGCGAACTGTGGCCTAATTCCACTCCGGCTTGACCTTCTACGAAAATAATGTATTGATTAGACTGCGAAAATACAATTTGTACCTTCTTGCATTATTAATTCAAGTTTCTTGAATAGGTAGAAGTAATTATGTAGAATAACCAGGTAAAATACATATTTCATTATTTAGTTCTAGGGTTTGGAAATTGTAATATCTGCTTTTATACAAGTTTAAAATATATTTTGTAAAATTTAAAATAAGCCATAAGTTATGTAATAGATCCAATATGCCATAGAAATTAATATTTTTCAAAGGAATGAAAATAATTGAATTTTGCTTCAAATGGCGTCTGCTTGTACCTGTCTTACGAAGTTGAAAATTGAATCTTTAACACAGGGTAAAGACTTTTCGTTGTATATTGATCAGCACTGTTTTTCATTTCTTTTGATAGACGCTTCAGGACATTCCGCGACAACAATGTTGGTATTCCTGAAAAAGTGCGTCTTTTTATTGGAGACAAGACCGAAATAAATAACATAAAAATACATGAAAAAGTTGGTACGCGTGGTGAAAGTTATCTGATGCCTCAAGTAATCGATTTTGATTTTTATTAGGAGGAAATATCACTTTCAAGAACTCCTTAGTCCAAGTACAAGCATTAAAATGTGTGTGTATATATATATTTGTAACTCGTGAATGTTCTACGGTATAAGAAGGTAAAGATTTTAATAAAATTATATATGTTGGGATATTTTGATCTAATCTCTGGTCATTGTCAACGTTTTATTATTTTTTTTAATTCAAAATATTCAGTTGACAAATGAAATACAAAATTGCGAGTTTCCAGAATCGAATCGAATGATACAAATATAATGTTGCTAAATTTAGCCCCTAACCATCCTTCCGAAAATATTGATTAGGGTGGAACCGATTCGCGATATATTAAAAAAAGATTACTTAATAAATGTATGAATCTGTATACAAGTGTATTCATCTCGCTTAGTTTAATCTAACCACATATTCTCTTTCTAATTTCTAATTTATGTTTCTACATTTATATAAACATGAGTTTTCAATATAGGTTAAATACTGGTAACATGCAAAGTTGTATAGTCTGTTTAAAAATACTTCATAATAGATTTATTGAAAATCCTGTTCCTGAATAATGATTTTATGTTATAGATGTAATAATAGATTAAACTGTGCAGTCGCTTCAGATTTAAATTGAAGGTTCAGATGTCTAACTGTAATATATTTCAATTGATGATGGTATAAAGTCAGTGAAATATATTGCTATTATTTCTCTCTAAAAGCTTGCACGAAATGATTTGCACTCATGGACATTATTATTATTTGTAAAGGACACCATAAGGTATAACACTGTAGTTTAATAACATTGCACAAACTTTCTGCATACACAAATAAGCCTATTAAGAACACCATGCAAAGGAACAAATGTATACATTTGTGGATTTAATATTGAATAATTTGAATATAACACATACAAATTAAGCTTTTTATATTTTAGTTATAGAAAACCATTGTCAATAATTTTGGAATGGACGACCCATTTTTTACCGTTATCGGTAATTTTTGTTTTATATGACACTTTAATTGTTTTAATTGACATCTTAATACGTGTATGACAAATCAGTTTATAAATATTATACAAGAAGAATAGACTACGAATTATTAATAGCTTTTTAACTCCATTTTCATCTGTTTGAGAAATTGAATGAAATTTTAGAAATGCATTGTATGGAATTCATGAACATTGATGTTTTAGAAATAAACGATTGTTAAAACCTTTTAATTTGGAACATTTAGTAGCCATAATATCTTTCTATTCCTACTTATCCCAACTAAACAGAGAATGAGTTTTCATATAAATTATTGTTTAACGATATTTATGTGTAACAATTAAACTCTTGTAACATTTACGTACATAAATAAAGTAGGAAGAGTAATTTTAGGAGTTGTTTATGGGTTCACTTTTAAATTTCGAATACTTGTAACAATGTATGGTGTACATTTGAAACATGTACAAATATATGTACCTGGAAAAACTTAGGTTTTGAAAAGGAAATGGTGTATATGATGAAATAAAATGTTTGTAAATAAAAACTGAAAAAGTCTACTACAAACAGACCGCCCTATTCTATTCTTTGGCCTTCTTTGATCGATTGAATTAAGGGAATTTAATTCAAAGTGGTAAATTATAAAAACAACTTATGGGTAATATTTATCTAAAGAAGGTTCAAATTATGTTTTATTCTAAGGTGTCTGAGACCCAATTGAAGGATATTCTTAGAAAGCAGTTTGTTTTGCATTAAGTGAGTGTTTAAGTAATAAATAGAGGACTCCTACAGATAAAGGCATAAATTGCATAAAGTCATAGAGGAAAGGTATATTGACTGCACAATTTTAACGAATTGTGAAATAGGATATTATTTACATGATAGGTCAAAGCAATGATTGTTAGCATTAGTTTCCACAATAGCAATGGCTACAGTTATTATCTAGCAATACAGAAATTTGTTGAATTTTTGTCTATTGTAATCTGTTTTAAAAGTTCTTTAAATTTGATTTAGCATAGGTATTGCTGATAATTAATCGCCATATGATGCCCGTAGGTTTAGTATTTTTTCATTAATTTGTATCATTAAATGTGTACAAATTATATACATAAAATTTAATATATAGAAAAAAGGTCTCCACTAACATTTCTCGTCTAAGTGTGGAAACGAGTAGTAAACAAACAAAAAATACAAAATAAATGAATGGTGATGATGATAATAATAATAGTACTTGAAGCAATATACATCGCAGTTCCACTAAATATATACGTATTTAAACATTGTTTTCAGCTAGAAAAGAAAGAAAAAAAAATCGTGAAGGAGAGAAATATAGAAAGAAGAGGGTAAAATTTTCAGAAATTACCACACATTTATAAACATTTGCTGATATTTTGAAATAAATAAATAAAATAGGACACTTTTTGACAACTTTATAATTCCCAGTGAAGATTAATAGAGAGGGCAAGTGATGTATATTGTGGGTATAGTAGTCACGCCGACTTCTTTTCTCCGAAGCGCCATAACCACTTTCGAAGCCTCAACTTTCGATTGAAAACTGTGACACTACTGCCTAAGCCGTAGTACTTTTCTGAAGGTACATCTAAAACATATGTACAAGATTAAAGGAGTTGTATTTTAATACAATATTTCCTAATTTGGTTTTGAAATCATATCTTGAAAACATAGGCACTTCTTAGTAAAATTTCAAGACTTGACCACTAACTCACATGAAATAAAAGCTGGTCATCTCCAGAGATAAAAATATGCTTGGTCTAGTACTGTACCAACCTATTTACCTACAAAAGGTACACAACAATTACAGGAAACCTGGACTTAAACTCAAGAAATGTATTCCTTGAATGGCAATGAATCAAAAACTTGTACCAAAGAAAACAAACTATTATTGTCCAAATGTATGAAACAAGTAAGGACTTGTAAAATTCAACTCTGGGGTATAGCGCTAAATCAAGTTTGAAATATTACAACGATTTTAATCAAAAGTATGTAACATTCTCTAAGATTCAAGACTAATGACGACACATATCGTGAGCTTAATATATTTCAAGTGTCGTCAAAAAAATGTGTCAGAGACAGAATGGAAATGGGATGTAAAAAAAATTTAAATATTCAAAGTTATTTTGAACCTTGTATGAATTGGAGTTCGAGTTTTATAAAAGATTATGCTTTTGATATATGGTATGTACACATATATGTACATATATATATATATATATATATATATATATATATATGGTGTATATATGGTATATATATATGGTATATATGGTATATGGTATATATCGATTGTTTAATGTACTAGATTGAAAATTTATTAAACAATTCTAGTCAGAATAGCTTAAGTGGTAGGATATCTGTTGTTTTTTCTTAGTACTATTTTGATTATTACTCTCTGTGACTCATATCATAATGTATCACAGACTTCATTCATTCAAAGTAAAGTCCTGAAGCACCCATAAGCTTAGGTACTCTTTGAACGTGTGGAACTTCGATTAACTTAAGATCGATATTTACACTCAGATATTTGTTCTGGTCCACGCATTAAATAATGCCACAGCCACAGACACAGCTACAGCCACAGCCACAGCTAACAGACCGCGAATCCCCGTGCAACCCCACCATTTTCAAACCTAGATCAAAATCGGACCTTAAAGTCCTAATTAAAACAGGTCTATAAATAAAAAAATAATAAATTGTAATATAAATTTGCACATTGAACTAACTTATGTACAGAGCCTAATTGTTTTTCTACGAAACTGAAATAACATATTTTTATGTAATAAATGTTTAAATTTAAAAATCACCTGCCACTTTGTTTCTAGAATTTTCTGATTTAGAAAAGCGTGTCCTATTAGTTCTGAAAGCTGAGCTCGTTTAGTAAATATGTGCGAAGTCGGATCTCTTATGCGTTACTACCTCAGCTCCTACTGTATATGGGTAAGATTGGGTAGAGAATATATCATAATCCCGGGCATGTGTATGATTTTCATTGGGGACAGTTTAACGTTCTACAAAATTAATTTTGGTTAGAAGTGTAAAACTTAAAATAACGTTTATCAGTTTTAACGATCAAATTTTCTGATTTACCAATTCGTAATATGAGCCTCTAACGATATAATGAATAGATTTAATTATGACCCTTAAAATGTTTATTGTAATTCTATTTATAGGATTGGTAGGTCTGGGTTGTTAAGATTTATACAAATAAGCACTGTGTGATATGTTATTCTCTCATTTGAATATCTAAACAAATACATCTGGTTAGAAATTGGAAATTGTACTAAGTTGTTTGTCTTAACTCAATTCCGGTAAAAGGAAAATTAGTAGTAAATTCAAATTCGGCGTACCGAGTTGATTTGTAACTAAGTTTGATTCAAATCGATTCATAGAAAACAAATTTAAATTTACTGTTGCCAGTTAAATTTGTGAAAGCGGGTGATGTATGTTATTAAATTGAATACTTTTACATAATGTCGGTTTTTTATATAATGGTAATATGTTTTTAATTGAGAGTGGTTTATTATTTTTACCTAAGTTAAAACTTTGGTTTTGTATTTATTTGTTTTAATCAAAAATAAAGAAAACGGTATCTTGAAACGGATTTTCACCGCAAAAGAAATTAGAGTCTTTCACCGGATAAATTAGGAAGTTCATTTTGTTAAAATGAGTTGTAATGAGAACAATGAATTGTCACAGACAGGCATGATATTTTGTTCGTTCTAAAGGCCTAAAAAAGAGGGAAATGTCGTGCATATTATATTTTGATTTTTTTCCTTTATAACAAGCAAACGTTCAGGAGTGGTGAGTTCCTTCGTCTAAGCCGTATCGTTCTGTTTTCTTACGTATGTTTGACTTTCATTGAACGGATTTCACTGCCAAAGAACTCCGAGCCATTGATTGACAGAAGACTTGTAATCATTTTGTCAAAATTGAGGTATTTACTAGATGAATCAGACCTAGAAGCTCCAAGTCTTTCTTTCTATAAGTTGAAATTGGCCATATGAAAAACATAAAAATCGGAAATATTTATAATATATCTTATAAATAAAAGTAAATGTACTTAAAAAATAGATGTATTATTTATATCTAAATCCAATGTCTCCAAAATTTATAAACATGTGAAAGTGTTTGCCCTTAAGGTGTTCACTGATAGAATTAATCCTTTTTCACTATTTATTCTTAACTGGTGAAATACTCGTTAGGTCTATTTCACATTTACATTTCGCTTTTGTAATTCACTATTCGACTATTATACCTGACTTTCATTTGCAAAGAATACTTGACTTGCACAACAACAGAACGCTCTTTATCGCTAATGAAGCCTTTAGATAAAGTAAGGGACATTAATTTATAAAAGTTTGTTAAATCTTTACAAACTCTGTCAGCAAGTACCGTGCTGCTATCTAGCATAGGGAAACAGTACTACAAGAACATGGAATCATTACGATCCATATCCTGGGAAATAAAAATAAAAAAACTTCCTTGTCAAGAGACAATAGTATATTAACCAATTAGTACGTATCTAGTTTCGAAATATTAATGATACAAAAACTCTGTATTTAGTCAATTTATAAATTAGTTTTCTTTTTGTCTTATTTTCCTATCCGAAGTTATGATATATCCACCGATCCCACCTACAAATATTGTTTACTAAATATATATGAGTACAACAAGTATTCAACAAGTTAAATTATATTTTCACGTTAAATAAGCTTTCTTGTGAGGTTATATACTGTGCATTTTTTTAATACAAATTTATTTGATCAACCCTCCCCCCCTCCTTCCTTCCGATTAATAATTATGATCCACGAGACGTAACGGAGGTTTGCTGTAAGCGGTTAAATTGTTAAATAGTTAATATATGTTCTTTCATTTAGCACCTTCTTTGATCCATAATCAAACTTCTTTCATAGTTCAGTAAACATAGGAGAGTGTATAGATTCTATTGGCTCCCAATTTAGATAGCAATGCTGTGACCTACGGTTTATTCTCTTGATTAACTTTGAAACTATGTATCACTTAATTAAGATTACCATTTATAATATTTGAGTTGAATGGGAAAGGTGAGGGGAGGGGGAGGACATATTTGTTATGTATTTTAAAGTTAGACGTTTTATTCGTAAGTTCCTTGGAGTTTCATAATTAGTCTACTGGGTGAAATTCTAGCTTTGTGTACAAGAGTTTCGATAAATTTAGGAGGTAAAAGTTTTGGTGTTGATCCAACATCATGAGCAACATGAGGTAAAACCTCGAGATCATAGTGAATCCAAAAGGAACTCAATGTGCTATATAAGCCTGTTAAAAACCGTCTAACAGGTCTAGGCCCACAACAAGTAGTTACGTCGACCATTTGTTTTTATTTATTGGTAAGTTTCCTAAGCGCTATTTATAATCACTCTTAAAAATTTAGAGGGAAGATTCTTAGAAAACTTCATAAGATTCGTTATATACTTATAAAGGAAGTCATAACTCACTATTAGTGGTATTTTATTTAAATTTGTATATATTTTTGGTTTTATTATTGTTTTTAAGGAAAAATGTTATTAGTTTCTCCCAAAATTACCACATTTTCTTATTATGTGTAGATTTAACATATTGATTCAGTAATGTGAAATGTGGTTTATAACGATTCCAATCTTAATGACTAAAACCATATATATATATATATATATATATATATTATATATAGACTTATAATAGTCATTAAATAATAATACAGAATATTTTAACCCAGTAAACACAAAATTGGAAACTAACTTTCTATAATAGATCTAAATATCACTGTTTTTTATTTGAATTTATATCAAATTAACTATGGAAGCTACTTTTCATTATATACGTTTGTTCCTTAAAAAAAATGCTAAAAATTACGACCTACTGCTGATATTGAACAATCAAATACTAGCTTATACTAGATTTGTTTGTAGACTTAAGTAATGTGCACTTATTTATACCAAGAAACGAGATACAAAAACAATGACAATATATATTATAGTTCTATGATGTCAGCATATTAGTTGTGAAACGATTAATATTCCTAAATAGAAACGTGCATGGAAAAGACCCTTTAAAATACGCTTTATGGGCTTTCTAAAAAGTTTTTCTTTTCATGTTCAAAGTTTGGGTAGTTTGGCTTATCGTTTATGAAGGTAAGATTTGTTTGAATCTTCCGTGTGTTTTTTAAAGAGAATATATTACATTACTTCTATTACTGATATAAGTGTATAGTTTTACTTAAACAATTACATAGAACAAACAACTCATTGTGACAAACGAGTTATTTTCTCGTTCCATAATGAGACACTAATTCGGATGGTGGAATAAATTGATTTGAAATTGTTTTTTATAGATATTTTTAACTTACGTCTATCGTAAAAAAAAAAGCAATAATAATAATAATACAATTATACATGTTGGACCTCGTAGAAATAATTAAATAGCAAAGGATGTTGTTAAATTAGGAATAATTATTAAATAGTTTTTTTATCAAAGCTTTGTTGTGGTTCATGGCGATAGTGTATTTTTCTTGAGCCTGCGGAAATGGGAGGGATTTTCAAATACTACTTTAAAAGTATATGTGCTGTTTTGTAGCATGTTCTATTTAATTAATGTAGAAGAGAGTACTGGAAAAAGCGATTTCGTTTACTTAACCTTATTTAACAAGGAGGGTTATAAATATGAAATTGACGCTAATTATGTTGGAGAAATTGTTCTATGTCAAATGAGCTTTTCAATAGGTTGAATGCTACATATATAATTTCTAAAAAATTCAAGAATCCAAACTTCCGTGATATCGTTACTTCATGGCTGGTCCAAGAACCCCACAGGGTTTTGTATTCAAAGACTATATTGCTCTCTAATTTTGGACGAACCTTTGTAATAAAATTCCTTTAATGCTAGATTATTTTAATTTTTTTTATCCGCTCGCATTTTAGAGAACAGGTGACTTACGGTGTGTGATCACTTGTTCGTTCATTTAAAATGATTTATCATTGGGCAAAATTATAAAGTTAGACATATAATAATTTCCTCAAAAGCATAAAGTTAGCTCTTTAACTCAAAAAGGTGTTTCTAAAGATTTCATTTTTAACTGTTTAATATTCAGAGGCTATGTGAATTTGGGATATGTGGTATAATTGATAACAGTAATAAATTAATCATTTTTGTCGATTACTATATTTTGACTCGTGAACTTGGGAGTTTTGATTCGACAATATTAATAATTCATCCGCCCTATGGATTTGATTTGTTGCCGCAGTTATTAAAACTTTGCTGCCGAATGTATTTGACAAATGTGAAACATGTGGGTCACTTACTGAAATAAGTGGCAGAGATATAGATCGGAACGTGTAGGGCTTTTCAATTGCAAAAGTTTCTTTAAAAGTTTTGTAAAGTTGCAATAAAGGAATATTAAACTAATATAAAACTAAGCCTTCTTTTTTATATTCTAAATATTATTATAGGAATGGGAACTTTCCTTCCACATTTAAAATTTTGATTTAAATTCTTTATCATTTTTTTAGTCCAGTTATTAAGCACAAAAAACAATGGAGTTTATTTTCTGACTGGATGTATGTGTATGTATCCTTTCAGAATATTTTATTGCCGGATTTATTATATCCTATAAATAAATAAACATATGAATATGAACAAATACAGGATTAGGCAAAAGTGTGAATACACCTTGAAGGTAGAAAAATCAAACACTGGACACTTTTTGAGGATATAAAAATGTACTTTGTTAGTATCACAACTTTGCCCACATTTCTAAAATGGGGGAGTTTGAGGGTTGCTAAAAAAATATCAATAGTGAAGACACAATCGAGTGACATCTCGTTTTAAAGGTCTTAACAAATGAAGAGGAACAGTGAAAACCAGAGGTCTTTATCTCAACCCAGTACAAAATGACAGCTTATTAACGTAAAGCCGTAAAACGTACATTCTTGGAAAGATCTAACAGACAATCTCTTTTTAAACGAACTTTACACTGTTCCGACAAACTAGACCATCCAATTTTATCAGAATTTTTATTATTTGTTCTTTTGTATCTTGGTAGTGTTAACGAAGTTAAGACCTGTGTTTTTATGTTACTCTAGAAATAGTGAACGATAGAGTATTATAATACTAATGTTTCGAGGCTATGGGGACAGCATTAGACTGTATGATGAAGTAAGAGACTTATTTAATGATTCTTATCCAAATCGTAACCCTATTTCTAAAACTGGTGTAAAAAAAACAATTTAACGTTTTGAAGAAATGTGGAGTGTTAAGGACCGTCCCAAATCTGGAAGACCGAAATCTACTTTAACGAAGTAATGCCACTGGTTGTTTTGCAATCTGTTGTAAAATATCCCATGTCACAACATATTACTATTCCCAAAGTGTGGGGTTTATCAAGGATCAGTGAGTAGTATTTTACACAATAACAAATTTAAAGCGTACAACATTGATTTAGTTCAGAAACTTTCTGAGGACGATTTCTATCCTCGAATAGAATTTTGGGAGCTTATGATGAGAAATATTGATAACAATACGATTAGATTAAACAACATTGTTTTCTTAGATGAAGATACTTTCATTCTAAACGGGAATTTTAACAGAGACAGCTAATGCTAATATCAATTAAACCTCACTGTACAACATGCTCAACATCCTCAAAAAATAATGTTTAGCTTGGCATTATAGGAGACTTTATTGGACGCATTAAGTATGCATTTATTGGAACGTACTTTATTGAAGGATATCTTAATGGAGAGGTGGACTGGATAATGCTCTAACAGAAGATTTCTCCAGCTGTTCAATCAGCAACTAACAATCGTTCTCAAGTTTGGTTCCAGCAATATCGAGCACTTCCATACTATGACACGCATGTCCGCGAGTATATCACTATGATTTATCCCAACCACTGTAGAGGTAGAAGAGGTAGTATTGAGTGGCCTCCAAGGTCACCTGATTTATTATCAATGTTGTACTTTGTATGAAAGTAAACCTGTATAAAACCAAATCACAGTACATCATTCATTTTAAGAATCAAAGAGTTCCACGAGGATCCATAAAACTCGCTGTTTCAAATTTTTACAGTAGGATTTTTAGAGACCGTTCTTGGGAAGCAGTTTAAGTATCTTTTATAAATGACACAGGTTAGTAAGTCTAATAACTTAAACAGTTTTTTAAAATTCTTTTCGAACAGATCTTAGATTTAAATAAGCTAATATTCTGTACTAGGTTGAGGTAAAGAGCTCTGGTTTTTTCTGTTCAAGATTTAAAAAAAAAATGGGTCATTACATTTGTGATTTCGAAGCTACAACTAACATCCCCCATTTTGGGGATGTCGGCAAAGTTGTGATACTAACCAAAAAGTACGTTTTGTGTGTGTGTGTGCTAGAAACGTGCCCAGTGTTGATTTCCCCACCTTTACTTTTTACTTGGGTGTATTTAGTTACCAGGGTGTATTCACACTTTTGCTATACCCTAACCCTGTATACAGACTGTGTCTGAAATACGAGTACACTACGTAAATTCCTTACAAAGAAATAAGGAAAATATTGCTACCAAACACATATCCGTTAAAGTTTCTTATTTTGTTTGTCGGTTTCCGCTTGTGTTTTTTTAACTTAACAAATAAATTATATGTTATGTTTAATTGGTACACTATTTTCATATGTAACATTTTATTAGTATACAAAAATCAAATACTCTCTGTTTCAATTTTACAGTTTTGAATATCTGGAATACCATTAACTTTGCAAAATATTTACAAGACACCAAATATTTTTCTCACATTCCGACGAACACATTAATATTTATATTTTTTTATAGGGCGAAGAATAACCGTTTAACCTTTAACCAATGAATCATATTTTTTTGTTATTTTTCAAAATTTAAAAAAAGGTCTAAAAACGGCCAAATACTAAATTAAATTATAGTAGTTACACTAGTTTACGTTTTAGAGCGTTCCGTAAAGGCACACGTCAATCAAAAAATAATTTTAGTGGCTAAGGAGGACTCAAAACTGAATATTTACTTGAAATATATATTAAGGATTTTTTAACCAATCACATAAGTTTCTCTGTGATACTCTCCATGAAAATCTTTAAAAAATCTGACTTTAAATTCCTTTTGGCTATTAAAATTTTTAAATTAGTTGTCTGAAAAAGCAAAAACGGAAAAGCATTCAATTAAAAAATAGAAATATCTATTTCATAACACCAATGTGAAATTTGTGTTCCTACTTCAAGCTTTATAAAACAATTTCTTAAATTTATTAAATAAATATACAAATTAAATAATAATAAAACAGTGAAAGTGATAGTTACAAATTTATCATTTACTATGTTCATGTAGGCTACTTCGTCCAATCATACAATATTTATGATTTGTCATCTACAGATCCGTTCATCTATTTATCTCCATCCGTATCAAGATTTATCATTAACTTTGATAATAATAAAACCATATCGTCAATTTCTTAATCAGTCTCCTTCAAAACATAAGGGTATTTATGAGTTTCATCAAAATTACTGAAAACAAACAACTATCATATTTTTCCGTCGTCAATTTTAATTCTTTGAAATGAAATGAAAATGAAAAACACGTAAATTATATTGGTTTTGAAGAAGTAGGCTACTTAATGAAATAAGAAAAATATTTGCCACAAAGTATATCTTGAAAGATTTATTAAAGTGAATGGAAAACGCTCGAACAAGGATTGAATTGTGTTAACGTGGATCAAAATTGGCCAGATATTCCATTATAAAACAGGTTTATTAATAAAATATGATAATTTTTACTCGCACCTCGAGTTTAGAACAATAGCAATCGTGAGTAACAGAACCTTAATTTAATTTGATTTACGAATAATAAATTAGTTATTCATTATCAGATGTTATTAAAATTTTTCAATTTTAAATGTAAGCTTTATTTTACATTATTGAAATGTTAAAATTGTTGTAATGTTAGCCATTTGCATTTAGAACCTTTTTCAAAACAATTGGCTTTTCATAAACAATATTAATTTCAGAAATCTCAATTTAATTACTAATAAAATAGTTATAACAAATATATTTACTCAATGTTGGAATAAAATGTTAAATTAAAAAATGGATTAATTTATAATTTATAAAATTGTAAGAATTAGCTAATTCTGCAGCAACAATCTCCCAGAATCGCCTAGTTGGTAGAATTCTATCTTTCTGTAGAGAAATCCTCCGGGGTTCGAATCCCTATCCAACAGTTTTTTATAATTCCATTTAAGCATGAATAGAATGTGTATCAATAAATTTTAAAATAATTTACTAATAAATATATAAATATGCATTTGTTATATATTAAAAAAAAATTAAATTGTATACGTGTAAAGTATATTATTAATGTACTTTTATTTGATATATCTAGTTAATAAAAAACGCACATAGTTAGTATACATTTAAAATCAATGATTACGGAATTATTGTATTGCTGTTATAGCAATAACGATAAAAAAAAGTATATCTCATGATCTAAATTATTGTTACAAAGTATAAGAGAAATCTTTTGTATATTAAAATAATGAAGTTAGTTTTAATGATTTCTGTTTCAAAATAACATTTCGATTTAAGCGTAAGATAAGGTATGCTTTCAATTGTATTGTCTTATAAATATTGAATATAATATATATTTGGAACTTTATTAACAGTTAAAGGAATTAGTTCCACTAAGAACGAATAAAGTATGGCAAAAAATAGAGTTGCTGATATAGCATATTGTTAGATGAAAACATTGTTTGTTAGATCGTGCTAACCCGAAATTAATACAGCTATAGTTTCTTAGATATTTTAAATACTTAATTCGTAACCACTATCACTTCAGCTGTTTTCCGAATTTGTAAGTTATAATTAAAACTTGATATTGTTTTCTATTTATATAGTTTTGAAAACATTAATGCAATAGGACACTATGCTTATTTACCAAACATTATTATGTACGTTATAAATCTACAACCGTGTCTATATCGTCCAAAAGGCTGAATCGATTTAAATACAACTGTGACCTAAAACTTTCCTCACTTTTAATAACTACCAAAAAAAAAAAATTAATAACATAGTCATTAAACTAAACGGACACGATAAGATCCAAATATCCTGAACATTAATTAAGAGTACCGTTAGGTTTTGTTCGTATTCAAAATCTTTTCAATACACCATTATAAATAAATAACGCGGGAGAGTGTCTGCCTTCTTCACATATATTGAATTTATCCAACCCTCGGGTTTTGGCTAGCTTCCATGAAAGATACTAGTAGGCATTATTCTTATTTATAGAGAAGATTAGCTGTAATTGCAATGATATTTTATTGTCCAGTTTAATTAATATTTAGGAATTCCTTGCTCTTAGTGTTGCTTAATGTGTAGAAATTATAGATTTGGTATTTACGTCATAACTATGATATTTTTTGACTAGTGAATCTCGTCCTCCCTTCCTCTGTGCTTACTTTACAAATATAACTAAAGTTGAAAATCAAAGTTTACCATGTTATAAATTTCTGTCAGTTTCATTCACACTGGTAACTGCGTTCGCCTGACACAATATCATCAATTAAGACGTTTTTAATACCAAATAAATCAATCAATCTAATTTGTTATTCGAAAGCCATATTTTAAGCTAAATGGTTAATAGGTGTGGTAATGGGCCCTAACTGAAATGTCTTTAATTATTTCTCAATTCGTTAAAATTGATTTAGTAGATCATTCGATGACATACTCAGTTAGTTTACTCTATGATAGTACCTCTTTAGATATATTTGTTTATAATTTACACTCGGGTCCTTGGATATATATAATAGGAGAAATCTTAGCGCGGTTATTATATCAATGTACCTAGCTTGGCTCTGCCTTCTACTTCACTTATTTCCCCCCTATATTTTGCTTTGGACGCAACTTTATTTGTTTTACAGAATTCACTATCTATTCCATTCACTAATATGTCGTAATATTAATAATAAGTAAACTACCATAAGAGTTTATGTTTTTAAATACTAAAAAGTGCCAAGATACACTTTTGAACAAATAAACGTGTTACGGAAGCTCGAGAGTTCCAAAATTTGTGTTATTGTGATGGTGATACAGCATTAGGCTACCTTCTTAAAAATCATTTTAAATAACTAATCCCGAGTGCGATAGTGTTTTACATATTTATATTTTATATTATATTATACAAAATGTTTCATATTATAATTGCTTTAACTTTTAAAATTACGTGACACATAATTTTCCGCCATTATTATTCGAGTAATCTGTTCACGAGATTTATGGTCATAGACAATATAATGACAGGTAGATTTTGAAAGCTTAATACGGTCTATAGCTTGCGATATGTACATAGTATCTAGTAGTGGATGCTTTTGTAAACAAACCGGGTTGATAAGCTATTTTGGGAGCAAATACGCAAGTTGTATGCTTTACATAGATTTGGACATTTATTTAAGTTGCTACTAATGTGATTTAATTTAACACTTAATAAAAGTTATAAATTTGACCCTAGTAGAAAGTTTAATAATGAATTGTATTGAACCAGAAATATTTCACTCTAAAGCAAAATAAAATTTGATTTTTAGGTTTTTATTTCAAATATAATACTGGTAGACGTAAAATGTACTCCTATTCATGTATAACATATGAGATACAATGTTGTAGCTAAAATATAGGAAATCTATTGCAGTATGTTACAACACAGGGTTGTATGTTCCGGTCCATAACTTCAGCCGTTACTTTTGTAATATAGCCGCCTTCTAAAAGTAAGCTTGTGGAGCTCAATAGTGACCTATATTTTATAGTACTTCGTAACATTTCATCGCCAACTGTGTTTTAATAAAAAGAGATTTAGGCGCTATTTTGTATCATTTAAACATAATTTAATTTGTTTTTGACTATTAAAAATTCTATTGTAGCTTCTTTATTTAAAAAGAGTGATTAACATTACTGTATATATTTATGTATGGTATATTCTAAAGTATGTACTTATGTCCGTATAAAATATAAAATTGAATATCTAACTAATTGCTTCATTTTGTATACTACCGATCTATGAGTTAAGTTTGTTGGTTTTTTTTTGGTGTTAGCTTTACACGTAGAGTAATTAAAAATAACTTAGATTAAAAAAAAAAAAGAAAAAAATCAAGTACATGGTTGATATCGGTTTTATGGTTAAAACAGCTGTTATTACCTCGGCAGCCATTATGTATACTTTTGAATGAATTTGAAATGGAAACACTGACAATTTTCAATTAACAATTTTATTCATAACTTACAAAATTTCACTTAATTTTTTTGAGTGATTGTCTAACTACAGGATATACTATGTATTGCAAACTCCCTCACGGAAACGCCGATACCCAATACTATTATATACATTCACAATAATATAATACCATTGTCTATAATAATATATTTATATTTGTGAATCAGTGTGTAGGAGTGTGTGCGCACACGGATCAAATATTATTTGTTTTAAATGACATGTTTTCCTACTGAGATCTAAACGAGGTCAATATGATGAGGTCTCGTTTCAGTTCAAAGTGAGTAAGCTAGGTGGCAGCACAGTGCAAGGCTGGTACTGATTTAACAAACTTTAACAAATTTAATGTGCCTTACTTTATCTGAAGGCTTCATTAGTGATATAGAAAATAAAGTTGTTTTCCAATCGTTCGTTGGAAATAAAAAGTAATGAAGCATCGTTCAAGACAAACTGAATTACAAGTTAAAGTAGGGAAATAAAGGGGTTCAAATTAAACAAACGTTGGCCTCAAGTGACTGCAGCAATTAACGGGGATAATTAGAGTTTATTTTCTAGCTGTATGTCGTACATAGGAAGTATTGTGTTGGTAAAAAAGAATACATAATATTTTTCATAAAAACTATAATGAAAAGTGAATTTGTCCGTAAGCTTTTGGTGTTGTAAGAAATTACAGGGCTTGGTTTTTGTTTTTTCTATTTCAAATAAGTTTAAATGCTGTTTTGATAACTTCGTCCGTTAAATTTTTAGTTTATAAATGACTCGGTATATTTATTTTTGTTCATGTGATATTGGTTTAGCATATTTACCGAAATTAAATGGCAACAGTTTGAGCTGATTTTAAAATATTCGTCAACGTAAAACAATTTCTATGGTTCATTTTAAATTTATGAAGAATTTTTTGAACTGACGTGGCATTTTTGAAAATGTAATAGCAAATGCTTCTCGTTTCTTAGAATTATTTGGTTTTGTTTATGAGTATGTAAGTAAGATTGTGCTATCTGTTTACACAATTACACAATCGAATGCCTTTATTTGGTTCAATGATGTTATAGATTTTTATTTTACATTTTAAATAATAGATAATTAATGTAGATTATCGAGGAGGGGAGGAGGTTTTGACCATAAAAAGAAACATTTAATTGGTCCTTTGGAAAATTAAAAAAAGTTAGATTTTGATATAATCAGTATCGTGATTACTTTTAGTCAAATACACTTTAATGGTGAGAAATTATAATTTAAAGAAACCTTGTTTTAACATTGGAGAAATTTTCACACTCACACATTTCCAAACCAAATAATAACTACTCGCCACCAAAAATGCCATTTCAAAAAAAAGTAAAAAAAAAAAACATAAATAATTTAAATGTACCCCATGGACGCCGTCTATTTTAAATTATATTATTTATATTTATATTTATTATATTTAAATATGGCCTCAACTTACTTCATTTGTTCCCTAACATGTCCTCAGCTTAAGTCTTATTGTCGAAAATTTGAGCGTTTAATGACAGCTGTTTAGGTTAATTTTGGTTTTTGATATTCTTAACCAACTATTCTTAACCATGATATTTTTTACTCATAATTTTTCACACGGGATTGGCACGTTGATTTCCATACTTATATAAAATATGAACAAAATTGGTTGGAGCAGTTTTTGAGAAAATTTTATTTTTTGTTTTTCTTATGGCAACTACCCCACATTTTGAGTTATAAGTAAATGGAATGAAGAAAGAATAATAAAGCCGTTGTTTTGGCTGGATATGATATTTTGAAGAACGTATTTTACCTAGAAAATTAAAGTCAACTCACGATCTCAGGAAGTAATTTGGTGGAAAAAGCGTAAATTTAGTTTGAAGTTTTCCTATTGATGTTGTAATTTTACAAAATATCCTTTTTGTAGTTTAACACGTAGATTCCCAGTTTATCCATAAACATACACTTTGATATGGAACACATGTATTTGTCATTCTATATTTCAAGTCTTAAATATAAATCTAAAATACGCCGCTATATAAAAAATAATCAATGTATGGTTGCTACTTAAATAGTTTATGGAATTTGGCACATCACACATACATGTATCAAATATGTTACAATCATTCTTTTCTAATTACAAAATTAGCCCAGATTAATTCAAATGAATCAATAATTAACCAAATTAAAATGTTATTGGTGTTTATTCAGTAAAGATGAAGACACATAATTGTAATGAAAAATTCATAGGTTCAAAATAACTGTAAAAATGGGCCCACAAGGGCTTCAATATTTTATTCTTAAAATTTAAGAAATTAAGCGTATATTCTACGAGTAAAATTTTTGATGTTTGATATAGTGAGCTCTTATATTAGGTAATTATATACATTTCAAATTTCTTCTAAGTTATTTAGCTTGTATTACTACTTAGTTAACGTTTTTCCAAATACTGTTAAAAATATTGTATATGGACATGTATTCTTATATATTGACACTTCAAAGCTCAAATTATTTTGGTTTTAATGAACCCTGTATTAGTTAAATTATACCTAAATAAAAATAAATCCATTTTATTGATGTGGAAGTTATAAATTTACTTCTAAACCAACCGTCTTCAAAATTACGCAATATTATATGTAAAAAAACCAATCGTGTCGCTATTGTAAGGTGGTTGAGACAATAAGATTTAAAAGTGATATATAAAGAGAAAAGGAAGATTTTATTTTCTAAAACTTAAAATATTAAAAATATTAAAATCATTAGGATTCCGTTTTTACTACGACGTAAACATTTTAAACATCGTATGTCTGCAATATAGGCGTAACTATGTGTAATATGATCAGATAGATATTCTAGTTAGATAGATTCACGCTAGGTAGAACCACTGTACAAGTGAGGTAAAGTTCGTAGTGATTTAACACTTTTAACACGTTTATATTCCTTACTTTAATGTAAAGACTTCATTAGTGTGGAAAGGAAAAGTTTTTGTAAAATTGTTCCTTGCAAATAGAAACTAAATTAAAAGTTTCAAAGTGCAAAATAAATTACAAAATGAAAGACTGAGTGAGTAGCACAGAGGAAAAGAAAGAGGGAATGAAAAAGAAAAAAAGAAAAAAAAGAACAAAGGTGACACATGGGTTAGTTTTATTAGACATTTAAAAGAGTCATAACGGTGTAGGCATGTTCATAAAGACTGATGATGTTGTTAACAATCCAAGTGTGAACTACGTTTGCCTAATATACAACTTTTGTTTATAATTATTAATCTTTCAAACATTACAAAAAAAAAAATGTGACTTATTTATCATTTATTTAGAATAAATCGCGGATTTATGATATATATATATATATATATATATATATATATATATTCTATGCTGCTTTATTGCATGAGTAAAAGAAATTATTAAATTATTTTTTTTCTATGCTAAAGTTATATACTCATACTTGTATATATAAAATAGTTACAAAACACCCTAAAAATAAATATAATTTATCTTTCAAAAATAATACAAAAACACTCTAAAATTGTTATTTTAGCACAAACATCAACAAAGAACCCTCATACAGCGCTAGGCACAAAAATAATAAGCCGTGACTCGAGTGAAAATAAGCAAATTTATTTTGATTCATTACGTATTACCAGAGGCGCATAGAGTAGTAATGTATAATTTAGACTCTCAACTATCTATTGGTGGTAATTTAACTAGAAATTAATAAGTTCAACCTTTATAGTATTGGAAATTCCATAAGATGGTCACTACAATCTCCACACCACAGAAAAAAGTAAAAGACATCCGAAATGCCAACAGTTCATACTTGGAGGGTTAAATGGTAACCCTAAAATAGTTGTGTTAACAGTTTTTTTATATAAAAGTTTTAATCTGACAAAACATAATTATTATATGTTTTTAAGAAGTAAAAAGTATGATTTGTATTAATATTACTTTTTTTATAAAACTATTTCTAAGCTCACAGAATGTTTGCATTTATATTAAAAATAACAAAAAAAAAAAATAATAAGAAGAAGAAATAAAAAAAAAACTGTTTTAAGTAACGTATGGATACTATTGTCATTCCAATATATTTTTTATAAAAGTATATCCTAGGATGTTAATTTAAAATCTATATTAGTGTATTTTGTAGCGCTTTTTCAGTTAGTTTATAAAAATAAGAACTTTCTGTTAAAGTAGGAAATTTTCACGAAAACACAATTTTTATACTAAATTGATTTAAAACAATGTAAAATACTATATAAGAAAATCAATAAAATAAATATAACTCCATTAAATTTTTGTTTTAATATTTCAGTATATATAATACTTAGTATTAGTTATGAAGTAAATATTTCGTTTACAAAATTTCATTAACATCGGTTAATTCGTTTGTAGGGGCTTTGGTCCGAGTTGTACAAAGCAGCAATCTCTCTAAAAGTGATTTCCAAAATAATATTTCATACTTCAATATTTTTTTGGTTTTATGCTGATTGCAGCCTAATAATTAGATGTGATTCGGTATGCAACAAAATAATATAAATTATGCAAATAATAAATTTAAAAAGTAAGAAATTTTCTTGAGATATTTAACCATAATTAAAAATTAAAGTAATTAACACAAAGCTTTTGTCTTCTTTACTATCAATTCTTAGTCTCTTTCGTTTAAAAAAAAATCTTTCTGGATCCCAACCCGCATCAAGTTTATATCAATCGATCCACCTGTTTGTATTTGAGATAACGTAAGCTATATATTTTACAGACAAAACATAACAATAAATAAAGCTATGTTATACCTAAAATATTTAAGTTTTTAAGCTGAAATATTTTATATGCGTTTGTGATGATGTACAACATGTTGGTGGCCACCTGCGAGACTAGGCGTAGGATAGGCAATCTTTCAACAGACCTGTATGGCGTGTCATGTGGCGCCGTGCGTGTGGTAATGTTGTATTAAATGGAATAATCATGCATTATGGGTTTCAACCTCATAATTAATCTATCTTTCTCTCTCGCCCGCCCCCCCTCTCTCTCTCTCTCTCTCTCTCTCGATCTCTTTACTTCTAAATAAATCACTGAAAAAATATGATGTCATGAGACATTAGGTGAAACATGTTTTTTTCTGTATATTAACAACATGAAAGTAGGTATCTCTTAGGGGTGTTTAAACTGAATATTACTAGAGGCTTGTAGCGGAAACATTACTTAAAAATTGTATGCTTCTATTTGAGCCCAAATAATTACCATATTTAATTGAGACTCGCCACTGATGGATCTTTAATTTCTTCGTTTATTAATATCAACTCCACTTGTTTTTCTCCTGTCACTTTTATAATCCGCCTATAATCAAGTTACTGCCCGATGGTCATCGCAGGTTCCTTTTTTTCTAACTCACTGTTCCGTTTATTATTGTATCTATTTTCGTTTTTAAGGTGACTATTTTGTTCTTATAACGGCTTTAACAGACCTCTCAAGATAATCGGTAATTAGAGCAATTACAGCCTACAGAAATCTATATCAACAGAAGCTTTGATGGATGTAGCGGGCGTACCACTTTTGCTGACCGGTGCAGGAAAGTTATATGTTATACAAGAGATGTTCACAGTTCAGATTGAATATAAGAGATGAAATGTGTACAAAATGTCAACCCAGATGGAAAGTATCAGTGAAAGGCATGTCTTCAAAAATAGATTAATTATACGAAGGATTTTATACAACCTTTTTATAACAAGTTGATATGGCACAGTTTTTTTTATTTTTTATTTTATTTATGTATTTTTTTTATTATTATTTTTTTTATTTATTTTTTTTTTACAAATTATGGATGTTTTAGTACCAGTCTAAATAAGATAGGAAAGATGAGCATACTGTCTCCATTTTGTGAAAGGGAAGATACCACGCATCATGTTTGAATATTAGAAGAGAACCTAATATCACACCTAATATCCCTAATATCTCAATTTTGTAAACATATTATGAAAGTAATTGTTAGAAATTAATACATAAATTAAACAGATTATGTGGAAAAAAGATAAAGAGGGAAGTAAAAAGTAGGTTTGAAAAAAGGAAAATATCAATCACCAAATCTGGAAGTCCCACACTCTGCCAGACTGTTTGTCCTCCTCGTCAATAGAAAACAAATCAAATAATCTTTCTGGAGTTTCGCATTTAAATATAATATATATATTCTATTTGTTCCCGATTATCCCCATAATTATGAACATATTTACCATATAAGTAAAATTTAATAAAATCATAAAATTAAGTATTTGGTTCCGTTATTATATAAAGCAACAACTAAAAATAAAGACATGGATTTTATATTGATTATAAACCAAACAAACTTCCTTTTTCTTTAATTACCTACAGAAACAAATACCAAGTTCACCTAACTATTAATAACCTACAACTACATTAAAATGATCAGCCGTAGGGGGATTTCATTATATGAAATCAATCAGCCGTTAATTGCAGTCTATGTTAAACTGGATAACTATACCATACACCAATTAATATATCTTCAATAGAAATGTTTTGTTTTACTGCGGATTGTTTAATAATGATCAATATATCAGCTAAGTATTGTTTTCCTTTAATTTTTCAAATAACAGACATTTCATGCGTGCAGTGTGCTTACAACTTCTCCCACCATATATGAACGTACAGAATTATATATTATGTAGGCACCATAGCAACCGGGATAACACACGTTAGGAATAGGTTGTAAATTTTCTCTACTAAACAAAAAATAACTGGAAACACGCAGCTTCGTATCTCAATAAAGTAACTCAATTTCCTTAATATCTCGTTTATTAAAAGCGGTTAGAATACTGTGAAACATCAGAAAATATTCGTATATAATGTTTTGTTAATTTAAATCCATAAATTGACGTTTTACTTACAAAATAAGATGGAAAATATTTTTAATAAGATAGAAATATGTATTAATATTAAGATTTATATGTAACTATACATTCGTAGTATTTAAAAAATTAATTGTTTTCACCAAACGTTAGTGAAATCAGATAAAAATTGGACTGTGAGTGTTGGAAAACGAAAAAATGAGCTGTAAAATTAATTTACTATTTTTCTGTAAAAAATAATAAACTTTCTCCATGTTGGCGGGCTGTTAAATTTGTTGATGTACAGAGTGTTTTACGAAATTCTTTTGGCATTCTCATTGCTTATTCTCCAAGTAATATGAGAAAAGAGCTTTTAAATTATATCTCCGAAAACACTTCGCTTTGTGGCTTCCGCTATTCTTTTTAATAGAAAAAGGGAATACTTTGGAAATAAATAAGACATATAGTTCAGATTTTGTATACAAATGTGTGTATTTTCCAAATGGAAGCAGTTTCAGATTTTTAACTTCACATATATCGAAAACTGTTAATTTTACAAACAAAAAACAAGAAATAAATTATTTTCATATTTTTATAACGAAGAAAGCATTTAAAAAATATTTAACTCAAAGGACAATTGAGTTATCTACAAAAACTAAAAATCTTGGTAATTGTCTAAAACTCATAAAAGTAATAAATGAAGTGAAACACAATAACTAAGAATTTTAACAAGTGTCTGATAAAATTACAAAAAATGTGAGATTTTTCATATACATTTTAATTTAAAATACAATAATATATTTTGAAATGTTTATTTTATAGGTTAGCAATACAGTCATAACAGCTGATATGCAATTAATTTTGAATTGTGCATTATTTCAGTCATTTAGATACATTATATAATATGCTGAAATTTATCAGGTACTGTGAATGGTTTGTTGCTGTTTATAGTGGAAGTATTTGTGAATTATGTATTAATCTAATGTATTTATAAAGTATTATGTTAATTTAACTATAATTAGTAAATCATTGTATAATGCAGTACTTATTTACGGCCGAAGAATAGGCTTATATGATTTTACATTGGGCGTGTGAAATTGTAATTATAGCAGTTACTGTAAATTATTAAAACGTTACCGCACCCTTGAATTTCAGACTATAATAGTTCCAAAATATCAGGAACATTCCCAGCAGGACATTCTAAAAACTTAATGAAACTGGTTCTTTTCCCTGTATTAATACCAGCTACGAATGTTCGGTAAACACCATGCTGATATTGATGAAATTATAAAATTGGTGCTGTTCAACGTAGATCAGATATCTGTACTCGACGTCTTTCAAGAACATGTTTCATATTATATGGTGTGGAGAACATCTAATCAAAACAAGTTTTATCCTCACTACAAACAACCAATTCAGTATCTACATCTAGGTGACGGTATACTACGTCGTTTGATGTTCTGCATTTGGTTGAATAAAATCCTCTCCTTTATAAGAACATTTTATTTACCGACGAGGCACATTTTAGTTGTGATGATGTCAACATCTGATGTGACGCACACACGTGGGCAGAAATATATCCAAAATCAACTAAGGTACGCAATGTTCAGCCCAGATTTTTGCATACATGTGTGATGTAGATTAATTCACAATCAGCTGATCAAACCATTCCCATTCTCTGGACGCTTAATTTCTGGAGTTTTCTTATATTTTCTTCAACAAGAATTACTACAGCTGCTGGAAGAAGTTCCTCTAGTTTCGACAAGACGAATGTACTTCAATACGATGGTTTGGTTCCCCATTTTTACGAACCATTTCCACCTACTTAAATCAGAGTTTCCATGAACAATGGATTGGTCGTGGAGGACCACACTCCTGGCGCCCACGTTCACTAAATCTAACACTAGTAGATTGTTGTGTGTGGGGTTGGATGAAAGTATTGTGCACGGGAAATGGTGATCTCTCTTGAGAAATTAAATTCCTCATTATGGATATTGCTGCACAAATAAAGAACAATCCATCAAAATTAAAAAGAGTATCGAAAGCAAAAAAATAGTAAATTATAGTACTCTGTATTTTTGTTTTGGCATTAATGTTGGTCTGCTTCGTACTTCATACATTATATTCTAACTTGTGTTTCTTTTCCATTAACTGTATTGACATAACTTTAGTTAGAAATAAATCCTCTTATAATTTTTGTTAAAACTATGATAAACATTATCACATTTTTAACACTATTAGTGTACGGCAAACTCCAAAATAGAAACTTTTTAAAAATTCCTTTATTACATTCATAAGGGGTAAAATAAAAAAGACATTACCATTAATATTAGTAGAATTCAAAATGTATTTAGTTTATTCTTGAGTGGTCTACACAATTACCAACAAATTAAATTTATAGTTTTCTTGTCCATAACTCGGTTATCTCTGAAACTACATAAAATATTTTTTTTTAAAAAGTCATTAAAAAACGAAAATATTAATTTAGGTAATGTAAATTCTTGTAAAGTTATTTTTCGAGATAAGTGATGTTATACATTATCAACAGCCTCCATTTTAACATTTTTGAAATAAAGTCTTTGTTTTCGGTATACATGTATACCGTTACATTACAAATATTTTTACAAAATCTGAACTCAATATCTTATCTATTTCTAAAGTTACTACTTTTTATAAAAAAACAAAATGGCAGATAGCTGCAAAACGAAAATGTTCCTGACAGATGTTTTTAAAACTTTTATCTTTGTTTTGTCTTGGAGAATGAGGTCTGAGAGTGCTGTGAGAACTTCTCTAAACAATTTGTATATAGTAAATTTGGGGAATATCAAACATTTGTACTCTGGGTTCAAGTTTTTTTAAAATTTTATAAAGACAATAGCAATTGATAATTTTGCATGATATGTAAACTCGTGAAAGGTAATTGATATATACTATACAGAATCTGTGACATTTATTTGGGGAACTCATAATGCATTGATCATTATTATAACTATTTGTTTTTTGATGACGGCCATTATATTTTTGAAAATAGTATAACATATTTTGCGATACAATTATTGAATACAATCATAACTGGAAACGATGTTGTTTACACTTTGCAGAAACAAAAACAGAATAGTTGCCTAAGGTTCAATGCATCGATCACGCCTCCTCATTCGATCCCAACCAAACTTTGATTAGGTAAACAGAAAATTAGTTCAGTTCGGCATTATGGTTTGCTCAGCCCCCCCCCACCCTTCAACTTCGTATCTGGAGTGAATGGTGGGGGTTAGATGAGTGTCGTTCGCAACCAAGTCTGCCAGTTAACAGGCCATCTTATTTTCCTATTACTTTCCTTATTAATTAAACATAAATTATCTAAAAGTACCAAAAGCATTAGATGTAACTTTATTAAAGTTGTAACTAATGATTAAACATACTCCTTTTTTATTATTTTTAATCTCCATTTAACTTCTTCCCAGAGAATTTATAATTTACTAAAGTAAAGTTTCGCAGATTCAAGTAAATGGTACTTGTGATAAACAGTGTCAATGTTCACTGTTGTATTTTGAAATTTGGAAATGGTAAAATGTTTTTTGAATTCGGTTTGTACTAAGACTAAGTAAATAAACCTTAATAATGTATGACGCACCCTCTTTTGTATTAAAAAAATTTAAGTATACACTCCGAAATTTTAGGGGTTAAACAAAATTTAAAAAAATCTTCTCTTTAGTAGCATTTTAACATTTTATAATGACATATTTACGTGAAAAAAAGACGTGAGATAATTTGTAGAAAATAAAGGGGTGGGAAACTTTTTGTTTTATTATTATAGAAAATGAATTATAATAAATCTAAGTTTTCATTTTGACAAATTAAGAAATTACAGAGAACTGTCACGAACCTTGTAAACTTGGGGTCCTTGTGGTAAATATTTCTTCGCCTAAGGTTCATATTTATCTGAGATAAGGAGATCATGAAGAATGAATTTATATTATATTAGGCTATGACTGATTTGTAAGATTTACTTCAATAAGAATTCTATAAAATACATATGTGTTTATATTTTTAGAAAATCGGCTCAGCTGATTTTCAAAAACGCGATAAGTTACTTCATCTTGAATTTACCACAAATGTCAGTGCGAGATTTGTTTAATTTTTGGATAAATATTATGAAAATCCTATTCAAATGTAAAACAAGGAATGTGGTACATATCTTTGACCTAAACTATAGTGTTACGTGACTTTTGTTTTGTTTTGCGCATATTGCACAATTTCCCTTAAAAACTACGTCAAATTGTATGGAAATCGGTTCAGCAGGACTCTAGTCATATTAGCAATTAAAATTAAATGTAGGCCTGAGTGGGTTATATTATGGGCCCATTATGGCTTGTGTTGACTTTGGATTTGTTTATTCCTAATGATAGTTATATAATTTAACACAAACCTTATTGATAAAGGTTTAATACATCTATCGAACTAAGGAAAATATAAGTAGGTATGTCATAGATACTTTTTCCTGTCTCTAACATTTGAGATTATTGACCTATATTGAACAGTTAGGGTTAGTATTTAACACAAATTTCGTGGACACCGGTTTTAGATATCTACAGATATAAAAGGAAACGTGTTCTAAATTATAACGCAGCTCACAATATATTAGATGCACGCAGAAATAGCCTACTGTTCATTGAAAACCTTAATCGTCGATCACCTAACCACAATTTGATCGGGTATTTCTGTTGATCCATAATGATGTTAATAATGTGTTTGTTATTTAATTTATTCTAATTTATTACCGATTCGGTACCGTTAAATAGATTTAGCGAATTATGTTTACATATTTAAACATTATCTATGACTGCTTGATTCGTATAACCTGATAGCTCTCACAGTACATCATATTTAAAAACACTTTGCTATTTTCTAATAGGCAATGTATCTCTAAGTTTTATCAAGTAAACGTCTATAAAAATTAACGATAATCATAACAAATTACGCAATGAAATCAGGTAACTAAAGAAACTTCAAACTTTTAATAACCGAGTTAAAATTAATTTCTTCCTTATTAACTAGTAGTAAGCTGTTTGTATTAAACATTTTAATTTCTGATTCCAATAAAAGTTTGGTGTTTGGTTTATTTCATTCTCTTAACAAAATATATTATGCTGATTGTCCATATATCTGTTGTTATTTTATTTATTTATTTAATATTTTTTATTCAGAAACTACTGTACACAACTTACGGACAAACTAAATAAGGGTGTTGGATCATTATTTACAAAATCATATTTAATAAATTTGACTTTTAACGTAGATTTTTCGTGATGAACTTGTAAATTCCTCAAAATTTGATTTAATACAGTGCTTTGTGTTATTGTGAACCGTGTTTGAGGACAATTTAATAAAAATAATTTGAAATTTTTTTCAGATATTTGGAAGATTGTAGTTTTACGGCATATATCACCAATTTATGTCGCCTTGTTTTGTTTTATACAACGTATAAAAACAAATTTAATAAAATCGTATGAATTATTTTTGTTAAAAACATGTCATTTGTGGACAGACCTTCATGGATAGACATTTTGTAATCAAAACCACACTGAATTGAGGTTTCCGCAAAGTAGATTTTCATAGTTAAAAAAAGAATAGATTTTGTACCTTTACAAAATTTTGTTCTCCTCTATATTTTATCAGTACACGTAATAGTCCAGTTTAAAATGTTATTATATATGTTTTATATCTATACATATACAGTATATTATGAGGAGCATTATAAAATTATTATTCATTGTTTGTTATTTAGACAATAAGAAATATCTTAGTAAAAGATATTTTACAATATTTCCTATACGATTGAAATGAAGTTTCAGTTTTAGGCTGATATCAGCCTCTTAGTCCAGTTGCGGTGGCATTATCCCTCTAATTTTGTTTTAAAATTGCACCGATTTATCTGAAATTGTTACAGTTGGTAGGAAATTACTCATAACATTACTCATGAAATTAAAAACATAAGTTTTATTGTGCCAATGTGTGCTTCCACCCCTGGGGTGGTTGACACCCCATATCGGTGGTTAAAATTTTGACACTCAAAATAACCCCGGGAATTGATGGAGAATCAAATTTTAAACAAAAAATGACTTATAAATATTTTTCTGTATATCATTACTTTTTGAGTTATTTGCACTTGAAAAAGTATACTTTTCGATAAAAAAAGACGTGTTTTTCAATGATTTCTTACGAATAACTCAAAAACTAAACGTTTTATTAAAGAAAGTGTAATAAACCAAAATAAAGCTTATAAAAAGCAAAGACATTGGTTTTTTATTGAGTTTTCTAAGTACAATACTAAGCAATTTATAATTGGTTAAAGATGATTTTTTTTTATTTTTGGAGTACTATACCCGTTATCGTCAAATAACGGAAAATGAAAATCTTTTTCGATAAAAATTCATATAATCTTTTTTAAAGGGTTTGAATAAACTTTTGAAAATGAGCCCTGTTAAAAGTAATTTCGATTAAAACAATCCGAGATGTCATGAAAAATAGTTGGATTACTCTAATTATTGAAAAATAAAAAACATAAAAAAAAGCAATATTAAGTAACATTATTTTTATCAGAATTAAAATTAAACTTATATCTTTGAAAATTCATTTTATTTTAGTGTTATTTATTAGGTCCAAAAGTTTAGCCGGTATAGAATGAGTATTTTTTTGAAAAAATCATGTTTAAATTTTTTTTTGTATTCATCTCAAAAAAATTGCAGAACTAAGAATAAATGTAGAACTATAAAAGATACGTAAAAAATGGTAGAATAAAACAATGTAGCTCTTTTCTTTGTATTTATGAATTACGTGGTATTAATTGATTACAAATATATTGTTTATTAATTTTTTATTATTTCTTTTATTATGGTCAATCATTTTTTGTAGAAATATAAAATCATTTTTAATTGTATTGTAAATTTAAGAATTTTTTTTATTAAGATGTTTGAAAAAAATGAATTTTTTAATGATATAACTTAATTATATCTTAATTAATTTCGTAATTCATGTTTTATTTCTGATATTTTTTATATTTTATTTTATTATTATTTTTTTATTTATTTTATTTTTTTCAATTGAAACTCTAAAATTCATTTATAATTTTTTTAAATATAAAAAATCATAAAAAACACTCATATTTTTATTTATACATATTCTTATCAAAGGGGAGGTTGTTTCGTGAGCAGGAATATAAGGGGTGGTTTTAAGGATTGCAAATTTTATGAGCGAGATATGATTTTTTTCCCGAATATAAATACAAGATCAAAGCGTTTGAAATTATCACAATTTTTATGACGTTTTGACACAAGGGGTGGTTTTAACGGTTAAAAATAAGCAACCAATCAAAAAATATTTTATTTACTATGAAGAATTTATTTAGGAATATAAATGAAATTTAATGCTTTTGAAGTTGTTGAAAAGATTTTTTTATATATTTTTGGCATACGGGGTAGTTTTTAAGGGTTGAAGTGTTACAATTAACCAAAATTATATTATATAAGCAGAGAATTAAATTGTATGTGATATAAATGCACTACAAAAACGTTTGAAATTGTTAAACGATTTTTTTAAATTATTAAGCGGTGTTTTTTAAGAATTTTCAAGGGTTGAGAGTTGGCACAATAGCCATTATTGTAATTGAAAATATTAAAATTGCATAATTCAACATAATTAAAATCCATAAAATACTTTAATATAATTTTTTTGCATTTTTTCAATAAGGGGTGGTTTTTACCCCTTAAAAATAAAAAGCTCACCTAGCGCGTAATAAATTTTAAAGAGGGGCGTAATATAAGCCTAATTCCAAATTTTTAGCAAAATCGATTCAGTTATAAAAAATTTAGAGGTATTGACCTGTTTTCCTCCACAGTGACTGGACTATCTAGAATAGTAAATAATATGGCATAAATATATAGATAGATAGATAATAATAAAATGTACGAAAACAGTACAAATTAGCAAAAAATTTAATTTATTATCTCTTCTAACATTTTAAATGGGTAAACAAACTTATTACTTGCAATTCAAATTTGCGTAAGCGAATCAACTTTAAAAACGCAAATTTAACAGATGGTTTGGTTAAATTAACTTAGGTTTGTTTAAATTTCATCTTACTAAATTTGACCTCTATGGGTTCTCCCATAAACAAAGGGAAACTCATTATGAAATATTTCAAAGCTTATTTTGTATATATAGAGAATTATTTGTACGTGAGATTACAAATGCTAATTTTGGTTATATATTTTCATATTTTCTCGCAATTGGAAAATTTTGGTTCATAAGTACATCTGTGAATATTTATGTTTCATGAGAAAATTCACTTTAAAACCCATACTTTCGGGCAGGCATAAATGATTGGAGTGATAACTGACCTCATGCAACCCATATAACAGGGGAGATGGGGGTGGGGGAGTTTTTTGTAATTCTTTATCTATCTAATCATGCAATGAAAATTTTGTAATATTGATGGTATAAATTGTGTTTCGATATAAATTGCAACCTAGTAGCCCTGTCTTAAAAATTTAGCACAACGTTATTTTTTGTATATTTAAATTCATGGGACGTTTAAATTTCTCCTCCCTCCTACACCTTAAGAGTGAATATTGGTGTGTAAGAATTATGTATAAATATTCCTGCTATAAGAATGCCCTTAAAAATCAACGGCGAATTACAATGAAGTGAATGCTTATGAATTTATTAGATTGAGTAAAATGTACTGTATGTGAAATTCATTTTGTTTATACACATTTAAACTAGTCTATAGAACAACTCGTATTGCATACAAAATAATATATAAAGATGAGATTACAGCTATGTGTGTTAACAACTATTATAATAACGTAGAAATAGAAACGTTTTCAAAGATCTAAATGCATGCACACATGAATTAACTCGACTATTATATACTACTTCTTAGTTCTCAACCTGTAATCAATTTACCTCATTACAATGAATACATTATTATACAGTTCTCAAGTTATAAATGGTACTACTACTTTTATTGTAATTCATGTTTTTGAATACTCACCCTCCAGCGACCAGGATCATCTGCATGATGCCACGTCATTTCCTTCAACCCTTAGCCACTAAAGCACATTTCACCAAAGAATCTCAGTCATATTTCACACTGAGCCGACAGTATATATCAAAGGTCGGATGGCATGCTAGTTGAGAGCACGAACCATCGCATCCGCCATCTTGTTAATTGTAGTTGGTTTGCAACTAGATTTATTCACCACAGTCAGACTATCAAGTGTTGAAAAGTATCATTTTATAATCAATAGTTCAAACTGAAAACTTTTTATCACATATTAAAATGGCAAAATATTTAATTTTCGATTTATTAAAGTCTAACATTTTGTAATTATTGCTAAACAACGTAAGTCAACTCAACAAATTTCGTACATATGATATTGACTTTGACAAATATGTGTAGAACTGTAATCTATAGGTATTGAAAACTGAAATTTCCAGAGAAGAAAACACTTACAAATACAATGTTTTATGGGGTAAGTTGTCCACGACAGGAACCATCACAGAAACTGATTGCAACCAATGTTGTGATATTTGAAACTGAAGACGATAAAATTAGTCATTGAAATGTTATTGAAGAGTTTTTATGGTGTAAGATTGTGTATTAATTATCTATATTATAATATAACTAAATGATTTCTGTTTGTTCATGGTTCCTTCCTATTGTTTTCAATATACTTCGGGGTGACAAAAACTTGCAATTTTTTATGGGGCTTAGTGAACCCGAAAGTAGGATGAGGAAAATACTAAACCTCATACGTTCCTAAAAAGGGCTCCGATCATTGGGCAATGCAATTTTCATTTTATCTATATAATAAAATCCCTAAATGAACATGCTTGTTTGTGGTTCCATTCAAATTGGATTTTAATACAACCGGGTGATAGAGAAGTGAAAAATTTTTACATGAGCCCTTATTCCTTATGTTGGCAAATATTAGAAATTGTAAAGGGCTGAAATCTAGGGCTAATGGAATTTTCCAGGTTAAGCTTATGCACATATTTTTAATTAGCAGTTGTTGTATGTAAAGTTCAACCATCAATCAGATGATATTATCAAATAAATATTAAAAAATGGTAGTACATATATAAAACCAACGAATTCTCTAATATAATATGGCTTCTTAACTATTACAATTATTATTTTAATATAAACACGAATTAGGTTAATATTTCATCTTTCAGTTACTATATGCTATCTCACCTTGTACAGACAGGTCAGATATTAGGTGATTATATATAATCATTGGTGCGTGAAATAGAGAAGATAAACCTCATATTATTTTCCTTGGTAATTAGCATAAACGTTTTATTTTATTTTTATATTTCAATAAATATTGACCGAAATCTGTAGACTCGGAAAAAAAAATTCCTTATTGCCCTCAAATTATTACTTTTTTGGAGGCATGTGATTAATAAGTTCAAATAGTTTTTAGAGTGACTACATTGAATTGTTAGTTTTTAAAAACAGCCAGGAACTATTTGGATAAAATAAAAATAATTGGTGACGATTATTGAAACAGGCAGATTTATTAAAATCTCTTTTGTATTGTAACAAAGTATTCTTTAATTTCATTTCAATTATTTTAACAACAAAAATATTTTATTTCTTCATTAGTACTTTGTGAAAAAAGTAAGAGCACATATACGTCGTCCTCTATGTACTTCTTAAATTAATTTGCTAACACACAGGTTAATTTTTTAATTTCATTAATTGGAATCAAAAGAAAGTACATTTAATTTAAAACCAATAAAAATAAGGAACAATTAAAAAAGGAAATAAAAAATATAATTATACGTGTTTTACACTTAAACAAATATGAAACCATATTATAATAATGAAGTTGACTTTGTACAGAAATCCTATGTATTCGTAATAGTAATCGTGAAGAACGTAATTTTAATTTGATTTGATGTGTCAACTATGATATTATTGTTATTATTTATGTTTTTTGTTACATTTGTTGTTACGGGGTCACTTAACTCCTATGGGAAAATCTGTTACTCGTACAAGCCTACTAGATAAGTGGGTAGTTTACACTGCAATTGTGTATCATACATAATTTCGTATAGCCCTGTATTTTTTCATATCATTTGGTGACACGTGTTACTTCTGAACAAAACAAAAAGTTAAAAGTAATGAATTACACAAACTTTGTATGTTGATGTAATTGAGCGTTTTAAATTACAATCCAACTACTGGAGAGTGCAAGAGACATATTCTCCGTGGCGAGTAAAAAGAACAATTATTATGAACAAGTAAAACTATTACCAAAACAGAACTCAACTTGTGAATAGGTATATTTCTTAGAAATATAAAAGGAACACAAATTATCATAAAATAACATATACTTATCATACGCGTTTCAACCACAATGTCGCCATCCTCTGTGAAACATTAGCTACAACAAACAAATCGGCTTCAAAACTAGTTTGATACATTAAATGTTATTTAGTGATAATTTGTGTTATATTTATTGTTGTGCGAACATAACTAAAGATGCAATGCGACAACTTGGATTTGGGGTCTTTATAATTAATTACATATATTGCAGTAGTCGGCTTGACAGGATGACAGTAGAGACCAGGGGAAGGTCACGACCTGACTAGTCGTTAGTGTAAACTCTCCTTGGGGTCACTTATATATTAATCCATTCAATCTATATCACTTTAAATTTAGTAGAAATTGTGGGTTAAAATACAAACTCCGAGCTGACTTACATCATTTTACATTTATTTGGCACTATACAGATAGGCTCCACAAATAACGCGTAAAATACATCGTGCTCAAAAATAATTTAAAATACACTGAGAAATATACGAAACATAAAAACTGTATGAATTCAGAAAATAAAAACCCTAAGCAATTATAAAATACTGAAAGACAAACCGGTAAATTTTCCTTTTAAAACTAAACAACGTCCCTATTGTAATCCTTATGGCTATTACTGATGAAATTTATTTGATTTACAACGGTCGATAATTATCGTACACAAACATCAAATTAATGTGAAAAAAAAGTAGAGAATAGGACCAAAGTTCTAAGTAAATATACTGATTTCAAATGAACAGTAAAATGAAAGCGATATCATTTTCGATGGCTTTTCACAGGCTTGGAACATTTTATGATTTAAGTCAACATTCACAATTTTTAATCTTCATAACTTTCACTTTGTTTAGATTTAAGAAATAAATCGTGGCGATGAGTCAAATCGCTTTGCCGATTTAGTGTTTCTTACATGTAAATGTTGAATCTCTGCCAAGGGAGCTCGGTTCTAAACATTGATATATCTCCAATCACAAAATTGTATAAAGAAACACCATAATAGATTTTGAGTTTTGAAGTATAGATTTCAAATATATTTTTACATCATTTCGCCCTAAAGACGAATTTGATTCTTGATTTAAAAATTATTTCTTTCCAGTCATATGCAGTAGAAGACCATGCATTACGCTTCAGTAGAAAGTTTGAGAAATTATTTTGAAATATAACAAGATTGAAACTATATTTCGTACGTATGATACTTTATGGCATTCTTTAAACCAATAATTAGATATTAACACATATGAAAAATAGTTTTGTTATAACGTGAGTAGTTTTGACCCATTTGTAGCTAGTATATCCCAAATGTTTTTATTTAAACAAAATTACTATGAATTTTCATAGTTTTGTATTTTATCTTATTAAGAACTACTAAGGTGATAATGACAGGGAGGTTTTTCACTATCATATCACACAAAGTTACTATCATCATGGATTCTGGTAGTAACTAGAATACTCCTGACCATTAATACGACAAAGTATATCAAGGGTATACCGATCCATTCCTAATTCTTTTCCCACGCTTGCAACCCCCTGATTCCCTTTTTTTAATTATTTACTTTATCTTTGACATAGTTTTTCTTTCAAGAATAAAAAAATATTTTATTGATTTCGGACATTTGGTCTTATATATTTGGTGTTTTTCCCCCGGAATAATATTTAGTTTTAAGTAAGTTAACTCTCCTAAACACCAAAGGTGATATATCTCAAGAACAAATGACCAGAGAAAAAATTGCTCTGAAATTAAAATTAAAATTGATCTACCGTAATGAGATTTTATTTTATATTGACCATTTGCCACTTTGTCTGTAAGTTGTTTGTTTACTTGTTCCGCAGTTACAGCCATGGCGTATACGAATCGTTATGCAATTGACAAATCTGCTTATTTACAGCTATGCCGAACGATGCACAGGGTTTCTTTAATGTATTTCCCGTTTTAAAATGGCGCTTAATGTGTCATCATATTTGATTATATGAAACAAGATAATAGTGTTGTTTACACACAGCCCTTCTTAATTGACCATTACGTTTTAGAAGGAATATGCTCTACGAATTTCAACTTTCTAGATATTGGTTGGTACATGGTTTTGTGATAGACGTTGATGCATCTGCCAGCCAGGACACTTCCATATGTAATTAGAACTTATCTTTGAGATTAGGTTATCAGGCATGACTTAGGGATTCCGAAAATCCGTTTGTTGTGTATCTTATGTTATAAGTGAAGTATGTACGACTGCGTGACAATAACCGAGAAAAATTGAACAGTTTCAGTTAGAGAAAATATTAACAGTACTGCCTGTGTTATACGTTGCAAAATGAAGATGCTAAATTAAGTCTAATTTTTATAAACTTTTAAAATGATCTAAAATATATTCCGGAATTAGATGTTTTTTGTAAATAATTCATATAAATTTCGTCATGATATACAAAAAACTTTCCAACTTATTAGGCCAAGACTAAAGTAATGTAAATTATTTTAAAATTATTCTGTACCTTAATATCTTAATACCTTAATATCTGTACCTTTCTATCTTACTCCAAATAAAATAAAAAATTGTGGAAGTGGCAAAAGATCATCATCGTCTAATTTCCCACTAGAAACCATTAATATTAATTATGTATTAGCAACAATTCAGTAAAATTATGATTTTCACCCTTCGCTTCGATAAACTTTGTAAATTAGAAAATGTGTTAAAATTGTTAAAATATTAGTCTGTTGACAAATACAATAAAACAATGATTTTATTTTCATTTTTTTCACCTCGTATTTAATAATATCATTAATCCTCATTATAATCGTTATTTAAAATTATTTTGTTTTAATCATATGGCAAAACTTATTAAAATTTCTTTCGAAGGTATTGGTAACTTTGGTACAACCAATACAATTTCTATCTTGGAAATAAATAATTCAGGAATCAAAATTTGTTGTTTAGATTTAAATATCTTTGTTTGGTATTTGTATCTTTCCATTGTCCTCTCGTAAATACTTAGTTGTATTGTTTTACTAGTATTTAAATTAACGACTATTGTGTATTTTTTATTATATATTGTTATAAACCTAAACGAAATGTAGGATAATATTTTTATTTTAAATTCATGGAATATTTTTACATTTTGTTAAGTTTAGATTATAAAGAAAATAGTTTTATTCATCTGATTTTGGCGATTTTCTGTTATAGGCCCTAGTAGGCCTATTTCATTCTGGAATGATATATTTCTTAAAATTTGATTTTATACTCTTAACTAAAGTTGTAAATTAGGAGTGATTTTATAGGTTTTTGTGACATATATTACGTAATAAAGGAACATAATTTCTTTATTTTGTATTTTAAAATAATTGTTTATCAGAAAACATAAACTGGCGTGGATTCCCGTGGACACCCTATCTGGATCTATATTTATTTTACGTAGTCTTCGTTTAGATCCCCTCCTATAACGTTTAGGTTAAAATGGCGAATCTCAATTAAATCTTGACCAACTCATATTTTCGTCCGACCTCAAATATTGGAATATTATTTTGGTTTCCCCGACCCCTTTTCTTTTTATAAGATGGCCAAGAGGTTTGTCTTTAATCTATAATAAAAAAATTAAGCGTAATTTAATATTTGTTTAATATTACGCCTTATGCTCAGGCGTAATATTTGTTACGCCTGAGCATAAGAATTGGTAAAAAAATATAAATAAAAAACGCAGCTGATGACAATCATGTATACTGGGAATTTCTTTCAATGTTATTTGTGTTTCTGATTGTTTGACGACCACGGTCTTAGTATCAATAATAAAAGATCGGTAAACTGCATAATATAAACTATTATATGCTGGTAGAAACTACATGGTGAGAATAACTTTCCGAAAAACTGATTGAAACAGACACTAATGTGAAATATGAACATTTATTTTAAAGTTATACTTATATAAAGGAATATTTAAAGATAACTTACGTTTCAAATTTGACTGAAATCCAAATTGTCGTCAATAGTGAGAATATTATAAATTTTATAATCTTTTAGTTTTTTAGACATCGTTATTTCGATATTTAGACATCGTTATTTCAGTGGTTTTTTAAAAATGTAGAATGTAAGGATCATCCTACCTACGTTTTAATAATTAAATAATTATTTTGTACTAAGGAATAGTATACAATTTTACAAAAATATTACATTATTGTTTAATAAGAGCATCTCCTGCTGTCGTGTACGACATTAAAACCAATACGGGATATAATTTGTAAAACGAATAACGATTGGTTTTATAGTAACGATACATACGATATTGAGAATGTGGTGCCATTCTCAAATTCAAATTTCATTACAGTACAGCATGTACCTGTAAACCTCGATAAAACATATTATTATGGGACAAATAATATCTATTTATCAATATTTAGATATTTTATTGTATACTTTTATCGTAATTTAGTTGTGTTTATAATTTCTATTGTCATTATTCTACGAGTTGTAACATTCACGAGTTGCCGCTGCATTAGTTAGAGATTTGAAAGCTGCACACAATAGGGTATTGTGAGTTTGTAGGTTACAAGTTATTCTCGAATAAATATTTAAAACGGGATCAACTTTGGAATGTACAAAGTGATGATTTTGACTTACAAACTTCTCCAGTTTTTGGTAAACAGTTGATCATGGGTTCTGCCTTTTTCAGTTGAAGGTAGATTTTCTTGAAGTCAATGGATAAATCAAATGTTAAAAGATATATTTAATTTTAAACTACATTTTTTAATTTAAAATATTACAACCATAAAGCAATAATTTCATTATAATAGAAATTGTGAAGATAATTAATGTTGGTTTTTATTAATCATGTTCCTATTCCTTTCCTTGGGGGTAATTTTTATTAGTTTTGAGTCTTTTTTATGTAGATTATAATTTACGGGTTTAGAGAGTTAATGTAACGAAAAAAATAATGCAAATACATGTAGAATTTTATTACAAATGCAATGTGATAATAGTTAAATTTAATTAAGTCATTGATTAATGCAACAGTTTCAAAGTTATTAACGTAGCTTACGTTTTATGCTCGCCATTTTGAGGCTGTAACTCGGGCAATGTTGATAATAGCTTACTGTTGTCCATTAACTATGATACTAAATTTTGTCAGGCTATTTAATTTAGAAAGTTTATGCTTTCATCCTTACAGAAACCTTCCATTTTCGTGATTTAAAAAAATAATAAATAACATCGACAATAAATTTTATAAATTTAACTTTCTATTAAACACTTACAATAAATTAAATGTCAAATTAACGAAATAGCGTTACACTTAGATTTCTTTTATTTCTATTGGTAGATATGTATACATCTTGACCACAGACCATAGGGTGGATAAGGTAGGGTAGAATATTCGCATTGATCTAACAATTCTCTCTCTCTCTCTCTCTCTCTCTCTCTCTCTCTCTCTCTCTCTCTCTCTCTCTCTCTCTCTCTCTCTCTCTCTCTCTCTCTCTCTCTCTCTCTCTCTCTCTCTCTCTCTCTCTCTCTCTCTCTCTCTCTCCTTCTCTCTCTCTCTCTCTCTCTCTTTCTCTCACACACACACACACACACACACACACCCACACCCCCCACACACACACATATATATATATACATATATATATATATATATATATATATATATATATATATTGGTACAAAAAATTGATTTCGAGTTTTTTACAGATAAATACGTTTTGAGATACCCTTAGTTTAATCTGTCCGTCTTACGTCTGTCTGTCTGTCGACTGTTGTTATGTTAAGTGCTCTACTGCTCAAACGTGTAGATCGATTTTAATCAAACTTGCTATATTGCCATACATTGTCCACATCTCTGAGAGTTGTTCTGTTTATTATTTTATTTTTGATATCTCAAAATTTGCGGATGACTGACACGATAAAAACACAAAATTTCGATTTGATGGAAAATAATTGTTTCTCAAGTATAGATTCTAAAGACTCGAGCAAATCGTATTTGGTCACTATCTCTCAAAAATTTGTTTTTGTAAATTATCAATAACAAAAATCGTTCATGAGGCTCTGATTAAATGCCTCATTTTTCAAAATAACCAGATTGTACAGATTTTGTTAATATTTTTGTGAAATGTCATTCCTATAAAAAATTGCAGGTAAATAATATTACCATTCAGGAATATTTGTCACGCACAAAAGTAAACCTTGGTCGTTGTTTTAATTAAATACAACTTACGCTGAAGTTTATGACGCTGTTTATACTCAAGTGAAGCAATTTCAGGCCCTTATTTAAATATTTTATTTATATATATTTCAAAGAGGGTTCATTTTCATGTTTTGATTGATAACCTTAGAAATTAATTTTTGGTTGACGTTTAATTTTGTTTTCAATTTCTTTGGTTTTTTTAGATGGTGAGTGAGAAAGTTTGTGAGATTTTTCGCAGTATTTATATCTCTAGATTGCGATATTTTTCACGACAGTTATGTTTAAAAAAAAGAGAGAATTTAAAGAGAAAAAAACGGATTGGCAATTTGCCGGCAATTGGGACGAGATAACAACCAGTATGTTTTGTTTGTTTCCTTAGAGCAAATTTATGCTTTGTAACTTTGTGTTATTTTCTTGTGACAGGTACCTCAACAAGTGTTGAGTTATCGAAAAGGAAAAGTCCCGTAATATGTCTAAAATAAATACACTTACCACATTTGATTAAAATCGGTCCACCAGACGGAGGGACATCTTTCAAAAATCACTTTTTTCTCCGGTGATCTCAAAACGGATAAAAACGCAAAAATCCCTACATGGAATTTTTGTCCCATGACATTACCTTCTTTATACTTCATATACGTGAGAAAGTAAATAGTAGTAGATACATTTCAAAATGGTGGCCGTTTGAAATAGTTTTTATATATTTAGTTTATTTTGAGGTCCTGTATATGTTCAATAACAATTCATTTCTTGCAGCTTTGTGACTTGCATGTAATAATACAAATTTGTAATCTGTGATAGAGAGAATAATAACAATTTAAAAAAAATAATAATTTATGTGTCTTTTTGTCAGCACATCAGCTGTATGAAGAGTATTTTTATTATTTTAATATATTGTTCATTTGTATTATTATAGACCAAACATGCTTAGTTAACTTTTGTTAATTGTCGGTAATCCAAATTAGGAAAATATAATCTTGGTAATGAAGTAAATATAATGTACAATCATTTAAGAAACAAATTGAATATATTTACAAACACAGACACTTCGTATTATAATAGGGTTCGAGTGTCGGGAAAATTGATCTCCTGCTATTTACTCCTTCTCGAACTCCGACACTCTACGTCATCAGAGGTAAGATTGCACTTAACGTTTTGTTCCTACCATTAGTAATTTAACGGTATCTAAACCTCTGACGATTCAGAGCAAATAATTTAATATAATAGAATGCGACTTGCTTCTCTCTCTCTCTCTCTCTCTCTCTCTCTCTCTCTCTCTCTCTCTCTCTCTCTCTCTCTCTCTCTCTCTCTCTCTCTCTCTCTCTGAGTGGCTGCGAGTGACCATTTTGCATTGAATTATGATGAGTCATTCACTGTTGCTTTGAAGAGGGGGAGGTAGATGAGTCAAGTCAGTTACAAGAGTGGAGAGAGAGGATGTATAATTAATTGTAATGGAGGGAGAAGACCAGGCGTATCTGTCACGAACGTAGCGAGGTAATTAATTGAATCAATAGAAGACTAATAATAAATACAGACAATTAAATCTATTTTGATGAGTGAAAGTCAGAAATAATATTTCAATCATTCAATTAAATCGAAATATTATTTTACTTCTAAGTTTATTTTACTTTTTGTCGTGTCCTGATTAAAATACGTAAGGCCGTTAATTGAGTCTAAAACGGGACTCAATTCAGTATATTGTCACTAAAACCCTTACGAGTTATAGACTATTAGACGTATAATCTAAATGCTAAGATAAACATTTTGGATAACAGATATTTTGCTGTATATATAAACCTAATAGCATGTAATAAAATAAAGTCAATTTATTAATTAATAAATTGTAAATACCTAAATACCTCATTATATCCAATAAAATAATCTCCTATTAAAATGTTTGTCATCTTATCCCCAAATGTAACAAAATAAACCTTATTGAACGCTATCTTAAAATTCACATTTTGAAAATATTTACAAAAAAAAAACTGCAAAAACATTACTCAAATCTTCTCATTCATCCATCTAAAAACCAAATCTAAACCAACCAAATGTATTCTTTATGAAAATATTCGGTAGTTTCTCAGTCAAAAGTGAATGTGAAACATGTCTTTGAAAAAGATTAGTGTGTTTAAATATGACCTAAACGTATTTCACTTGTGTCCCCTCAATTTAAATCGTATTACATTAAAATCGAGTTTTTAATTACAGTGGTTCATTTGTTTTGAACCTAAGCTAAAATATCTCGTGTGATATCCAACTTATAACACACAAAGTTTGATAAATATCTTTAGATTTTAGTTTTGTAGTAATAGTACCAATCCCACCTTAGATACGATGACACATAGCTAAGATAAATTGTTAATAGCAATGCATTGACGAAAACGCAATTTCAAACCCGGACTTGCCAAGAAAATATGATATTGGTATAACTAAGAGATCGTCAGGACCGAGTTACTGACAGTGTCGTTCCTAGTTGAGGCTGCTTCACATATGTACAGCTTTGAGGGTCGCTAGGTCCTAGACATTGACACGAACAAGCAGGGTGAGATTTGTAATATATATATACATCTATGACGTCAAAAAATAGTAATACACACAATTACGAGGAACAAAAAATCTGTGGAACAACTGTTTTCAACAAAATTACCCTAATGGATAGAACCTCTTTATCTACCAGTACAATTTAACATTTTTACAAGGCTCAAGAAAGGAACTTTAGTATTACATTTGGAGGATTGTATTACATCGTATAATGGGTTGGTTAAGTACAATGATGACATCCATCAGCTCACCACCAGTATTTATTTATCTTACAGTTAGTTTCATTTTTAGCAACTACTAGACAGACTAGGTCATGCTTTTAACTCTTCTTCACAAGATGTGTATTATTTCTTTTCATTTTGTCCTGCCTCCCTTGACGGCCATTTCATCCCCTTTAATGAATGCTTGACATTTCGACACCCTTCTTGACGTAGTAAAAGAATAAAGCTCAGTGTATGCCCTGGTCTCCCCCGCTTCCACCTCACTTCTACCCGTTTTCTTCTCCTACCCACGTTGCTTTTTAATTATGCCAATTTTAACAGTTTAAAAGTCATTTAAAATGTTACGTAATAAAGTTCTACGGTAAATAAGAGAAATATCAAGATGTTAGTTCATTTGCTGGAATATAGAAATAATGTAATAGGTCAGTAAATGATACAAAAAAAAACTTTGCAATAGGATAAGTTTGGTAATGTAAAGAGAAACTAAACACTTTTTTGTCGAATTAATTTCACGTATCATAGCCTAAGGATTTTCCACAAATATTTTTTAACAAACCGTCCGTCATTCGTTGTCGTCGCCTATAAGCACGAATAAGCGTCAACAAAAACATTATATGGACATTTGAGAATGGTTTTGAGCATGCACAGGAAATTGGTGTAATTTAAAATAACGATTATTTTAAATGGTGAATTCCTCATATAGTTCAATAATACCGCTCTACCGTTCCCGATCCTGGGCAGAAGATTTGATGAGGAAAAGGAAAAATCTTCTTTTTTTTAACTGGATTCACCTGGTTACGATTGATAGTACCCTGTGGGACTCACATTCAGGTTTACTTTGAAGTTCTTTGGTATGGTGTCGACTGCGGAAGAATCAACCCTATTTTATTTTGGGTGATGAAATTGAGCAACTGCTTCTTTTTGGGTAGAAAAGGGATCTTCTTAATCGTGTTTAATTAACGAAAAAGAAAACAGCAGTCAAGAAAGAATAGGAGGTAGTCCTTTCGATGGACTAGTGTGGTATGGACTAACAACCCTAGGGACACCTGAGAAAAACGTCATTACGGATATAGAAAAAGTAGCTGGACTTGTATACTATTAACGAGCTTTGGTTTGAAATGGGTGTACAATCTGAAAATAATTATGCAGGCCTTTAGGAAGAAACTTAAAACATCATAAACCTCTACTTACGAGAATATTTATTTATTAATCTTATATATTGAGTAAAGAATATCTTCAAATTAGGAAGAAAACGTGAAGGTTCATGTACCTAGACTTCAATTAAATGATTTATTCAATTGAAAATGGTACAGAAACTGGAACGATGGGGGAAAGAGTAGACTGAGAGAGATATGTAGGAGATTAATTAGAGAGAGGAAAATACAAGTTAAGGGTTTGATACAAGACAGGGTCAGATAGTGGTATTTGGAGAAGCACTCATACTCAAGGTAGAAGCGAAAAGTCTTTTCAAGTATGTCACACATTGAATAGTTAACATGCAGTTTAATAAATTACTTCGAACTTTGTGAAATATATTACTACGGTATACGGTAATTAGGTTAATCTTAACGTTCTACTATGAAACGTAGGCATCATTCCGCTTAATTTAAATTCCTTTTCAAATTATATTGTGCGGTCTTTAATTTGCAAGATTCTATATGAAATACTCGAAAACAGTGCATATTAGAAATAATATGAATTTATATCTGTTATCTTTAATGTTGACAAAGATTTTTGATTATATATATATAAACATGACTTTGAAAGGCCATTATATTCTTGATCGGAATATCATAAGAATATAAAACGTTTAAAACAATATATTTTACAACAATATAAAAACAATATGTTTTACAACAATATAAAAACAATACCTTGGTTCAAAACTGCCGAAATGGGTTCTTCATTTTGCAGGAAATCGGTTAAAATCACTCTTTATCTTCATATTTGGTGTTTGTTCATTTACAAAGTTAGCTATAACTGAATTAATGACATGAAGTAATGAATTCAGAATAGACACCTTTGATAAGACCTGTTAGGGGAAAATCTTTTATACGACCAAGAGAGATAAATCTATGTTACATTTGGTAAGCCTCTCTTGATAAAAACTGATTTGGGAAAAGTCAAGTACAGTAGGCGTTCCGATTCTTGAATTTCCAATTACTGAAAAATTATCACGTGTAAAGTGTCAATGGTTGCATATTTAACTAACCATGGAAATATTTGTAGTTAGGTATGGTATTTAATTTTATCCTCAAAAAAGCAGACGTTTTTAGTTTTATCGAAATTGTCTTGTTCAACACTTGATCTCATCATAAATTCGTGTTTATATTACGAGATTTTAAAAGATAAGTTGAAATCAATTAATGGAATTTCTAAAACCCTGAACAACTTACCGAACATTTTAAACGTTGATAGGGTAGGTGTTCTATGAATGATTATCTTTTAGACCAAACTGCTTATGAATTTGGGAAGGAAAATAGAGCAAATAAAAGTGCTTGTCAGGCGTTAATTACAAAAAAAAAGTAATTAGCATTAATCAACATTTTGCAGAATGACGTGACTAAATTTTACTTGGAGTAGCTTAAAAATGATATAATTACAATCTGATTTGATTTAGACGAAACTCACAAATTTATGTATTTCTCGCACAACTGTAATTTGATATCGGTTTGTACCTGCACCACGACAAATATAAATTTTGAAAGAAATTGTGATTTAAGAAATGTAAAATATCAACTTTTTTTCAGTTCCGTAACGTATTAAAATTAAAACTAGTTTGCTGGTATCATATATTATTTTAGTTATATTCTTATTACTTACTGCTTCTATGTTTGTTATCGATTTATGGATTCTTTTCACTGCTACGTTGTTCGTGACTGTTTCGACGTTAATTACTTATTCATTAAAAATACTAGCTTTTTTAATTCACCATTGTTTCTCAAATCGAAGGTTTTTTTTCAGTTTCGAAGACTTTTCACAGAAACATTTAAACAAATTGCAGTACCATTTCATTATTCTTGACTTTTTACTAGAGGTGATATTGTTTTTGAAACAACTTCATACAAATTGGTTACTCTGTTGATTTTAATGAGCTGAAAAGAGGAGTTCATTAACAGATTGCCGGGAGCGTTTTTTTTTAAACGGTGGATTTATGTTTTAAACTGTACTTCTATAAAAACTAATCAAAGCTGTTTAAAAAGAATTTAAACCAAGTTAAGTAGGAACTCTTTGCTACTGCCACGCTAACGAGTTTCCGTTTTAAGTGATACAATATGGCAGAATTTTATAAATGGTGAAACATAAAAACCTTTACAGCTGTCAACTCCTAGTGATTTTTTTTATAGTCTACTTTTTTTAAAAAAGAAACACAGGCTCTTCAGACAGTTTTTACTTCACCTACAAACGTGTCTGTGCCCTCCTTATAAGCATTTTAGTTTAAAGACCGATTTATTAAACGATATTTCATAACATAAACTTACAATTGTATTATTTTGATAGTAATCGGTGAAAAACAAACTTTCTCACTTACCAATCTAAAAAAAAAACTAATCGTAATAAAAAAATGCCAGTTTGTTAGACACCGTTTTGAACAAATATTTATATATTTAAGTAAAGACCTAAACTTGCTTCGCTTGTGCTATAAGCAAGTGCTCATCGTAAATTGAATTTGTTTAAAATCAATATTGTAATGACGGCAGTCGAGGTTCACTTTTGTTTCCTTTCGTTATTCCTGCACCGAAATATTATCTTACATGCGACATTACAAACAGATTTGGGTCACTAATCTTCAAACTGCACTAAAATTAGGTCTAAATGAATAGAATAGATATAGGAGAATTACATATTTTATTATTTTTTTAAAATTTGCTTAACTCAAGAACCTCAATTTTTGGGGGAAGTAGCGACTAAGACCTTTTGTTTGTGTCCTTAGAAGCTATACATGAGCAAATATTTATAAATAAAATTATAGAACTTATTTTGAGATAATAATTTTGTCTTTTTCATAGACCGCTACCCTCGATTTCTATTTAAAAAAATAAATTTAAATTAAAGTCCTAAGATATGGCAAAAATTTACAGATATATATCAAATTTGATTCAAATTGGTCAACGCGTTTGAGCTGTAGATCACTGCACACACGACAGAAATCTTTCCAAAAAACATTTGTTTTGAGTCTACGGACCTTAAGAGTGATATGTCTGCCATCGATTATTTACTCATCATGTATTATTATGCTAATTATAATCATAATTATCTATGCTACATATATGTAAGGTTTTGTGACACAAGTAAAGTTTTGATGAAACGAAATATTTAAATAACAATATGGCACAATTGCTATGTCATCCGTAATGACTACAGTGCTATAGGACCTGGACCGTTGTTCTGAAGAAGGGTGTGTTCGATTAAATCTAACCAACCATTTGGGACAAGTGGAAAAGATGTTATCACAGGTGTGGCTACAACGTGATGTGGGAAACTTCGATTTGCAATCTACGTTTGTTGTTGGAGGGAGTGGATGTATGTGTGACGCTATACAGGTGTGTTCAGCTCTTCTAGTTAGTGATACTTTTTAGGGAATGCTGGGTTACAGGGATAATCAGGGAGGAATGTCAGTGATGTGTGGTGTAAAGATAGTTCCAAACAAGGAAGTATCTAGGATAAAGTCGTATGGAGCTGGAGTGATTCCTTTATTAAATGGAATATACTACATGCTTTCAATCAAAGGTCGTGTCGTTTTAAAGCTAAATAACTTCACCGCAAGAAGTGTTGGTAAGACTGCTTTGAAAACTAAAGGCGCAGGAAGGGTTTTAACCTGACTGTGGATGAGTGAGAACGGGCATCAAACATATTAGCGGAAAGGAAACTAGAGAGTTCTTATATGTACTTCTGGCCACTCGGGCAAGAAGGAAAACTGAAAAAGAGACAAGTTGGCAAAGATAGATTCATTTGAAAATAAGATAAAACGTAGATGTCTATTATAGCGAACAATTTATACTATGAGAGGTAAAAAGCACCAAGGTAGGTGGAATGTACAGATTGATAGTTGACAGTCGAGGAGTTGATGAGTGGACTCGATGAAGCTAAGTGAAGGGACTACGGTAGGATTGTGAATGGTTTATTGACGAGACATTGTTCTACGATCAGACATCTCAATATAATATGTAGATGTGACTACGAGATATTTTGTAACTGGTACTGAGAGATTCTGATAAAGTGTCCGGCATTCAGTGGATAAGAACAATCATAGCATGAACATCCTGAAAGTAGTTTGCGAGGATCACAGTTAGGTTTGTGAGAATGTAATAATATTTTGTATGGGTGCAGAAAGTTCCAATGGTGAAAACTGTGCGGCTATTCACAGCCTAGAATTAAATAAATAAAATACGGCACGATATGTATCAGGTATAGATTGAATACACATTTTTGGAGCTTTAGGTAATAATGTATACATTATATATTTACATTAGGAATTGGAAATTTAAGAAGATTTAGAAAGGTAGAGGAAAACGTTGAAAACAATTTACATATTCTGATGTATAAGTACAAGATACAAGTATTGTATACGGTCAGAACCAATTGTTAAAAATCTTTTACTTTGAGCCTTCCTACTTACCAAGTGTATGTAGCATAGAATAAGTTTGTTAATCGCAAAAAATCGACCACCATTTTTTGACTGATTTGACATTTTGTGGCCTTCAGACACTGATAAAGTGATTTTCGACATGCCGTCCATTAGTCTGTGATATAGGCCACAAAAAGTAAAGATAGAAAGATGAATTTTTTTATACGGGACTATAGTATGCACATATAGAATCCTATAGAAACTCAGAAACATCTAATTACAAATGTCAAAATTATAGTCATTTTAAACAATTTTTGTTTAGGTCTACATCTTGTGTGATATTCAATTTATAGCACACTCATTTAAATACAAATTTTTACACTTCATTTCTGCATGTAATGATCATAACCCCACTTCACTATAAAAACAAATAGGGGAGTTATTTTCAAAAATTTCGAACCCTGACTTTACACAGGATAGTGTGGTCACGAGGTGCAGTGACTAGTCACCAACGTATCCTTTCACGAGCGAAGCGATTGATTACACATCTAAGAGCTCCGTTAGGGCTTTGCCGACATCATGAAAAATGTAATGAAATACAAACGTACGAAGGTCAGAACAACTGTTTTATATAAAGTTACCCTATACTGGGTAAAACTTCTTGATCAACCTGTACTATTTAACATATCCTACAAGCCTCAAGATACCAACTTTTGTCATTAAAATTTAGCAGATCTGGTTGTAGATTGTAATTTGTATGATAGGGCTGGGTAAGTATCATGTTGACGCCCATAAAATTGTTTTTCAAATTTAAAGATTTTACCTAATATAAAAATTACATTTCATAAACTGGCGCTACCGATTTCGGTAAATGATGGTAAAAACTTAAGACCATAAACCCAAACTAAGTGTAATATTAAAAGTAAAAAAAAATACAGTTCCGGAGAATTTATAAACCAATATGAATGTTGACCGAAATCGTTAAAAATTTAGTTAAAACAACATTTTTTCATTTACAAATAATTCGTACATCAAATACTTGGCTCAAATGGTTTACACTTTCCAATCTACACTATACTGCAATATATGTTTATATGTTCAATAACATTTAATGGTGATTGGACTTGGTTCATTTCAATGATCATACGTCGGATATTATAACCAACGTAATTCTAATGTCCTCAAGCTGTTTTCCGCACGTTTCTAATGATCATTCCACGTACACTTAGTGTCCACGTTTGTAACATTTTAGACACATGAAAGATATTGCATTTCATTATTAAATTGTAGAAATATTTCATATGAAATAACACGTTTATAACGCGTGACAAACGAGACCGTTACGATCACATCTCGGTGCCAACAGATAACCGTATAAAGGGTAATTAGATTTCGTGAACCCAACGAATTTTTATGAAAAATGAACAGCGGATTTCTAGAGGAAAAAATAACAACATGTTTCGTCGAATATAGGACGTTTGGAGTCGGGTGTGATTTGATCAGTAAGCAAGAGCAGACAGTTATTCAACATGCATGTTCGATATTCATAAGCGGCATAAAACTCTGCCGCATGTGAAACTATGCATTCTACTTCTCATATCATCGACCACTGTCTGTCATAACTCACCGCCATCGATTTCCAGCTCAGCAACATCGGCTTCAGACACAGCAGCAACTGCAGATAATATAAGCATTGCGGATAGAGATTGAGAGGCACACAATATTACTAGCAACCTGTGCACATTTGATTCACTATCTTATCATAGCCACAAGATATAAGTTAATTTACTATAGGCTCTACAATTGAGACTCTACACCTTGGTGACTCCACCCCATTTACATATTTATTTTTTAAATTTTTTTCCCGAAACGAAAGTGATTTTAACCAACGAATTGATAAATTTGTTTAGGCTATTTATATTAATTTCTTTACAAAATCGGTAGTGGCAATTGCTTTTTGAAATTACTTTCAATAAACAGCGCCTTAGGAGTTTATAATCTTATTGCAGAAAAATCACAAAACTACATTTTATTAGAAGATGGAAACCAATAGAATTTTAAGATAAATAAAGGTTGCATTTGTGCTATATTATTTGGAAATCGTAAAAGCAAAACGTGAGAAAATAATTATTCATGTTTTAATAATACGTAAGGTACCTCCAAGTTTTCAATACAGACATTAGATTTTGTGAGCATAGTTAGGAATGTAGAAACTTCAGAAATCAATTTCAAAATCACTCTTACGGTGTTCGGTAAAATTAGTTCTGACACAGGTAAAATAAAACTATTTTACTCCAAAACGGATTAATTAAGAAAACATCTAATTTTATATTCCCTTCTACTCTTAATACTTTCTGTGTATATAATTATATAATAAATATAGAAAATAAAAATTTCTTTTGATGTTAAAATATAAATCACTACAATGAACTGTTCTATTAATTTTAGCGCGTCGGAGGACGCAGTGCCGTCATACGCCGCGGTCCGTTACACGCATTACCGTCATGTACATCGTATATTGCATAGCCAGTGCCGTTGACACTTCCTAACCCCAATTTTAAAATAGGTCTTCCATTGTTATAAATTCAATATTGTACACTGTAATAATTGAGAGTACAACTTTGGATGGAGATTAATAAAGGAGGATAGAATAACTGTGCTGCAAATTTTTTGGACTCCGAACATAGGATTTGTGCAAGAATATCGTATATATATTATATTACCTCAGGTTCTTACTGGATTAAGCTGTCGTTCGACCAAGGTAGCGTTATAGAGCTCTTTACTACAGCTGTTTGCAAAGCGTGATGTAATTTTAATCCATTATACATAGTGTTTAGAAAAATAATCATACGTAATTTCTTTTAACTTTTTCAAATGTAAACTTATCACTATTTTACATTTTTAGGTAGTACTCATTAAAATAGACCTAACGGTGATCTTTAATAGGGTTATAAAGAGTGACATTTCTTAACATGACGGCGTAACTACGACGCCTATCTTTGAGATAAATATTCAAATGACCAAGGTTTGAAAAGCTTTCTTTTAATCTATTTACAGAAAGTGGCAAAATTTCGTGATCATGTGTAGGAGGAAGTTCATTAAATCAGAGAACAATGGTAAATGTAATTAGTTTCTATTTTAATCAAGTTAAAACCTGTACATTTGTCATTAAAACTACATAAATAATAGTCTGTTCATTGTAGTCTACATTGTGTTTGTTATTAAACAAAAATAAAAGACTTAAATGATTAATTCAGCATAGTTTTTGAATCACCCACCTTTTACAATCTTTACAATTATCGTGTTAAAAACATACGACTACTTTTAAATATATTGAAAAATATTTTGATTGTTGGTTATAAATATGTATTAAATAAAAATTGTATGTATTATTATTATTTTCCAAAATGTAAGAAATACTTTGTATAGATTGACATACCACTACGCAAGTATTTTTAACTGGATTAAAAAAACAAATGAATTACATTCAGCACCGTTATGTGATTTATTAAGCACCCTGTATGTTATAAATGAAAAATTTCCAAAGCCTCGTTGGATGAAGTTTTTTCTCTCGAGTACAAAAAAGTATAGATCCATTTCATTAGTTTTAACTCATAATGTTAAACTAATATCATTCGAGTTTACATTTGGGGTAAAAATATACTTTTTTTTAATACCCTGTAATAAGGACTGTAATTTCGTCAACCTTTGTGACTAGCTTTAGTATCGAAATTCCCAATGCAGTGTCAATCGACTTCCTACGTTATATAGAAGCTGGGATTAAATTATTTGGCATACTTTGGACTTACCCTATCTGTACAGAGAAGAAGTATTGTGATGTTAAAATATCGATTGTTATTATTTATATGTTATGGTTCAACTTTAATTCAAAGAACTATTAATAGTTCATCAAATCAATGTTACATGTACGTAGTATATAAAACACATTTTGGTGGCTATACTTGGATGTTTTCAGAATAATTCTTGTAAACTGACTACAAAAGATGGTTTTTAAAATTTGATGTAAGGACAAATATTTACTATATATTCAGACGTTGAAAAAAAAACCTAAAAATTATTATTTTATTAAAGTTGGCTTTAATGGATTTAATCTAATATGCTAAAATTTAATTTATTAGGACTCAAAAATAATGTGAACCCAACAAGTCACTTTAAAGTGTGGAATATCTCAAAATCGCCTGATAAAATTCAATACAATTTTGGTGTAATATAAAAATATATGACTTAAACAAATGCTATAAAAAAAATGATATTTAAAAATGAACTCTGACCGTAGTTTGAAATGTTGCTAAGAAACATTTACATAACACCCCATACATTACACTTAAATTAGTTGTAAACACAATAACTAGTCGCAATAACATTTCATACTTATATACATTTTGTTAGGCGGTCTATATAACCTATCCATGGAAGAAACACTGTGTCTTTATCATTGGTAGCGATATTTTAACGGATACAGTCAAACATATTTTCGTGCTTCCGTGCGATGAGAAAGTTTTTAACCGTGAAAGATAACGTGTTAACGAGTTCGGCCAAGCTAAAGTTAGTCAAACTTGTTTTTAGAACCTTAAGAAATGAAGGTGAATGTAGATTTCATCAAATTCTTTGCTAAATAAAACCATTGAAATGTTTTTTAATTTAGACAAGAAGGTGTGAATTTATTGTTTGAATTTTTAAGATAAAGTCCCACTGTGAGGGAAATACATAATTATAAATACACAATACGCTTATTCGAGATCATAAAACCATCAAGAGTGGAATGCTATTAGTAGGAAATTCAGAGACTGCAGATGGTGTCCGACTATAAGGATATGCTCATTCTTGATCACTGTATAAAACCGTAACTATTAAAATGGCAAACGGCCAATTGTAGATGAAATAGAAAACGTATGGTAAGCTGATGGGTCCAAGTTGCATATAGTATTTGAGCTTCTTGAACCCTCCCCATTAATATTTCAAGTCGACATTACTCTGCGCTAAAGCGATCATTATTCGGAGACTTTTTTTCTTATTGTTTAAAGGCAACACCCTCTCCGTCATTATCGCCTTATAAAAAACAGAAATGAGCGTAAAACAGATTCCTGTTTTCGAATACGCTAATGTCAAGGTGGAATTGGAATAAGAGTAGGTCAATAGAAGCCGTTTAGGAAAGATAAAAATATCGATATAACTGAAGACAACAAGATGAAAAGTGTAGATCCTGGGGATTGCCACATCCCTCCTCGCAATCTCCTGAGTAGATTATTTGGAGATATAGAGGCACCCCAAGCTACGCTGAAATCATGGGTTCAAACACTTATGTATGAGACTGTTTTAAGGGGGTCAATTCGCCCTATCTTCCTACATGTTAACTAATGTTCCTTTTTTATGAGAATGGAAATATATATCCCAGTTCTGTGATTATATTTTGAAAGTATAGGTCTTCTTACACTTCTGGAATCTAAGAAAAAGAAGTTTTACCTTTTTTAATTATTTTTTGTGATTTTTTTAAAATATGTCCAAAAATTTTAATAAAAAAAGTTACAAAAAAATTTTTTGTGAAAAAAATTAAAACATTTTGATAGTTTTTTGAGATTCCAGTTGCTTGTCTATGTTAGTAGAAACTACACAAAAAATTTCAAGAAGATAGCTTTATTACTTTTTGAGAAAAAGGTACAAAAATGTAGAAAAACAGGAGTTTCGGAAAACGCCAATAAACAGAAAAGTAAGTAAAATAAAAAAAGAGGATTAAATATAAGGTGTACTATAAAGTGTTATATATCAGATTAAAGAGGAGATTTCAGGCTTAAAAATTATGCAATAAAATGTTTTTTCAAAAAAAAATTTTTTTCATGAATTGACCCCCGAAGGGGGTCAATTCGCCCTATCTTCCTACATTTTAACTAATGTTCCTTTTTTATGAGAATGGAAATATATATCCCAGTTCTGTGATTATATTTTGAAAGTATAGGTCTTCTTACACTTCTGGATTCTAAGAAAAAGAAGTTTTACCTTTTTTAATTATTTTTTGTGATTTTTTTAAAATATGTCCAAAAATTTTAATAAAAAAAATTTTTTTGTGAAAAAAATTAAAACATTTTGATAGTTTTTTGAGATTCCAGTTGCTTGTCTATGTTAGTAGAAACTACACAAAAAATTTCAAGAAGATAGCTTTATTACTTTTTGAGAAAAAGGTACAAATATGTAGAAAAACAGGAGTTTCGGAAAACGCCAATAAACAGAACAGTAAGTAAAATAAAAAAAGAGGATTAAATATAAGGTGTACTATAAAGTGTTATATATCAGATTAAAGAGGAGATTTCAGGCTTAAAAATTATGCAATAAAATTTTTTTTTCAAATTTTTTTTTTTTTCATGAATTGACCCCCTTAATGAGGTGATATTCCGAAACGATTGTCCGGTCATATAGGTATTAATAGGAATGACGTTGCTGATCGCCTTGCGCTAGCTGGTGAAAAATCGACTCTTTCAACGTACAGAACTCTTTGAAGGTCTGGAAGACCATTTGAGAACTGTGGTTGAAATAGGAACTACTAAAATTCAAGTCCTTCAATGAGTGGAATCTACAGGGGTTAAACAGGCGACGAGGATAAATATATTTTGGTCTCATTTAAATCGCATTTAAGATACAGTGACAGAAAATAAAATGTTCGCCTTTAGAAAATTGTGAACGCGATTTTCTAGTTTTATCACCATAATTCAGAGCTTTACACTAGTCACAAATGTTAGTGAAAACAAGAAAGTTTTTAGAACAATTAGAACAAATAAAGGGAATAACAAATAAATGTTTATGTATATTATATACATAGGCCTAACTATACATATCTCCAATCTTATATAGCGTTAGTAAAGAATATTTTCTTGTAGAGAACTGATACAGGTATAAAGATATTTTTCTTATTATCTCCCATGAGGAAGATCAGAACAGTTAATTTATATATATTTTTTAAAATGCATTGTATACTTAGGATATTACAGGAATCCCTTCTAACAAATCTTAAGAAGATTTTTCTGTCACACTAATTAAATTTTGATGAGTGGAACTTTACAACTGTCATAGAACGGAATCATAACCAGTTAAAACAAGATTAATCCGCCACCCACCATCACCCTTTTTTGTCTTCTTTACTACCCTTAAATCGATAAACTACTGAATTTGTACATCTAAATTTAAAACCTCAAATTTGTAAAGGATATATTTTAGTTTTGCAACTTTCAATTGATTTCGACATTTTGTAGATTTATTTTATTTGTTTAATTTGTATTTAGACGTTATAAGAAAAAAGTGGATTTTGATCTATTACAAAAAAAAGTTAGTTTATTAAAAGTGAGCGCGTATTTACAGTAGAATGTGTGTATTTAACTGTGTTTTACAACTGTTTATGTTAGAAAATTACTTTTTGTGTTAAAATATTTGTTAAAATACTTGTGAAATATCGTTTATGTATGTGTGCATTTACACATAAAATATAGTGTTGTCTATGGGTGTTTCAGGGAAAAAGCTCTAGATAACTTCAACCGTTTTCAACCAAATTTTATACATATATAGCATAGTTGTTTCTGGATGTCTTGGATGTTTTGATATCAAGAAAACAACGTAAGTTTCTACTTCTGAACAGAGAAATTATTGTAGTTATTATTGTACTACCAGGACTGTGAAGTATAAGTTCATATATATATATAGCCTATAGAATCACCAAACTATGTAAAAATTCATTACCAGCTAGTTATTATAGTTATAGTATTTTAGTAAGCAGTAGCAACTAATAACAATTATAATACAAAGAGTAATGAAATGTACACCAATACTATAAGTTGTATCACTCTGACAGATAAACTACAAAAAACCAAATAAGTATTTATTTCTTAACGCTTTAGAACTTGCATCTTTACTTCGATTTAGATAGAATTTGTGATACAAGGACCTTTTTATAATAACTTATTTAATGAACAAGATCTGTCTAATTGTTTCATAATGACAACAATAATTTAAAATAATCTCCAACCTTTTTTTTTATTTTCTATTAAACCGATGTTATTAAAGTTATGTTAATAATTTAACAACGTTAACACTATACGATGAAATAAAGAGGCTGTCTCCAAAATTGTAATGTCAAAACGTGACCTACTGAACATACAATTTAGGGAAACATTAAGTACAATACTACAGGATGTTGAAAGCATAAAACCCAATACGTCATTACGCCAGGTCGACCGTTGAAATGGGTTTTGCTGAAATTATGAGAAAAAGACATTTTCGTTAAATAGAGGTAAACTTATGAAAATGTTCACTCATCCAATATTATAACTTTAAGCTCAGTGACGTGTTTTATTTTGTACGATATACTCAAAACAACTTAACTTAAACATATATACAAATTGTATCTAAATTTTTATAACAAAACCTTACTTCCCCTTTAATTCGTCAGCATTTTTAATTTTACAGGTTTTCATGATTTTTATTTAAATTATAATATTCTATCCACAGATTTTTAAAACTTTTCTCTATAAATGAAGCATCGTTGTATTTATTATTGTAATTCTGAAATACCTCCTGTTGTAAATAAAGTATAGGACAAGAATGAAATTCAATAATTACTTATGCGGCTTTAACTTTGCAGTTGAAACGAGATTCACGAAAATTACTATTATATATTTGGAGACTCAACATTTATAAAATGTCTTTTATTAAAATACAATTGAACAAAAACCATAATAATAATCCATATCTAAGATTTCCCCATTTATTATTTTGTAGGATTAAAATATGTAAAGGAAAAGGTGAAGGTTTATCTTAAGGGTGTATCTTATCCACTTGCTGTGATTTAAAAACAAAACGAGTTTCGTGGTGCACAACTAGATTATCAAAGAAAGATGCTAGTGAAAACGGCTTGAATTAGTTCAGCCTCTTGGATACATTCGGGTGTCCACAAATCTTCCGATATTGATCTACGAAAATATTAGATTTGTTTTCCACTCACTTTAAAAACTCTAAATTCTACAGAATTCTAATTTAATATATTTTTTTCTTTCTCACTTAGACCTAGTATATGAAAAGCTTTACAATCGTGGACACTTTTATATTAGATATGGATAGTTCCATCGTCTGAATCGAGCAATAGAACGCCAAAGATCGAGATTAGTGAAAAGACTATACAATTCGGTTCAGCCCGTTGTGTTGTAAAACGAAGTGCTAGATATACTCCAATTTTTATTTTAGATTTGGTCTTCGATGCGAAATGTTATCACTTTTTTTTATTGATTTAAAATGTTGTTTTGAACTTTGAAAAGGGATAACTTAATATTCTAGTATTTCTCTATGGAAATGCAGCAAGTTTTTCGTGTTTTAAAACATTTTCACATTGTTTCCGCACTGTTTATTTTTTTATGAAGAAAATAAAGTGTGACAACTGCAACAGCAATGGCATCGTAAAGTAGGGCGCGCTTCTACGCTGACGTCAATGAATGACTATTTCCAACATAATTTGTCGAATCTATGTCTTAATCGCATCATCTACAACTTTACTAATCTGTTATAACATTAACACTATTTTTGGAGTCTTGCCAGAGACATATTCTTGATATTTTGTGAATGAGAAGACAAGTTTTTATATGTAAGATCACAGAGAGTGTCGTTAAAAATAGTATCATCAGATGTTTTTAATATCGCTTCGTTTTCGTCCAACCTCGTTCTTAGGCTTCAGCTATATGTTGTGGGACAACTCGCAACTCCACGTTTTATTTATTCCGTTCGATCTTCAGTCTCTAACCGTATGTTAAAAAAATATTGTTAACGGTTTCGTTCTACAGAAAAAAATAATAAAATTCAACCAAAAAGTGAAAGAATTTTCACCTATATTTCACCCTAACAATAAAAGTACAGTAATAATAATGTAGTGTCAAAATATTAACAAAATAGTTAAAACTGAAAATCCCAAATAAATCAAGTAAATTAGAATATAATATTAAACTTCAAAATTTGAAACAAAACAGAACGAGGACCTGAAGAGTTCAGAATGACGGACTATGAAAATCATGTAATTTCCCGTCACTCGATGGAGTAAAATTTGGCCTAAATTAGAGTGGTTGTCATGGTAATGCAGTCGTGTTTAGCTTTAGATAGGGAAGTCAAATATATAATCTGCTGTATAGAATTTTAAAATATCCTCTAGTTCTAGGACGGCTGTTATGTTACAGTAATTTATTTTTAGGTTATGTTCGTTAGTTAAACCCTTTATTCTACTATGTATATGTTTGATTTTAAATGGAGCAAAATAGTAAATTTATTAAAAAATGGCTCATATGTTTAGAAATGGTCTTTCATATAACTATTGGCCACAAATTGTATCTGGAGTTTAATATTCAAGCTGTTCTAAATGTCTTGTTTAAAGTCTTTTGGAATGATGATATAATAAATCGATTTACATGTTTAAACATTTAAACAAGCATAAAGGTACAAATTTAAAAAATACTTTTTTAAGACTCGCGAGAGGTTTCGTGTTTAATCAATGTTCGAAAACGTTACGGTGTTAACCTAACATGGTGAGTTATCTAGGTCCTTCATGGACTGTTGTTTATTAGTATACAGTTTTATTATCAAAATTCTGAGGGAATATTTAGATTAATGTCAGTAAACATGCTCCACTTTATCACGAAGAAAAATCCGTCATATTGTTTTATGAAGGTTTTCATATCTGCGCTTTTAATTTATATGATATTTCATGATGTTTTCTCTCTAACTTTGTACTTCAAACGCTATTGTTTGTTATATGTGTTATTATACACCACTTCATTATTTAAACTTAACAAGAAAAAACAGAATATACAACTATTTATTTCCTTGGATCAAAAATATCAGAGAAAATATTAAGTATTTGATCAGAGATTTCATGGTATAATTTTCAACGTAAATTGCTGTAATATTCCGAAAGGGATTTCGTTTTTTCTCTCTCATTTATTTGACTATTTAGTATGCTATTTTAGTCAGATACAACAAGATCAGTAGAAACTCTGATAATCTCTAACTATTGCGAGCTTTAACGCTGCTTTAGGTTACATCTACCTTATCACTTGATAACCTAATCAAACGTCAGATGAGTTCGCCAGGTTTGGTTAATCAACTCCTTTAACTGGTTCTAAACTAGCTTTGATAGTCATAAGATGGACCAACAGAGTTGTTATTTATTTGAAGCTCGTCCGGTAAGTTGAATTCACTCAAGTAAAAAGACAAAAAATACTGCAGAGAATCAAAGATCTTCCAGGACTGGATCGATGAAGAAATAGCAAAAGGCTAAAAAGAAAATATCTAGAATTGATGGTAGCTATCATAATATAACAATGTGCTTTAACAGGCACAATTATGGAAAAGATCTGTCTGTAAATGACGACAAAGGCTTGACGAAAGAACCGAGCATTTTGTTGTAGAGGTATTATAAAATGATATACGACAGCTTAGACTGGACATGTGGAATATTACCGATCTCCAAGTTATTATTCTCCCTGGTGGTAATGTAAATCAAAAGAAAAGCTATTTTTTATAAAGAGTAACACATTGTTGTCTGGATGAGGTTTTAGCTAAAAGGGGTTCATGAGGATTTTACTTTACAAAATATAAAATAATTCTCTGACCGATTATGTTAAAATATCTTTTAACGTCTATTTATTTGTATAGCAATGGTCTTATTTAGTATGAAAAATCATCTCAGTGTAAAAGCGTTTTACAGTAAACTCATGGACATCCTAAAAATTTAATTACACTTTTAATTCACGAAATATAAACGATATATATTCTAAAATGTTTTGTGAAAATTAGATGTCAAAAAACAAAATAAATAGAAAGTAAATTTCCTTTTCTTCTCTTCTAACCTACTTCATTCCTCCCGCTCTTTCTAATTCTCAACTGGGTTTAAGTGGAATGGGGTTGCTTAATGGCCCTAACTTCACCCTAAATAAAGACTTGAATCAATCAATCTATCCCCTCTCTACTAAAAAATTTAAAATGTGATTTTAATGTGCGCCAAAATGCAATTGTATTAGCACCGTTATGTTTCCTTTCTGGCAGGTTATAATTTTAAATTTTATGAATCAAATTTCAGTAAATATTTACCCATAACTTATTCAAAATAGATCCATAAATATGACGAATATCCAGTCAAATGGGTGTTTGTTTGTATGTCACAAGTCTGCGATAGAACGGTTAAACTGAATTTCATGAAACTGCCTCTATCTTCTTATCTTAGTCTAGTTGTGCAGTATGAAACCTGACATTTAAAATTTTAACAAGAGTATTCTGTTTTGCAAAAAGTGTCTCTGTTAAAATTTACTGCTCCGTAGACTAAATTCATTTAAAATGGATATTTAACAATATCTTTCTTAATTAGAGTTGGGCCCCGCAAAGCTTCATTTCTAAATTTTCATTAAAAATATTATCACTTTTTTCGAATTTCATAAAGGTTGTAATAGAAGTGACAGAAGGTTTATCTACTGTGAAATAATTGAATATATCACCAATTCAATTTTAGTAACGAGTGAATAGTTCAGTAAAATTCAAAACGACCTTCTTTGTGTTGTATAATTCTGATCAAAGTCGTTGTTTTTTCTAATGCTTGACTTTGCTACTAATTTTGTTGCTGCGTAAGTTAAATCTCTCTCTTATCTAATCAAAAATTTAGTATTTTTTTAGAAAGCTTATAATATACTAGAGTTAATTAGAAAAGAGGATTTAATATTTCGACCTTCACTCTAAATAAATCCACGACAAAAAATCTGTTTTTTTTTCTCTGGAAGTAGTTTACATAAGCACTTAGGTTTTCATTACATTTAAAAGTAGTGGTTTTTATTTTTGCAGTTAAGATATCTAAAAAAAACAACACAAATCACGCAAATTAAAACGTTGATAACCAATAAGCGTAAAGAATAAAATACAACTTCACTCTTGCTGTCATCTTCAGTCGATAATTTAGCCAAATCTTTTCGTTATAATATAGTTTTAAAGATAGATGATAAAATGTATGTTTGTCTGCATTTACATTATCTTTATGTATTGAGCCGATTTAATATAATAAAGTATTAAGTTATAATAGCGTTGAAGACATTAGCAGAGAGTTCATACATTTTGCATACATTATTTACGAGGGAGAAGAGAATTCAATTTTGATAATGCAATATATAGCAAATTATGAAACTCGATGTTATTATTTACAAATCTGTGTTATTAAATTTTTTTAAACTGATATAACATATTAAAATAAATGTCATAATCCGCTGAAAGTCAATAAATAAAGTAAAACCTACAAAAAGGATATTTCTAATTATTTATCCATACATATTTCCACTTTAAATAAAGAACCCTGTTTATCCTTACAGTTATATAAACCTTTGCCTACAAATCTAAGGAGATTGAAATTTCTATCAATATTTATTATACTAATAACTGTTTTAACCTTTTAATGAAAATGTTTTCTGGATATAATTGAGTGAGAACATTTTATGTGCGATTTGACTAAATATGGTGTTTATCGGGTTTTTCTGAAAACAGATTTGTCCATTTATTTTGGAATGAACAAGGGTGGGTATTATTTATTCTGTGTTTTGCTTTTTGTTTTGGTTGTTGCTTTTTCAAAACTGCATTTAACCACTCCCTTTTTGGACTATAACTGAAGTTGTTTTATATCAGTAGGTCCCCTTACGTTTAAAAAAAATGTGAATTGTATTATTAATTTTTGTAAAATTAATATTTTATAAACCTTGTAAATAGTTTAGAATAATACTAGTACAAAATAGAAAATTACTATTTTTTGTGTAGTACCAATAATAACTAAAATCTTTAAAAAACGTTTAAATTATAAGATATATTTTATCATTTGTACTGTTAGGTCGACTATATATTATTTTTTATTCCACATAGGCTGATCCGTTTTACTTTTATCACTATGTAAGTGTAGAGATATCACAATTTTTTTTTTTTGGGGGTTACTATTAACCTAACAGTTTGAAATATATACTCCTAAAATCAATCATCATGGAAAGGGATTCTTATGCATGAATTTATAAATACGTTTTAAATTTAAAAAAGTAAAGTAAAAAGTAGTTTTATGCTTAAAATTTTAATTAAATTTGATATTTTGTACTAGTTTTCAAAATTAATATAGTTGTTTTTAAATTCGTAATCTCAAAACTAGACCATCTTAGGTTTCTTTAATATGACAAATTGGATTCCGTATATTTTTGCAACTAGTACAAAAATAATTTACTCACAAAGAGAAATCATCCACACCATTTCAGAGTTGTTGGCCAAAATGTGATCATTTAATGGGACATAGTAAACCCCACGCCTTACTAAAAGATATTAAGTCTTTATCACCACCTGTTTTTTTTTTGCAATAATGCTAGACAATAACTATCACCTCAACCACAATGTGTACCCCAGTAGTCCGACATTCAATTATTTTATGAGATACTAACTCTGTAGAGAACAGGAAACTTCATTACAGTGAATCGAACAACCTGTTTTGTGATAATACGAGATGGAAATTCCACAGATGGGCGGACAAACATAATTCATAAAATGATTTATTTCAAATGTTTTCTAGGGGTTGAAAACTTTGAGGATTATCAAGAGAAAGATCTAAACATTGCAATGCTTAAAAATAATAAATAATACGTAGTTTGGGTTGAAGGTTATTAACATAATGACTGATAAACGGGATAAATTCAAAATTTGATGCAAATCGAAAGCTCAGTTCTCAAATTCTCCATATTACAGACACATACGTATAAAGTAGTATTTTATTTCTAAAACAGATTTGATAAGCAATTATTTAAAGGATTATTTTTACAATAATATAATTAAATAATAATTTTAATTTAATATATACTGATTATAGCAGTATACACTCCTTGATCCAACATCCCATCATCGGCACAAACACCCTTCACATTGAATAACTATTTAAAAACCACAATCACTTATTTAAATGTAGCGGAAATGCTACGTATTAAACATAATTTTGTACGATGAAATAAGAAAAGTAGACACTTGCGATCTCTATGCCACGAACACAGAACTGTCACTATTTGTTTTGCTTATTCACCTGTTCACCACGTGGAGGTGGATAGATGTCTGAGAGTACTGGGAACAGGTCAGTACGTCGAGTTGCCGTGTGCAGCGCTAACATCGCGTCGATATTCCCAACTTGTTCTTCTGCCTCTATTGTTTCACTTCAACCACTTCTAATAACAGGCCTAAACAAACTCAGCCTGCGTCAAGTATCAAAGAGGCCTTTCTATTGTTTTCCTAGCCTTGTTCTTGTTAACAATCAAAGGTGAAATTATGGTAAATTAATATATTTGCCATTCCACTACTTTCCCTACCCGAGGTTGGTTTGCCAATGGGTGATTTAATTATGACAAATTCTGCATTTATTTACCTCTATTTTGTTAATTAATGTATATAAAGGATCTTTTAAATAAAACAACTCTATATAAATTGTAACAAAAAACCTCAAACGCACTTCAAGTTTTAATGATTCTGTTTTTTCCAGTAGAAATCTACTTTGTTCTAAACGAGAAATTAATTTAAATCATTTGTTCACGGTTCCGTAAAAAAAAAACAGATGTTATCAAAATAAGTAATAAATAAAAAATATATAAATTTTCTCGTTTATTGCTTTTAGGGGAATGAAAGGTACTTTACAGATCTTGCTAGATAACGAAAATGGATGAATAAAATTTTTTGGTGGATACTAGACCACCGAAGAAATAATTTATTAAATCCAGCATGAAATTACTTTTGGCTGATCGATCATTCAGACACCCAATAAATGTACTCAGATTTATTTCAGGATTTGGTTGTAAATTTAAAGGTAAATGTTAAAAAGTTGAGTGTCATATATAAACTTGGAAAAAAGAATTTTAAAATATAGGATTTTCCGTAGAAATTAAGCAAAAAATATTGCACACTAATACATTCTTAATAATTTTGTTTAAGGGACTATTTTGTCATAGCACCTATTAGAGATACTCAGTTGGTTTACTATACTGATCTTTAATAATTGTAACGGTTAACCCAAATTAAAATTTTTAATAAAAGTAAGTAGGGGTCGGGGAAATTAATTTTCAACGAGGGGCATGTCAAGCGGTATAGAATCGCTTCTCCAGTCTCCTGACGGTGGATTAGTCTAGTTACTAAACACAAAATGGATGACTAGTACCAAATTTATTTTTTGTAACTGAACATTATGATTTTATAATATGACATTATTATTTTCAAAAAGAGGAGAAACTGTGCTTTTTAATGCAGACAATATGCATTCGAAAATCTTCCGATAAGTTTACGGATTTGGTTTCAGATGCTTGTAAAATTAACAGTTATAGCTTTGTTTTAGGAAATTTAATTGTTTTCTGCAAAATTTCTATAGCTGTAACATTAGTTAGATTGTGCAAGTATTTCTAAAATCCAATACGTATTCAATTTGTTTCTAACTGGATGAACAGATAATTTAATTTTAATTACCCTTTAATAATTATTATTGTTCCAGGAACCAAAAAATACATGATCTTAGTATGTCCCGGTTCTAAGACTTAATATAAGTTTGGCTTTTAATATTTAAATCAGTTAATTAATTCAGTCTGGTGTCTGTGATGAAAAGAAAGAAAATTCTTTGAGAAACACACTCTGCTGATAGTGTAGCGGAATTTTGTAGTTGATTATCTTGTTGATAGATGGCAGTTAGTTATACACTGGAGTTGAGGGATTGGGTAATTGATGAACATATTCAGGTACAAATTTGCAAAAAACAGTGTTCTCACCTTGGAAGAAATAACTGGGTCATACCTAAAAGACATAACATATTGGCTCTTAAACGTACATTAGTAAACTAACGTACACAATGAATCGTAGTCTTGTAATCAGATATAATAAATGTGTACAAAATATGTCAAATATTTTCTCGCAAAATGTGAATAACCAGATATAGCGGCTTAAGATTTAATATCCTAAAATCAAATATATAAGCAATTGAAATTATTATATTCTTGTAACCAAATTTAAATGAATGGCAACTTATCTTTAAGTATAAGTTATCCTACAATTTTAGTAGCAGCGCATTTGCTTGACAATTATTTTGTTAAAGTAATATTAATTATTGTAGTAGAATGATTAATCGGATTATCCGAAATCATCGTGTCCTACGCCTAGTTTTATTCCTGGATTAAACATGACACTTAATTACTTGAACACTGGGTGTGGCTATTCAGGGGGAACTGCTATGTAACTTCTAACTTGCAGTTCTTTTCTTAGATTCCTACAGCTATACACTTTATAAAATATTTATTCCTAAGAGCGGAATACGTTGATGTTTCACTTTTAATATAGTATTTCTGTAATCAAGTCAGTCAACGCAAGTGGAATAATTAATGTATTTTTTTAAACGAAAAGCTTGTTATATGTGGATTAGGTTTTCATATAACACAGATTGAATATTATAACCTAAGAGTTCTAATTACACAGTATAAAAATATATCTTGTAACATTTTTACAATTTTCTGTGAATCAAGATTTCTAACCGTCTGTGACACTGATTTTATAGTTTAACTACTAAAGAATTGTATTTGTTTATATTGGTCCGGTTTGGTAAGTATCAAGTTAAAGATAATGTGTTTTACAGTTCAACTACAGCCATTTTTACAAATCTTCTGTGTTACCAATATATCTTAATCTGAATTAAAATAATAATATTGTAATACTTATAAGATATAAAAGTTTTAGATTTTATTGCTACTGATATTTATAGATTTTTTTTTTGTTTAACAAGAATATATATTCATATAAAATATACGGCGTAAAAACATTGAAGTAATTTTCTCACATATTTATCTTTGAAATCAGAAAACTGTTTTAATATATATATATATATATATATATATATATATATATATATATATATATATATATTAATTGAGAAAATAATTTAATGTTTCTTTATTACTAAGTTTTCCCCATTACATTTCTTATGGGAGATAAGTTGGTATAGAAAAGTGTTTTCTTCTAAACTTTTGATGTATTTGTTTCCATACATATAAATTATTTTGAAAAATATTTATATATTTAAATAGAGCCTAAACTTGTTTGGGGGAAGGGGCAGACATTCGTCTTAAGTACTTAAATAGTATTTCATTAAAATCGAATTTTTAATAACAGCTGTTAATGTTTGTTTTCGTTTTTTGTGAATTTCTTTTATTGTAATTTGAGAGGTAGGCTTAGCTCTTTAATCTGTACATCCAACTAAAATGTGAACGAAATCGGTTGAATTAATTTATAAAGCTTACCTCTTTTATAAACACTATGTGAATGATTGCTTCGTTGTTTGTCGAATAACTCTCAAATCTGAATTTGTTGGGAGATATTGAACAATACGTTTATTTTGGATCCGTAGAGTCTACATTTTAGAAAGATATATAAAAATAGTGAGGGCCGATTGTGCGTTTGTGTCTTGTAACAGTTATCCTAAAATTTTGAATGGTCGAAATATTGGTCATTTGTTGAGATACGGCAAAAACAAATCGACATACCATATTTGATTATATTCCATCTAATTGTTTCGATTTTACTGTACATTTGTAGACGTACTGTTTTACAATTTTTTTCGAATTCATTGAGCTCAAAACGTTTATATCCGTGAAAAACGTGACATCAATCTTTATCTCATTATATAACTTTCCCTATACAACGAAAATGTGAAAACCAACAATGGAGGAAGTAAACTTGTGTTATATCATTTACGTTTAATAAATAGGCTACACAATCACAAAGTAAATGTATAACAAGTGTTTATAAAATATTGGGGAGCAGTTATGTAACTCTTAGACGCAAAGGTTGTAACAATGAATGACATTTTTCTTTTAAGGTCTTTCTAAATATATTTATTATTTTAGTTAATTACTCTTTTGAGTATTAGTTGTTTCGACTATTTAACAGATTCAAAGATATTAAATGTGTAGCGCCCATATCGAGAAACCAGTATTTCATTGAAAACATATTTCATTTACATTTTAAAACATATATGATGATAAAGAAAAAAATAGAAAAGTTTATTCATATACTATTTAAAATTAGTTTTCGATTAGATTCTTCACATTTAAAAAAAGTTAGTACTTGGTTGCATATATTATTCATAAGTAAAACAAATATACAGGTAATTTTACAAACATTTGTAAACGTTGCTTTATTTCAGTCGTTCCATATTTTTTTAAGTGAAAAGGTATTAAAAATATAAACAACATAATCAGATTTAATGAAAAAATCAGCTGGTGTGGAATAATTCTGAGAGATGAATATTGCGGTAAAAATAAAACAAAGATATTGTGATTATTGTGTTCTTATACTTTTATATTTTCAATCTTGTGCTTGTAAAAAGATTTTAAAAGAATGTAATGTAGAAACTTGTACGTAGAACATTCTATACAATTATCTGTTTATTGTGTAAAAAAAATGGAGATTTTAAACAAATAAACTCTATTTACTGAATGTCAAAAATCCCGGAACGTTTAAACAGCCGTTGAACGATTAACAGAAGAACAAGAATTGATTTACAAATGAAATATTTTTTCGTATACAGCCTAATTTTGAAAAACCAAAAAAGGATTCCAACACAAAGAGAGAGAGAGAGAGAGAGAGAGAGAGAGAGAGAGAGAGAGAGAGAGAGAGAGAGAGAGAGAGAGAGAGAGAGAGAGAGAGAGAGAGAGAGAGAGTAAATTAAAATTGTAAATGTATTGTTTTGGTCTATAAAATCACATTTAATATTACTTTAATGACACCTTTAAAAAAGTTCAACTGTTTAGTGGTTGTAAAATCTTTTTAAAATTTTATAAAATGTCCCACTATAGAAAGAAAACTAGGTTTGTACTAAAACAAATAACTATATAAATCCTGCTATAGGCTAGTAATTAAATAAAAATATTAAAAAAAATTTTTTTTTTGTGATATCGGAACCTTATTCCTCTAAAGGATAATAAACCATTAAAAAAATTTTCCGTCTTATTAATTCAATATATCTAAGAGATTTATTGCGATTTTATTCATTAACATTCTTCAGTTTGATAATTAGTTTGTGTTTTAGAACTCTAAATTCTACAATTTCAACAAATTTTTAGAACAAATATATTTTGAATAGTTGTTCATTTAAAAAAAAGTACCTACGTAAAATGGTCCTAAAGTGTGATTTTATGTGGAAATATATGTTTAACAAGTAAAAATTTACTTTAAAAACTATCAATTAACATTTTGGGAGGCTCCTTTTCGGGCTTGCAACATTAAATAATACATACGAGATTAAGGCATTTCAAATTGACAAAAGTCTAATCCAATTCATATTTTCTGCTGTTAGGCCTATAGTTTTGAAAGTTATAAAACTGTTACGGAATTTTTTGAACGTACAGTAAATATTTAAAGTGTTCACTTCTTTAACACTTTAACTAGTTGACTACTATGTTTAATAGTTTTCATTTTTCAATTTTTTTAACAACTTCGTTATATAAGTAACATCGGTTATACTATTTCAAAAAAGGCTTATTGTAAGATTTCTTCTCTAGCGTATGAATTTTTTTGTCACTTTCTCCAAACGTTAAGCGAACAATTGGTTTTATCCTTACTTCGAAATGTTTGTTAAGCAAAAAAAATAGGAAATATATTTCGTACCCGTTATAAAAACAAAACGAATTAACAAAAAAGTTGAACTTTTTTAAGACATCATGTGTGAAATATTTATATATACTATTATATATAAATCTAATGGTGTCTGTCTGTGTGTGTTTGTGTTACTCAATTACATAAAAACCACTAAACCCATTGAGTAGAAATCGTACATGGACATTCTTAGGGTCCCTGGTTAACACATAGACTTATTTTTATTTAGAAATTCCATCAGGGCACCGCCACACTGGCCTTGAAAACTCCCTTAACACTCAATTATCTATACTCTCAACCCCGTACGAAGGACGGGTACTCTGCTAGTATTACATATTTTTATTTGTATATATTTTTTTAAAATAAACAAAATTCAAAACGAGAGTGTATTACAACATACTGAATGTAACTATTGAGCTTAGAAGAATATTAATTACTCTTTTTGTATCTAACTTAATATAAAATGATTAAAACACTTCTTTCATTTTGGTATATCAAATAATGGAAGAAACAGATTTTCAACAGGTTGGCTATAAGGAAAGGTTCCTTTAATAGGAGATACAATAATAGATATCAATAGTTGATAGCAATGATCTTTGACATATCTGGACATATTAGCAGTAGTGAAGTGCTTCACGGAAGAATAAACTTAATAAATATCTCCAGTTGGTTTTGTACTAAGGTCATAAATGGCTTTCAACGATCATATCGAATCTAGCAAGAAATACAAGCAATATTCGACTGCATATGGATTGCAAGGGTGAAAGGGGATGATTTGATAAATTGTTGGGTGTGTGAAGTTTTGTAGGCCATATACAAGTGGACACATGGGGTGGTTATCTGTCCTATAGGAATGTACTGTCAAACTGTCAGTTGCAACCTTGCGGGTTGAAGGAGGGGGGGGGGGAGGTTTGAATATTGGTTCCGGTTTCAGGAAAGTGTAGAAATGTTTTGATTTTACTTTCTTACTATACTTTGTTTGGAATATTTTCTTCGAGTAAATTGGTGTTGAGTTTGACGTGATAAAATTTGTATGACACAATAATACCCAAAATAGTGATTTATAGAATGAGAAATATCGGAATGTTGTTTGTGGAACATTGTTTAGCCAAAACGCAGCCAGATTTTGATCTTACTTGATAAATATATTAGTAGTCTGATTTTTAAATTTTATCAAACAATTAAGTATTTAGGAATAAGTGTCATAAAATGAGAACACAAAGTTTAAAATAAATCAAATGCAATTGTATTAATTTCAGTAATTAGTATTAGTTACCTGGTATGGATTGAAGCAAAAATTAGCATAGTTTAAAAATAAGAAATCGCGAGTTATCTGATTAAAAGTGAAAATGAACCTCGATCGTCGACATTAAAAATAGATTTAAACCAATTGTACGGGTAGAATGCGGGAGTTGCTTAGGCGATCGAAGGGCTTGGAGACTATTGAAATACGAACAAGTATGAGGTCCATCAGAACGAGCTACCTACAAGGGTACTTACGAACATGGAATATTCTGCCTGTTAAGTACTTTACTGAAACAAGTTATATTTATTTTGTAGTAATGGTTACATTTAGATAATAATTTATATTAATAAGAAAAATTATTCATAGAGAGGATGTTTCTGAAGAATAGAAAATTGTCTACATATCTGCAATATGTAAAGAAAAAAACGAAAACAATTGCAACGATCGTCCTGTATCACTTGCAAGTATTTACACGCTTCTATGGTGAAGTTATACACATGATATTAGGAAGGAATATCGAACTTGGAAGCAGATAAAAAGTGGTGTAAGAGCTGACCGATCAACAATGTACAATCTGTTTTGTCAAACCCAATTAGTTATAAAAACCAAATCTAATATCCATGTGTTCAACAGTTTCTAAAAACCTTATAATAGAATTCCTATCATATGATACGATACATTTTGCCAACATTACAAGACTTACATTCCACCATTTTTCAAAATTAGTAAAGAACTTCAACAACGTTGTTCAATATGTCCAACCCACTTTAAAAAAAAAAAACACATTATTAACAAGCACTTATTGTAAGGGAAAAGAAGTGTTGTGTAATGGGAGTATATTTTCAAGATAAGACGATCAACTTAGTATATTTAACTAATGACCAAAATGATCATTGCTCAGTATGTGAAGATATAGTGTAATGCCTAGGAAATTTTCTGAAGGTAATAGTGTATGAACATTGAATATCAACATGTTTATACTAATTAAATAACTCTTTATAGGATATAATATATTTTGATTCTAGACACATGATTAAACTTTGTTCCGAGTTAACGTTTTTTTCAAACAAACAAAATTGCAACTGTTTATGATAGAATGAATATCTTTTAGCTTCAAAGCAGAGAATTAAATTCCATTATGAGAGACAAACAATGTCTCGACGAAAAATCACATCTATATGTCATTACTAAATTATTTCTTACTTATTACTGGGAAGTCTGCCAGATATCCGAACAAAATAAGAAGGAAAAAAATACTTTTAACTTAAATGGACCTTTGGCGTCAATTTGAAGGAATTAGTAAATCAATTCATGTAATAACATTATTAGACATAACATATTAGTATATAATAAAATACAGATGGTATAAAAATAAGATAAATTGCACGAAAACCTCCTCATGGTTTTCCTCCTGGACGAGGAAGAAGTGAACTTCCTAAGAGAGACTCAGGCACATGGAAACAAAGTCTGAATGTGTTTTAAAGTGTGTCTTCTTTAATTCTACTTTCAGTACTATAGACTAATACTAAAGATTTTTATCATTGACACAAAACCTGTTCGGCTTACAAAAGTGCATTTTCTCCTTCATAATTCAATACTAGACTTGTAGACTTATCCATATAGAAACAAGTCTGAATAGCTTTATAAACGTCTATGTTTTTTTTTAATACTACTTTCATTACTATAGGCTAATGCTAAAGATTTTGAATATTGATACAATACCTAATCGGCTTACGAACATATATTTTCTCCTTATTAATTTATTCAGTACTAGACTTGTAAGACGTGCATATGGAAGCAAAGACTGAACGGTTTTGGAACGTGTGTGTCTTATTAAAAACTTACTTTCAGTACTATAGTACTAAAGATTTTGAACTTGGACATAAACCGTGATCAGCTTACGAATGTGTTGCCCCTTAATAAATCTCTCAGTACTAGACTTGTAAAGTTTACGAATATGGACAAAAAGTCTGAACGGTTTTTTAAACGTTTATTTCCTCTTAATACTACATTCAGTACTAGAGTGGTAAGATTTTTGAACATGACAACAAAATCTGAAAGCGTTATTAAAGTATATCTCATATTAATAACCCAATAAGTACTAGAGTAGTAACGCTTTTTAAATGGTCACAAACCTGAACTTGTTGATTACTGCAAGTAATAATAGTAATACATTGGATATATGGTTAATTTCATGGCTCCTCTAGATTGTTGAAGCATTTTGAGGTTTATCGATACTAGTATTTCTGTAAGTCCTAATAATACATAGCTAAAATGTAAAATCATTTAATACAACTATACTCCCCGCTCACTCACTATTAGAAGCAAAACTCACCGCCCCACTGCTTTATAGACTATATCACTGCAACTGGACTTACCTAAAACAGAAACACCATGTTAATACCAAGGTACAGTATGTACTTATGTACTTTTGTAGCATGTATATAAACGAAAACACACAAACTCCATGTTTTGATTGTTAAAGTTAATTTGGGCTAAAGCTATACATGCACTAGAGAAGAAAATCGAGTTCAGGTTAGTTAAAATAATATAAAATAAAGGGATACAATATCTAATACGTCTCTCGGGTGTGGTTCTAATATATTACTATACTATTATATTATTTTAAAATTCTACACAGAAGTATTTCATTCAAGCAGTGGCAAAGCATGTTAACTTTAATTCTTATTGTATCTGACATTTCACTCCTCTCTCACTTTATTAACTAATCATTTTTTTCTTAATATTATATCTGAAATTACATTCCCCTCTCTCTTTCCAATATCATTCATTTTTCTCTAATTATTATATCACAAACTACTTTCCACTCTCACTGTCGGTTATTTATTCATTTTTACCATTATTATATCTGAAATTACTCTCTTCTCTCACTTTCCATTATTTACCATCTTTCTCTCAATATTGTTTCTGACATTATTCTCCTCTCTCACTATTTATATTTATTCATCTTCCGTTCATTATTGACCTAGGGAAGCTAGGCACTTGTTTTCAGATAACGATTTGGCATATCGTATTTTGCCTGGATGTGTATGTGAGTGTGTGTGTGTGTGTGTGAGAGAGAGAGAGAGAGAGAGAGAGAGAGTGTGTGTATATTTGTGATGTTACACTATTACTGCACGGTTTTCAAGGTGTGGACATGGGTGCTAGAACGAAGCATACAGTGGATACTTCGAAGTATTAAATCAAATCATAATCGGGAAAAAATTATCGGGAAAATATGTCTTTCAAAAAACATATAAAGAAATAAAGAAAATGTGTACTGTTTACCAAATCTATCACCGAGATATTATTTCACCAACAAATGAAAACTCCTCAATCTAGGTTCTAAAGTTTAAGAGACTTTAAAAAAGATGAAATAAACTACCATTATTGAAACAGTTGCACTGTTTTGTTCTTTAGTATTATTTCCTCTACAACTTGATGTGACTTTAAAGTAACTTATATGTATCATAATTTATAGTAATTAATACACAATAATTGGGTTGTATACCCTTCTAATAATTTAGCTACGGTGGGGGCAAAGGACAGTTCTTCAGACTAGTCAATCGCCGTGTTTATTTACGGAAATGACTATAATAATACTGCAATCTGATCTCAGTGAGTAGTATATTACAATATCAGTACAAAGGAGCAAGGTACCTAAAGCTTTTACAATTTATATTTGTTCCTGTTAGTGGTGTATTGTTCAAGTGTATTTGTAGTATTATTTATTGTGTCTTGTGTATCACTTTGAGCGCAAGTAGTAGTTACATTGGGTTTACCTGAACAAATAATAAAATATTTACGAATTTTGTACTTTACGTTACTTATGAGTCTTTCGACTAAACAGATGTTAAAGCAATTTATAAGACTTTTACGGTATAGAAATCATTTTAGGTGTTTTATTTAATTTCATAAATTTCAATTATTTAGAGAAGTGGACGATTTTGGCATTAACTCCATTTTTATATTAAAAAATTTAGCAAATAAATAATTTTGAAAAACATTTTGTATTTCTTAGTAACATTAGTCGTAATTTTGTATAATTTTAAATTATATTTAACATTTAATGTGATTTAGATTTTGTCTGGGCGTCTTACATGAAAAGTGTCAGGGCATTAACATGTACAATTATAGAGATTTAATAAGTTTTGTTTTAATAGTGCTAAGAGGTTTCAAAGGTAAATTTGGTTTAATGGATATGTAAGGAGATGCTCCCCCCCACTATTATTACTCCCTAGTCAGTTCTTACTCATTGTAGTCTGAATATTCCCACTGCTCCATAAGCGAGTTACATCTTCTGAACTATTCACAAATACAGCCATCAAACTGTTCATTTTTTGAACTAGTTGAATCTGTCACTTTACTCGTCTCGTAAATTTTCTTCTGCTGTGTGGACAATCTGTGTGACCGGAATAACTTTCACGTGTTTTATTTCTGGACGAGATCGCTGAAATACTGTAGAACTAAACTTCTTTGTAGGAATACAATATTTGAGGTTTTTTTTTTTACAAATGAACAAGTTTACTGTTCAAAAGATAAAGCACTTTTAGAAAGTTTTTTCTTTGTAATACTGTCAAAAACAAGAGGAAGATATAATAATTTGTGCTTAGTTAATGAATTAGTTAATCTTTCAAGCACATTTCAGGAAAGCAGATTTACTGAATTGGGGACGTTTGAATTTACTGACTTTTTAAACAAGATTGTATAAAGGAAAATAGGGAGAAATGACACGGTGACGTTATAAGACGAATTTATTTTACACTATTCCATGTTTTAAATCTATTGAAAATCTTTACTTTGTGATTAGGGTAATATGTATATCGCCAGTCCCACGCAAAGAGTTATTACAGGATCACATAGTTCCGAGATAATATACTACCCAACGACCGCTATTTTGAAATTCCGCCATTATTTTTACAGTCATATTAGGTATTTGGGTTAAGAATTTTTCTCGTACATGATAAATTTGAGAAAAATTACCATTACTATAGAACTACAAAATAACAAACACATGACCTGATTCCCCTACCCCATTCTCTCCCTTTACTCCAACATACTACTCTCACCTGTTCTATCTTACAACTTTGCTTTAAAAATGTGATTGAATGTAGGTTTGCGGTTGTATTTCCTATTATGTTCTTTCGTTTGTTGTAGGCGTATAGATCTGATTATTATTGCTGGTTTTGTTTTTTGTGTTAGGTTATATTTTTAGTATTATCTCTCGAATTTTTATATCGTAGTCAATTCGTTACCCATTCATTCGATTCTGACTTGGAAACTGTCACAAAATTACGGTTTTGGGTAAACAATTATTGTTATAAAATATCCGTTCATTAATTGGAAAATTAGCCACCATTTTGAAATTTCTTATGTGACGTGTTTAAAAAAGTTGGGGTTTTTAATGGTTTGAAAAACCGAGCCTATAAACTCAATTTGAAATAAACTTAAAAATAGCTGCAACACGATACACACACGCGCGCGCACACACTCACGCGGGCACACACGCACACATACGCAACAATGTATGCAAAATACTCCATTGGGCTCACCAAGTGCTCACAATATTGAGATGTGTAGGTATTCAATATCCAAAAATCGGCTCTTCCATAAAGGTGGTAGATTTTTTAAAAAGAAATTTCCTAGTTATGGTATATAAATAAAACTGTATTTAATCATAAAAAAAAAACTTTGGTGTTAAAGAATTAACTATGTTTACACTACCTATACAATATCAATGATCTTAATTAAAAATGAAAAATAACTTAACAAGCAGCTAATAAGCTGTCAAGATATGAAGCGAATTGCGTTTCATGTTATTTATAGATCAGGTTGTTTTACGTCCCTTATTATATACAGACCACCGTGAAGTAAAAAAATGAGATGTAGGTTTATTTAAGAGCTACAGGTAAGGCAAAATGTCTAAAATATTGTTTACTACCCTAATTGTGAATTAGTCCTGGAAAGTATATCAGAGGGGTGAGATATAGTTCATAAACCAAAGTGATATGAGGGGCAGGGTAATACAAATAATAATAATAAAAAAATACAATAAAACTGGTACACATTATCTCACAAAAATTACGTTTACTTAATCAAACGCGTTTCAATGACAAAGTCCCCTTCCTCAGTCATAGATGAGCTACAACAGCTAAACTATAATTATAACTATAACAATAGTTTAGTTATTGTAGCTCATGTATTACTGAGGATGGCGACTTTGTTGTTGAAACGCGGTTTAATTAAGTAAACGTAATTTTTGTGAGATATTGTGTTCAAGTTTTATCTATCTAATAGTATCTCACAGTCAATCTCAATATTTATTTAATAATAATAAAAATGATTAACATCTTGGATTGATTTAAAATAATTTCTTTAATATTATATTTCAAATATAATTATCATAATAAAATTGAAAAGCATTAATATGATAAAGTTGGACATGTTTTTAAAAGGTAGGCTATGTATTTGTTTTGTAAAACTTAATGTTTATTTTCGAAAGGAGCAGAATAATAATAAAAGTGAGGGTTTTTATACTTTAAAAGTTTCAAAGGTTATTATTTTAATTAGTTAACATACCTTAGTCAAAAGTAGTTCATATTTCCTATTAGTATCTACAGCTGTTACACCTCAACATAAGGCATCCTCAGGCTTAGTACACGTAAACAAACTAAAAACACGTTCACAACACAAAACTTGTTTGTATATAAAACACACACACGCAAAATAGTAAACCGGGTTGGTTCTTGTTCTATTGTAAAAATAAAAAGTTATTTTTCCCTGATGTGGCCACATCCTACAACTTCTAATGATCCTGAATGGTATTATTTTATTTTGTGTTATGTTTTTGTCTGTCTGTGTATGTCTTTAAAGTAATATTTGTACGTTTATTTTTATTTTACTTTTTACCTTCTCGTGGGACAAGATATAATGGAAAAAGTAAATACATGGAATGTTCGAGGATAAAATAATGCAATAAAGCTTAAGTTTCAAAATATTTTAATAATATAAATGAGCTACAATTGTTTCGCCATGCGGCATCATCGGGCAACTGATAATTAACAAGTATTGACAACTATTTATACATACACAATTAACAGGAAACTAAATTCAATAGAGAAATCGGGAAAGATAGGGGGGATGACCTAGCAGGTAGAAGAAAGTTGATGAACTATGTTAAGGATGGGTTTTAGAAGGGGTGAACAATTTAATACAATTTGGTCATTTAAGTTGAAAATAGGCCTAAGTGAAATAGATCTATTTATTTCTAAACATTCTAAATTATTTATTTTATTGCTTTTATTTTCTATATGTAAGAGTTAACATTCAACTTTACGGATAACATTTAGTTGAAATAAGGTTACTGATTTTATAACTAGTTCTATTGATATAAGATAATTTACAATATTTAACTATTTCAATGGTAACATTAAGGGAAGACTAAAATTTTCAGCTCTTCCCTTTAACTTCTTTCTTAAAATATTATCTATTAAACTAACATCATACTTATTATTAACAGCAATTTGTTTAACAACATTCAGTTCATCATTGAAGTCATTAGGTGAGAGAGGTACAATAATAAGTCTATGTATCATGCTGTGAAAAGCAGCATGTTTATGGCTGAAAGGATGGTTAGAATCAGCAGGTATTATTGTATCGGTATAAGTTGGTTTTCTGAAAATTTTAAATTTATGATAACTATCAGTGATATTAATGTTAAGATCCAAGAAATTATTGCTGTTATTTATACGCACTTCCATAGCGAACTGAATGTTGCTATTTAAAGAATTTATGGTTTTAAGTAGAGAATCTAACTTCCTATTAGTGCCACTAAACAATCACAAAATAGAATGTTGATTAATATGCTTATAATTTTTTACTATTTATGGTTTTATATTTTATTAAATCTTACAGACTTTTGTTAACATTTTGGTTTAAACAGTACACGTACTATATGGTAATATAATTTTAAAATATTAAAATAAAGTTCTGTAGATTTATGTAAAGTTAAGTTTTTTCCTATCTGGTGGTCGCTAATTACGCCAGGTATGCGTAATGGTGAAACTTTTAATATTCTTGGAAATAAAATAATTCATTTATTCATTCGTTTTATTAATTGGCGACCTTCATGTTTGAGAATAAAATATATGCATTAGAATATTATAATACAGTATGCCCTACGTCTCAATTATGTGTCAATTGGCTACAAATAATGTTTTAGAAAGATCATTACTAATTCTTTGGTTGTATAATTATTTGGTAATTATGGATGTTCATATTATTAATATGGTTCAATTATACAACTGACGTTTGTATGTGAAATTTGTTTGTGAAAATGAAAACACGACTTTTCGAGAGTAAAAATCTACTCTTATTATCAAATATAAAACTAGAGGATAAAATAGGAAAAAAATCAACATAGCTTAGGGCTATGTTGGGAACGAACACCCAGCCTAAATAACCAAAATAACTCAAGCCGAAAACTAGTCTTGAATTGTCAGAGCTAAGAATAAATAAACAAGTGATCAGATAAAACCACTACATTCAGGCCTACACTACACAAAGGACGGGAAGCAACCGATCGTTAAAGGGAGGAGCCAAGAGAAAGTTGTCGTAATTGATTATTGTGGTTAACAGATATTTGGCCCCTCTTACAAGAATTTAGTCCTCCATTGCGACATAATTCCCATTTATTTGTGGTTTAAACGGAAAATGTGCTTTATTTAAAGTAGAAGTATTTTTATCTCAGACTTTTAATTCAATTTTTATTAGGGGAAGTGACAATGGCCTTTTCTAAACTGGTTTGGCAGATGAGATAGTCCGATAGTTTCATACATGAGGTTTTTATTAATTTTCGTTTATATACGGTTTTTCATGGTGTATTATTTTTGTCTCTTCCCAAATAAGTTTGTGATTATAGAACCAAATATATTCAGATATTATCGATTTATCCGTTAGGGGTAACCGCATTTTCTTTTTTGTTTACTAATTCTTATATTTTGTAGTACAGCCTATGTGTTGTGGTTTCATTAGATCACGTTTGTATTTAGTGTTACATTGATAGTTTTAGCTTGAGTTATTTTCTTAGGCTAGATATTTAGTTTTAGTTTCCAACATGGCCTTAGGCGAGACTATGTTTACGGTTTATATTTTATGCTTTAGTTTTACACTTGATAACGAGAGTGGATGCATACTCTCGAAACGTCGTATAATAGTTTTGATATTCACAAACGATGACAAATTGCCAATTGAACCATATTAATAATAACTAACTTGTTACAAATTTGTAGGTTAAATCGATACAAAATTATATATTATCTTTTGAAATATTACTTTCAATATTATATGATAGTTTATATAAAAAGAAGAGAATTGAACATCATTAAAGGGAGATTGTATTGATACATTCAGCAAGTTGTGAGATATTGCTGAAGCGCCTTTATTTGAAAAGTCATTCCTGAAAAGATAACCTATTTGAAAATTACTGACCAATATATTTGGCAAATTAATTTGAAGCTGTAACTCAAAATATTATAGTATAAAAGATAATTTTAAGTTATGTTTTTGTTCCCCCCCCCCAATCTCACTACATATCGCTATTCCATTCCTATAGATTCTAATTTAGTTAAACTACACTGAAAGTTTACTCTGGTTCATCCAAAACTGATATTTATGCGAACATATCAACATCGTTCAAATTTAATATGTATGAGCGAAATTGGTAATCTATATGTTAAAAGCTCCTCGTTCAAAATTATGATCATGAATTTATGGTGTTAGGTGTAATTTGTTTGTATTAATGATATGCTAATTTGTAATGTGTTATGCTATATTTATGCTTAAATGTGTGATAAATAAAATAAAAATATGTTAACAAAAAATTACAAACTCGTGGAAACAAAAAATATATTAACGATTATGGAGGACAAAATACTTTTTTTGTGGGGTTTTAAAAATTACTACCAATCGGTAATTTTTATTACTGATATAATATTTGGTTACTTTGGATTCTAAGTTTTAGATTTTCAACAAATGTTGAACTGATTTGACGTATTTGAAATATAAAGGGAACCCCCCTGCAAAAAGGCTTGTTCAGGACTTAATGTTAGTCCAACTTAATTGAGTTCTTATATAGAGAATACGCGATTTTTCTTTTACATATCTGTAAGAAATTTAATACTTTGGTTTGATCAGATATTAACTTGTATTACTATTGGTCACTCAGTTTTGCAATATAATGCAGTTACTGCAGAGATATAAATTTTTAAAAAAGATAAACTTTTATGAATTCATAGACATTCTAAAATGTATTTTTCATGAAATATTCAACCTCGTTCTCAACTCGTAACGTTACTATCTTTATATTACATATTTGGGAGAAAGTAAAGTCGGAACTATTTTCATTACCTAAATAAATTTAGCTTAAGAAACAAATTAACCGAGCACAAAAAAATAAGGAACAACAATTCTGATTTATTTATAAGTTGTGAAGAGATATAACATAGACGTTACTTATATTTAAAAACTGATCTCTTCACTATCCACTAAACGACTGAAGCGCTATCTATATAACATGAAGAAATTCACATCATCTAATTCAGTTATTAGTGGTGAAGTGAAACCGTACTGTGTTGGACGGTTAGATGTTGCCAAGTAAAGAACAGTTTTTAAAAATATCAATTGTTATAAAACAAAATGTGCGATTGTGTGGAACCAACAACAGTGGAGTGTATAATTAGTTGTGTACATGTTTTAAATTTAATTAATTACAAAACAAATATTGAAAGTGAAAATATTTAAACGTGTTTGTTATAGTGAAAATATGAAACTTTATATTTAAAGTCATTATATACTAATATTAAATATAATTTTGTCTCATTTACTTATTTAATAAATATATACAATTATAAACTGTTTTAAACGTAATATGATTTTTTGTAGAAAATATTTAGTTGGTGTAGATTTGGATTTCTTGTTTTAAATTGTAACTTAACGTAAATTTTAAAATGTGTATTAAATATAAAAAGTTATTTTATGTCTAAGTTTATGGGAAACATTCCTAGTGTTATTATGCTGTAATTTCAATCTACAGATTTATCAATTCGTGTACAAAAATAAGTTAGCTAAATTTAATGAAAATAATTTGTTGGCAAAGCACAAGTACTCTATTTTTTAAAAATAGTAAACTTATCTAAGTAAAGCTTTTACTTTTCTAAGTAAAGATTATCTTAATGATTTAAAGACTGGGAACATATGGTAGGAGAAATATTGATTTGAAAAGTAAATGAACAATGCAACTAGTAGATGAGACAAAATAGGGAAATAATATGAATAGGGCATTAGTCATAAAAATACATAATGAACATAAATCGAATATATTTGTGTACATTTTTGGTATTTTAATATTGTGGGTATTGTTAAGTTTTCTATAACGATTCGGAGTGTATGTTAAAACTGAGGGAGTTTATAACCTTAATTCAATTAATCATTTAGGGTTAGAAATTGTATCTAAACCTTATGCTATTTTAGTTTGTTTTTGCTGTAACTTAACTGTACGGAATTTCTAAACTGTTTAAAAGTTATACAATCATGTCTTTAATAACATTTATGACGGAAGATTTCTTAATAAAAATACTGTGAAATTATTTAAAACATTCTAATTAGTTTGATGGTGTTTTTAGTTTAATTGTGAGGGTAAGTTCATTTGCGTGTCACTCAGTGAATTTTTAAGTGTGCAGTTTGAATATTTCACTGTGAGTGACTCTTTCTATTCTTCATATTTTTGTGGTTGTCTGTATGTAAATCTATTTCTGTGTACGGGTCTTTGTGGCGCTTGTTTGATTATGTTTACGCGCCTCCTGTCTAAGCTTTGAAAGCATGACTCAGCAAACGATTTGAAATTTAAAACACTCTGTGAAGTATTTATAGTCAACGAACTTTCGTCTATATAGAATCACATTATGGCCTGGTCTAAAGTTTTTCATTTCAATATATAATATATGCCATCAAAAGACATTTCCCGATACCTTTCCTAAACAAAATAAATTCTGAACGGCATCATTACAAATATAAACTAAAACAAAACAAATAGTTAGACGTTAAAATTCTGATTGTGCATTGCCGTATATCGCTGGAATTATAAAAAAGTGCTACACTTAAAAAAAAAAAAATGTATTTCAATTTAAAAAAAAATAATCAGCTTTTTTATTATTTCTCTAAATGTTTTGATTTTATTTAATTGATAATTCCATTACGTTTCATTTAATTTAAGATTAAATCATTTTTATCGTCATTAAAAAAAAACAACTAAAAATTGTATAAAATTATAATCATAATAAGAAAAATATGTTTAAAACTGCTATTACTTCCCACCATTGTATATTGAAAAATTGTTTCTGTTCTCTCGTATGTTACATGGTGAATCATAATGACCTACAGACATCATAGATAGAAATAAATCATAATAAATATTGATTTCTTTAAAAATATTGCTATGGTTAAAACAATTGATAATAGAAATTATAACATCAATCATCTGTTTTCGGGACGCTTGAAATTTAAAAAAAAAATGATATTTTTTACAAAATTTCCATAATCTGCGTGATTGTTATTAAAAATATGTCTATGGTTTAATAGTTTTTAATCAAAATTTGTACTTAGATGTTTTAAAGTTCCTAATTTTACCATTAAAATTCAATCTAATAATTTGATATTTGAATTTATTTACCTACCGTAAAACCAAATTACAAACATATATTTTCCCCCAAAATTAGGTAGTTGTATGCAATTTTTTTTAAATGTAGGTCAATAAGGACCTGATAAAACATGTAAGATTTTTCACTCAAAATATCCCGATTTTGTAGACATCTGTTAGAACCCTAAAAAGTGGTTTACTACCAACAATGAAGCTAATCATAATTTAAATCTGCTGTTTCGATAAAATGTTGGTCAAATGTGAAGAATATTACATTCACAGTCAAGGGAAATATCTGTTCTAAAATTATTACAAAGAATAATGTCAAAAAATAAATTGGTTTTTGATTGTTTTAATTAATAACTCGATATCAACAGAAAAACAACGTATTTAAACAAATTCATTAATTGTTATCAATTTGAAGTACTTGGTGTATTAAATAAATAGTATAAAAGATATTGTTAGATTATAAGAATTGTATGCACTATTGAATGTGTTAATAAACAATAGAAAGGAAAAGAACACACAAAACTAATGTAGACTAAGTTATGTTTACATTCACGCCCATTAAAATGTAATAGGTTAATAAAAATCGGAGTTAGTAAAATCCATCTAGACGTTAGCAAATATTATAAATTTATAACGCACAAGATTACCTAATTAATGTGAGTTGGGATGCGTCAATTTCTTCTAAATATATCGCTTGGAACCGACGCACTAGGGATATTTCACTAACCGCCGCTTCCATTTTAAAATTACCCGCTGACCATATTGAAGTGAATGTATGTTTTGGCGCCATTGACATGTGATGTAAATAGAACTTAGGGTGTTGCCACGTCACGTCACCGGGGCTAAAATAAAACAATAAAACAGCGTCAAGTTTGGCAAAGAACAAGGTATGACGTATCCGTCACGCGGAGAGAAAGTATTGTACGTCTGGAGCTAAGAGAGAATCATGTGCCAGTATACAATTTATTTATTTTAAAGTACCAGTGTTCTATGTTCTAATCATGTGTGGCTTGATTTTTGGTAGGTAACGAATTAAGTGTTTTTCATAGTAATTTTATTTGTTTGAAGAGATGGAACATAAGATGAAATGATGTCATACATTTAATAAACCGTGCCAAAACATTGCATTAAATTTATCACGCGTCTATAAACAAAAGAAGAAATTATATTCGCCGTCACACAAACTATCTATTTACTACTTATATCTGAGAGATAAGAGAAGTGTAATTTCCTGTATTAATAGGAAAACGTGTAGTTTCTCAATTTCATAATGGGAGGTGTAAAAAATACTTCAAACTTTTTAATACATTGAAAGATACTTATTTAAATAGACCTTAATTAGATTGACTCATAAACTCATCTGACGTGTAAATTGAATTTCATTAAAATCCAATTTTTAATGACGGCGGTACTCTATAATTATAATTTAATTCAGTTGTGTTTTGTTACACTAGTTGTGATAATTATTAATCGTCACTTTTAACTAAAATTCACATTTAACTAAAATGTACAAAATTCTTAGTGTCAACTTAAATGTTTTTGTGTTTTATGTTAGTTTTACAGACGATTTTGTTGATAATAATACCTACCTAATGGCAACTTATTTCATGGATTCTTAGAGGCTAGAGTTTAGCAAACTGGTTACAGCTGATGATTAAAAAAACAAAATTTTGAGTTTTGGTATTTTGGCAGGTCTCCAAAAACTTTGACTTTTCAAACAAAATGAAAGAAAAACCGTCGAGAGATGACCAGAATTTGTTAATATTGCAGTTACTCCTAAAACTTTTTTTTTCTTTTTTTTTGCAGTTTTAGACATTATTTATCATATTTAAACATAATTATTTAAAGAAGTAAAGATAATGTTAAGATAATGAGACTGTCATTCGACGCTATAGGTTCTTCTTGTTTTTACCAATTATGCAGGAAACGCTTTGTGTGTGTGGGGGGGGGGTAACCAAATATTTTGTAATATGTCATAAGGGACTGTGTATAAAGTAAGAATTTCGATTTTTAACGAAAATGATACACCGAAAATTATTTCTTCTAAGCTAAATACAAATGGTTTTTTATGAAATAAGAGCTGAAAGATCAACAACAGTATTATGTACAACAGTGTTGGATTATCATAATTAGATGTAAGTTGTTTATCTTTTTATCTACATCGATCGATCTTTAATTGATCCTTTTGTATCATTGGCCTCAGATTTATCGGCAAGAATTCCTCTTAAAAACACCAGTGAAAATGAACCATGTTTTAATTAAAATACTGTTGTATGTAATATATTATGTCTACGTTAGTGTATTGAAAGACTAGTTTTTAAAAATATTTTAAATTTAAAATTAAATTGTAAACAATTGTATCACATGTTTTAAAATGTATTTATTACCAAGAAATTTCCTATGAACAACGCAAGTTTCGTTGATTAATGAAAAACTGTCGTCACTGAAAATTCTCTTGGATTAGGTAAGAATCGTTAGACTACAATAACAAGGTAACCTATATACTCATTAATAAGGATAAGTCACGTTTGTAGACTATAGTATACCAAAAACGAATATGTTTACAAAAATTGTTTGTTCACAATTGAAACTATTTTTAGAACAAAATAAATCATGCGTTATAAAATAAATATCTGATCGCTTCTATTATATGTACTGCAGTAAACCTATAATTAACTAGTGAGGCGGAGGGAAGTGGAAATGCTTAACAGGGTGTAACCCTACTTCAATATTCAAAATATGTGCCAACAGAAGAATATATTGGCAACAAGACTGTTCGTCATATGTACAGTCTTTAATAATAGACTAGTTTATGTCCTCGACAACGCATGACTTGCCAATTACTCACGTGAAAACACATCAAATTAGAACTCAATATCTAAGTGTAAATGTTATTATTCTAGTAAAAATATTTTTAATATAATTAATCCACATTACTGTATCGATTCAAAAATAGCTCATTTTATGCTGTGCGTCATAATATTGTAATATGTTTCGAACAGTAACAGGCGACATCTTCGTCAGATAAGTTTACGAATAACAGTTATACATTACACATCAAAATATTGATTGTATGACAAATATTAATACCTCTGTTAACGTCGATAACAAAGCTATTACAAAATTAAAACACAGATAAACACCATGGCAACATCTCTAATATACTACAGTCACTATTAGACATGAGAGTGTCAAAAACATGTTGCTTTCATTAGACGCAAAACATAACTAGTAGTGTTAACTAAGTAACGTATATTTATTATATCAATAAAATATTTGTAGGTTAAAATTAACAATATAATTATTGTATTTTTTTTTCTTCCAATGTACTTGTTTAATTGGCATAAACAGCATTTTACTATAGTCTTGTTTAAGGCGTTTTGAAGTACTTCTAATTTAGAAACTCCCCATACACTTCTGTATATTTGGCGTTCATAACTATATGTAATTACTTTTAATAGCGTAAAATTTAAACAGTACTTTACCGAACAACAGTTTTTTGTGGGTCATTGGAATTTTAATGCATTTTAAGATCTTAAATTACATTAAATACAAACCAATAACAAATTTGACAACTGTTCTAAATACAGAAATATTATAGGGTTCTTCAAAAATTGTTGGCTTAAAAACAATATTAATATTTTTGGGCATATAGTTATTTTTACCCTACTCCTCATGTATGTCGTTTCAAGAAAAGTTTAATTTGTCATGGGTCAGCTAGTGTATTTTATAGGTACTTAACCATACTGTGCCATCAACAGTTATGGAACAAGTTGTAATGAAAATGTTTCAAAACAAACGTTACTTTGGAAAATGTTTAAACGTGTTTCTACAGATTATACACATCAAGAACAAATGTTGTTTAAATGATTCACGAAACATGGTTAATTGATAGTTATTGAAAAGTTTTAATATTTGTAACAAACAAACACAGCAACAAGATGATGTTTCATTTATATTGAAGTAGCTACTAATGCACAACCCTTAAGTTATCATAATTTAATGCACGAACCAAGTAGCATGAATGGCCACTGAAGATGAGTATTTTTTAATCGAAACTTTGTCGTGTTGATGTATTCGATTTTTGTGAAAATTATAGTGTTTTCATTAACTAATTAAAAAAATTGTTCCCAAGTTTTGTTCAAAATATTTATCTAAGTGGTAGGTCAATGTCATAATGAAAATAATATTTTTTTCACTATTTTATATAATACGGTACGTATGATTTTTAAGTTGTAACTTTTATTGTATTTGTTTTACTTCGTTTATTGTTTGAAATAAAGTTACTGTTTATGTTAACTTACAAACTGCCTAGCCTGCAAACATAGCTACGCAAACATGAGATATGTCAGAAATGTTACTGATAAACAGAATGTTTAGTTATGAACTTGCTTTAGGGGATTGAACTTATTTAAAACTTTAATAATACTGAAATAAGTTATTTACCTCATGATTGTTTAATCTTATTACTTACAGTCTGTAGTTTCAATAGTGTTTAATTAAAAAAATTAAGTTCATGTTCCATATAATATCACATTATCACAGCACTTATAAAACTGTTTTACTTAAAACGAATTTAATTAACGCCAATACAACTACATGATGAGAACTGAGTCTATTTTCAACGATTTCCAGACTCTATGCTGTCTAGCGAAGAAATGAATTAGTCATAGAAATTCTAAAATCTACTCATATGTGAACTATTGAACGAAATATATTGTGTACAGTATAACTCAGATGTCTCAATTTCAATTATTCAATTCCGTTTACATTCTCGTATTTTTAGGATGCTAAATGGAAAAAAATATGTTTAGTGCTGTTTAAAACCAAACTACGATTGAGCTTGGAGGTAGGATCTAGGAGAGAAAATTAAAGATTATAATGCAATGTAGTCGAACCGGTTGGAAGACTCATATCGCCTAAGTACTAATTAAGGCGAGTCATTTAAACGTTAAAAAAAGTTCTAGATTTTGAAATTTATATGGTGGTATTTCTTTATGATATCGTCCTTATGCTTGCATGTCTTTCTGTCTGTAGGAAAATACCGGGTACTTAAAAGCACCTCCCCTATCCGATACTTTTCTTGAAATTTTTCGTTATATAGATTTTTCACCAAATGAATGTATCTTTCATACTACGTTTTAAGTACTATAATTAAATAAATTTGATCGTCATCTATTATCTTGGAATTGAGATATTTTTGGATATGGTTCATGGTCATGTGAAGCACTATAATCAATACTTTTGACACTTAAATCAGTGACGGAATACTCGTATATATTTTTTTATATCTGCCACGTATTCACGAAAGAGAATGTGTATTTTGTGAAATTTTATGTTGTTTACAAGAGCACATTTTCTACTATGTATAATATTTTCTACTAAAATAGTGTATTTTCTGCTTAATGGTTATCTACTTCTAATTATTTACGCCGTTCAAGTTGACCATACTGTAAAAGAAACTTATTGCATTTTTAAAGATAATACATTGGTCTGTAATGAAAACAGGTTCCATCAAAAAGGTAAATATCAAAGTCTTATGTATTAGTAGGTGTCATTAATAATTTTAAACATTAAATTTCCCTTTGACAGTATGTAAAAGTTTCACTTTTTACAAATATTAGCTGTAGAGTTTACGTACATAGCTATAGATAAGACACAAAAACCATCTATCATCTTACTGAACTTAGCGTTGAAAATCAATGATTTGTTATGGGAAAGACGACTATGTAACTAATTTACAAAAAACTCAAAAAAAAAATGTCGTGCTAAAATTATATACATCATAAAACGTTGTACCAAAAATCAGGTATAAACTTCATATGGATAATTAATTATTTTGATGGAAATGTTGGGAAAAGTAGGAGAAGATAATAATTTTAAATCACCAGGTGTGTATTTATATAATATTAGACTAATAATTATTTAAAGCTTAAATTAATATTATTTAATAATGCGTAGCTTAAAGCTACGTAGAAAAAACGTTGGTATATTCAGCTGAAACAAGGTGTATATGCGCTAAACAAGGTTAAAACAGACCCCCCCCCCCAATTATTTATATAAGTCCATCATTTATAAAAATATTCAAAATATGGCAACTTAAATAATTATTTTTTAAAATTAGACCTACCGATTTCAATAAAATTTAAATGAATTATACATAATAATTATTCAAAATGGTTTTTATATCACATGTTAAAGTAGAAGATAATTCAAGTTGTTAAATATTTGCTAAAATGAGTAATATATTTTGGTCGTCATTGTAACATAACAATTATAATTTTGTTTACTTTAAGAGTTATTTACAAAATATTGGTATTTAGATTGGGAATATTGGGCATAGTTTGTCTGACGTTAAATGTTCCGAAGTAGATAACATTTTCTATCCTAATTTAGTGCTGCAGATTGTGCTAAACGTATGGCGAGATGTGGCTGTGAACACATTGCCAGAATTAACACCAGCCAATTACGTTTCCAGCCAAATTGTTGGGTCAAGTACTACAGCCATAATAAAACTGAAATATGTCAAAGCGTAGATAATAACCCAATTTTATTTTAAAAAATAATCGTATATTTTCTCCCAATCAGCTTTAAAGATGTTTATATAATTTATTTTTAATTGTATTGAATTCTATAAGGTTAACAAAAACAATGAAAATAATTAATAAAAAGTAACAATTATTATTATTCTCTTGAAAATTATGATTAAAGGATTAATTCAAAAATAGCGTGTCATCATTGTCATTTTTATTTGGAAGGTGTGTCTTTTAATTATTTTGGGGTAAGGGTGGACAAGGGTTATTGACCTGACTGGTCGTACTAGGTACACTTTATACGTATAAAAGGAATTCAATCATTTAACAAATGTTTTCAGAAGCCATCATAAAAAACGAAATATGTAATCGAAATTCAAGGGGGAGGGGGTTTGCCGTAAAGTAAACCTTGAAAATCTTATTTTCAAAAAACATACGATTTTCATAAAATGAATGTTTTAACTACCACAAAAAAGTAAAAATTAAAATTACCAAATTAAATTAAATTTTAATAAATTTAAATTTATTTTAATTCACTCACTAAACAATTTTTTTTTTTTTTTTTTTTTTTTTTTTTTTTTTTTTTTTTTTTTTTACATGTCTTTGGAATATTTGTTCCAATGTATATCTAAATTAAAAACAAAAGATCGAATCGTTTGCCCTGATTTTGAGATATATTAAATGTACCTGAACAAATAAAAAGTCCCTTGTTTATTTTAAAAGTATTATTTTTGAATTAATGTCAGTATTAATAAATTTAATTACGTCTTCAATATAAATGTACTGCAGTTTAACTTAATTGTAAAGAATGTTTGTTTATCACTGCCAAAAAAATTTACATGCTTAACATACATACTAAAATAAGTTGTTTTTTATTTGTTAATATTATATAAAATATCATTATAAATGTAATCTGAATAACATATTTTAAACTAAGATATAAAAATTGTTCAATTATTTCAGCAATAAATGTGTTTTTGTTTTTTAAAGGGTACAATAAAATAAAATTTAATCAAAATAATTATTATTTAAAAGAAGGGAAAATGCTCAGAGATAACAAAATACGTTCAAATAAATTTTGTCAAAATCAGTTAACCTGTTTGATATATATCACAATAAACACGTTCAACAGATTGGCAAGTCTGATGGATTTTTTTTTACTACCATAAAATATTCAAAATCGGTTTGGTTTTTTATCCATTCCAAAACTATATTACAAATCTTTTAAAACGTTAAAACATTTTACAACTATTAGGCTATAATCTAATAGGTCTCACCAAATGAAATGAACACAATTTTCCACGACAAAGATTTTATTTATAAATGACGATGTTTCAAGGACTCCTCATTTGTTATGCACACAAACCTTCTTTGAATTGAACTTTATCTGGCACGAACTAATCGTTTGGTGTCAGCAATTGTGTTTTATTTCCTTAAGTTCACTTGAGGTTTCCACATGCATTGTGTTGGTCATATCAAATATATAGGCCTATTTACAAAAAGTATGTGCGTTAGGTTGCATAACGTGAACAACTTGTACTTCAATTCTTACAGTAAGCAAAGTCATACAACTCAATTTCATTGTAACCAACTTCAATTAACTTAAAATAACTGTAGGCTATATGCGCAATAGACTATTGCTCATGATTGCTATCGTGTTAAATAACGGTTACCGTTGGAACGCATAGTGTAAAGTCAATAACTGTATAAAGGAGTCATTATTCACTGGAGTGTAATTTTTGGAATAGTGCCAAGTACATTTATTATTAGTGTAAGGGAGCTTGTTAATAGCAGCTAGTTAGGGGTAGCTATTGATTATGGGGCGGGTAAAGCTGAGAATGAAATGGATCATTTTCTGCTTTACTTTTACTTTCATGTAATAATATTACATTTACATAATGTATGAAAGAAATGGACAGTATAATACTATTCACTCATTAGAATATAATAATCTAAGATAATACAACCTAGCTTTGAATTTGTTCCGTCTCTTGGACAAGTTATTACATTTCTAAACAAAAAAAATAAAAAATACATGAGATATCGACGAATTATAAACATCGGTTAATACTATAAACAGTTTTAGTTGTCTATTAAAAGTTTTATCTAGTATAATTTTCCTTTAGGATGATAAAATATTAGTGTATGTGTGTGTTTGTCCATCTTCAGATAATATTCAATCGTATGCCAGATTTGATGTAATTCGCTGAATTAATTTTGTAGGTTGTAGATCAGAGTACAGATTTTTGTATCAGAGTATAAATAATATATTTACAAATTATTTATGTAATTTTATTTTTATCAATTTTTCGTCTACTTTATTGAGTTTGCTTATATCTATGAAACGTTGTATAACCTTTCGATTTAATAATCATTAGAAAAAATGGTGTTAGCTCGGAAATAAAAAAAAAATCGGAATCAGTTTATTAGCTGGATTTGTAGGAATTTAGTTAAAAATATTTGTCCATTTATTGTTTACATTTTTCAAGTTATATCAAACTATACAAGATTATGAATTTCTTACTGAAATCGGAATATCTTTAAAAAATGCAGCTAAAAACCCTTATTCCCAATGTTTAAATTTTAGAAATAGATTCAAAACATTTTCCATAAATCATGTATGTCATGTGGCTTAAGGATAAGGAAAAAATGAGCTCAACATATCAAATAAATGGACATATTTTTGAAATTAATATCAAATAATAGTAAAAACATTTTGCTTTGAAATTATTGAAACTGACCTCTGAATTTGATGGGGGGGGGGGGTGAGTGAAAATTAAATTTTTAAAGTTAGTGTATTTTTTTTTCTATTATGAGAATTACATGTGACCAAACTACCTAAAAAAAATTTCAGAAAATTTGTAAGGATGGTCTTAACACTCATGGTCGGTTTCACAGTTAGTATAAAATCACCAGTATTTTATATTTATGAAAATTAAAAAATTATTGCTTTTGAAATGTTTCTATAAATAATGTATATTCAACTTTTAACTTTAAAAAACAAATAATTGTCCAATTTTTTCTTTTATTAACAATTGTGACTCTTCCATCCATTTATTATTGACGTTTGTCCAAAAGTAATCGATTGACATCTTGGAAAAGGCTGATACGTTTATTATATAACAGAATTTATATGAGACATGAATTATACATTTTTCTTTAATTATATAAAAATAGCCTTGTATCAATAACGTCAATCTAACTGTCTTTTCTCATTTTCCGCTGATTTTTTTAAGTTCTTCTAATCAATAGGTAACATTAGTAAATGGCGTTTTAAACTTAATTACTTAATATTGTTAATAATCAGTAAGAAAACACTATACATAAGCTTTGCAGTACTATTTTGTGTATTAAGTGGGATTTAAATGATGTGTTACAAGACATATTTAAAAAGTCCAGTTAGGTTTCCATACCCCCCCCCCCCAATCAAATCATTATTTCTCTTGCCTTAACGGTAATTTGCTGGTAAAGATCACATCATTAATGGCTCGTATATAAATTAATTTCTTCCTTTGTAATAAAAATCCTTTCAGTCGTAAGTCAAAAATAGGACCATTTTAGATAATTGCGACACTACGATCTACTATTTGACCCAGATTATTTGTTTGTACACGAAAGCATAACAGTTCTTAAATTTGACTGGTTTAAACTAGCCTCACAATATTGGGGTTCTTGTTATGGTGTCGAGATTTTTTACTAAATGATCCCAAATATCTTACAGTATGAAATTTTACATTGTCTGAGGAGGTGGGGAAGATTTAATTTATTGTGGCAGCGGGAGTACGAAACTAACAACTTTTACAGGAGATTTGCACTAAACTAACAAGAAAATATTGTGTACTTCTTTGGTTCGTACCGGAAGTTGGGAGAGATTTAGTTTCGTTATAATCTAACAAAAAAAATCAATTTAAAACTACCATTTTTATCATATTTGAAATACTCAGAATCCACTGATTTAGCTCTTTGTTAATTTTGTTAAAGAAATATTGAAGCTATGAAGCTAAACTGTAAAAAACGTTCTTTTTTTTCTTGAGTAGCTTTCAAATTATTTAGGAATCACTAAAAACTCTAGTAAAATAGATTGAGAATCTACATAGTGTTACAAAAGTTGAGATGACATTTAATATCTCAAGGTTCAATTTGAGTTAGAAAACGTTCATCATATCTTTAGAAAAGTCTTACTCTGAGTTATGTAGAGAGTGATACAAAGTTTGGTACCATTACAGAATGTCCGAAAATCTAGAATACCTGTTTTCAATACTTCTAAATACAACGATACTATTGATGTTATACACCTTGTCCCATGAAAGTATTCCAATGTTTCCCTTGTCGTGGGAAAATTGTTTTTAAACAGATTTTGGTAACATTTTACACATAGATATAGAAAAAAGCAGAGCATATTATGTAAATATGTTTCATAGACACAAAATGGTCGCCTTTTAAAATAAACACAGTTTTGGGGCTTTTAGACAATCATATTTGTATTAAATACATTGTTAATACATACGAAATTTTACTAATTATATTACTATTTCGCCAGAATATGTACCCTGATCTCCTCCAAAACAAACTAGTTATAAAGGAAACAATAATCAACAATGAAATATGAAAAAAGTAACTGTAATCATTAGTAAAATAGAAATCATCGACCTTTATGGATTGATATAACAGTTAAATGATAGCTTCATAAGCATGGCAGATTCATATAAGTGTTATATGGTTTTATAACTTCATTATCAATAATTGTATTTTGCTGTTAATTTGTATTAATGGTGTGAGAATAATCTCGTTATTTTTAGCAGCCCCACAAAATGAAGTTAATAACTGCTAGGTCTGACGATCTTCTAGGTTAGGTAATACATCTTCTATATTCCGTTTCATTTTTAGTTATACAAAATATATTAACTGTGTAAATCAAATTATAGTTTCAGTACTACTAACTAGAATTTTAAAAAGTAAGGTTGCTGAACAAACAAATGTAGGGTCCAATTTTAAATGTAGGCTAATGTTACCAAATTGTGTTGTTATATTTTATTGTTAATTAGGGTTTTTATTTCTTAAAACATATACTAATATGTTTTGTAACGTTGTTGTGTTTATTTTAGGGTGACAGCACATTATTTTTATTATCTTCGTTTCATCAGCACATTTCAGAACAGAACACAGCGAATTGAGAGAGGTCAAACATTTGGACGTAACTATGTGTTGTACAGGACCTTACACCTATCAGCCAACTAATGTGTGTAACCATTAATTTACAGTCATTTGTTCAAAAAACTGTCCTTCACCAGAAAATAATTTATTACTTCGTTAATAATATTATGTACATTAATAGCCATTAACCATTATAATTACATCTCATTTAAGAACTGTCTTATTTTGAACGGCTACAGACTACCAAAATTCAGAGGAATACATTTCAAAAAAATTTGGAAAACGTGAAAGATTAGCTTAAGGATTCAATGGCTGTACTACTCAATACAGACTGTAGATGGAAAATTGCATTTCTTACACATTCTGAAACTCTACCTATGGTTATATGATAGACCACTTGAAATGAACGTAATGTTAAGTGATTGTTACATAAATTATAGTAGATAATTAACAACCGCAGCGAAGCAAGTCTCAGGTAATTGATTGCAAGTGAACAGTTAGTTGACACATATACAATTCATAGATTGTACGTTATCATTCCGACAGCTGGCGTTATCTATTGAACTCTTGTCTTCTCCTTGTGATAGTTTGCGTGACAAGTTCTAGGGATTGTTTGTTGTGAATAGGAGAAAAAAAATCACAGCAATAGGCCTTTACGTGACACAATATAGATAATATATAAAGCCTATGTTGATAATAGAAGTTCATTACTCGTACCTTATCTGGAAGTAATTTTATAGTTATTATAATGAATCAGGTGTTAAGCAATTTTTGAATTAATTGTTATATTATACAATGATGAAATGCTCCATAATTTCAAGAAACAGATAGCCGATTGTAACTGTATTGTTACAAAGATTTATAAAAAGTCAGATAGGCTTAGTCTAATTAATTAATATATTAATTAGATGTTTTTATTCAGAATACAAATTTTAAAAGTGCCCTTATCACAATAGTATGGAGCAGCAAAATACGATTACATTAAATAACAAAAAACTGAACAACATTTTGTAATTTAGAGATCTATCATAATATCTATAAACAGTTTATAGTTTTTATCGAACAAAAATTAAAGAGATAAGTGGGGAAATAAGTAATAAGAGAAATAAATGGAAAACACTAAAATGAACTCGATGGCGTTCAAGATTGTCAAATTAAAATTTACTTATGAGCTGTGTTTCATCAAAATTTGATTATCAAAGTTTGAGTAGATTTTGAAATAAATAATCGACGTATTTGGACAGAGAATGGTTTTTTTTCCTTCACTCTCTGACCTGTAACACTTGACATGAGGTTTTGTGGGAAAGATTAAACTAATAGTTTGACTTTAGTTTTGACTCCTCCATGTAGTTTTAAGGAATTAGAGTCATCTTTTAATCGACAACAAATCTCTGAAACAGCAGAATGATTTTTGTAGTCTATTTAATTCTTGCGGACTCTTAACTCGACAATCGTATATGGACTGAAAACCACTCATATTATACAAGAACAACAATCAAATTGAGGAACATAGAAAGACAGACGGGACAGTTGCCTAAATTTATTAATTGTTATATGATTAACATTATTATTATTTTTTTTTGTATATTACTAAGTTTTCTTAAGACTATTAAATGAAGAAACAAACGTACTTCTGTAAAACTGTGTAACAAATCATTGCTCAATTTTAAAAGTAATACAATTTACTGTATTCTTCAAATCAGTTTATAAATGTATGGAAATCTGCAACAATCAGGGGTAATATTGACTTTTTGGATGACCGGTCTTGTAGTACAACCTGGCGGACTTTCAATCAACTAAATACAACTACCCTACTTCACGCCTGCACCCTATGTTGAAAATTCTCAACTATTGTGAATTTGAAATTAATATTAAGTTTGCTTTAAAAATGTATGACGCTGCTACAATAAATATTGTTACCCTTGTTGTTTAAAGGAAAAAATCCTTCCGGTCGTCATCGCCTTACAAAATATTTTTTCAAAAAACGTAAATAAATACCCTTAACCTGAAATAATCTAATAACGTGCGGGTAGGAAAAGAGCAAAAGTTGGTCAAGAGTGACCGAATAGCAAAGATGAAAGGGAGGAATCTAACCCAACAAACTCCAGCTAGGATCCCTTGAGATGGCTAACTATAGTGAACCCCTGAAGGGATTTATTTTCCAGTAGAAATAAAGAAAGAGAGGAAGTTTTACCTAAATATATGTTCAGGCTTTGGAAAAATTATAAAAATTTGTATTGTTATTTTAACAAGAATAAAACTTCATTTATCTCATTTCTAACATTCATAAAAAAGAAAAAAATAAGTGAAATAATGGGCATTAAAGAATCTCCTTTATAAGATTTTTGTATTTTTTATTTTACCAAAATATATGATGAAGAGTTTTTTTAAACTTGACGGAGGATTTAGAAAAAAAAACTAATTATAATTTTGGCCATTTGATGAACACCTAAAAGAAATTTAAGGAATAGTTTGTACTGTAAAGGCAATCCTGTTATCCACCATTTTTATGTGGATTTGGTCTTATTTTGATATGATAAAAAAATACATAACATTTTATTCGATATACTGATTACTGTATACAAATTTCGCAAGGCGGGAACGAATGCTACATTAGAATAACTCATTTTGTGGTTTAAAACTAACATTTTTGATGTTGTACATGTAAAACTGGCATTGCATTAGTTTTGTTTCATTAGTTACAGAATTTCTATTGTACTTTTGCGATTAATTGTAAATATAGATAATATAACTATCTGACGTTTGAGTAGTATCTATGTTATCTACTTCTACAAATTCCATTATAGTCATAACGTTTACGTAGAAAAATTAAATTTGCTGTGCGTGAACAACATTTCCGAACATACATAGGGAAAAGTAAGAATTAGATTTTTTTTTATATTTAAGTAATTAACGCTATTGAGGAACATTTTGGATTTTCGTTTTCCTAAAATTCAAATATGGCATCAATTAAAAAGACTTTTAAAGATGTTCGTTTTTTCTTCTTTTAAAGAAAAGGACATAACATGAATGGGTTATATAACGAACAGGGTGACAGTCTAATCATTAGGTTATAATGTGTGAGAGGTATGTATTATTAAAATTTATATTTATGTATATCTCTTGAACAGAATATTCAACAAGTTTGACTCAAATCTTCAATTAGCCATTACTATACTGTAATAGAATCAGCATAAAAAGTAACACTTGTTAAAAATACAGAAAACCTTTTTCATTTTTTCTTATAACGTATTAAACACACGAAAAAGAAATAACATGCCATTTTAAAAATGGGCAAAATATCAAACACAGTTTACGACAAAAACTCAAATTTACAAAAATTTTTTTTACTTATCCAACCAAAAAAAAAGAAAGGAAAAAAAAGGAATATTACATAATAACACAAACTCCTAAAACATTGTACGGTATTCCAGAGAATTAATTATATTTAACTTATTTCATTATGTCACATCGTCTCTTCTGTTGGATATTTTCCCAACTCTCCTAATTACAATAATGACATCCCAGGTCTGAGCGAGACGAATTCCGGTGTTACCAAATATTGAACCAAAAAATTTACTGACGATATCTCTCAGCTATCGTTTGAACATCAGCTCCTCTCGAGAACATCGATTGACAAAAAGCTTTCACCGCACCTCTTTAGCGTCAGCTACCAAAAAGCTGTTACAGCACCTCTAAGCAATCGGCTTAAAAAAATATCACAGCATCTCTAAGCCGTCGACTAACAAAAACACATATAGTACATTTAAACTGTTGGCCAACAAAAACACTCACGGTATCTTTAAATCAATAATCCAATGTTAATAAAATAACATCCACAACACATATTGACTGGCAACTGAAAAAAAAGATGCCCACCCAGCATCTTGATGCCCCACTGCACCTTTTAGCCGTCGGCTAATAAAATATTTGGCTTACAAAAACCCCTCATAGTACATCTTGGCTGTGGACTAAAAAAACCCTCATGGCATCTCTAAGATGTACGCAATGCAATCTGCCAACGTACCTTCTATCCTGCGGTTAAAAACCCATGACGGCACCTCTAAGCCGCCAGCTAACTAAAAGCTCTCATGGGACCTCAAGTAGAAATTAAATATCTAAAACCAGTAATTTCCCCATTTCTGTACCTAATGTGTTATAATTTCATGGGATATTTAAGAATTATAACTATAAACAATTATTATATTTCGCTTTTTAAATAATAAAAAAAAACTATATATATATATATATATATATATGTGTAGAATTCCATAAAATCAAAGAAGTCAATCTTCTCTTTCCTAATATCATTGTCATTATAGTTTCTTTTGGGGCTCCCAGAGAAAATAATGTTAATACAAAAAATGTTTCCTCGTTTATGTTCTTTCTTATCAGCTTTATTTTTTTGTAAACAATCAAATTAGAGCTTCTTCCTCTGATTTTGTATACAATAAAATGAAGAAATAATATTGAATTTTCAGGATTTGAACTAAAATTTATAAATTTTGGAATTAATAGTAGTCAAAAAATCCTGTTTTGATATTTCAATTTTGTAAAGTTTCAATTCATGTAATAGATTTGGGATATGGAAATACAGATTGCAACTAATTTCGTCAATAAGCCTACATATTCAGTGTTTTGCAGGGTCAATATACAGAGTAGAAATATGTCTTGCAAACTCTAGGTAATTTGTGAATCAGTAGAGATGAAAACATCTAACTTTGACCAAACTGCATAGGGTAAATCCATTTCACTTTTATGTGGTAACACATTTTTGCGGCAATTTTAAGAAGGGTTAAAAGCGGGCGCATTAAAATTGTTCAAATAGCGACTCCCGTCGTGTGTGACATATCTATTTAGAGGGCATTAAAAAAGACAAATTTTAGTGCCTTGAAAAGTTTCAACGATTATCTCTAACCGGCATTATGGGAAAAAAACTAAATTCTGATTTTTTTTTTTAACAAAGAACTTATTTAACTAAATAAACACAATTTTTTGTATTTACCCTATTTATTAAACCGACCCCAAATTTTGGAAGGGAGAGGCAATGGGGTAATTTTCCCCCCATCATGTGACATCATTTTAAAGGGAATTGTCAGATTAAACTGATAACGTATAGATTAAGTCAATACAATTACTTTAAGAGAATTATTTTAAATTTTGGTCTTACTTGCCTTCTTTCTGGTTGGGTTAGTTCCTAATTTGAACTAAAGTAGTCAGGTGGACTAATTCTATACGTCATAAGTTTCCTCTTACAATAATAAAAGATATGTTACTAGATGAGTAAAACTAGAAAATATCCCCAATTGGTCGCTATTTAAAAAAATAAAGGCATGATTATTAAAATAGGAAAATACATAAAAGTGTGTTCATTTAGTTGAAGAAGTCCCCTGTTAAATATTTAATCGGTATTTTGGTTGTTTTTATTAATATCCATGAAAACTAGTAAACTCTCAAAATTGGAATTCTAGCCCCCATAATTCCGGTTAGAGTATCGTAGAGACTTTTCAAGGCACTAAAATTTGTCTTTTTTAAAATTAAAATTTGAAAATTTTAAAATGAAGGTACTCCTTTTAAACACCTCCCCCATTAAAAATGGGGTAAAGTCGTGTTAACCACATAAAAAGTGAAAGGACTTAAACTATGAGATCTGTCGAAGGCTAGAAGATTTTGAGGAAATATATATGAGGAAAATATTCAAGGTGTTTTTGCTCCTGAATCGCAACATTTAAAAGTTTCCTGTATGATATTACAGAGAATGATATTGACAATTTGTGGACGTTAAACATACGTTAGACTGTCAGATACGAAAAGTTATTTTTTTTCTACTGAAATATTTGGAAATTCTAAAAAATTTTGGAAAACATAAGATTTTTAATTTTTACAATGCAATCTTACAAACCCTCTCTTAAAAATGGATGAAATTATGTAATTTAACTGAGGTACACGTAGTTGGTTTGACAGTGGAAATATAATTTGTACTATCCGGGTTCTTGAGAAGAGGTGACAGCCTGACCAAAATGCAAACAAGGCTCACACGAGAACAGAGAGAAGAGGGGTGTTCGCCCCATAACCAATACGGGTTGCGAACAATTATGCCCTCACTATATCTATATACAGATTAATCATGTTATTAAACATTCCGTAAGAAGGATATTATAGACTGATATGGTGGTCACAAAGATAACGACATTTGTCTAAATAACTTTTGACCACCAATGCAGAGAAAATGGCGAGAAACATTACATAGACTTTTGTACCCCTCCCTCCAATTGAAGAACAAATACATTGGTTTATAATTTATACTTTTAACGCCCATTGGATAAAATTAAACTAATAACAAAGTTTATCTTTAAAAAATGTCGACTGTTTTTAATAGTTTATAGTTTATATTTTAAAGCAAGATCAAGTTTAAAACTTTCATTTGTCCAAATGATTACTGAAGTGAGTTATGAGATCCGTAACATACGTCTACCGTGTAAAAAATTTATAAAAAAAGATGCTCTATAACTAACAATAATTGTTACTATTACTAGAATCTCTCAGAACTGTAAAACCAGGTAACAAAATATATATTTTTTAAAATTTATATATTTTGTACTTTAAATATTGCTTCAAAAGCTATTGTCCACGAAAGTTAAATTCAGTTACTAATTATTGTTAAAATGTAAATTTTAGTTAGTCATACATAATACGTACGAACAATTTCGCTTTTTTTTTTTTTTTTTTTTTTTTTTTTTTTAATGTAATATAAACATCATTTGAACCCACATACCAATCAGCATATTCTCAAAATAAACTAGGGAAAATACAGCAAAAACATTCTCACATACCCAGACACAAAACCAAAAATAATCTTGGTCAAAAGTTACGAGGAGAAGTTACCATAAAGATAAAAAAAACGTGAACTCATATTTCCTCAAAAGTCGTTGTAATTATTTTCATAAAATTTTGACTTTGAAGATGAACTGAGAGTATGAACTGCCAGATCTGGTAAAACGACCTAGACGTCATACTAAGCATTGCAGTATCTTGAAATTGGCTAAAAGATTTCAGTGAAATATTGGCAAAATTTGTACATTTATAGCTCGAACTAATTAATATGTCGCATGAATTTAAATAAAAATTGCATTTTTTGTAATAGTTGGAAACGTACAATGTTAGGAATTAGCAAGTCCATTTTAATTTTGTAACTGATGATTCCTAAACAAGTATTTCTAGCAAGATGACGACCAATACGATTTGAAAAGGTCCTTAGAAGTCGTAATTTAGCAAAATTTAATCAACACAGTTTACTCGATTAAAAATACAGAATTTTCACTTTTGGGCTTATTGCAACAATCCTCAAACTTTTAGTTAACGGAAATATTTTTAAATAACGCGTGACATATATGGTCGAAATAATACTGAATCGGATAAATTTATTAATATGTTTCGACACTGAAAAAAATAGAGCATCTCACATACGATATTGAAATAGTCATAATTTATAAACATTATTTTTTATGCTCAGGCTACCTCAAAACAGATATTCCATTGAAAAATTCAACTTTGCAAAACATTCTCTACAATACGTATATATTATTTAAATTTAATTATCTGTAATTTTTGCAGTAATTTTATTGTTCTTTGATGTTCACTATTATTCTATGATGCTCACGCCTATGTATTTTCCATTAACACATTGTACTAAGTAAGACAATATAGTATACAAGTCACATAAAGGCACAGCAATGCCTCGAGGATGATTTTGAGAATGGTAGATGATGACATGCGGAGTAGAGTAGACAATGTATCATTCACTTCATGGCCTCTTGGCTCGAAGGGAGTGATATTGATTTGCATAATGATGATACATAATATAGCAAGTATCGCGCCTTATTCTTCCTCATTAACATATAATACAAATAGGGGTGATAATAAATCCTGTTTTACATACTTTAACGTACAGTACACATTTACTTTATTGTTCTGTGATTTCAAAGTTGGTTTTACAAAGTATTTGTTTATATGTACAAAGTGGTACTAGAGAAACTGTTTCATATTTTGTTGGAAATAACGTGTAATTAGTAATAAATGTAAATAACAAGACATACAAAATCACAGCTTGATAAAACCATACGTACATCAGAAAATGTTTACTCTTATTGTAAAATCCGACTCAATTTACTCTGAGTCTTATGAGATCTTTAAATAGTACCGCAAGAGCATACAGAGTATTATCAAAATAAAGGGAGGGGAGAATTTTTATTTGTCCATAAAACAGTAGTTTTCCTACTATTTTTTATTAGAGAATGTAAATACAGAAGAGTCCAAACTACTTTTTTTTTGAAATTGTTGACGTATATTTCACTTTTTGTATTTAAAACACAAATTTTCTTAGTGGTGTACAATTATAATATCTACGGAGGAATTAGTCATAGTGAGATTGTAAATCGGTCCCCATTTGGACTATAAGAACTGTACTGTTTGGTTTTAAATCCTACATTTCAATAAGCAGAAGAAGTACAACATAAGTGAGGTTGAAACGATTTTCCGTTCGTTGAAATTGTATTGTTATTCATCATATGATATTCTAGAGTAACCGGATATGCTTGAATAACTGTAGTTATTTTTGACTTACCGCCAGCAATCCTTGGATAATTCTATTTGGTTTATATTGTCATATTTAATCACTACACGTGTTTTGGACATTATCGTCCATCGTCGGGTGATAACACTTAGTTAAAATATTCAACACAAAAAAATACAAGTACACATAACATTCACGCACGAGAAACACAATATTTTAATGTCACCGTGCCGGCACTACATAGTATACTATGCATTGGTCATGTGTGTAAGGTAGTTAATCTGTTTATCAGCTCGAAGGTGGGGGTTGCTTCAAACCTTTTTTTGTCATTCAACAATCCATCAGGGTTCTGCAATTCGCTACGATAAATTAGGTATTCTTCCAAGCGGTTCATATAGTTGCCCTTTTTACAATTTTTTAGTCATTGCATGTTAATTTCCATGTTGTCATATTTATGATCATTATCTATCAAATGTTCCGCAAACTTAGATTTTTCAGGGTGTTTTAGCGCTTGAATATGTTCTTTGTACCGTGATTTAAACGGGCGTCCTGTCTGTCCTATGTAAAATTTGTTGCATGAGCTGCAGTTTAATCTATATATACCAGTATTTGTATATTTATCTTGTTTATTGGTTATGTTCCTGTTTATTATTTGGTTCAGGTTGGAATTGGTTTTGTATGCTATTTTGTAACTTTGTTGTCTGAATATATTGGCTATTATGTTATTGAATTTGGTGTTGTGTTGTATAATTACAAACTTGTTGTCCCGTTCCATTACATTCACAGTATTGTTTCTCTTTTGTTTCATTTTCTTGAGTATATTGTCTACTATTGTTGGTTTGTATCCATTTTGGTGTGCAATATGTTTTATTGTGTTTAGCTCCTCTATGTAATCGGGTTCTTCCATAGGAATTGATATTAATCTGTTCACCATGTGGTAGTAGGCTGTCATTTTATGTGTGATCGGATGGTAGGATGTGGTGTGAATGGTCTGGTCTGTGTTGGTAGGTTTTCTAAAGATTTTGAATTTATGTTTTCCTTCTATTTTGATATTGTGAGGTCTAGGTAGTTTAATGCATTATTTTGTTCAACTTCATGTGTGAATTTTATGTTTGGGTGTACTTTATTCATGTAATTATTTAGTTCCTGGATCTGTCTGTTACTGCCTCTGAACAACATTATTACATCATCGACATATCTGTAATAATATATTATGTTGTCGTAGAATTTGTTTTGTTTGTCCAGAATAAAGTTATTTTCAAAATGGTTGAGAAATGTTTCTGCTAAGATTCCCGATAAGGGAGAGCCCATCGGGACTCCTTTAGTTTGGATATAATATTGTCCGTTGTGTTGAAAATAATTTTGTCTTGTAATTTCCTTGATGCAATTGATAGTATCTGTGATTTCCGGTTCGTTGAGTTTATTGTGTTTGCTTAAATTGTCTTGTATCATTTCTATTGTTTCTTGGACAGGTATGTTAGTGTATAAATCACTCACATCAAAGGAGACCAACTTCATGCCAGATTTGATGTTCGTATCCTTTATCTTTTTTATTAGGTCCAATGTATTGGTCAAACTACGGTCATTTTCTAGAATTAATTTTTTACGCAATATTCTCCCAATGTGTTGTGCTATTTTGTATGATGGTGCGTTTTTGAAGTTGACCAATGGTCTAATAGGCATTCCCTCTTAGTGAACTTTAGGTAATCCTGTTAATGTGGGTGATTTTGGGTTAATCATTTTCATGTGGAAAATCTGTTTATTATTAAGTAAACTAGTAGATCTGTTTATGAAACTATTAGGTGTTATCACCCGACGATGGACGATAATGTCCGAAACACGTGTAGTGATTAAATATATGACAATATAAACCAAATAGAATTATCCAAGGATTGCTGGCGGTAAGTCAAAAATAACTACATGTATTGTTATTGTCTAATTTTTGTGATATCTCGTAAAAGTTGTTTTGTATGTTTATCAATTTGTGATATGTATTTATTTCTTTTTATTACACATCGTACTTGGTAAAATTAGTTTAGATATACTTGTTATTTTATAAATTCTGAAAGTGGGTTTTACACATATAGCACATTAGCCTAATCCTATTCAATATCATAACCTTCATGAGTCTCAGAACTCGATTCGTCAGCTTATCTTCTTATATTAGAAAACAAGTCAGGCGACTTTCAGGAGTGATCTTCGTTCCAGTATTTCCTATTTCAAACATATGTGGTTCCTGTTTCCGTGTGTTGACCTTAAAGCCTGTATTTCAAGCTACCATGGATTTAATCCTCAGTATTTAAATGCTTCTTTAATATTCTTTCCCCAGTTACGAAGCTTAAGACCTTCCTGTGGTTGAACCTAATCAATGAAGTTACACAATGAAGCTAAAGACTTTTCGATTCAGTTAGTAAAATTACCCTTAGTTTTCTCCTAGTAACAGCAGTCATTCATTGAAATAAACAATGGATGTGTATAATTACTTCAGGATTACCTACCGAGTTGTCCATTGAATGAGGAACTCTGATCAAAACTTGTAAGGCTACATAAAATAGTGGTTTAAAGAACTGTTTTAACACCTCAGCCAACAAACTGTGGCCATAGATCTTTAAAAAGTTAATGTCACTTAAAATACCAAAACCTGAAATAATGAACAAAAATATCGTGATTCGTACTTCTAAATATCACAGGGAATGTTTTGTTTTTTTTTTAATTAAAAGTAAGGTACTTTGACAAATTAGTCTAATGTATTTGAATATGATTAAAGAATAATTTTTCCTATAACTAATAGCCAGAAATGTATTGAAACACTAGAGGATGTGTTATGTTTGTTTTCACCGATTCATCTACTAGTAAATGCACACATTGCACACATTTTCACTGTAACATAACTAATATTAACTAATCAAGATGGCTGATATGGAAATTAAAATAGACGATGACCGCTATAAATATGTAAGCAATGCATTAACTTTCGCATACAAAGACAACACTTTCTCTGAAATCAACATTTAGGCTTTACAAATAGTTTATCTTTTGTATCATATGGAGTTGTTAATGTTAATAACGACATTCGTGATTTATTAAATTTTTGAATTTGCTTCGGAACAGTAAATGTATTTTACTTATAACAGTGTGATAAATTGTTTGGGTTAATCATTTGCCAGAAGGGTAAAAGAGTAAATTTGAAAGAGTAAGAAGGGTGAAAGAGAGTGAGTGAGATTGAGGAAACAAAGTAAAACGTTATTAAATAATTATAGATTGTTTATATTATTCCCATAATTTATTCGGGCTTAATTGTGGTATAAAATTAATACACGACGTTACGATAGGGTGGACAACTCTTTTTGTCAAACGATAAAGCTAGTACATTAGAAACATGAAAAAGGCCAAAACAGTTTAGTAGCATAGAACTATGTTGGAATCTAAAACTGAAACAAGTTCCGTAAGAAAGGAATCCAAGATCTTAGGTCTGAACGATCAAAATAACTAACATACGAAGATAACGGTAAATCTTATCAGCTAATCCAGTATAGAAATAAGACGGTTATGAATTGTTTTAATAAAACTGAAATAAGAATGCATCTCATTTTAAGTAAGGCTGTTATAAGTTGTTCTGGTGGGAGGGGGGGGTTAATTTACTCTCTGCTGTGGGCGTCAAGGGAATCTCAATGGGGCGGGGACATATAACTCCAAAACAGTCGTTGTTTCATTTAAAAAACAGAGTCTTTAAAAAAGAAAAACGTACCCATTGAGGAAACCATATTGAGTGTTTTACAGACTGTGAAATATCTGGAAGTGGTCCTGGGTAGGAAGCTGACGTGGAATCCCATCTAGATGATACCATTCTAAAGGCAAATTTGTCATTAATGGTGACGAGGCGCCTTATTGGATATGGGGTTTAAAACCAAGCGTAGACCTCTGTAAATCCACGGCGATCGTCAAACCTTAACTGACCTACAGTTCCATGGTATGGTGGTCAAAAGTGGCACAAGCTACAATATACATCAAACTCGCAAGCTTGCAACTTCTGGGATGCATGTTGGTCTCCGGAGTTTTTAGAAACACACCGACAGCTGCCTTAGAGCTTGCCGCTTCTTGATATATGTATAATGTTGGAAGCGAGACATATGGAGAGAATCATTATGGTGAGGCACTCCGAAATCGCGAAAAATATCTTGAAAAACTCAGTCTTATACATGCTATATGATAGCATCAAAACCAAGTACGTTTTCACTCGAATTTTCACAGTTCTTTTATTTCACGAGAAGACCGGATAGACGGCAAGCTACCGGTACATCAAGGACAGTTTGTTGAGTACACAGACGGAGCATTGCTTGATCAACAGTCCGAATACGGCGGATACTGTTAAACCCCTGCGACAACTTTTGAAGCTAGCTTAGGTAAAGGTATTGTACATTATTTCCAGCTCAGAGTTCCGTATTCTTATCATGTGTAAATCAAGGATTAGACGAAAGCTTTATGAGATTCCTTCTGCTCCTTCTTTGTTCTATCAACTGTCTATCAGTATTTTAAACAGTATTGTATCCATCACTTGAATTGTTGTACTTATACGTTTAAAATTAGGTAAACATTATTACTATAGTTATTCAAACCTCAACTCCGTACGATAAAAATACAATTTGACATTGTTTCTGAGTAAACTAAAACAGAAAATGTCATACACACACAAATTGGAGGCCCACCAATAGTTTAATAAAAACTAAGTATTGGTTAATACATCCTATAGGGTTAGGGGTGTATCACAACTGGTTAGTTTGAAAGTTGTAAATATGAATGCACGTTGTTTGTTAATTATATCCCTATTTAACACCTGGGTTTTAATAAGCTGATATTCACGGACTATAGCGCATGCGATTGTCTGTTCATTCAATAAGCATACACACCATTGAATATTTATAATTCATTAGATCGCTAGGCTGTTTATTACCATTTCATTTATATCGATTGCAAGGGGTCCTCTTGTTTGAACTATAGCCCACCGTTGAAATTTATGCGCATTATTTTCCGATATATCATTATGGGGTAGGTTTCTGGACAAAAAGTTGTAAACATGATTTACTGGGGATGATCGTGTTTTTGGAATAATATATAGGTCCTCAGGGTGAAACTTGAAACCGATGGTGATGTTTTCGTTGTTAAAAACAACTGTTGAATTTATGTGAAGCTGTCACATTGTACAGTTACATACACAATTGCCTTTAAACATTGAAATATACTGCAATTTGCACGTTAAAAAAAAACACATGTAACTATAGTTTTTAGAATTGAATTTAAGTAATAATGACTTAAGATCATTTTAAATTTATACACACAGATAGTAATACATGAAATGTGAACAAATCAATATAGTTTCTAGTTTAAATTTATTGAGGTCCACATAGACTGAAAAGTGCATTTTTGAGCCGGTTAACTCGGAGTGGCTGTCATAAAACAAGAACCTAAAATTCCGTTCTTCTCCAAATCATACAACGTCTAGTGATATATATATATATTTGAGTTATTATCACATCTATTATCATTATCCACATCTAATGATATTCAAGCCTGTTTTTTACAGTTTATAAATACGTCAGTTATGCTTAAAATAAAATAAAAACATAAAATTAGAATCTCAAACATAAAACATAAAAACCTCAAAATTTGAAAAATCCTAATACTAGCTATGATTATCAATGTTTTAGTTAAATTTTAATCAAATTTTGTATGAAAATTACGGTTAACCTAAGGTAGTACTGACATTTATTTTGTAGTGGAGGCATTAAGTGCTATTTTGAGAGCTGAGTGTATAGGCCGGGAATGTGTTTCACTGTAACGTGAGGAATGCCTAACTGTTCATGTTGAATTAGACGATAGAAGCTTCCATAGTAACAAAAACGATATTAAATCTATTAAGTAGATGAATTCAAATCAGAGCTGAGTTGTTATATTAAAATTAAAAATCATAGCTGCCAGATAAAAAATGATCTTTTTTCTTTATGTTAGTTCCAGGAAGATGAAACGGTAATGCATTTTGTTGTTTCCATATAGTCCAATTTGAAAGGTATTGGAATGGGAAGGATTTGTAGGTTTTGGAAACTTTCTTGAGGTATCGTTGGAAGTTTGGATGGATATTAATTAAGGAGTTTTTTGAAAGTCCAAGCATCCAAGGGGCGGAGGATTTAACTGAAATTAAGAAAAAAGTCTATTAATATTAGTTTGTGATATTTATTGTTTTAAATTTAATGAGTCATTTAAAATAATTTATTGTCAAATGGAGATAGTTATTAAGTTATGATTCCTTACTAGTATGTTATTACCTACTACGAACATATCATTGATCTTATTTTCATGTTATGTGGAAATACAGTTTGTGTTTGTTTATAGTTTGTTATGTAGGGCGTTTATTTATTTAATTTGTGTTACTTCGATTATTTGTTATTTTAAAGCTGTAGGATTTTATTTTAGTGTTTCTTGTGAGTTACAGTTAGTGTCAATCAAAGAGTGTTTGTTTTGTTTAGTTTTCACCGAAGACTAAATATATTAAAAACAGAATTATTTTGGTTTATTATTAAAAGCATTAATTATTAGTATGAAAACCATGTGCATGATAAATTACAGCTATTTTTTTTTTAAGTACCTACTTATCTAGTACATACACGAACCTATAATAACTTATTTTGTACATCTAGTGATATCTATAGGTTAATTGTAAGATAAACGTCGACAAACGAACATTAAAAAAAAAAAAAAAAAATCAGCAAACACAAATTCATTAAAAAAAATATAAGATTCATGCTAAGTATTATAAATCAATATAATCTCTTTTCGAACACCAAGTCATTACAAAAGGGAATAGTAAAGCACGAATCGTACATCTTACAAATGGCGAGGAACACTGGAATCTGTTTTCTCAACTCTAACTGTCAAAGATAAGTCAAATAGAAGAATGAATGAGTGACGGGACGCCATCGCGGTAGGATTCATGTCACATGTACTGAAAGACGAAGCTAATAAGCGAGGTTAGGGAGTCAATGATATGGAAACATTCTGGTACATTACACGTGTCAATCATAAGCATGCTTTCGGTATCATTTGTTGCAGGGTTTCGCTGAAACTGTATAATAAAGAATGAATCATCACAGCTTTGGTTTCAGCTTATTTGTATTGTTTTAGTGTCTGATTTTTAGACAATTTGTAATTGTGATTGATTAAGAAATAATATTGCTGGATTTGAACGAATTTATGGTTTTATGGTGGCGTCAATGTTAATAATCGGTGCAAAGATTGGTTAAACTTTCTACTCGTACATATACATAGTCATTTTTAATAAATGTAAGTAAATTTATACTTCATAGGAGCTATGGGTAGGTCTAGTGGCTAGTGTTTTTGATTCCCTCAGCGTGTAGAAAAATATGAGGTGCAAAAATTGATTGACCTTCCTACTCGTACATATACACATAAATTAAAAACAATAGTACGTAAATTAATATTTGATAGGATTGATAGGATCTGCCAGTCGGTCTACTGGTCAGTATTCAAAGTTGTCCTCGGCGTTTAGACTAATAAGCGGTGCCAAAACTGAACAAACTTCTCTCACATATACACTTTAATTTAAACAAAAAGAAGATAAATAGATACTTGATAGGAGCTACCAGTATGTCTAGTGTAGAGTGTTCTATGGTATTTTCAACATTTGCAATTAAAAGGGGTGCAAATATAGATTGAACTTAATTAATTAGATATGCACAAGCAATTTAAACAAAATGAATGGAAATAGATACTTGATACGAACTACCGTTGGGCTAATACACTACCCAGTGTTCTATGGTATCCTTAGCGTTTATATATATATAATATAAATTATGGGTAAATTGATACGTCATAGGAGCTACTGGAAGATATATTGACCAGTCTGCTATTGATCTAGTAACGTAATTGTAAATGTATTAGCATTGACTGTTCGTTCTAGTTACGAAATATAGAATTACGTGTATGCGACTACAATGTTGAATGCAAACTACAGTCGGACAACGTAGAAAAGAAAGAAAAGAATCATCCAGTGTGCTACTAGCCATGTGGATAACATTGACACACCAGTGAACCCTTGTATTATCACCAACATATTTTGATGTGATGATACCATATGTTTGTAGTCCGTAATGCAACAGGCGGGATAAGAAACGAGGGATTCTAATCTATAGTTTGTCTGACAATGTTACCAACATATAACATTCAAATGTTGCCACATGATTATGGGCCATTAATAACGTAGTGCAACGGATGAAGTGTAGTAGCTAGAGGATTCTATTCTCTATGCTGTCTCACAGTATTACCAACATATACCGTTCACATGTTGCCGGACGTTTGTAGGCCACATAAATTCCGTAGTGCAAATGGTGGTTGAGGAAGCTAGAGGATTCCTTTCTCTACGTTGCCTCTCAGTATTACCAATGACTACATAAATACTATAAGACACGACATAGGATAGGGAAATAGTCTACGCTTTACGGGTGCTGTTCGTCACAAGTTTGACATACAGCTATCAGAAAGCGCTAGCAGCAGGTGCTTGACTGTACGCATCCCAATTGGTTGAGACTGTACAACTGTTGACCTCTCTCTCACAAACCTTCTCACTTACTTCCGTCAGAATAGTCAGTGTTGTCAGTTCATGCGCTGAGATAAGCGATTCTCGACCTTCCCTCGCATCTCTGGTCCCATATGTGGCATCAGTGCGTTTTCTCTGACCCGCCTGAAACATTGTTTGACCGTAGAGCCACCTAGCGCCAGTCACATCAACTTCAGATTCTCTAGCAGAGCGACCTAGCGGGTATTGGTCAACTCAAGAATAAGCGTAGAATATTTAACATGGCCATGTCGTGTCTTATAGTATTTATGTAGTCATTGGTATTACCAATATATACCGTTCACATGTTTCAATATGTTTATGGGCCAAATGAATTCAGTAGTACAACGTGTGGGGTGGAGAAGCTAGATGATTCCATTCTCTAGTTGTCTTAAAGCACTACCAACATATACTGTTCACACGTTATCATATGTTTATGGGCCAAATGAATTCAGTAGTGCAAAGTGTGTTGTTAGGAAGCTAGAAGATTAGTTCCACTACGTTGTCTTACAGTATTACCAACATATATGGGTTACATGTTGCCATATGTCTGTGGGCCAAATAATGAATTCAGTAGTTCAACGTGTGTGGTGAGGAAGCTAGAGGGGTTCTTTCTCTTCGTTGTCTCACAGTATTACCAACATATACAAAAAAGACATTTTGTAATCAAAATCCTTTTTTCTCGGGAAACGTTTAAAATCCGTATATTATTCAAAATTGCACCTAAACTTATACTTCTCTTTTATAGTAACTTGTTAGTTGTAACCTATAACCTGTGAAATAACTAATTTATGGTTCTATCTATTACTTCGATAAATAAACTTTTGGACTTAACAAAAAGAAAAAAACCCACTAAAACTACTATTTTATCTTACGACTTTGCTCATATTTTGTGCACATGTCGTCTCAAAAGACTCAAACAGAAAGAGTTGATCACCATATCTCCAAATATACCGATTTATCAGTTAATTGGTAAACAACCAAAATCAACCATGGGTAAAACCCCTGTACAAAAATATTGTTGTTTAACAATTACTTATATGTTTACAACACCTCTGTCACTCATTTCACATTGACAAGCCCTACTAAAAAAATAATTTTAAAGAGCAGTGATCAGCGATAATGTTATTCATTTAAAGGGTGTAAAATTATTTACAATTTACTCTCATATGGTTATAGAATACGATATAAGTTGAATAAACCGTGAAATTCGTGTCTTTTATACACTGAGCAAAAATCGATGAAAAATTACTCCAATGGTTAGAATTGTCGATATTTCATGTTTTGTAGAGACATTACATAACGATAGAATTTTTTAATTCAAAAACATATTGTCGATGATAGTAAATTTCATTTAAACTTGTGTTTATGGTTGAATTGATATGAAAAATGGAATGATCACTTAAAACAATTAAACACTGAATGAACAAGAGATACGACGTTTCACCCCTCGGTTAATTTAAACAATTATTGGAATAATTTCAATTATCGAAGAGATTCATTTGATTAGCTTTTTTCCTCACGAGGGAATACGGGTAATTATTGAGTTCATCATTTTACGTATATTTGTTGTATCAAAAGTAGAATTTTAAAAACATTTAATTGCAGCATTGGAATAAGTGCCAGTTATAACGTTTGTTCTTACTTAGTAATGGGTAAATGTTTAAAGTCATATAAACCGACTTATAGACAATTTTCAATAAATAAATTTTAGTTATTGCCAGTTCTCTCATGGAAACACATACATCGTCCCTACGCATTGGAGTATTTTGGCACTTTCTGCTTACTATACTCTGTGTATGCAAACTTTCTATAAGTCGTAATTATATTGGAATTTAGGTCCTACTCAAAAGTTGTATTTAAGAATTCTAAAAAAGTTTGAACAATCTTGATAAACTGATAAAAGGGTCTGCACATTACAAAATTGCATCTGATTTTAAAATTATTAAAAATTGCTATTTGCTACGCTCGTCAACAGTTCAATTTGTGTAGCAAATCTTCATCCAATAATGATTGTATATATTTTATAAAATAAAAATGATTTCAATATATCATTATAAGTCTACCAATCCATATTTAATATATATTCTTACCTTGTCTCTACTGCAGTTATTCGCTCGTCGTCAGAAAAATTTAAAAACAAAATTACGTATACATACACTTACAAAGCACATTTCACTCCACCCAGAGGTCGTTTAAAGATTTAAATCACGTAAAATATAAATGAAATTAAAATAAAAAAGAGAATGATTAAAACCTTTGTTAAAATCATAACCTGCAAATTGTGAATCTTGTAAATTAGGTTTAATTTTTCGTTTATTATGATTTAAAAAGTGATTGTAATATTTTTAAGCAACATCTATTTTAAAACAGTAATCTTTACTTTACTAGGATTTACTAGAGCTTGTATAGTTCATTTTGGTCAACTAGGGAACTGTATGTATTAATGCCAAAGTCCAGTTCGGCATATAAACGGATCTCCAAAAAATGTGTGTTTTTATTTACATCGTGCCGTATAAGTCAACGTATCAATTTCTTGTAGCCAATACTTTCCATTATAACAACAAATAATTTAACAGAAATGTATTACTATAATTGACATCGAATAGAAGGATACAGTTCGAATTAATTTGAAGTTAGGTTGCGATTGTATTTTACGTACGTAATATCTGCCCTGCAATAATTTCTTCTGTTATCTAATTAAAACATATAATTCGTTTGTTCTGTTAAGAACAAACCGTAGCTCTCACAAGTTAAATAATATATATGGAGTTAATATATTTTAGAGATGTTGTTAAATTTGTATTACACAAAATTTAAATGTAAACACTTCCGCCCAAAGTTGATGCATTAAATGTCAATGAATTGGTACACTCTCCAAACACAAAACATTTAATTACAATAATTAATTAATATAATATCAAATTATAGTTGTAATATTGTACACATTTTTTAAAATCTGCTTATAATTTTCTAAATTTATCTAAATATTTAGTAATTTCTAAGATTCCTAATCTATCTCTTACTTTTTATCCTTTATTTTCCTTTATAAATTAAGAAAATTTTAAAAGTCTGTATATTTACTGATGTTATTTTAATTAATTTTATTACTATTATGATCTGATATTGTTGTATTTTTGATACTCGTCCCTACACTCCTGTGAGAGGACTTTTCACCGATATTAAGTGATTCCACAGTTTATTGTTTTCGTGAGGGTCTCTCTCCCCCGTTGCACCCAATAAATCTATTGTAGAATGACTCGATAGTTTTGTAATTTCGATGAAATAAATTAAATTATAAATTGTAAGCTTTTTACAGATCGCTGGTTAATCAGAATGCGAATATATTATTTAAATTTTATAACTATAAATAGTAAGTAATAATATGTTTTATAAATTATTGTACGACTTTCGAGCGTACAAATCAACTGCCGTTATCAAATAATAAACCTAGTGAATGTAAAAAAAGTGAAACACACCAACATAGGTTAGCAGCCTAGGGTCATGGTGGGAACTAAAACCAAAACTAATTACCCTAAAAGGAAGTAGGCCAGGCCAAAAGCCAGACCTGAGCAATCAAAACTGCTCGTGATCAGAAAATACACAAGACACAAAACTACACTACACAAAGACTAGATTAATGATATGATCAATCCTTCATTATGAAATAACTTTAAAACCAGAAACAAATAACTAATTTGTAAAGTTAGTTGATTGATTTTCACTATGTAACTATGATTGGCTGATATTTAGTAACGCTTTTAGTGAGCACTGATTACATAGTTAATGAACTTTCTTTTTAATGAAAATATTTATTTCACAAACAAAAACAAAAACAACAGAACAGTACACTTCAATTATACATATGAAAATGAAATTAATATACATATAAAACTTAAAAAATATACTTCAGCAATAATAGCAATAACAAGGAAAAGCAAAAATTATAATTACTTACACGACAATAAATAAATGTAATATTTGTAAAATAAATTAAGCACCACAGATGCAATGCCTAAATATAGTTGACTTGTACTAGGCCTACTTAGATATAATACTTTTCAATCAATTTTCTGCTAAATTGGGGGCTGGAAATTACTGAATAAACTATAACCTATCATATGGCATATTTGACGACTAAATAGTAAATGAAGCTCCATATTACAATAATATGTGTGTATTCTATAACAAGAATGTTTAAACACGAAATTTATGCTGGGAATTTTGACTCACACGAAGAGACTGATTCTGAAGGCTGTTTTCAATGTTTCTAATTACTTAAAGAAATATGTAGATACACTGATTTATATGTGGGAATGTGTTGATAAATGTCCCAACTATCACATACAGAAAACATAAATTTTAGTGATATATTTTTAATTATGAAAGATAAACACTACTTCATTACTGTCGTAATCATTTTATGAAATCAACAATATGTAAATTGAAATTTTCTGAAAAAATATCCGAAGTATACTCAATTGAAATTAAAATTATCATAGACGTTAAAGTCAATAAATATAATTGTGTGAAAGATATCACGAACACTTCCAGTCTGAATGAAATTCGTTGTACCATAAATCATGTGTTCTATAGTTCACGTTTCAGCAATGTGTTCCATAATTTTTTTGATTTAGATTTCAAAACCAAATTGTCATAGTTATAAGTGGGGAAGGTCACCTTGAGCGTAGGTTATTATTTCCTCTTTTTAAATAACGAGGAAATGTGAATGAAAGTGAGTTTTCCTTGGCCTGTGCAGAAGGGGGGGGGCTGAAAACAAACATGGCACTGTTTTTGGTTTAACCAATAAACCAATTTCAAAATAGTAACCTTCATTTCACGTTATCTTTATTTTAAAAAGATTTTTATGGTTTTATTATCTAACAGTTTTTATTTTCTATTTTCTGATCGATTTCTACAAAACGTTAATGGTTTTAATTTAACTTAAAATACTTGCTGTTACACTGACACAGTAGGATTCCAATTTCCTTTGCTGTTTTAGAGAATTCAGTTTAATTTACCGACCTAGACACTTGGCTTTAATATATGGCTTGTCAGTTGCACAAAATGAGCTAATACAGGCTCATGTAGGTCCAAGATAAGAACCATTTGTAAACGTATGTCAAATAGATCTGTAAAAAAACAGAAAAAAAAAGAAAAAAAAACATATAACATGCTTTACTTGATACTTTTTACAAAAATGGAACTACTTGTGTTAGTATTGTTGATTATTTCGTAATTTGTTAGTTTTGTATCCATACTCGAAATTTACTTTAACTTAATTAATTTCATATTTTTATCGTAAACACGTATGTATACAATTATATGCAGTTTTTAAATCTGTCAAATTTTATAAAATTTGAATATCTGCCGCCACATTGAAATTTACCGAACAATTTATTAACAACCTTGTTCAATACTTTGTAAACCTGAGGGTACATACTGAATTTGAGCCAACACTGATAAATATTATGACTTCTAACAATCAGAATTACAAGTCATAAAAAAGGCTATTTATTATTTTGATAGAATATTCACCAAAATAGTAAACATTAAAACAATTTTTTTTTAATTGTTGAAAAACTATGTTATCATATATTTGTTAATAATATTAAATAATACATATCAATCTAGGCTAGCAATACTAGTTATAGTACAGATGGAAAATAAATAGTTGATCAAGTTATTAAAAAATACATCTTCAAATTTCGTGTAATGTTTACAAATTATAATAGATTTTTTTTTAAAACATTCACTGAAAGAAAACATTTTAATTAAAGTAGAATGTTTATCTTTTGTTCAATCCAAACGGGAATTGTTTAAGCCTTTATTTATTTTACCTTTAGGTAATATTTAAAAGTGTAAAAGGCAAAACCGTAATTTCCATATTCATTTGCTCATATGGTTTCACCAAAACAATATTAAATAACGTATAATAAATTGTATTCATTTTTCAAGAAACAAGAGAGTGTGGATATATTACTGAATAGATAAAAAAAATATACAATGAGAAAACCGGGTGCCAAATTAGTACAATTGATAGGATTGGGTGATATGTAATGGTCTCAGTTAGTTGTCTTCGCGGCGTTAGGATGAAGAAGATTTCAATTGGTAGAATCACTTATTAAGAAACCCTAATGCCAAAAGATTAGCCGCAGTAAGTTAGTAGTGTGAGTTATAAAGTAGTATAAGATACTGTAGTTAGAATACCTACCCGTATCATTATTACAAGATATTTTTATATCTACATATATGTGTGTATATTGTGAGTGTATTTTTGTATATTAACATTTCTTGTTTCCTGGCACATGTGCTATTCCCCGCAGAATGACTACAAAGACTTGAACCAAGTCAGCAGACCTACTGCAGAGACATCTATCGGCAGCTGGCTGCAATGCAGTTCTCCCACCTCCCACCTCCGTTACTTTACAAGATCGATCGTCGTAACGACAACCTATTTAACACTCTGTGCTCCCAATCCGCTCGCAAATCGTACTTATTTAATAAACCTTGATCCTTGTAACGAGATCCCTTCAAATTATAGTTACAATTTTCAAATATCATATCATCGGATCTATTAACAACTAGGATATGATTTAAAAAAAATATTGTAGCTTTTCGTTGTAAATTTAAATACGAACTCGGTTTAAACACAGGTTGTGTAAAACAATAAAATAATGTCTTATATTTAGTGTAATATATCTCAAACTTAAATGTAAGATGGATTCAATTTTGACACGAATGGAATTTCACGAATCAATGGACACGAATAAACAAACAAAAATGATTTTTTTTTTAAATAAACTCCATGACATGTTGCTTTTTTCATAATTTTTACTAACGAGATTTGTTAACCTTCACATTAATAAACGGTTGACTAGTAGTTACAGAACTGATTTTTAATTCTACTTTTTCGCTCTTTAGTCTTTAATGGTTTTAATTTTCATATTTGTATTCGGGCCAAAATAAATCAAGAGTTACATGGAAGTTACCTGTATGCACATAAAATTTACAGGATCATTAAAAATATGTTCTTTTTTACAATCACAATACCTTATTTTTGTAAACTACTTATATACTGTGAGTTGTTGAGCGGTTATAATCAAATTAAATATTCTAAAAATTTGAGTATACTTTAGAAAGTAAGACAGCCTGCCATGAGACAAGAAACAAATAACCACGAAATTTATTATATAACATTAGTTCAAAACTCTGTATGTTTATATATTACTCTGTTTTTTTCTTTAATTCTTGCTCCTAGAAAAGATTTCCACTTTTTCTGAACATAATAAAAAATTGTATATCGTAAAGCAATAAATATAGGGGAAAGCTTACCACGTCAAGTTCCTTAGTTGGAAAATAAGGCCTTTTAAAATCTTACAGAATGTATACTCACTTACAAACACATTTTAATTCTGATTTCAGCACCTAAATTTCCGGACAAAGTTCAAAATAGATTTTAAGTAAATTTATACAGCGTCATTCATTTCCAAATATAAATTAAGTATAATTACAGCCACAAATATGAATGAAAGACAAATTTAACAAACACAAAACACTCTAATGTTTCTCGCGTTTAATTTTCAAACCCTTTTCACTGAAATGTCTCCATCTTCAGTGTTACATAGATACATTCAATAAGTTATAACTGTCACTACTAACATAACATTGAATATGAGGCTATTACTGTTGAGAACTCTGATAATTAAACATTATTTTATGAGAATTTGTGTTCTGATTTTTATTTTTTGAAGATATACTACGTCACAAGTCTATCAGATCTATTTTTATTCACTCTACTTTAAATTGTTGTGGAAATGTGTCTGATTCTTTCATTTGGCGATTAAACTTTCCACAAGTGTTGCTTATTTTAAATGCAGTTAGTTATGGAATTTATGTGAGATATTTTTATAACTGCTAGATTTTATTGAGCCCACTAATAAATAAATTTATCATACAGGTAATTTAACTTACACTTTCATAATGACAGTCATTCAAATGGTAAAAACGCGTTAAATTTTGTGAAAATCTTGTAACATTATATAGATTATTTTTACAATAAAAATTGAAAAAGAACAATGACTCACTTATGAAAGGGTGAAAACGTTATTTTTAGAAGTATGTCATTTATGCTTTAAAAATAAAAATAAAAAAATTATTACCAAAACCAAATTAATCCGTTTGCAATCTAAGAAAAACAATATGCGGGAATTGGTTCCAAATAATTTCAACTCACAAAAAAAAAAAAAATTGTTGTCTTTTATTCAAAATAATAAAAACACTATTTTAACCAAAAGTACTTGAAAATAACTAATTTCCGTAATGAGTTTATGGTATTTAGGAAAATGTTACTTATCCTAAATATTTCCACAGTAACAAGTTAGGGTCGCCAGGTACATACTTGGAATTTCTTATTCACTGCAATATGAAGCGCCACATAGTTATGCTGTTTTACCCCTGTAATAGTGCGCACTCTATAATATAGCACGTAAATGCTTAGTTAATTTAAAAGAAAATAATAATTTTTTAGCCATTGCAGGCAGTTTTGGAATAGCATTTTAATCCTAATAGTAGGCGTGAATATTCATAGCGTTTCTAAACAGTTGTGCCTCACTTTTTTGTATTAGGGAGATCACAAATGTCTGGACATTTATTGTACAAAGTCTTTATTCTACATTATTAACCAATACACGACACAATTCTTTGTGTTAAAGATGATAATTACAATATTGCTCATTTACGTATGAAACATCCCGATAATCTAAGGCTGAAAGTTACTAAAGATAAAGATTACTCTCAACTCCATCGATATATATATATATATATATATATATATATATATATATATATATATATTAGTCTCCATGAACTTAAGTCTGCGACACACTATTCTTGTTCGTTGTAGAGTTCGTCTGTTCTGATTGGCTGACAGTCAATAATGTTTGTTTTTTCTGATACAAAAATTGCTGGCATTTGAAAGCACAACGCTAATCGGAATTATTCAAAGATTAGACATGATTTTGAATGCTAAAAATTACTACCAAAATAGACATAATTTTCTTAGACTCTGTAACAAAAATGTCAGAACAGAAGATGTTTATATTACATCATAGATTTCAATAAGTTTTGCATTTTAAAATTATAAAACAAATCCACTATAGAAAATAATAAAATACTTTAAATTTAACTCTACATTTTAGAGTACAACATGGGCATAGATGACCGTGTATTATTCCAAACATACAATCACTTCCAATTCTAGCCTGTATGTATCTTATATCAACTCTTATTAATGACATGACGGCCATTTGGTGTTAAACGTTAGGAAGGTGTAACACAAACGCATCATACAACTCAATATCAAAACTCATCCAAAAGCCAACACTTTTACTGTCGTTGCTGATGTCACTTGAACGCATTGATGGTTCTACGTATGGATTCCGTCCAACTTTTTTTTTTTTTAGTGGTGTTGCATTATTGGCACCTACTTGTAAACTTTACACCACCGTTGACGTTGTCACTGATTTTGGTATATTTGTACGTTCTGTGACGGCACTGATAATAACTTCTCAGCCATCGTTTCTAACCTCCACGGCTTCATGTACGATACCACTCATCCACTTTGTTGCATTAGATACTATGCCCACCTTTCATACTAACTGTTAACTATTTTAACCCAAAACTTCAAAAAGTAAAACCTTAATTGCTGATATAGAGCGACAAAAGGATATTTCGGATTACCGTCAGTTAAAATTACGACGGTGCCCCTTTATATAATTTAATGTTTGGTCTTACTGAAATTGAGATTTAAATATTTACGTACTGCTCTAAAATTCTTTACCTGCCTGTCTGTCCGCCTACGAATTTTGGAGGAGGAGAAGAAGTGACTAAATACCCTTTTGTGGTACAAAGTACAAAAATGCCTACTCTTTAATATACTGTATAGGAGCGCGTAATTTTAAATTTATTTACAAAAACATAATGAAATCAAGACATGTGTTGACGGAAAAAGATGAGCTAACACAAACTATCTAGGGCCTATATTGTTCCAATGTGGGAAGGACGACAGTAGGAAATCATAAGATTTAAAAAATCATATCATAGGAGGAGTTTAATCCAATCTGGATTAAAAAAGGAAATAGTTTAGTAGGTAAAATAATACTTAATTTGGGTGGCGCATAATACGCAAATCTGTTGACTCTGACAACAGACTGGAAAATATAAGCCCGGATTTCTATACAGTATAAAATAAACTAAAACTATCTTTGACGAAGCTATTTTAATAAAATTCGTAACACCTATGTGTTAAAGCTACAGTTCTGTCTTTCTATATTTTACCTGATTTCATTTCCCACTATGTATTTGGAAAGTAATATTCAATTTCTTATTATCAGCTGTCAAGGTTGAAGGTTAAACTTCTAAGTACTCCGTTTTCTTACTTCCCCTTTTCCCCACAAATAGTCAAACTTAACAATTTAACACAAATTTATCAACATTATTGGAGAAGATAAAAACCTATCTGTCTATCTACTAGAAGTAAAACCAGATTTCAATCAAGTTAAAAATATTGTCATTACCAAACATAGAGATATTTTAAAATAGTTTAAGTTTTATTGGATGTAAACTGTGTTAAAAGTTTAGTGTTATCTACAGTGTGCGACAAATTCCGATTAGAGTTGGAACAGTGTAAAACTAGTCTGTACCAAATGTGTCTCTAGAGATGTAATGTACTACAGCTATGTTCTATTATTGCATATCACAAGGGGGCATAATGAGGTTAGGTCTGTTTCCAAGTAGCAAGTCACCGAAAATACTTTACGTAAACGGGATCTTTAACTATTTTACAATACCAACTTAAGTAAAAGTGAAATAATATTGATTGTATTTTCTTCAAACATGGATTTATTTCTTCTTGGTGAAATATATTCAAATGTTTAAAAATGATTATTTTAACCTGTTTCGTTGGTTGCAAGTAGAGGTATGTAACTATTATTTCAATAACTGAGTGACCAATTAATAAAAAAATATTTTTATGTTTTAAGGTGAGCAGAACAAAATCTGTACACTGTCTTTAATCTCACAACTTTTTTCTAAAATTAAATAAATATAAATTGATGTAATAGTCATAGGGTGTTCAACCCTAATTATAATTTATAGAAAATACAAGTTTTCATTATTGCTGTAGGATGTTTAAATAGCTGTTGGTTTTGTTTAGAAGAACATTTTAGGTTTTGTATTTTGTTGCTGGTTTGTTTTGTGTTGGAAAAACCCAAAAAATGTAATGAGATTAAATGATTAGAAAAAAAACGATCAAGCTAAAGTAGATGAAAATAGGCATTCGTCGTATACATTGTATTTTTGTTATAAATTATAATTAATTCACAATTTGGTGTTCTATGCAATTGTCAAAAAATAAATTTACGATAGCCAGAAATTAGATATTAAGTACTTTTAGACTATATATTTGCATTGTAACATCGTCCTCCTGTTTTGTCCCAGGTGCAGTCTTAGCAAGTAATATTAAAAGCTAACTTTTTTTTAAAAAATAATATTATATTTGGTCGGGTTTGGGAATAAAGTTAGGTTTATCCAAAAACTAGTCTGTAGTCGAAATCCGCCAGAAAATGTTTTAGAAGATTAAAAAAATTTAAATGTCCATTTAATTGTGCTTAATAATTTTACTTTCCTCTGAAAGTTATGTGATGGGCAAAAAATCTTGTTTAATATTTTGAGCCCAAATAAGAAGATTTTTATAATTATGTCCGTTATAAGAATATAGTTTATTGGGACATTTACGTTAATTTGTATATAAAAACTATTATACAACATTTTGGGAGTACGGATTTAATTCTGTTATCAAGTGATCTAGAGAAATAGGCTTATCACCTCTGATAACGGGAGTGATTTATACTCTCTATACGTCAAATATTAGTTTTTATATACACAAATGTTGGAAGATGTCCGAGTAAACAATATCTGTAATATGAACATGTCATAATTCTCCAATAACTTTAAATCCAGAAAAAAATGTGTGTCTGACGTCTTCAACTCAAACAAGCGATCCGATTTGATCCTATTTTGTGTTTATCTCCAGTCACATGATTTAAATATATATATATATATCTCAAGTTTGACAGTAGAAGACAAAGGGCCAAAACACTAAACGTCGATTTTCTCAAATTCGTCACAAAAAAATTTGATATTAATTTACACAAATGCAACACTTAAATACTTAAACAAAACATATTGGTTTTCTCCATCTACCCAAAAATGTCGTTTCGAAAGGGAAAGGTTACAAAAACAACTCATAGGACTGATAAATAGGACATAATTTCATAAAATCATTTCCAACAATATTGATAAAATATAAAACTACTCAAACTAAAATTCCAAATCTCAAGGAAAACAAAATTCCAATTTGTGAAAAAATTGTGAACGATTTTAATATTATGTTTATCTTCGTCATTAAACATTCAATTTATGAAATGGGTTTAAATGACTTTATAAAAGAGAAAAGCTACTTTAATGTATATTATTGTTATTAATATTATCATTTTTTATGGATGAGGGAGGAGTGTTAAACCACTTATCTCCTACATTTTTACAATGGGAAACATTCAGTGATGCAAGTAATTTGCTTATTTCATAAATACATAGTATAGATAACATTATTTGATTGATGAAATGAAAGACGTTTGATTTTTTTGGGAACATTCGTTTTTGAATATTGAAAAAAAAAAGTTTTTTGTTTGTGTCTGTTGTTAACATAACAGCATAAATGGGTGTAACAACTTTGAGTGAATTTGTTAGCTTCCTTATTTTTTATGGTGATCAATAATCGATGTACTAACTTTTATATAAAAAAAAATAATAATTTTCCACATTATCGTGTGTTAAATTTAAAACTATCACTGATATATTTGTAGGTGAATTCTAAAGTAAAACTCATCAATATGTCACTGAATCAATATATCACATCAAATTATATTTAAAAGAGGAAACGTAATATACATAACTAAACAATAATACTGGAATATATACCTCCATTTTATGAAACCTTTTCTGAAAAACAAAAATTGGCCTATAGTTTATTGGTGGACAAATAAATGATTTTATATGACATAGGGTTCATAAAATGCTACAAATGATAGTATCGGAGAGGGAGTAGGGAGGGTAATGTGGGACATCTGTTTCACGTGTAACAGGGAATACGGGAATAAAAGGGAGAAATAATACTAAAGTTTATAGCCACTTGCTTTGCATCTTAGTAAATGTGTTGATATCTGATGAAAAGCAGCACGTGAACGTCGTAATTTATATAATTTGAAAAAACAGGGATGGAATTATTACAATATAAAATAAAACAGGAATATCTCTCAAATTCAGACCTCAGCACAAGGTATAGAGAAATAGCTTTTTATGAAATAGCTTTAGAGAAATATACTCATTTTCACAGTAAAAATATATTTTTAATAGATGACGTTATTTAAAGGTTAAGTCTCTATGCATTTATAAACAATTCAAAATGATTACTTTGCATGAAAACTAAATTTGACCGTGGAACAGTTTCTACTTAGTTGTTGTACAGGATTGCTGTCAAGTACAGGTTTATTTATTAAGGTGTATTCATGAATCATTTCATTTCAATTTACGGTCAGTGGTTTGTTTTTAACGACTTTTAAAAATTGAATTATGATCACAAACAATATATATATTGTTAGTAGTTTATTTATTAATGAGATGGAAGTATCCCTCGGGATATCCACACCCGTACTCACTATAGTGACCTCCGAAGGTCAGATCAGCTGTACACCATTGAATGATAAAGGTTCTAGTTGACCCAGTTCTTTACTGCTAGATACCTTACTTTAGTTTTCGTTTATAACATAATAACTCTGTGGGCTTTCAGGCCCTTAGTTTTATGTTTTCATGTTTTATATTTTATCATTTGAAAATCGGAAGTTGATGCATAGTTTTGAGATGGAAAAAATATTTGTTATAGAGATATTTTGGTTTTTATGTTCTCTGTAGTTATATTTTATAGTTGTAATGACTTAAAGCCTGCATGTAGTAATAATATATTGGGTGTTTTATTGAAGTAGAAAATTAGAATGTTGACACAGCATCTAAATTAAAATTGAAGGATTCATTGAATCTTTTGCTACGGGAACTCGATATATTGGGTAGATGTAATTCTACTGAAAGACCGTCTAGCACACATTCTTCACTAACAATTAATTGTGCTACAATATTATTATCCCTCCTTAATGTATTAGGCATAGAAGCCTGCTACGGTTTTTCAGTGGTACCCTGTCTATTAATATTTGCATTAACTTTAAAAAAGGACAGAATACTTCATAAAGGTAGGGGGCTGTCTTATAAATTACATAATTTTCAAAATCTACAGTATAGATGGAATTTAATTTTTGTAGCCTTATATACAGTCAGCTGTTACACTAAGTCCAGTTATTTGGGGTGTTTTGAGATGCATACGTTTATCCTCCCTTTTACTGTATTTTGCTATATATAGGTCTGAGAAGAAAACCTAATTTTTCTATTTTGGAACGTAGTCTACAAACATTAAATTCGGAATTTTTCGACACGAATACTGAATCTGAAAGCAATAAATCTCCTAGCCCTTTACACATTTTAAATATGTTAGGAGACATCCGGACAACGTAAATATTTGCCAACAAAATGAAACGGATTAGTTAGATGAAAGAGAGGTTATGAAAGACACTAAACGTGCTGCAATGTTTCCCACAAACAACTGAGTTTTTTCAGAGCTATTGTCATTAAGGTAATTATAGACAACAAGATCTTAAAGCACACTGGATAAATTCGGCACAAGAACGATCTCCTCAATGACTGATTCATAAAGCAACGATCTTTTATAACCAACTTAGTTGCCTCATAACTCCATAGAATCATTTGTCTATTTCAAAAAAATATCCCGTTGTTAGTGAAAAGAGTTTATTATTTAATTATTATAGTATTTGTTATGTAAATTATTATTTATTGTATATAATATTCATTTACTAAACACTAACGAAAATTCGTCCACAAGATATCTAAAGGATATTTTTAATTAAAAGAGAAAACAAATCTTAACGCAATATGTGATCATTATATTATGTACATTATACGAGAACTTAGCTAGAGAATGACATATTTTACAAAATTTGTTGCCAGAGGTACATGTGTAAATGGTTGCGGTAAGTTTAAAGCACGCAAAAATGTAATTCATTAACCTAACAGAGTCAACATGAAATTAATTATCCCTTCTTAACATTAATACAGGAACATAGTCGAGGTTTATCTCAGGAAAACTGTACCTTTTAACATGAGATGCTATAGAACGGACTATGGGTGAATTGCAAAAACAAAATAAAGTTTTAAGATATCATTTTAAACTACCTATTTATTTAGAAATGTAAATATCTATTCACGCCATTAGTCTATAAGTATGTGTGTGAATATTTTTTCTTGTTTGAAGAAGAAAAACGTTTTGGCCATAATCGCCTTATAAGAGAGAAGAAAAGAGGATAAAATTAATATCTTTAGGCCTTGAATACTCTTATAGCATCAGGGTCGCAAGATAACAAGAGAGACCTTATAGGAAAGATAAAGTAGAGAGATCCAACCTAAAACTACGTGAACTATAGTTCCCTCTGAATTATATTGAACCCCTGAATATTGGGTGTGTATGTATTTGAAACACCATACCTTCCCGAGGAATCCCGCTGGGTCTAGTTTATCCGTCTAGTTTGGGCTGGATTCCTCATTAGGTCTCTCTGCATCATCTTTTGTTCTTATGCGACTCTGACGCTATTAGAGTATCGAGTGCTACGTATCTTTATTCCTTTTTTTATAAGGCGATGATGACCGAGATGTTTTACTCCATTAAGTTTTAACCAAGTTCACTAATAATTGACATTTTGTATGGGGTGAAAATACTTTACATTCTATATTTGTAAACTAATTTAAACACTAATAATTCACGAAGGAATGAAGACGTGAGCTACCAAAATAACCAAATAATATTGACTACTAACGACCTTGCTGCACTGAGAGCTAAGTCTAGTAGCTCAATATCCGTTTTATGTTTTGGACGCTATAATCAATCTTTGCTTACACAACTATTAATATTCAACTTGCTCATACACAACACGAGAAAGTTTTTTCAGAAAAAGAACCCAACTATTTAACAACTGCATTCCGCCTCAAATTAGGTTGTACAAATAAAAAGTTTTTCCTTTATACAAATAATTTTTTTTGTTTCAAAAGTGTAGTGCGATTCTCCACTATTATTACAATACCAATATTGTGTATTAAATTCATGAATATTTTTTGTTTTTTATAACGTATTTTTAGCTCGTATTTAAAAACAAAAGCTAAACAAAAAATGTATAACGTCTTCGTAAATTATTTTGAAATCGTCTGTTTTCCCATCAAAATACTTTCTTACTATTGAAAAATAATATACTTCTATTTAAGTAAAAACATTCATTCTAAAGTCAAGAACACATGTTCAATCAACAATGATTTCTTTTCATAGTTTTACTTTTGATGGAAAAGTTGACCGCAATGTGAAATGTAACTAGCTATTGTCTAACTTGGATAATTGATTACCTTAATAAGCCCTGTTAACCTTAATCATGACTCAGCAGCGCGCAGGCGCACTAAACCTCACAACATTTCAAGTTGTTAAATAATAAATTGATCAATGTAGTTAAATTAACCGATTATTCACGGATGGGTAAAAGATACAGAAATTAAGAGTAAAGTGTAAAACGGTGACTAGGGTTTTAATTTTTAACTTATGTATTTAAATTAGAAACATTACAATTGTGTATAATAATCATAAGTCGGTGATGATACACATTCATTTAGATACAAGTAATACAAATTGTAGCTTTAGATACACCATTTTCGTACCACAATTAATTATAACTTTTATATTTCAACTTTTTAATGTATAGAATATATTAAAAATTTAAATAAATATAATATCCTTTAAGACCCAACAATGCAACATATCGGATGTATCGTCACTGCAAACAAATCGTCCTGACCGATATACATACTGTTTTCACTGATTTATTCTATCGGTACTTTTCTGGTTTGTGCAGCCCAAAAACAAATTTAACACCCTGAAAATATTTCGGCACAAGTTCACCTTCTTATTTTTTGTTCGTAAAAAGGTAAAATATTATAATTTTTTTTTAAATTACTAAATTTATTGTCTTTTCATGAAACTCCACGATTCTTTTATTACAATTCCACTTAATAATGTTTGTAACTAGTCTCGTTTTTATCCATTACTATAATATGGCGGGACCACTTAATCAATTACTCTACTAGAGTAAACTATTTTAAAATTCATTATAGAAATCTTCTTCAGTCAAAGAGTTTTACATAGTAAGTTTTATAAATGACATTAATTCAAAACAAGTAAATTCGAATATATTAATTCAAAGTTAGGAACTACATAATATCTAAAAATATGTGTTTAGTTTTTCGGTAATATGTTTTTTGATGATCCTGAACCGCAAAAATAAATTGGGAATAATGTCCTTTTGTCGTCTTTTTGTCTGTCATCTGTTGTAGTGTTATACAGCTAAAACTAGTGGACAGATTTTTATGAAATTAGAGGTCGGCATAATTTGACCACAACTCTCATGGTCTATTTCCAAATTTCGATAATGCAAAATTTAGAAATATCTAATTAATAAAAACAACAACATCGGTTATAATAATTGATTAAAATTTATTAAATGTAAGTTACCAGCACCCAAACAATAAACCAACTCCTCACACTCTTCCCAAAATTTATGATTCGTGATTTATCGGTAAAAAACTCAAAATAGGTTATGGAACTCATGGAATCTAAAATACGTATTTTTCAAAATCATCTCTTCCGATTTTATTAAAATTTGAAATACAAAGAGTAATGTTTCAAACCAACGTATAGTTGCATGAAAAATACTTTAATTGGAATAAATGGAATAAGTCGGAATAATTGGCATTTATAAAAAAACTTGATTTATATCAAATTTAATTTATGCTTAGGTCAAGCATATGACGGAAGAGAGGAACGCTAAGATTGTATAAATTTTATTTTCTTGATTTTTTTTTTAATTTCGCAAAAAAATTGTAGGTTATGTTAGGTTTTTTTCTATAAGAAATACATAGGAAAAATCTATAGGAAAAATTCAGAAATGTAAATAATTACTAAATTACATCTTGTATTTCTTCTGTATGATTAGTGTAGAGATAGTTTTTGTGAAATATAAGCGAGGATTATAGTTTTTGGTTTTGTAGATGTATGACTGAAAAAGTTAGTGCAATGTTTTTTGCACCGGCATTCATTATATTTTAAAGGGGTGGGGGTTAATAGAAGTTCAAAATCTACATTTTATTTAACCAATATAACAGAAAACTTTATTTATTGAGGAGAGTATTTTATAAATTATCTTGAAATCACTTTATTTCGTCATCTTGATCTCAATACTTTGTAACTATTGAAAAAGAAAATTAATATATTCTCATTCCAGTTTAAACCTTTTATTGCTTTCTTTTTAAAGAAGTCAAGAACACTTAAATATTCAATCAACAATTTTTCTTTTCATATTTTTAAATTGACAAAGTTGACCGTAATGTGAAGTGTGATTCACATCTGGCTATTGTCTAACTTGGATAATTGATTACCTTAAGATGCCCTGTTAGCTTTAAGCACAACTCAATAGCGCGCAGACGCATTAAAACTCCCAACCTTTGTAATACTTTTCAAGTTGTTAATTAATAAATTGATCACAGTTATGTAACTAACCGATTTACGAATGGTTAAGGTTTTAGGTGAAAAGATGTAAACAATTATAAAAAGAAATAACGTATCTGCTATAGGAGTCTAGATTTTATATTTTGAAATTGTGTACTTAAATAACGTATTTTGGATGATACTGATGTTTTATCTTCCTTTGTCGTTGACGTATGTGTTCCTCTTAATTTTATTATAAAACAAAATAGACATACACACGAAGATATAGTTTTCTTTACACACAGTGGTAGAAAAGTATGGAAACAGATTGATAGTTCTAAAACTGCTTTATATTGAAAGATCTTTAACTTCTCATTATAAATCTCTTAAGATGAGCTATCTACGCGGTGTTATAAATCTTAAGTAGAATATAAAGAGTGTTCCAAAAATTAACAAAACGTGATTTTTCTAAAATTTTAATTTGTAACGCTATTAGTAATTTTACATAGGTACATTTAACATTTTTGAAAGGAATTTTTGATTTTTATTTATTAAAAACCTAATTTTGACGTATGAAAATTCGCAATTATGAATTAACACAAAAAAATAATAAATGTGTTTTTGCAGGTCTGAATAAATAATTATTTATATTTGGTTATTGTGATTTAAAGTCAGTCAAGTTGTATTGGAAATTACATATACAATACAGGGTGTTCAAAAAACTAAAAAAACTTTATATATTTATTAATTACACACATTATTAGATCCAAATATTACTTGTTTTTACCTTTTTGTTATTCAATAATGTAAGTTTTAACGAATGTCTAGGTAATAAATTACTAAAAATAAGGTTTAAAAATAATTTTACATGTACAGGATGATCCAAAAATATACAATTTTAAACCTCTTAGCTGAAATTTTTATAAAAATTACCAAGTCAAGTCCTTATTACTATACTATCTTTACATTGTTAAGTAAACTTCTAACACAGTTCTGGTGATCACATAAAAATTGTGTACTTCTTCTAAAACAGTATAAATGTAATTTATTTAAATTGGACAGTCATTGTTCCCCAGGTGACTCAGTCATTGTCCAACAAGACAGGTGGAAATCCCCAAAAATTAGTGCAGTGAAGTTTTCAAAGTCGTTAATAAGGATCTGCACTTTGGGTTAAAATGATAAGGATTGTTGATTTTTGTTTGTAACATGTTTTGAAATAAAATCTAACCTACATAGTTTTTTTTTTCAAATAATTTAGTAACTATTCATAAATTAATTGTTTCAGTAAATCTTAATTCTGTAGGCTACCGTTCCGTTGACGCAAAATTATATACAGTTTTAATAATCAAATTTAACTTTTTACTTACCTCAGAGTATTACAATCAATGTTCAAAATCCTTCCTTTGTACAATTTGGCAGTGTACACAAATAAAATTATAGTGCACAAACAATTTTATATAATACAAATTAAAATTATCTCTGAAGACAATGTTCTACATATTATGGCACTTCAACATCTAATTATATGACCTGAGCAATAGCCTACTTGAAGTACAGCAAAACACAGTAAGCCTATCTATATAGTGTAATGTAAGCTATATAACCCACTGGGTACAATGCACAGGCTGCAAGCCTCTATCACATCGTTTACAAAAAGCAAACATGCAAAGCCCCCCCCCCCGACCAGATGTTACCAAGGGTATTTTAGTATGTGCGGAAAATGATTTCAAATACTGTATGTGTTCATTTATGTACATGTAGGCTACATTTAATCATTATATACACATATGTATTTTCTTATAAAACCACAAAACATAATTAAGAATCAAGTACATTAAAGGTGAGGGGGGATATTTACTTTTACTAAAAAATATCCCTATGATTTAAATTAAATCATAAGTGATTCGTTATATTCTTTTCATTCTAATATAAAAACTTATTCAGCTGTTAGTTTCGGTGTTTTTTTATTCACTAATCTCTTAATTTTGTCAATAATAAAAATAGATCAAGATATAAGTTAGAATATTTTTTTATATGATTTTACATTGTGGTAATAGGTTAACATTTAATTACTTTATATTGGGAAAATTAAAACGGTAACAGTAGAAAAAGTTCTGACAAACATACATTTAATAGCAACATAGGTTAATAGTCAATATATTTGTTGACAGGTGGTTAAACGAAAACAAAGGTCAAAGGAAAACGCAATAAATGAAGTGAAAAAATAAAATAAATTACGACAGAGCAAGAGATGAACAGATAGAATGACAGAAAAACAGGTAGTAGGAAGATCAATAAGAAATGTAAAGTTCGAAAGATATGCTAGTACTAAAATAGACAGTCGGACTTATTGAAATCGTTGCAGATTTGTAGACAGACAGCAAGGTTGAATGAAAGGAAGATAACGGAACATACATTAAAAAATAATAATAATAAATAAATAAATTTAAAAAAAATAATAAAAAAATAACTATAAGATAAGTTATACTCGTAGACAGAAATGAGTACTTAAAATTAAAACTTTTTTACCATGATTTTTTCATAAACTATTTACTAAACGGAAATAATATTTCAATATTTCCTTTATCTATAAAAATATCAGCGGACGTGTGTCATAATTGTAGCTTCACGCGTTTACAATTTTCACACTTTCAAAATTGAATATTTTCTCAAATTTGGGAACCAAATAATACTGTAAAAATCTACTTAGCATTTATAAAAACATAGATATAAATGCCGTTTCAAATAACCATACAAATAAAAAGCGTAATAATTGTGATGTTTTGTTATTTGTAACCAACTCAAACTTCATTTTTTGTCAATTTTGAAGTATTTATTTAAAATCACGTAAACAAAATAGTTTTTAACAAATTATTCTGAAAAATAACATTGTCAGCAATATTTTAACAAAATAAATTAATAAATATTTAGTTTGTTATATTGGATTTCTGAAGATAGATTTTATAAAAAATTTATCTATGTGTATTAATCGACATCCCAATCGATTTAACAAAATAGTGAGTTGATATGTAACATCAATTTGAGATTCATAAATATCCACATAATATATTAATTGAAATAAATATAAAAGACACCTTTGTTGTCTTGTTGTGTTGGTCCTAAATGACAAGATAAGTGTTATTATTATTTTGTTTCCTAATTCCCCCCCCCCAATATTCTAAACACCAAAAAATGTTAACTCTTCATTAGGAAACCCAACGTAAGGAAATTACTTAAATAACATGGGAGCCAGGCTGATCTCTGCGAACAAGATGCATTTTGAACAATACAACTACAGTATTATAAAATAAAAATTACCAAAAGCCGAGATGATGTTAATATACCCGGCATGTACTCAACTGGTCTATATCTAGTTAAGAATACAAGGGAGAATAATATTATGTCAAAATGAAATAACAGACTGATTTTACAGCTTCAGTATATTTTTTAAAATTTCGTATTAAATACATATGCGTCTAATTAAATATATATACATAAAAATAAACAGATGTATTGCCAGAATTATTAAGCGGATGATAATAGTAGGCAATGCATTGTTGTTTTATTTTAGAGGATTTCCGACGCTTAGTAGTAAATGATTGTGGAAAGAATAAAAGCCTGCAAGTGAGAAGTTAGGGTACATAATTTAGCAAGGAAGCGGTCAGAGATAGTAGCACCATTTTACCTTTGTATTTTACACACTATACCTCTCTTTTAAGGTAGTTTAGGGATTGTTTATACTAATACTGTGTTTATGTAAGAACATTACTTATATATCTATTTCGTAAGTATGATTACAAAATAAGACAACAAAAAATTAATGCAACGAAGAATTAATTAATGAATTATCAAATAAATTACGAAATTAGAAGTGGTTTTTTGTATTAGATTTCTTCGAATTAAGGTTTAAATGATTGACTAAATTTCCCTAATTACTGAGTAAGGGTTTTTTGAACGTTTATTAATAAAACTTCTTTCTTGCTTGTTTTTCTAACTGTAAACTGAATAATAATTTGAAAAAGAAAATAATAAAAGGATTATAAATTTATAAGAATAATTTATAAAGTCATACTTAAGCCATTCTTTATAGATTTTTGAGTCCTTCTTTGGGAGATTGGTGAGAAACTATGTAATAATTGACTGTGTGTATATATAAACTTAAAGACTTAATGTAATTATTAATATATTATTATTTTGACTAACAAAATATAAACTACCTATGTATACTATATAGTCTTTCCTTAAGGGTATCAGTGAAGACAAATTTAAAGACATTGGTCTATTTAAATTACTAAACCGTGTAAACTCACATCGTTGTCCTTTCTGTGTTTAACGCATGTTTTGCTATACATAGATTGATGGGCCTGCAATTAAATATCACAGAGGCGAAAGAAATTTGTATTTAGTTGAATGCACTGACTTCATGAAAATCATGCTACCAGATAGACATGGTTATACTATAGGGCATCATATGTAAATTTGTATTTAGTTGAATGCACTGACTTCATGAAAATCATGCTACCAGATAGACATGGTTATACTATAGGGCATCATATGTAAATTTGTATTTAGTTGAATGCACTGACTTCATGAAAATCATGCTACCAGATAGACATGGTTATACTATAGGGCATCATATGTAAATTTGTATTTAGTTGAATGCACTGACTTCATGAAAATCATGCTACCAGATAGACATGGTTATACTATAGGGCATCATATGTAAATTTGTATTTAGCTGAATGCACTGACTTCATGAAAATCATGCTACCAGATAGACATGGTTATACTATAGGGCATCATATGTAAATTTATATTTAGTTGAATGCACTGACTTCATGAAATTCATGCTACCAGATAGACATGGTTATACTATAGGGCATCATATGTAAATTTGTATTTAGTTGAATGCACTGACTTCATGAAAATCATGCTACCAGATAGACATGGTTATACTATAGGGCATCATATGTAAATTTGTATTTAGTTGAATGAACTGACTTCATGAAAATCATGCTAGCAGATAGGCATGGTTATACTATAGGGCATCATATGTAAATTTGTATTTCTCTCTTTTTCCATAACAATGAAACAGTGCTAGTTTCATAAAAGGTAGCAAAATGTGGGAGAATTTTAACGTAAAGGTTATATTTGTGAAATGTCCGACATTGTATAGAATTTACAGTGGTACAGTCCTATCAATATAATTTTAATTGTTATGTTCGGTAAATTTAAGAAGGCTTAAATATTATTATTTATGTTATGTTGTAAACCATCCAGGTGTGATCTACTTCACTATTTCTTTTTTGTAGTGTAATTTCACTTCTACGCTTACAATTCGAGTCGGATGTCGTGGAAATCTGTTCAGTGAATCTCTAGGTATAAATGGAAATGTTTTACACTGAATAAAAAAAAGTATTACATCCAAATAATATAAAATAAATATTTGGAAAATTATTGGAAGTTAAATAAATGGAAAAGTCATAGAGATCAAGAAAACCCGTTAGTAATTGAATAATTGGAAACTAAATATTGTAGTATTTACTTATTATTCACAACGTTATCAGTAGCCTATTTTTGAAATTAGGTGTAGGCAACAAATATTAAATAACCGTTATCAAAATTTACACCAACTTCCTCATACATACATCTCCAAAAGTAATTATTTTTATAAATAATATTTATTAGTCATCGTTTCCATACAACTTATTAAATTTAATCCAAAAAAAAATAAAACAAAGTAGAAATAATACAAAAAAATTTAAAATTTCCGTTTTTTAAAATTATAAATATATCTATAGTACTTATTATAAAATGAAATTTTCTTTATTGAGTTGTTATTAATTGTTTCCTCATAGGAAATTAGTTGGTAGTCCTTGAAATAAAATGTTGAATATATTAAAAATATAGCTTAAGTTTTGATTTGGTTAAGCCTTAAACTAGTATTAAACGTAAATCTTATGTGAAAAAAAATCGAGATTGTATTTTAGTTTTAATACAATTTAGCAATTTAGTAATTTTCTTTAAGCTATACATTGTCAGACTTGAACTGAATAAAAATATAATCGGCATTAAAAGTTAGATGTTTTATATAGACAATTTTCAATATTTCTAACTCCTTAATCATGTTTGGATCTTTAGTATCGCAAATTGGTAAAAATTGATTAAAATCTCCAAAATCCCTAAAGTTGATTTTTGAAAAATCGGAATTTTTTGTTTTGATTTAATGACAGCCAACCTCATTTAATGAGCTTTCTAGATAACATTTTTACGAAATATTTCCAAAACTAAATTTGATCAAAATCAGTTTACTCGTTTGGGTAAGTAATACGACCTACAAATATATATATAAACACTTTTAATGGAGCTCAAAAGGGATATTTCCGTGATCAACTCATCGAATGTTTTGACCCATCCTAAAGCCTTTTACTTCATATAGGTTAAGAAAAAAAACTATTATTGTTGTTGTATAATGATTGTTTGAAAAACAATAGTTTTTAAACTGTTTATGGGATCAGGGAAATAGATATATTTTTTTTAAAAAGTGTTTCGTAGTTGTGTCACCCTTATGCGTTCCCTATACTACAGATATTTGAGAAAGTATTACTTTTGCGTGAATATATGTCTAATGCTAATTGAAATTCTTACCATTAATCATCAAAACTGATATATTGCAGAATACTCACCTGGAACAGGGAAATAAGAAACATTAATATATTAATTAATATACACATAATAATTAAATAGATTTTTATTATTAACAAGCCCCTAGTTTCAGTATATTTCCAGCGGAGAATGACCTAGATGCATCATATATCTTTGTAGTTCTAATACACAGGAAGAATGACCCAATTTATTTTTAAACAATATATATTACTAGAGTAAAACTCAGTTACTGCAGTTGTAAAGCTGGCTTGAAACGATTGGATTGTTTCCAAAGGCACTTGGCACAGGATAATGGAAAATCTTTACAATGTATTTAGATACTTTCAAATACAGAAAGATGGGATTGGATAGTTGAGTAAATAAATGTTTGCATATGGTATATATTAAATATGTAAGCATTGCGACAAAACATTAAAAATAAACCGTATAAACCTATGAGAGCATAAATAGGTTAATTTAAGAACAACACGAGCTACAATTGGTTTGTTTTAATATATTATTATTAATAATTATTTTATTTTCCTTGGTATATATTACAGATATAAAATACTAATTAATTTTAAAATGTTTAAATTAAATAATCATAGCAATATAAATTCAAATATCCTATTTTAGACAACCCTTATGCCAACAATAGCAAGTTTCAAGGTTGCCATCATGTGGTGAATAAAAATCATATCGAGTTGAATGTAACAGCTCCTCATGGGCTCATAGTGAGTACGTGTGACAATCCCCAGATATCCTACCTGAATTTAAACCTTTCTTCAACTTGGCCTGGATCCCACCCTTTAATATCAGAACTCTTTTGACTAACTGTTGTTCCTTTAAAATTCTGATGCATAAAGTATTCGAGGGCTAGTTTTCTTTTTTCTTACACCTACATATACTACGCTAACGTCATAAACGTTAAAATTTAATTATATTTCTTCGAAACATATAAAAGTTTGAAGAGTTTTCTTTATAGTTTAAATAAAAATTGAATTCACCTTTGAAATAATCAGTTTCATACATTTAACACTTACTGTGTATTTTAATTTCCTTCCACAAATTTTGATCATAAAGAATACTGCATCCAATACAGAGAATATATTACAAGAATATATTTTAAGTAAAACAAAAATATTGTTTCCTAATGAATAGTAAACCCAATTTACATGATAAATTTGACTAAAATTCAACTTCTTATTGTTTTTCTTATTTTGATGTTATTCTGAATTATGAGAATTTTAATAATAAAACACGTTTATGAATGGTTCGAAACAGATTTTAAAGCTGTATTTATTTTTATATTAGAAATTCCTTAAAAAATTATGTCATCAGTTTTTAAAATTAAGTAAAACCACTAAGCTTAAACCACTTAGCCCTTTTAAAAGTACCCTTTTTCATTTTAAAATACCGTGACCAATCTGTTCACATATTTATGAAATGTGTTATAGAAAGAATAGTTTTAGAACGATGGAGATTTTATTTTATTTATTTATATAACTTTAAGTTAAAATATATTAATAAAAAAGAAATGAAAATGAAAATAATACAATATATCAATCTAAGATCTGGGAGTGGGTAATATTTCAGTACAGTGACTAGAGAAAACCATTCGCTTTTAGCTCCAAATACCCATTAGTCCTGATGTAAACTTTTGTATAATTTGTAGTACTGAAATGAGATATACCAATTTATCTGATCCATAACTTTAACTGTAATTTTCAAGATCATTATTTAGTTTTATTTAAACAAGTCAAAACTACTCGTTATAATACGACGGTATTTTGCTAGTTTATTAATTAGAGATAAAACTAAATTTTAAATAATTAATAGCAACGAGATTATTATGTGAATCCAAAATCAAAATTTAATACCATTACAGGAATGGTAGTTGACCATGGCGAGGTCGCGTTGTTTATTATTATCTTAAAATATTAAAGAAAGAAGTAAATTTTTAAACGTAACTTTAAATCAGGCGAGTTGTGAGAAAATAAATTCTGTTATTCCTCTTATTCTTTTTTTTATTGCTCGCTCTACCGAAAGTTATATCAATTTCTTTTATTATGCTCTAAATAAAAGTTATATTTTCGTATACTAGAGGTTATAACGTATAAATGCATAGGTCATACAATAAAGACTAATGACAATTATGAGCAGTGACTACTCGAATTATCTGTTACTCCTTGTCAATTGATTGAATTGCTGGCTATGAATATTAATGATGCACATTACACAATGATATTGGCATTACACAACGTTATTACATTTTCCCTCATGTTACCTAGTTTGCCGTGGCTGATACACTCTGCCTACATTTTGGAAATTTTCACTTTTTTCTAATTCGACTAGCGTATGTATAAAATGATTTAAAAAAAAAATGTTTTTTGTTATAATATGAAATAATAAGTTACTAAAGTAACAATGCTAGAATAAATATAAATATATTTTAATGTACTGTATGTGAAATTATACTGTATTAACAATTAATGAGCCAATATAAACAAATATATGTTAACTTAAATTTATATATCCTCTGGCAGTCATGATTTCGGAGAACGGTCATTTGGACCAAACGTTCTTCCACAGTCTCTATTTAATAGAAGTGTAACTGTGAACAAGCTCGCAGTACAGAGGGATTATAAAGACCTAGACTTTTATTCATTTAGTCTTGGGTTAGATTCCTTTCTTTGATCTATCTTATCTTGTCTCTCTTGAGCAACTCTTGATCTCTTCCGACCCCAACGCTATTAGAGTATCGTTTACTAGGAGTCTTTATTATATATATATATATATATATATATATATATATATATATATATATATATATATATATATATATATATATATATAAGGCGACGATGATAGAGAGGTTTTCGCCTTTAAACAATAAGAAACAAATAAAGTAGCCATACAAGTAGCTACTTAATACTTGATACTAAATTTAAAGTAATTTAATTTAATTTTACGCATGAATATAATTGATCTAAATTTCTTGTTTGTGCGTCACCTAACTAGCTTAGCTGGAATTTACATGTTTCCGCATTCTAGAAAATTTTAACTAACGTTTGATACTTGTCTCCCTTATTCCTCACTCCCTCTTTTCTCTGCATTCCTTTTTGAAAATTTTAACAAGACTTTTTTCATTACTAGAGAAAGGTTTTATATGTATATATATATATATATATATATATATATATATATATATATATAAAGGCACTATTTTTGTAAGCCTACTGTATTTTGATTAAAAATAAAACTTGAATCATTAAAATAAAATAAACATTAAAAAAATCTACCTACATGAAAAAGACACTAAAAAGTAAACAAATAAAAAATAATTAGTTTTAAAATATCTTGTTTAAATTTCATTTTTTTGAATTGACGGCAAATTAAAAATATAGAAATATCTAAAAACTACTAACCCTAAAAAGCTACAATTCAATCGTTGCGCCGTGTACTTTACAAACTGTTGTATTTTGTTTTATAGTCTACATTTTATTATCTTCTCACTCAATAACAATTAAATTATTGCGTTGAAGAATAAATGTATTTTAAAATTTTGTTAATGAATGCCGTTTTGTTTCCTCTCCTCTCCCAGGTTCTGAGGTCAAAAAATTTATAACATATACCTGCACAATAAAGGCCATCTTGTATGACAGTTATTACTGATTTATCAGAAACCAATGGTTTTGTTCTAAATTATGGTCTAAAGGTTATTCTTTTTAGATGTAATTACGCACACAAACATATAAGAATTGGATATCAAAAGTATTTTCTGGAAAAAAAATCCTCTTCTTTACAAATAAAAGATAAGGCTCATACCTTCTCTCCAACCAAACTAACATAATATTTTAATCAAATTAAATACATTTTGCGATTATGCGATTATTCTATTTCAATTGCCACGTTCTACTTGGTATTCTAACATCTGGAGCATATTTCCCATGTGTCGGATAGTTTAAAATCATGAAGAGTATTCTCTTTTCTAAACGTTTCTTCCAACAACTGCTGTAATTATTTATGTTTTCATTTAGGTTACGTATATTTAACTCTTTTCATATATCTTAGGTTTGTAATAAATTTAACCCTGCCTAGAAAAGTTATTTTTCCTTCATAAAAATCACATTTCTGGTATCATATTTTCCTGACGCTTCATGGTGCTCCAAGAATGCTTCCCCCAACAAGTGTGTAGAACTCTATCACAACATAAAATTTAAAATCCAATAAATTACGAGTCACATACGAGACAAGGGAACGAAAGCACTCATGTAAAAAAAATACAAGGACATTAGAGCGGAGATGCCGACATCAGCAAAGCGAGTGAATTTATAATAAAGAATCGAGGTTACAATCTGCTCTCTTAATCAGTTTTATATCTTAAAAGTTTGTATTTAACCTTGAACGACTACAAAACTTGATGGACAAATCTACCACCACGTGTAGAATGATTAAAAAGAATTCTAAAAACAATGAGATATCTAAATGTTTCGGAATAGTTTTGACAATTTCTGAAAAATATTTAGGGATAATTAAAAAATACACAAATAATAGCAGTAAATATAATTTTGGATTGGCTCAACAAGATTAGAATTCTTTTCACAGTTTTCCTCTATTCTTCAATTACTTAAAAATGATGTGGCATACAAGTACCCCTGCCATTTATATTATTTCAGATAACCCCACAGTTACCTGCAGGAGTGGCATAAAAGAAGTTGTTACAAAAAAGTAAAACTTGTACACTGAGATTAAAATTAAATTTAAATTACAATCATTAAAAAAAGGGCGAGGCTGGAATTGTACGGTCGCATTGTATAAGATGTAATGTTTAAGTTTGCTTTGATATGCGCATTGCGCACTGTCAAAAATTGTAACGATTGTTCAGTAAAATAACATATGTTACAAAAGGAATGACTTTGTTTTGCCTTGGGTTTGTGATTTAATAAGCCCAAATTCTAGGTAATAATATTATGGAAGAACGCTCCAGTTGGCTCCAATCGATCCACGCTTGAAGCCTCCTTTCGTTTCCTTCGAGAGATAAATTTAAGAGTTTAGAGATTCAATGTGAAGTGTACAACCACTATTTTACCATACGTAATATTATAAATGCTGAAGTAAATTGGAAAATCTAATAATTCTTTATTATACTAAATATTAATTTAGAAATTGTTGTTTCTCTCAAAAGCTTTATTACCGAATATCTGTAAATATAAGTTTGTAAAATCTCTATTAATCGTAATTGAAGTTTGATTTTTATTTTTATTTTATTTTTTTAAACATAAGGTTTTATTAAATAAAGGAGTGGTTTGTTAATTTTGAAAGTTGATTTTCAAATTCGTTAAAACTATTTTGTAGGATAGTTTACACGATTGATGTAAGTTTCACAATGGTTTTATGAAGCACTCTGTCATATCCATTCTGACCAAACAAGGGAATTATTACTCAAAATAAAAATTATTTAAAATATTAAAAATACAATAGTCAGCTCTAATAATCGGAATTTTAATTAAATTTAATTCAAATTTAGCATGTATACTATGTTTTCCTATTAGTTGAATGTCAATGGAAAAATATTGTCATAATTTGAAAATGTGGATAAAAACTTTTTTTTTTAGTTCTTTTTTTATATAGAACTTACATAAATATGATTTAGCTTATTTTGTGCAACTCGTGTTCTCCACATTTAGTGCCGAGATTGATGTCACGAAATGAGCGAATGCACAAAATTCAGTAGAAGACGTCACGTCAGCGAATCTTCTACATACCTAATATTTATGTATTCTTTATATCAATGTTAAAACTATTTAGTCTTAACTACTTGTATTCGTTTTTAATTATTCTGAATGTAAAAATACGGTTTAATATATTTGTTTTTCCACTCTCGTTTGATTTGTCGACATCAGCATTTGACTTCGATTAGTGGATGCAATTGGAAAACTCGTTTCGCCATTTAATGTCATATATAAAAATTGTGAATTGGTTTAAAAGTTATAGAGAACATGTTAACAGATATTGTTCACGTTCTTTTTGTTAAACATTTTCAAGGAAAGATGCACGTATTCTACGATAAGTCGTAAAGAGTTGAGGTACATTTTAATAGAATCAAATTAAACCTATATCCAAAAATGAGTATAATGTTTGAGGGGTAAGAGAGTATATAGTTTGAGGGGTTTAGAATAGTATTTAATTTGAGAGGTTAAGGTGAGTATAGAGTTTGAGAGGTTAAGACGAGTATAAAGTTTAACGGGTTAAGACGAGTATATAGTTTGAGGGTTTAAGGCGAGTATACAGTTTGAAGGGTTAAGACAAGTATACAGTTTGAGGGGTTAAGCAGACTATACAGTTTGAGGGGTTAAGACGAGTATATAGTTTGAGGGTTTAAGACGAGTATATTGTTTGAGGGGTTAAGACGAGTATACAGTTTGAGGGGTTGAGCAGAGTATACAGTTTTAGGTTTAAGGCGAGTATATTGTTTGAGGGTTTAAGACGAGTATACAGTTTGAAGGGTTAAGATAATTATACAGTTCGAGGGGTTAAGCAGAGTATACCGTTTCATTAACAAATAAATAGGAGTGTAAATTAGGGGCTTTATAGTTGTTTTAATATCTCGGAGTGCTACTGTAATGGAGGGATTTTAATGAAGATGAGCTTTAGAATAAATTTCTAATTTGAGCTTAATATCAATGGGGTACTTTGATATAGATTGCTAGTTTAGGCGTTAATCGTGATATTTAAAGGTTAGGTTAATATGTTTATCTGAAATTAGGTACTTTTTGTCCTCAATACGAGCTAAATTATTTGGAATAGATTAATTTTAATAAATTATTTTTAAATATGTAGTAATTTGCTTGTAATTTTATTTTATTTTTTACGCCTTTAACATTTTATTTTTTAGTTTGTAGCATATCCCTACGCTACTAAGCTACATTGGTGTTTTTCTCTTTTATGTTCTAGATTTACACTTGATAGCAAGAGTTGAGTTATACTCTTGAAACGTCGAGTATCAGTTTTGTACAAGTGATGGCAAATGTCCGATTTATTCATATTATCAATATGAAAACTCCATCATTAACAAACAACTTAAAACGCAGAAAAAGTCTATTTTGTCTGTAGATATTTGTCTGTAGAAGGTTAATTTGTTTAAAAACTGTAAAATAGTAAAGAAAAACATACCTTCTAGGTAACAGTAAATTCTTTGTTGGTTCAGTAAATTGTATTTTGTATGGATAAAGTAAGCAGAAGTGTTTGATATAAATGAACAGTGATCTTTGGCGTTTGCAATGACGGCTTTGAAGGGGATTGCTCAACTGAACTGGGGTTGCTATCCCTAGGGTTTTCACAATCAAGTTGGATACGGATACAGAAACATGAAGACATTGTTTGCAGGTGTTTCTGCAACCAACATTTTGTTTCTTATAATGTTTAAGTTTTAATAAAATATTTGAGAATACTTGAGAAAATATTTGACAGGTTCATGTATATTAAACAAAAATAACGGGAATAACTTATCATAACCTCTCTTTTTATGACCGTTTTATCTACCATTTTAGTCAATTAAGTACAATAACTAAGCAACATGTAGACCATATTTTATCAAATTTGAACTAAAAATGCTATCAGTAAAGTATTAAATATGAATAAATATAAAAATTTACTCGTATATGAAAGATTGTAAAACTTATGTAAGATGTAATTTATGCTATTACCACCTACACATAATGGTCATTGTAAACGTTTCATAATTCCTTGTTTGAGTTTTATATTTTGGGTGTGGCTGAAATTATATTACTTCCTGTAAACATACGTAAAACACGTTGAAGTTAGGGTAGTGTGTTCATAATATTTAAATATAAACCTAGATTTTAACAATAATAATAACATTTCAGGGCTTCTGTGTAATTTTTATTCACTATTTAGTACATTCCGACTGAGTTTAAAAATAGTTGTTCCTAAATTGTGTTTACAATTTTTTTTTGGAATGACGATTCCAGCAATAATTTTTTTAAACTAATAAAATGACCAATTTAAAAATTTAATTTTAACTGTTTGACTAATCATTATAGGTAATAAACTTGTTTTAATTATTGTTCAAGCATACCTGTACAATTTGCTTGAACAAATTGAAATAAAAAACTCATCAACTATTATTATTAAATTTCATATTTAAATAGATAAATAAGATAAACAGAATTCTTTAAGAAAAAAAGGACGTCTCCCTAAATTTAACGTAGAGTTTTGCCCATTTCAAAGTGAGGCATTTTCAATTTGTAATGAATTCTGGTTGAGATAAGAGTTACAAAGAGGAGAACTCGATATCTGACCAAACATAACCCCTATGGCATGTCTTGGGTCTTCACTTGTTGTGTGTTATTTTACGGTGTTTCACGTTTGTGTATGATGCATTGTGTATAAGCAATCATGACCTTAATATACGTTAGCCTAGAAATTGAGCATTCTCAAAACTGATTTCCTATGTAAATTTACCCCAGAATTAACTTTACAGGCTTCCTATTTAATGTGTTGCAAGATGTCCTTTATCTAACCAGACAGACTGGACAAGGTATTGAGTAAGCAATCATCCATGCGGGTTGCGGTCGCCTTAATGACGAAGCATCCGCTCAATTGATTTCCGATGTAAATCAACCCCTGAGTTAAATTTTAAGGCTTCTTTCTTAAATTTTGACATGTGTCTTTTATTTTATCCAATAATCAGGTCTAAACTGTTAAACTCTTTAGTTTGTCCAAACGTTTTAATATTTATTGTGTTTATGAATTTAAATTCTTATGCGATTTATTTTTAGTTATTTTTAGTTTTAGTTTGTTGTTCTTTCTACATCAAATTAAATATTTGTAAGTGCAAAAGATATGCAATTTCATATACTTTTTAAGCTATAAACAAATTATTGTAATAAAATTGTTTTTGAAGATGTTCTTTAGATGTTCATTACGTTTAATAAAAAATAGAGTTTTCTATATAAATAACTTTTAATGTTAAAATCTACACCTTTACTCATTGGTTATCAAAAATGTTTCTTTTTTTTCGTTTTCAAATAGCGGTCATGTAAGAGTTACTGAATGATTCCAAAGCATGGACGCGGGTGGCAATAAAGTATGTGCTTAGAAGTATTAAATATATTGGAGTAAACTAGTGCCGTTTTAAAAAAAAAAAACTTGCAATAAAATTTCAATTTAAAAAGTTTTCGAAAACATTATTATAGCAACCTTTCACACGATCAAAAACAACTACTCTTTACAGAACCACTACTATTTGCTGTTTTAATTTAAATCAATAACCTCTTAGAATTTTATAATCATACAAAAATATTAAATTGATTATAATTTACCAAAAAATTACCGTGTCCGACTCAGATATTATTTCTTAAAATACTAGATGCAAAAGTCATGTTATTTGTACTCATATATTATATGAATAAATTAAAAGGAATTAAAGAAAATATAAATTGTAGTCGGATCGTTTAGGCTCCAATTTACAAATTAGGGCATCGGCCAAGAAGGCTCTTAAATGGTAGAAATCATGTTTTGTTTCATATAAATCAGTTAGCAATTTATCGTATATGTTATATATACACACACACACACGCAATGTGTCCCACGAAGGTATTTACATTTTTAAATAAATACATATTATGGTACATATGGATCAAGCAAATTGTAAGATTTTTTTATACATATTGAAAACATATCCAAGAAATTTACATGCTCATATCTCCAATATAAATAAAATGGCGGATGGTGACAGCGATTCATAGTTTAAACGATAACAACCAATAAAACTTTTTATTCTTTTATAGACTTCAATAACTTTTTAATTTAATTACAACAGTATAACAAATAATATAATTACTCTAAATGATAAAACATGTTTATTATCAAAAAAGTCATTCAAATTGAAACCCGTCTACGCTACGCACTAGTAGCATCGCTCTAAGGCATTCCTTAAGAATTCCCTAGGGATGGTAAGCATTTATTTTTCGATTAGCCTTTTTAAATCCTCGTCGGTTTCTATGTCGTGCGAGTACACCTTTTTAGATACACCCACAGAAAAAGTCACAAACTGTTAAGTTCGGTATTCTAGGTGGCCAGCCATAAAATCGCTTCCTCTTCCAACCCAAAGACCAGTTAACTTAGTGTTTAATAGATAATTCACTTTTCGAGAATAGTGTCAGTGGCTCTATCCTGATGAAATATGCAATTTTATATGTACCAGTGTTAAGGATACTTTTCAAATCGATGTATGTTTACTAGGAGACTTTAGAATAGCAGCACACACATTTAAGTGAGATGGCTGCCGGCGATACTTTTTCTGTACACTACCAGTTTCAATAAAAGCTTCCTCCACTTTGCGATGGACATGACTAAGAGAGATTCAATCATAGGACACGTAGCTAGAAATATTCCGTATGCGTCTTTGTCATTATTAAAAGCAATAGACCAAGCACAGCACAAAACCTTCTGCTCTATCATAAGCAACGTGGCAAAAGGCTAAAACAACCTAGGTTATGTTTGTTGCCTAAGAGAACACAATAAAAGTTTTCAACAATACAATGATCTGAAAGAAAATAAACAGCTGTTTGTTATAAAATAACCAGATGTTTAAAAATTTGGAGCTTTTATGCAATTATGTTCTCCGGTGGCAGGCACTGTCGTTTAAACTGCATTTCTATCAACAGCCGCCATGTTATTTATATTGCAGATATCAGCGTAAAAAATTCTTAGTACACTTTTGGATGTGTTTCCAATATGTGTAGAAGAAATCCAAATTGGTAGACACATATGTACTTGATGGTTGTTTAAACATGTAAATACCTTCGTGCGACACACACACACACAAACACATATAATAATATATATATATATATATATATATATATATATATATATATATATATATATTATGTATCTATATATATATATATATATATATATATATATATATATATATATATATATATATATATATTATGTATCGATGTGTATATTTAAAATTTACTACCACCATGATCATAATGAAAGATAAATTAGAATCAAAATGAACAGATCAAACATAATAGAAAGTATTTACTTATTGTTTTATTGAATTAGAGGTGTTTTATTTAAGTGTACAGTAACCATGGTATTATTTATTATCACTTCTTGGTCTTGGAATATAGTTGTGTCACGAAGCGCGTTAAACAGTGGCCACACTGAGTTTATGTGAACGATGTATTTGATATATTAAAACTTCCAAAATGCAAGATCTACTCTTCAAAGAATCCCTAGTTAAACTTTGATTGTATACAAAATATAAATAAAAACCAGATTGTTAGCATGAATTGGTTAAAACTCGGAACAGTAAACTAAACGTTAAGAATTTTATGAGTCACATAACACACTTTCGTAGTAAAGATTTGCTACATCAGCGAAAAAACGTTGTCTATAAACATACGCTATCTCATTGTAAAACCTGTAAACTTTACTGACTGTAAATACAATTTCCATACAATAAAGAAATAACTATAAAATTATTTCGGTGTACTTTTGATGTTTTTACATAAAATATCTCAGTTAAGATCTGTAGTTTGTATTTTATTAACGAATTGTCTAATAGAAAATAAGCTATTGGAAAAGTATCCATGGAAATAAAACGAGCTGGTATATATGTCTTACGAAACGAGAAAATAACGATTGTTACATATTGTAATTATTGTTTATACTGTATATAATGTTATGTACATGCTCACGTGATTCATTTAATCTCATACATTCAAACAACAATACACAATTCTCTATAAGATGTGTAATAAATATGGGTCACTTTAAAAGTGTGTTGGAGACGTTATATAACGTATAAGGTAATTTCAATGTATTCTTTCTATGGATTTTTGAAATGAGTATATATATCCTTTACTAAGTTGACCCTTATAAATGTTCTTTAATGGAATTTTGATGTAAACTATAAAACAGATGAAATTGGGGGTAAAAAACGACGGGGTGTTTTTTTTTTAAACATGTATTACAAATATTTGTAAAATTACAATAGTACTTTCATGGCTGTTACAAATGTGTCTATTTGCCCACAAATTAAAAGCTATTACAAAAATATTGTTTTTGTTATTGGAATACCTTATTTGGATCGCAGGTTATGAACATAATTTACCAGAACATGTTGTCGGGAATTAAAATAGTATTTTTATAATGAAACTTCGATTAAAAAAAAGAGAAGATAATCCGCTTTGATGAAAACCATTTGTAAAAAGGAGATAAAAATAAATGTTACTAAACATTTTTAAAAAGTATTTTTATAAACATTGAGGGTTGTTAATGAAGAAAATCGATTTTTTATAAACATTTAGGGTTATTAATGTAGAAAATCGATTTTGTAATAACTAGAGATTGGGAGACATTTTATTTACAACAACGTTTCAGAAAAGCTTTTCCATGAAATAATATTCTAACATGTTACTCCAAAAAAATTAAATAATAATAATAATAAAACCGTCACAAACAGCAATCTTTCTACGGTTTTAGATTTGTTTCGATTTTCGTAATAATCTGGCCAAGAACGGATTACTGCTATTATTCTAGAAATGAAAAAAAAAAACTGCTTTTAGTATTTTTTCAGATTGTTTTAAAAATAGTAAAATATATGTTCCACTCTAGGCGTTTCATCCTAAAATATGTTTTCCTCATATTGGTATGCGAAACCATTTCATAAGAACATTAAAAATGATTCAAGATACACTCATATATGTAAATTTTGTAAGCCAAACCAGTGGTTTCTCTTCATAGCTTTTTAAGTAATAAAGATGAAAAGGGAATCCTATATTTGGAATTCGTTAAGGACAAAGGAATTGCCCTTTTGCATTCAAGCTACCATCGTTTTTACCCCCCCCCCTCTAGAATACCTGGGGGATCTCCACGAGGAGAAAATCAAACACTTTAAATATAAAGAAGAGGTCAATTTAAATCGTCTGTCGACGATCAAAAATTTCAAAACGCAATTTTTAGACACAAGGTTAATTTAAAATGTCTTTTAGTAGAATATAAGTTTTTATTACTTTTGTTGTCTGATTTATCTTAGATTGAAATCTAAAATTTAAATCATTTCTATAAAAACACATGTTACATAACATTATGGTATTGGAGTTCTGTAGATTTGATCGCCAAATTGCTACTTTAATATCTATTTAAATCTACTTGTATATGTCCAAACATTTTTTCTTTATTTCTATTGGTAAACAAATTGGTTTAGGTTTTAAAGCGGTATACCCAGGATCACAAAATGATAATACACAGCTGATACGGTGACATAAATGTTAAGGTGTGAATGTATCCCTCACTAATATTAAGCTAAGATCATAATAACTGCAAAATAACCGTTTCAAAATATTACCTTTTTAGTTGTAATAATCATTGGGAGGGATGTAAACCTTGCTTTCTTGCCAAATTTATTTACAATTTATTCCCCGAATTATTGATAATTTTATTTCGAGCTAATATATATATAGCAATTATTCTAAAAACTGTATTAAAATGATCACTGAAAATCTTCGGATTCAAATATTAAAAATACACAATTTGAGAAATCGTAAGGCATCAGGATCCTCGCTAAAACTTTTACTGAAATTTGAAAAAAAATTACCGGCAATTTTATAGTTCTTCAATAATGATGGATTGTTCATAGAATTGATATAGTGTAATCAGACATTTGCCGCGTTTTGTAGTTTTCCTGACCAAGTATGTATATTTTTGTTATTTTATTCGATTTATAGTAACAGCCGAAGGTACTGTGTAGAAAATCAAGTTAAAAGAAATAAAAATACAATATTTATTTGACTAAAAATTAGTAATAAAACAACAATAATGTCCGTCTATGTGACTTTTTTAATAATAAAGTAGTTACTTACTTTATAATCATATGACGCGTTTCGTAACTAGTTCCATCTTCAGAAAATCGCTCTGCTGAGATCGTTAAAACGTTAAAATAAATTATTACACAACACATATATCGCAACACATATACACATACACGCGCACATAACCACTGACAATATCAACGCGTGTGCACACCATCGAATACGTTTAATACACTGATCCCTAACCTGCAGTACCGCTTATTGTTTGTGTTTCTTATCTATTCCTCTAGCAAAGTCGTACATCAAGTTGGACTTAAAATTCAATTGGTCATTCAACATATGTTCTGGACTTTTTAACTGCGCTTGAAAGTTAAGCTTATGAGAATATAGAAATGCTCCCTCTCCTCAACGCCAGCAAGGACCTGCGAAGGCTGAAGACGACAAAGCCCATTGACTTGGTGCGAGACTAAAACTGGACTCTGTTTAATGAACTGGAGCTGGGTGAACCATATCATTGTTAAAACCATGTATTCATAATAAATTGCTTGTTAGGTTGTATTTAACTTAGTTGTAATAAAATATAATAAACAAAAATAATAATAAAAAAAATGTTGAATGACTAATTGAATTTTAAGTCCAACTTGATGTACGACTTTGCTAGAGGAATAGATAAGAAACACAAACAATAAGCGGTACTGCAGGTAAGGGATCAGTGTATTAAACGTATTCGATGGTGTGCACACGCGTTGATATTGCCTGTGTTAATGTGCGCGTGTATGTGTATATGTGTTGCGATATATGTGTTGTGTAATAATTTATTTTAATGTTTTAACGACCTCAGCAGAGCGATTTTCTGAAGATGGAACTAGTTACGAAACGCGTCATATGATTATAAAGTAAGTAAATACTTTATTATTAAAAAAGTCGCATAGACGGACATTATTGTTCTTTTATTATATAAAAAAGAGTGACTTGGATACAAACACAATGAGTTTTAAAAATTAGTGTTTCATTATTAGTTGTTGTGTCTGCTTTGACCTAACTTTAGCTCTGGGTTTCTTTTTTAGATTACTAATTTAAGTTTAGGTTTTAAAATGGCCTTATACTACTAGGCTACGTTGGAGTGTTTCACACGTGCCATGAAATTACGTAATGATAAAAGAAACCTAGTTTTATTACTTGATAACGGAAGTTGATTTATACTCTCGACACATCGTAGCAAATACATAAACTATACGAGTAATATGTAACGTTTCGTAGAGCTGATTAAAAACTTTGTAACTAATAGAGATATCGATACCACATTATACAAAATGTTTCATACAATTTATTTGTAGTTTTAAACAAAATCTTATAAATTTTCACCCAACTGTTTGAAATTGGCGGTCATTCATTGATTGCATTTTTTATCCACAATTTAACTTTAAAATATACAATGACCGTCATTTTTAAAATGTTAAGTAATCAAATGTAAGATTTTTGAAATATACAAATTAATGGTATGATATAAACAAATTTGGTATTAATATCGATATTCGTTCTGGAGTTATTGAAGAAACGTAAAGTGGTAGACAGACGGAAAAGGAAGCGTTTTAGAGCGTATGTCTTCTATCACCTCACGAAGTTTGGTAAAACTTTATGAACACCCTGTATAGTCTGCGGTATCAGCGTTACCGTGAGGGAGAACCCAATTTACATATTAGAAATTGATAAATGCATAAATATTTCTTCAAACATTCAGAGCTCGGTTTTTTGTAATCCGTCCCATTGATGTTTTTTTATAATAGTAAACTATCTAGGCGAGGGGGAGTGTTTAATTTTTATTCTGAAGATTTCGAAATGAGCAAATGATGCTTTAGTTATAATAATAAAATTACCCAGACCGTTATTTTATATATTAAATTGAATTTTCAACTCTGCATAAGTAATTTTCAATTTTAAATATAGTTATTATTGAATTAGTCATGACTGGAGCTATTTATGAATTGAGTAATAATCATTATGTCTAAACATGTTGTAAGAGCATCAACGTGAAGATTTATAAAGAATTGTAAACTATACGTTTACAATTAGCTTTTATATATGAACAACACTAAAGTCCTCTCAACTAACCCTTCATAGAACTGTATAGTACACTTTTTTTCAATGAAAATAATGGAAGTGAGTTTTGGCCATGATAAGATATGTTTAAAATCATACAATTGTACCATAAATCGTCAGAAATCCGAGTTTATGGAACAAGTCCAAAAGTTTTGAAATTGCAGATCATTATGGTATTAAATTGTAATTGGTCACAAATTTCAGACGTTTCTATTTGATTTTAAAAACTTAATGATTATGTTTTATTAATACATTCATTATATATTCTATTCCAAACGGTTGTGAAAATATACATTTTTGAATCACTCCAAAAGCATTTAAAAAATGAATTTTAGTAATATATAAGACACTTAACTAAAAAAAATTATAATTCTATAAAGGCATATTTTATAATTTTGAGACTGTTTCAGATGAATTTATTTCCTATATTTTTCGGATAGATTTTAATTTGAACTATATAGCTGAAAATTTAAACTGTACACCAATCGTAAATACCTTATGAGGACGTGTACTCTTAAACTGTTAACAATTTTTAAAATAAAATAGCGTTAATATTAGACTCGTCGTCAGTGCCAGTAATAGGTGATTTGACTTATTCATAACAAACGTCAAATAACGTACGAAAAAACCAAAAAATAAATAAACGTTTAATGTAAACAAAACAAAGTACATTGAAGACAAAAATTAATATAAATTTTACAAAATAAATGTTTAATTATCTCTTTAGTTTTAAATATTTACACGTACAGTCTATTTGACATCCATATTATAGTCATTGAAAAGACATATATAATTTTAGGATTGACAAAATATGTTCCTCAAAACTCATATAGTTCGTTGAGTGCATTGGAAATAAGATAATATCAAAAATTAAACACATCGTAATACGAATTAAGGAAGCGAAAATTAAGGCCATTTTAAAGAGAGAAAAATTCTTCATTAGGATATGTATACAAAATATTATTAGAACTAAATATAACTGATATTTCATTATTTTAATTTTAATATTCTCAAAATGCTTTGATCTAATGAACGGGCTTTTTAGAAAACTCTTTTCGAAAAGATAATATGCATAGTTTGTAGAGTGACTTATTCATAGTTAATAATAATATGAATATGAAGTAATAATAATAATAAATAATAATAATGATAATATTGTAGTGTCTTTATTGACTAAAATTTGTGAAAAAATAACATATAAAACCATTTTAACTTTTAACGTCAAACTCATGGTCAATCTGAGACCTAGCAGCAGTCCAGAACTTCTTCATTTCAATAAAATTAACAAATGACAAAATTTGGAATATTACAATTATATTTTAATAAAGAAATAATAACAATTAAACTCTTCTAAAATTATAAGAATTAACTATGTAAAATAATTAAATAATATAAATTAAGCTCTTTAACAATAAATAAATTTTATGAATAACTCAGTACCTAGAAAAATAAAATTATACGAATTGACTCTATAAAATATTTAAAACAATAAAAATTAGCTCTATAAAAACAAAAATGTTTTCCAAAATATTAACAATTTAAAATAAAGAAAAAAAAAATAAAAATAACAATTATACTCTTCTAAAGTAATCACAAGTTATTCTACAAAAATAGAGAAATAATAATAATTAAACTCTTTGAAAACAAAGAAATAGTTCTATCATTTAAACTTCTCATGAACAATTAAATTAACAATAAACTAATAAAAAAACCTGTATTTCTAAAATTGGAGAAAATTAATAATACAATTTTTTAAACTGTCATGTGTCTTTGCTAAGAAAATTCCAATCTGTACCATTTAAATAATCATTTAGTTTGACGAAATAAAAAACAAAAATTCCAAAACATTTTAAGTATTGTGACTATTTTTATTTTAGGATTTTTAATATCAGTTATTTAATATTTTAGGATCTGTTAAAATGTAACTTAAATACCATATCTTTCAGTTATTTCATAGTATCTCTTTTCGATTAAATCCATAATTACCAATAACCGAAATTAATTAGTTGTTTCATTTTCTATATAACTCGTTTAATTGAGTTGCTTTCTAAATTTTGTATCTGTCGCCACAATATCCAAGCGGTCTAAGAGTGTGTTCATCTCGGTTAGAGTTCTCTGGTAGAGGCTTTTGAACCCCGGTTAATCTTTTCGGTTTGGTTGTGGGAGTATTCCACCATTAACTTATGGACAAAATGTACGGAGTTAAACGGTGAAAAAACCTCTTGTAATGGATGGAATAAAAAGTAAATTTAAATAATCAGTGGACTGATGTGCCAGTTTCTAACCCGTCCGTTAACAAAAACAATAAAAACACCCTTAAATAGAATTACATTTTAAAATAGTATCTAGGCTTTACATATTTTTTTTAATGATTATTACCAAACAATGATTTTTTACCTGTGGATTAGTACATTGATTTGGTTTTCAAAGTTTATAAAATAGTAAAATGATTTATATACAATCCAAAGTATGCTGTGAGCTTTTTAATTTTGATAATTCGGGATATTAACTTAAAAATCAATATTTTGTTAAAAGATTATGAAAAAAGAAAATCGATATTAAAGAGGGTTAGTATATACAATTTTTCTTAAAGTTTAGTTACAAAATTCCGAATCACCTGTATAACTGAACTTTTAATGAAACTGTTCTGTGTTTTGAATCGAACAAACGTATTTATTGATTAATAAAATTTTTCCGCAGTTATATTATTCTGTTGATTCTTCTTATACAGAAAAGAAGAGAAAACCTGGAGGGAGGTGTGTAAGGGTGAGTGGGGGATGGGATTGAGTAGTCTATCTTGATTGAAAGGGGGTGAAAGATTGATTAGGACTTTATAACGCTGAGCATCACGTCTTAATTTCTTCAAGGTAAGGAAGCTGAATTATAGCTAGCAAACTGGATGATTTCGAAATGAAAAAACCAAAGTATTTTTTTTATTCCGTGTAAATTGTTTTTTGATCTGTCATAATAGGCGTGTATGTGAGTAGAAAGTCTTGTAGTTGTTTATTGGTGTATTTCATGAGGAAACCTATTACAGCTTCCCACCCAACAATCCAAGATCCTGACAAACACAATGTGAACAAAGCCTGTTACATGAAACACTTTTGTATGTAGGCTCTACAAATATACCATATTTTCCAATTTTAAATCACTTTCAAGGTGGTTTCTACCTTTTCTTTCTATATACTATATTGAGCATATAATATAGAAAGGTAGTAATAAAAAATGAGATGTATATCTGTTATGAACAGCCTCATTAAAAAAAACATTATTTTAAACTCTCTCCCTGTGTAATGTAATGTTCCTGTTCAGAGATTTATCTATTGCATAGTGCAAACTGTTTGATATATTTTTATTAGAACTGTACTTTATAAGTTTGTCTTCATATGTAAAATAATCTCTGTAATCCCAAATTTGGTAGTATTTCTTCTAAGAAGTAGAAGACAAAAATAAAACAATAAAAAAACACCAACACATAAGTTTTAGAAGCATTATAACCACAATATACATAATTTTACCACTCTAAGATTCTTATTTATGTATTCAAACATTAATTAGGTTACAAAACAATTTACTTCTCCTGTAATTCCTTTCCTTTTTTATTATCCAGAGCAAATGACAATTTAAAAAAAAAAAAATTTCCAAACTACCCCATAAAGTACATAAACGATAAGGACAGAAAAGGATATGAACAGGATCCTCAGTTTTGCAACGGACTACGCAACAGGTCAGTTTATTTTTTAAGTTAAGTTTATAATTCATTATTCATTATATCTGTTACTCTTTCCTATAACAAATTATTTTATGGTTATCCTTTTTCACACTTTTTATTTCTCCTATATTATTTGGTGCTCCGCGTCGAATCTGTATTAATAAACCACAATATAATTCTCATATGAGCTCAGTTTGTATCTGAGGCTAAATATAACAGTCACGAACCAATTATTGATAATTGACTTCATATTAAACGCATTCTTGTTATTAAAACGGTGTTTCTTGTTTGGTTGTTTTTACTAATGAACATGCAGTGTATTTTATCGTGTAGTCTATGTAAAATTATATAAACATAACTTAGGGTATTATAATTAGGTAGAGTTAATATTGCAATTATCTATTGTTATTAAAACGTTCAGAAGAAAATTTGAATATACTTGGGAACCAATTTCGATTAAAACAAGTTTTTGGGTGGATATGCTCGATTTAAAAATGACTTAGAGCCCATGTAAAATATTTTAAATATAACTGTGGATATTAAAAATTGGTTTATGTACTGGTATTGCAATGACCAGTAGCTTAATTTAAAACGTTTAGAACTAACTTTGGTTGTTCAATTTCGTTTATTATATATACTAAATATTAAAGCGATTTGAAGTCTATGGAAAATATTTTAAATATAACTGTGGATATTAAACATAGATTTACGTACTCAAATTGTTATTTAAATTACCAACTAGAAAACGTTCAGACTAACTATGAATATTCAATTTTTTTAGTGCATATAATAAATTTTGAAATGATTTGGAGTCAATAAAAATATTTCGAAGACAACTTTGGATATTCTACGTTGGTTTAGGTATAAAAATTGGTTTTAAAATGACTAGAAGGCAATTCATAATCGTTTGGAACTAACTTTGATTATTTGTTTTAATTTAGTACATATGTGGTTTTAAAATAACTTTAAGTCAATATGAACTATTTTGTACAGATCGTTGGATATTATAAGTTGTTTATAGTACTCAAGTTGATTTATAAATCACTTGGAGACAATTTAAAAACGCTTTTAACTATCTTTGGGTATACGACTTTTCTTAGAATATATACTGGATTTAAAAATGACTTAGAGTTTATGTAAAATATTTTAAATATGACTGGATATTATAAATTTATTTAGTTCTCATATTCGTATTTAAAGGGCCTGTAGCCAATTTTAAAACCTTTAGAACTAAATTTAATTATCCAATTTCGTTTAACACATATAATGGATTTTAAAGCGATTTGGAGTGAATGTTGATTTATAAATCACTTGGAGACAATTTAAAAACGCTTTTAACTATCTTTGGGTATACGACTTTTCTTAGAATATATACTGGATTTAAAAATGACTTAGAGTTTATGTAAAATATTTTAAATATGACTGGATATTATAAATTTATTTAGTTCTCATATTCGTATTTAAAGGGCCTGTAGCCAATTTTAAAACCTTTAGAACTAAATTTAATTATCCAATTTCGTTTAACACATATAATGGATTTTAAAGCGATTTGGAGTGAATGTAAAATATTTTATATATGACTGTGGATATTATAAATTGGTTTACGTACTCATAATAGTATTTAAATTATCATTACCCAATTTTAAAACGATCTGAACTAACATTAGTTATGCAATTTCGTTTAGTATATACGATTTAATGTTTACGTGGAGTCTATGTAATTTATAACTTTTTGTATTATAATTAGGTTTAGTAATATTGTAATTATATATTGTTATTCAGATTACCAGAAGCCAATTTGAAAATGCTTGGGACCAATTTTGATTTTTTTAAAAATATGTGGGTTATATACTGGATTTTAAAATGTCTGGAGCTGCGGACTTTTAAAACATTAGTTGTTTATTACAGTACTTATAATGGTATTCACATGACCAGGATCTAATTTAAAAACATTGTGAAGTAACTTTGAATATTGAATTTAGTTTAGTACCTACATATGAAAGATCATAAACACAACATTGGCTTTTAAAAGTTTGTTAACGTACACATATTGGTATTTCAACGACAAGTAAGTAGTTTTTTAAACGTTTGGAACTAACTATGACTATTCATTTTGTAATATATTGGATTTGAAAATACTTGGACTCCATATGAAAAAAATGTGTACACACCTTTGGATATTATAAATTGGTTAAGGTACACTTATTGATGTATAAATTACTAGGAGCCAATTAAAAAACATTTGAAACATTGGTAATTCAATTTTTTTAAGTACATAAACTGGATTTTAAAATAAAATGTAATCTATATAAAAGATTATTACACAACTTTGAATATTATAAGTTGGTTAGGTACGGATATTCATTTCCAAGACCACGAACCCATTTTTCAATCTTTTGGATCTAACTTTTATTATTAAATTTCGTTACATACATATTATAGATTTTAAAATCACTTGGAGTAAAAATAAATGATTTTGAACACAACTTTCTATATTATAATTTCGATAGGGTACACATATTGGTTTTTAAATGACCAGTAGAAATTTAAAATGGTTTTAAACTAACTTTAATCATTCAATTTATTTTAATACATATATTGGATTTTAAAATGTCTTGGAGTCAAAATTAAAGATTTTGAAGAAAGAGTTCTATATTGTAATTTTGATAGGATATACATAAATGTTTTTAAATGACCGGAGTAATTTAAAATGGTATGATACTAACTTATTAATACATATATATATATATATATATATATATATATATATATATATATATATAGGGTTTTAAAATAACTTGGTGTCAAAATAAAAGATTTTTAACACAACTTTCTATATTATAAGTTGCCATTTAAACACAACATTGGATAGGCGATGTTAGTTTAGGTACATTATGACACAGGCATTTCTTAAATTATTTGAAACAACTTTGGTTATTAATAAATTATCTTTAGTACTTACTAATCTTTAGTATATTATTCTAATTTTTGAAATGTGATTGGGTCTATGTACAAGATTTAAAATATAACAATGGAGATCCATTGTTATTTAGATTCAAATATTGGGTTTTAAATGACTAGGAGCCAGTTGTGAAATATTTGGAACAAACATGCTTTATTCAATTTCGCTTCTTAGATAAACTGAATATTAAAATGGCTTTGAGTCTATATAAAACATTTCGAACAAGACTTAGGATATTATAAAGTGGTCGAGGTACATAAATTGGGTTTTCAAATAACTAGGAACCTATTTTAATAAGTTTCAAGCCCACTTTGTGTGGTAAATTTGATTTAAGCAGATTTATTATAAAATAATTTGAACGTAAATTTATATATTATTGTTGTTACAAAAATTTAAAAAAAATTAAAGTTAGATTAGCAGCACTTAAAAATATTTGGAACCCATTCTGTTCATTCATTTTTGTTTAATATATATACTGTATTTTAAAATGACTTAGAGCCCATATAAAGGATTTTTAACATAACTTTGGATATTATAAGTTGGTTTTGGTAAACGTATTGGTTTTCAAATGATCAGGAACAATTTTTTTAAAGTTTGGAACCCATTTGTTTCTTCAATATTTTCTAGCACATATATTTGATTAAAAAATGAATTAGAGTCTATTTAATTTTTTGAACACAACTTTGATTATTATAAGATGGTTGAAGTACACATATTCTTTTTTAAAATTACTTGGATCCAATGTAAAGAATTTGGAACCCAATTTATATATTCAAATTGGTTTATTACGTATTTGGATTTTAAAAATACTTGAAGTCTTTATGTTCGATTTTAAACAAGCCCTTGGATATTATAAGTTGGTTACAGTTTGACACTAACTTAGATTATTCAAATTTTTTAATACATACATTGGATTTTATAATTACTTTCAGTATATTATATAAAACATTTTCGCTACATCAATGGATAATATAAGTTGGTTTATGTACATAATAATATATCGTTTTTTCAATTTTTGGAACCTCTCCTGCTTTTTAAGTTTCGCTTAGCAAAGATACTGGATTTTAAAATGACTTTGATTGTAGATAAAAGATTTTGAACATAACTTTTGATATTATAAGTTGATTGTTGTACATATGTTGGTATTCAAATGGTTGGTGCTAATTTTGAACGTAACTCAGGATATTATAAGCTGCTTAAGTTACACATATTGGTTTTTAAATGACCCACAGCGAATTATAACATTTGGAACTAATAATGGTTATCCACTTTTTAAAATACTGGGGTTTAAATAGACTGGGTATGAAGTCTATATACAATATTTTGAACATAACTGTATATTTTAAAACAATATATTAAAAATAAGTTTGAATATTGTAATTTTGTTTAGGTACACATATTGATATTTAAAGACCAGGAGTCAATTCTAAAACTTTTAGAACCAACTTTAGTTTTTTAATTTGATTTACTACATATACTCGTTTTTATAACGACTTGTACTCTATATAAAATATTTTTAACACAACATTGGATTTTATAAGTTGGTTTAGGTACACGTATTCGTTTTTAAATGACTAGGAGCCAATTTAAAAACGGTGGAATTAACTGTGATTATGCAATTTTCTTTAGTACATATATTGGATTTTACAATTTTCTGGAGCCTAAATAAAATATGTTAAACATAACTTTGGATATTATATGTAGATTTCGTTACAAATATTTGTTTTTAAAATACTATGAACTAATTATGGTACGTTTCAAACTATCTTTGGTTATCCAATTTCGTTCACTTAAATACAGTATTTTATAAAGATTTGATGTCACTATAACAGATTTAAATGTATCTTTGGATATTACAAATTAATTTATGCACACATATTGGTTTTCAAATGACCAGGGGCCAATTTGAATACGTTTGGAACCAAATTTGTTATTTTATTTTGTTTACAGATATTTAGCACATAGACTGTATTTAAAAATTATAGTCTATGTAAATAATTTAAACAAAACATTTGATATTAGAAATTAGTTAAGGTACACATATTGGTTATTAAATGATTAAGAGCCAAATGAAAATGGTTCGGACCTAACCTTGATCATTCAATTTCCATTAGTACATATACTTTATTTTTAAATTACGTTCAGTTTATGTAAAAGCTATTGAACATAGCATTGTATTAAATTTAGTGTGTTGGTTTCTGTTCACATATTGTTTTATGAATGGATGTGAGTGAAGTCTAAAACGTTTGGAACTAATTTTCATTATTCATTTTCGTTTAGTACATATACTGGTTTTAAAATGACTTGGAGTTTATGTGAACGATTTTGAACTAAACTTTGGACATTCTAATCTTGTTAGGATACACTTATTGGTTTTAATTGAGGAAGGAGTCAATTGAAAATTGTTTGGAGCTAACTTTGTTTATTAAATTTTATATAGTACATATATTGGATTTTACAATAACTTTTAGTCTATATAAATGATTTTGAACATAACTGTGGATATTTTAAGTGTGCATAGCTACACAAATTGTTTTTAAACGAGGATAAGCCAATTTAAAATGATTTGGAACTAATTTTGATTATTAAATATTGTTTAGTACATATATTAAATTTACAATGATTTGGAGTTTGTATAGAAGATTTAGAACACAATAATTGATTGGTTTTTAAATGTCTAGGACTCTATTTAAAAATATTTGGAACTAACTTTAGTTTTTTTTATTCCGTTGTTCCTAAAGATCATTTAAACGGATATTTTTGAGTCGACTCTAACCGGTTTTGTACTCTAGAACATTACTTATACTTTCACCATTTCTGTTAAATAATAATTGTTTTTAAGATCTATAAAATATGTTTAAAGAAAATGTAAATAGAAAATTAGTTTTAACAAATTGTTATCTTCTTATGAGTAGATAATTCAAATTTGGGCTTCAATTCAACACGGACGAGTAACTTCTGCATTTATGTATTTTCATAATCTAATAGATTATGAATAATAGTTTTTTATCCAGGTTCAGTTATAAATTATAGAATGTATAGTTTTCACGTCTGGGTTAATACATAAGCTTCCAGGTATTTATTTTTTCTTATCTCTCCAGTTTGTTACAAATGTAAATGTCAAATAAAACTATCCGGGAAATTTAAGTAACAGATCTTCCCAATTCTGCCAACTGTAATCCCGATAAATAAAACTATACCGTAGAAAATTATACACTGAGTACAAATTTGTTTCAAATATCTTCAATTTTGTTCAACATAAAGATATTATGTCAATGAGTGTAAACTGATCTCGTCAAAATAATACAAATAAATATTCCTAATCAAATATAGAAATGAATTAAAATATGTGATATAGTTGTATTAAATGTTTGTTATGTTACAATACTACCGTATCCTTTAAAGATAATACGACGAAGCAGTGATTCGTATCCAAATTGGAGCCGTATTAAACACACTGTAGCACCGTTCATAAATTAAAGTACACAATTAAAGCACAGTAAAGGAAAACACTTCATCCATTTTTAAAACACATTTGACACTTTTTCTGACTGACATACACACAAAATAAATTTATTCACTTTACCCGAATCATTTATACGATTTCACACAAAATTCACACACATTCATTTATGTATTACAGGGTTGGCAGCAGTTGCAGACTCTTCTATCCCGTCCTGAACTTTTTTAAAAGCAATATTTTTAGCGTGTTAAGCAGTGTTACATGAAATGAAGTAGTTGCTCACCTTGCCAGGGCGAATTCGCCGAAATACTCTGTCATTGCAAACATAATGCCGGTCCTGAGCTGACATCCCAGTTCACTGCAATATCCTTTATGACATATCACCACGACTGCCGCGTTCCTACTGCTGAGCTACGGGGAGCGCACCCTTCCCCGGCCGCAGCTCACCCCTCCCTCCAGCAGCATCCCCCTTCAATGGACCATTCATACTAAACGCACAGATTTACGCACAGATTTTATTTTCAAAAATGTTTTATATTCGTTGTTAGTTAATTAATGAGTATCAGTCATGTGATATTATTAGAAATAGGTTTTATGTTATTATTTTTTTAAAGTAAGCAAAATAACAAGTGAATCTGTTGTAAAACATTACACAATATGAAGTTCTGATCATTAATAATACCGTATATATTTCCTCGATACAAGTAAAGAGTACAACTTATGTATGTATGTTTCTTCGTATGTATGTATGTATATATATATATAACAATTTTTATCTTCTCTATTCCTAAAAAACGATTCGATTTTATCCAAACCTGGGGACATTTTAATTCCTTAAAATAACCTACTCAGATAAGTTCTTTAACAAAACCAAAAAATACACATTAAAAAAATATATATATATATTTCATAGTTTCTCCTAATAGTTGACCATTACTGTCCAAAGTTAAAATATATCTTCTCTCTACATGCCTTATATTTTACAAAATTTCATCATTATTTTTATTTTGTAAATGAATTATTTAGAACCAAGTAGTGTTTTGGACTGCCTGAATCAGAATATCCGTGTAGTCTAGAATGATTACCATATTTTTTTTAATCTTCTAAGAATTTTCCAACAAATAATTTATTGAAATATTACACTCTAGAGTTTATTTTTTGAATATCTACGACAGGATAATATTTTTCTAAGCATTCAAATTATCAAGTTATACCAAACAATTAAAAATAGGGTCTCAAATGAAAACAAAATGGTTTTAAGCTAATGTAAAAAAAAAAAAAACAATCAATAGAAAATAATGTCTTGCTCCATTCCGCGTTAGAGGAAGATATAATGTGTTTCATTGCAATTTTATATTTCTATTTATGATAGTATTATGTAGACATACTTTATTATAGTATTTTTGTTATTTTGTATGCATAATAGTGTTTTACTATTATTTAAGATTTTGTTACGATTTAAAATGAGATAATTAATAAACAATAAAATGATAACAGCGAACAAGTTAGTTAAGGTTAAAATGTATAACTGTGATATAAAACATGTTCCTGTAATATAGACCACTTGATTATAAAACCAGATGCTGTTTTTCAGATACGTCTAGTGTTTAAGATATTGTAACGTTTAAGAAGCAGATTAGTTTCTCATTTAAATTGATCTTTGTTCGTTATTTAAAAACTTATAATATTGGCATAAAGATTTATTTTTCAAATATACAATTTTCGAAGTTTGTTACCTAAATATACACAATTTAATTTATCTACAATATTTTATAAATATAAAATCGTACTGGAAGCCAAAGTAGAATAACTAATACGTACTTCAACATTGTTAATTTGATTGGACTGCCAAAGGTAGGGCATTGTTAAAATGTGAAGAAACAATTTATGTAAAATAAATTTGCAATTTTTACTAAAAATTGTTCAATATGAAGCGCGGTTGAAAATATATAAATGGAAACTAATTTAAAAGTAGAACACAGAATAAAGGAAGATTTTTAAAAGATATAAAAAAGTGAGGCAGTTATTAAAAATGAAACTTTGTTTGTAGATGCTAACCTATCATGATATTGTTGAATTTAAACTAGTTGGTAGTGGAATCACTCATTTTTCCATTTTACGTTGTTATCAATGCATAGAAGATTTTAACCGAACAACATGATTTTTTTATAGATTTAGAACGTGTATATCGCCTCATACATGTTGCCATTTTTAAAATTTAAGAATTTTATCTTTCAGTAACATATGCCATTAATTATTTTCTTGGTTTCGAGAGGAATTTCTTTCTAATCCAAAATATATTTGTATACTTAATTATAGTAATATTGTTAGTTTACTTTTTATGAGGTTACGAGACTAAACATCGATGTTTCCTTTAATGATAACTCTTATTTTATATCGGTGAAAAAAAATCTGGGCCAAAATGGAAGACAATATTTAAAACTGGAAGAAATGAGTTATAATGTGGAGACTAATTTTAGTATTGAGAATTATGTTTACAAATATAAATTGACTGACAATATTTAGTTTTATGGACACCAAAGAATTCTCCTCAGGGGCTCACTTATAGTGAAAGTACAGAAGTGACAACTCCGAGGTGTCCTAACTAGATATATACTTTTCTTCAACTAGATTTGGGTTAAAGCTCTCTCTTTTATCTTTCCTATAGTATCTCTATTGACCAACTCTTGTTCACTTCCGACACTGAGTTATTTTAAAGCTAAGGGTCTGTATTGCATAGATTTTTCTTTTTTCAAGGCGGTGATCGTCGCAAAGTTTTTGCTTTACACCGAATCTAAACACATTCAATATAACTGGAAGAAATTAGTAATAGATTACTAGAATGTTTTAAAACACAGAAGTTATATTAAAGTCCTGTCCTGATTAAAGTTTCGAGCAAGTGAATAAAATAAACAAGATTTTGGAAGTAGTTGGACTGTGCAAGTCGTAGGTTGATAGAATTATAAAATATAACTCTTTGCACCTGTCTTAATTTCATTTGTTAGGAGTTCGATTACATAGCCGACAATTAAATTGTTTTAAATTATTAAACAATTAGACTAGAAAAAACTAAACTATGTTTGGGTTATTATTCTAAATTGAAATAACAATTTATTAGAACGTCCTTTTAAAGGTCCTTTTGAGTCCTCTCAGAATCCAAACGAAAATAATTATTTTACCATAAGCAATGAGCCTCAACAAGCTTGGACATCATACCCTTAAAACAATAAATTAAATAAATTACCCTTTAATACTATGATTGCATCACGTTAAACAATTGGTCAAGAGAGACCTGATATGAAATGGAGGGATATAACTCAAGACTAGATAAAGAAAGGTGTAGATCCAGCTTTGTACCTCGGGATTGCCACACTCGTACCAAATACTATATATTTATAAGTGAAGGGTGGTTCTTTTGTAATCAAACTGTTTTTAAACCTAAGTAATTTAGCTGTAGTGGTACAAGGCTCTATTAAAATTAATAGACACCATTTTAGATACTGGAAATATATTACCTCCGGTCGTTATTTCGTTTAAAATAACAATGGATGTTGGTATTTACATTTTCCGGCTTGCCTTCCCCCTCAAAAAAAATATTAAAAATGTTGAGGTTAGGACAAAATTTCCTTTATATTTTTTATCTTTAAATTTGGAGGAAAGGTGGGACTTTTTTCACACGTGGCATATTCGTTAAATATATGGTTATAGTAATCCAAAATTAATAATACATTATATCTATGCTGAGATCGGTAGACATTTCTTCAGTTTTGAGTTGGAAGTTGGAGTTGTCATTACCTAAATTCATTATTTGAAATTTACTGAAAATTATACTAATAAAACTGTTAAAAGATCAGCATAAAATTGAATTTACAAATCCTACAATTCGATTTATTTGATGTACTTATTAGTATTACGTCTAAAATTTGTGTCCATAAATAACACAATAAAGGTATTTCAGATAGTCTATACTTACAATAAGCAAAAACAGTATGGTACTTATATGTTTATCTAGGACTACCACTTGTTATCACAAAGAAGGGAAGTTTATTTATGAACCAATCTAGAAAGTAATAGCAAGGAAGGTCACTATGCAATGCAGCACTTTGGTTTAAAGCTATCGATTATCTACGTACAGACGTTGCAACTTCGAAGCATTGTTATTTTAATTACTCATTGCAAAAGACGAGTGGAATTCTGATCTCAAACTTCCACTTTGTTATCAAACATAAATTTAAGCAAAATAAAATAAATCTGCTGTTAAATAGGTTAATTTATATGTTCAGCAGATGTATCTTAAGTTATTTTAGAGAGAAAAAAAACTAATCTATATCAAACTCGATACGTTGAGTAATGTTTTCTTTAAATCCGGCAATAAATCAATATAAAAAAAAAAGAAAAAAAAAAGTTATTTAGAATGTTTTAATATTTGCGTATGTATTGCGTATATGTATTTAAAAGCCCAAAATAGATTAAGACCAAAATCTGATAATCATATGGGACATGTACATTAAAGTACAAAATTTCGATCGTTTGGACGCATTGTTCTTGACATAATTTGTGATAAAAACTTTTTACCCTGACTCTATCTACACTTATTCAATCCGATGTACACCTTGCATTGATATTTAAAATTTGATAGGATCTACCTCACATTCTTGATATAATGTAATGCAATACAACTATAGACACACCTTTACAAAAATGGGTTCCTTCGATTGGTGAAATCGAAAATTTAACTCAACCACAATACTGTCTTTACTTTTTAATTTAAAAAATAATATAGTCTACGTTCTCTCACAATACGTCTGGTGGGGGAGGAGTTACAAACAGTTTATATTTAATATTTGCACAACTCTCTTCTACAGTTTATTATACTTATTTGGTGAAAAAAAAAAAGAAAAGAAAAGAAAAGAAAAAGAAAAGTGGTCGTCTGGTTGAAACTAATTCGAGTTAACAATAAAATATCTTATATTGGTAATTTTTTAATATGGAAATTTTAGGTTTTGTAATCAAAACCATGAAATTACCACCGATCTTAACCACTGGAATAATTTGGTAACTTTTACTCGCTGTTACTTTTTGAGAACGGAGTTTTTTATTCAAGCTGTTTAACGCTTTATAATTTTATACTATCTGATTTTGTGCATCTTTAAAATCTGATGAATGAAATTGATGAAGCGTTTTTTTTTTTACTTCCTATTGATAACTCACTAACCGAAATTTTCTTGAAAATAAATACCAATACGTTGTGTCGTGTTCTTGGTGGCTACACTTGGGTAAAATTTGATCAATATCGTTAGCCAATTTTGAGATAAACAATATTTTTTGTGTTTTCTTGCGGAGCTACCCCAAAGGCAGAGTTTAAAAAAAAGGAAATGAAAAAAGTAACTAGATATTTCCAAAATATGCCCTTTAACACATTTGATTACAATCTGTCCATGCATTTGACGTAATTCCAAAACCCAATTTTTTGGTCTCAGGGGACCTCAAAACTGCCATATCCGCTAAATGCTAAGAAGCGTTTATTTATCCACACATCTCTATACTACGTTTATGTGATAATATATTAAATAGCCAATAATAATTCTAGAATATAAAATTCAGTGATATGCAGCAATTTGATTTGACTATAGCCAGATAGTTGGTAGAAAGCTAACATACAACTGAAAAAAGTTAGTTCCTTTTTATATAGTAATTACAAGATAAACGTGCTTGCTGTAGCACATTATGTGCAACTGGCGACCTGCATAAAGTATGGAACTACCAAGGTCGCGATTGATAAACGATGGGCATGCAGTACAAAAAAAATGCCTACAATAATGTTAGCGTATCAGAAGCATAGAGAGTATTATATGAAACTAAATTTGTTATATATTACAAAATTTGTTTATCGAGAAACTCTTCCACTAATCACACTGAACATTATTGGCTGTTAATCAGTTTTTATCAACAATAATGTAAATCATCCGATTTCATAGACATTGTAGTATCGCAATTAAAACTCTTTTATTTATTTTAGTATATTCCTGCCGCATAAAATAAAAGGTGATTTTATAATAAATTAGTTGGACTGATTGACTTCTAAAAGCGCAATTATATTGAAGCTGCATGCACCAGTAAGGAGTGCTATACTAATACTTTCACCCGGAGCATTATGTGGGGGACATGTTGTATCAAACAATAACACGCTGATTAGTAATAGTAGACTATGCCTTTGGCGATCGTTACAATTCTTGGAATTAAAGCACACAATCAGAATAAAACAGAGTATTCTTAAATAGAAAACATCCGCTTATTTTTTTAGATTAATAGGGTGTTATTGTTAGTGCGAGAAACCTTTCAAGTGTTTAATAAAAAAATATGTTAGACCTACAGCTTTAGTTGATTGGGTAGACATAAAGTCTATAGAGTATGAGAAAACATTTTAGGTTGGAGTAGTAGAATTGAACCTAAACCATAGCGACATTTGGTACCAGCATAGATATACTGTCTTAAGAACGGATTAAGTGGATAAGATTGAGCTTTTAAATCAATCAAGAGTTCTGTAGTGCTTGTACCATACGAACTTAGGTAATAATTGTACTACGGTCAGTAGCTTACTTTACGAGTGGGGTAATTCCATAGGATACTAACTGGATGTAAATAATTTTGTTGTACTCTTGGGGTAAATACCTCTTTTTTATCTATCTTATTAGAAGATATCTCTTGACCAATTCTTGTTATCTTCCAATCCTGACGCTAATAACGTATTTGAGTGCTAGGGATCTTCCTTTTATGTTATTTTCTTCATTTATTAGAAGACTATGATAACCGAGATGTTTTACGACTCTAAATAATAAGAAAAAACTTTAAAAGTTTAACCTTATTTCCCCGAAAAATACAATTATCGTTTACATGGTGAACAATTAAAAAAAAATAAAAATAGACGTTGATTATTATGATATTTTGAGTTGTTTGAGAAGATATATTATTAATACTGTGTTGAACCGATATGTTGAGGGTGGAATCATCAATGATGTTGATGGTCCTAATCAGATTTGGTTAGTCTCGAGACAGACTAGTGGAGCTGTTATCGGTTAGATGCATCTAAGAAACAATGTCAACAACCTGCCATCCGATATATTATTAATACAGTGTTGAACCGATATGTTGAGGGTGGGATCATCAATGATGTTGATGGTCCTAATCAGATTTGGTTAGTCTCGAGACAGACTAGTGGAGCTGTTATCGGTTAGATGCATCTAAGAAACAATGTCAACAACCTGCCATCCGATATATTATTAATACAGTGTTGAACCGATATGTTGAGGGTGGGATCATCAATGATGTTGATGGTCCTAATCAGATTTGGTTAGTCTCGAGACAGACTAGTGGAGCTGTTATCGGTTAGATGCATCTAAGAAACAATGTCAACAACCTGCCATCCGATATATTATTAATACTGTGTTGAACCGATATGTTGAGGGTGGGATCATCAATGATGTTGATGGACCTAATCAGATTTGGTTAGTCTCGAGACAGACTAGTGGAACTGTTATCGGTAAGATGCATCTAAGAAACCATGTCAACAACCTGCCATCCGATATATTATTAATACAGTGTTGAACCGATATGTTGAGGGTGGGATCATCAATGATGTTGATGGTCCTAATCAGATTTGGTTAGTCTCGAGACAGACTAGTGGAGCTGTTATCGGTTAGATGCATCTAAGAAACAATGTCAACAACCTGCCATCCGATATATTATTAATACAGTGTTGAACCGATATGTTGAGGGTGGGATCATCAATGATGTTGATGGTCCTAATCAGATTTGGTTAGTCTCGAGACAGACTAGTGGAGCTGTTATCGGTTAGATGCATCTAAGAAACAATGTCAACAACCTGCCATCCGATATATTATTAATACAGTGTTGAACCGATATGTTGAGGGTGGGATCATCAATGATGTTGATGGACCTAATCAGATTTGTTTAGTCTTGAGACAGACTAGTGGAGCTGTTATCGGTAAGATGCATCTAAGAAACAATGTCAACAACCTGCCATCCGATATATTATTAATACAGTGTTGAACCGATATGTTGAGGGTGGGATCATCAATGATGTTGATGGACCTAATCAGATTTGTTTAGTCTTGAGACAGACTAGTGGAGCTGTTATCGGTAAGATGCATCTAAGAAACCATATCAACAACCTGCCATCCGATATACTATTAAAATATTTAACAGATATATTAGCCACGGTGAATTCATTAATTTCAATTGTCGTTAATGATATTTGACTTTGTGGTATTAAGAAGTAACAGTACAAATTTGATTAAAAGCTGGTCCTGGTGAGATAAAGTATTAAAGTACAAAAACGTCTGTAGGGAATCGCAGATTTTCCTAAACGTACCAGATTAAAGACGAACAAGATCGATAATTGCTGTAGAATGAACGGATTTGAGAGTTATGGTAATTATCATAACTCTACATTGCGCAGTAAATAGGTATTACCAATCATGGGAAAGAAATATATAACTATTACGATATTTGGAAACAGGAAACAGCTGAACATATTGTTGATGTCTATGTTGGTGAAATATATTGAATGGAAGATAAAGAGCTCGGGTCGCATATGTTGCATGTTAAGAATTATTTACAAGATATCAACCTTCCTGATCAGAGAATGAATACGATAAATAAGTACTTGCTTTCATAATTGTTTACTGGTGTTTAGTAATCATCTTATACTGGACTAACTAGAAACGTTCTGTAGTTTTTATATTGGACTCTTGTTTTTATTTTTTTAACAATTAACGATGACAGTAGAGTGATGATGTTCTCACTTGAAGCTTGATGTAAATGTTATTTATTTGAAACAACGGTGGTGTAGGTCACGTGACGGAATGAAATCAGGTGTTTTTATAAATTTATTTTATTTCTAAAGAAAAAGTTCAGTATGCTTTGTTACGCTTACTTAATGCTTTGCTCATTACAGAAAAAATGGAATGAGCGGCTAAGCATATTGTTGCCATCTATATGGTGTGAAATATATTGAATGAATTATAAAGAGCTAGGGAAGGATATGTTTTATGTAATTAATTTGCATGATATCAACTTTCGTGATCATATAAACAATGTAAAAAATAAGTACTTGTAGTTAAAATTGCTCTCTGATGTGTAGTAATCGTCTCATATTGTCCCAGCTAGAAAAGTTCTAGTTTTTTTTTTGCACGTTCTCTTGTTTTATTTTATTTATTTATTTATTTATTTTTACAATTAATGATGATAGTATAGTGATGGTGTTCTCAATTGGAGCTTGATGTTAATGTTATTCATTTGAAAGTACGGTGGTGTGGTTACAAGAGTTGGTCACATGACGGATGAAAATTTATTAGACTTTTATTTTATTTTTACAAGAGAAAAGATCATTATGTCTTAATACACCTGTATAATCAAAAATATTTATCAAGGAGTTTCTTCACCCCATTTGAATCAAGTAATTCCAATAAAATCACTCGCTTTACATTTAGATAGATTACTGAAGAAGTAAGGCCTGGTTGTATTCATAAAAGATGAAATATTTATTGAGTTATAGTTTTTCTGTTCTGTTATACTACATTTGATTTAGTTTTGAGTATAGTTCATTTTAGAGAAGCTGATAACAATTTCGTCACTAATATTTGTCTAATTTAAACCAAAATTAAAATATTTAAATTGTGAAATTTACACCTATTGAGTTTCAAATTGTTTATATTTATTTAATTTATAATTTTTGTAAACAAATTATTTACAGTCTGCATAAATGTACGTTGATAGTTGAGAGGGGGCGAGTGGGGGGAGAGAGAATGCTCGTTTGAAGTGGACCAAGATATTCAGGTCAAACAGATCATATGGGTAGGGGGTACTGCGGCATTTAGCGTATATGTACGTACAGTAATAGAAATATGTGTGATTTGTTTTAAGCTGTTTCAATGCAGGACATTGTTGGCAACTTTAATAGACTTTTTAGAAACGCCAATGATTTTGTAATGTGCTACATTTGTCTTGTTCTAAAATATTTCATGTATCTGGTAGCTTATGACAAATGAACAACGTCAAATAAAATATGAAGAAATTTCAACCAATCCAGAGACTAAGAAAAATTGAGGATGTGCCAATCATTGTGTAGAGGCGACGATGTGGCTCAGTGATAGAATATACGCATAGATATCAGAAGGCTCTTGCTTAGTTCTAGGCTCGGGCGATATTTGCTAACTTGTAATTATTTGATTGAATTCTAGCGTAAAGGATTGTATAAAAAAGTTTAAAATAAAATACAATAGACTTGAAACGAAATGCTTTTGGGCGAATAGTTTTTAGGGATAACACTAAATAAAAGTAAATACATACATATATATCCTAAATGAGTACACACATAATGAAAAACGCCTGAAAGTGGAATCCTGTTGAAAAGAGCTATTATGAACATTTTTGTCCAACACACCTAGTAAAAGTGTGTTATTTATTAAATAATACAACTTATATTGTATGCATGTATGGGGTCGACTAAGAAATCCAATTGTTCCAAGAAATGACAAAAGTCATAACATATCCAGTGAGAATAAACGGGGCTGATCGTATCATGTCGAGGTCATATGCAATATTGAACATCTGCACACCCATCAGAGCAGAACTGAAAAGAAGAGATTCTATTTTAATATTTTATTCGACTTATGATGTAAAATCTGAGCAATATTTCTGCTCAATTTATTTCCTGAGTGTTGAAATACATGAAAGTGATTATTTTTAAAACGATGGATTGAATGAAACACATTCTGTCTCACATGAATAAAAAATATCTGTAGGTATCCATATAACTTTATACATTTTAATATAAACCATTTTGAGCCATATGGTTTTTAAATGTATTTTTTCAGCTATGTACAGTGTTTAGAGTATTTATTTTATAAGGCTATTGAGAAATATGGTCTTAAAACCACATCCATTAGACTTTAACGATCGTGGTCTATACCTACGTATCCTTACTTAAAATGTCCTGCAAGGTTATATTACTGGTGCTGTTAATTAAGAGAGGGCTATGACTTGTTAATTATCTCTGCAATAATAATGCAACAAATACATAATTCCCAATTATTTTCCTTTACATATCAGACTGATAGGTTTGCCGTCAATAAAGATCTTATTCATGTCACTACCTATATTGGTAAAGAAGTTAAAAAAATTATTTCTTCTGTTGTAATTTCATGTAATAACTTTCTAGTTCTATACAATTCAATAATTAACTAAGATGTTTGTTATTTTGAACTGAGGTTGTAGTTATGTACCCTAATCCTCACTGAATGTAACGTATGAAACTAGAACATACGTTTAATACGTTTTGATTTATTGCCATTTAAATTATATGTATCACATACTTGCTTACTTCTTTCGAGTATCTCATAACTCAAGTTATAGCTGCTGTAATAGTTTAGGTCTGTGTTCTGATGTACAATTCTAAACTGACTTTGTATTTTCATAATTTCAGCTTATTTAGTCGTAATGATAGCATGTGATTTAAGGTAAAAAAAACTCCTGAATCAGCCGTTGTCTGTTGTTTTAACATGGTTCTAATAAATGTGTTAATACAGATAGTGAGACAGAATTAATTTTATATCGTCTATCACCTAATAGACCATGTAAGTGTACACAAGATAGTCCTGGACACTCCAAACAAGAACTATGATAACGAGGGATTTCATGTAAAAATTATTTCTGTTTTGAAATTGCAGTATTTATTTTCAAAACTAATCGTTGTGATACCTGAAAGCTAGGGTAAGAAATAAGGAACCCTTTACCAATTCTTGATTTAGAGCGGTTCACAGAAGGCTTAAAACAAAGGGTGAAGCATAGGGTAGAATGTAGAGGTCCAAACGTCAGCTGGAATGTAACGAACGGTATTTAAGTTAGAAATCACACCTGTAATAGAATGCATTCGAATAAAAAAATTCCAGATTTAGATACATAAATGAGGGTATGTATCTACACAAAGATTCAGGCGGTTTAGAAAGCGCTGGATTCTACCATAAACAGGTCAGTGGAGTTGTTTCAGAATCACAGGTAGAAAATTGAAAATGCTAAACTAAACTATGTCGGATTGCAGGACATCCTAGAATTGGTGAGAATGTATGTACAGGCGTACTGGTTAACAGTCGAAACTCAAAGGATCGGAACTGGATCTATACCATATCCAAGAGACTGGCGATTGAAAACATAAGCATGTGTATCCAGTAAGAGCACGAGAAGAAGGGGGAAGTGACTCATGTCTGAGGATGACCAATCTCTCACTACCCACTCCTGCTGAGCAAATTTTATCTGGACTTATCTCGTTAGATGGTGTCAATACTCGTATAATGAAGGTAGAAATTAGTTTTACGGGCATTCTCATTTGACAAAATACATTCAAGGGACGAGCGTGTTCATTGAAAAGCTTCTGGGTAGGAATGTAGCTTACCTAAGGAAAATGCAGAGTACCCGATCTTTGAATTCTAATGATAAATCAGGAAAGGATCAAAAACTAGGTTTTTTCTGAAAAGGACCGTCAATCCCATAACCAGCATTGTTATAAAGATTCAGAAGTTCATGAAACTTACGGGTGGTAATTGGGATGTTTTGGTTCATCAAACTCTATTTTTGATTTAAGGGCACAATAAGCCCAGGTGGCTGACTTGCTAAGCTGATAGACCAGGCAATTGAAGAAAGAAATGGTGGGTCATTCGCTGTTATGTGATCTTCGAACAGAAAATATAAAATCGTCAATACTCGTTGGTGATTGATTGGATTGAATGTGCCCTAACAAGATAAATGATAATTTAATGTTACAACGATCGGTACATGATAGAATTCCATGATAATGGAAATAATGAGATGATTATTCAATTCCACAAAACAGCTTTAATTGCGACATATATTTCGCCGTTAGGCATTTTCAAGCATTGTTGCTTGTTGCTTGTTGCTTGAAAATGCCTAACGGCGAAACATATGTCGCAATTAAAGCTGTTTTGTGGAATTAAATAATCATCTCATTATTTCCATTAAGATAAATGATATTCTTGACGCACTTTAGTTTAGATATGATTCTTTCGCAGTTTTCAATACTGATCAATTTCTAATATGAATGCTAAAACTGTTTTTGGTTATTCGTTTGGTTAGTATTACATCTTGAATTTATTTTGTGATTATCAATGGGTTCTTTCTACTACCATTCGCAGTATTGTTGCTCTACCTATGATTTGGAACTACTTATATGTCCTAGGTAATTGTAATAAAATGTTATGAGCTGATAATTTTGTTATCCAGTTAACTTATATTGACTTTTTTAATTTCTGAAAATCATCTCATCTAACGTAAAGAGGTATATCATATCCATCAGAATAAAGTCACTCTATAAAAGTGATTAAACTATTATTGGAAATCTCAAAACCTTATGAAATAATTATATACTTTTCTTAAAACAATTCTAATCGATTCCAAAACACAACAAACAAATGATCTATAATATTATATCGTTTTGACAGTTATGCTATAATTTCTAAATAGGGTTACTGTTTTTCAGGCATTGAAATATTTATTCTATTGTTTCACCGCTTGATTGTTAAGTCTTTGTAACAAATGACAATATCTTGATGAGATATTTTACGTATAACGTTGAACAATGGCTGTTAAATACACTCAAAATCTCCTGGTTAGTTGTTTACAATGACCAGTATCACCTTAAATGTAACGTCACTATTTAGGACCAACAAAGAAAATTAATAATTGCTAAAGGGAAGAAAAACCTGTCTTGGGGGTTCAGTGGATCCATATATATATATATATATATATATATATATATATATATACTTTGAAGCCCTTCGTGCTACAACACTACTGTACTGATAGATTGACTGACTAAACAGTTAATAATTCAGTGAAATTGATCACTGGCGGCCAATATTTTCTTATTCGAACCGCCCCTAAAATCATGTCACCATTTCGGAGATAAGTACCTCCTCAAATAAAAATACAGAAATGAATAATTAAAAGTTTAATAACTTCAACAAACAAACAAAACTACTTATTTATTTACATTTCGATACAAAACTTTTGTTGAAAAGTTTTAATTCCTGTCGTGCATATAATCGTAAGTTTGATTCCACAAATGAAAAAAACTCCATACCATAGAGTTCCAGAAAACGTATGCCATAGTACTGACACAAATCCGTAAAATATAAAAAAATGTATACTGTTGTAATGGGATACCAACTGATATCATATACAAACATAAGAATGTTCAAAATTTGGTATGTTTGTTCACGTGATTGGTCACAACGTTTTGCCTAAACATTATTAAGATTCTGTATTATAATTCAATGCCTAATAAAATTTAATACATATTTGTTTGTTTTTTTTTTTTTAATTCTTAAGCACATACATTCATACGAGTATTCTCTATAGAAATATTTTATTAATTCCATAAAAAAATCAAATAAGGTGTATCAAACTGATTGAACCTTTGTGGTTAGTATTTGGAGAAATATTTAACAAACTGCCGGAATTGGAAGTACTAACTTTCCAAAAGACAACTTTAAAAATTATGATTTGAAATTTGCTAAAAATATATTGAGGTAAGTTTACTATTAAAGCTGATAAAAACCAAAATAAATCGCAGTGTACAACATCTCTTCGAAAAAAAAGAAAAAAAGTCAATCAAAGATAAACCATCGACCTAATCATACAACGACTTTATCTCAAGTATAAGAATTAATTATTTCAATTCTCATTTATAAAAATGGAAACAATCTAAATCCGAGTTAGAAACCGTAATGAAAAAACATTACCATTTGGCAGTACTTACAAAACAATGAAAATATACTTGTATGTCATGATTAATGATCTCAACAAATGATTAAATTAATGATTTGAAATTTGCAACAAATATTTTGAAATTTTGTTATTCCAAATGAGTATGATTTTCTAATGTCACTTATAACAGATATTATTTAAATAATGTTTCATTAACTGTGATGAACACAAAGTGTTACTGAATAGTTATTTAAACCAACAAATTCAAAATAAAACACGCACATCTATGAATACTGACAAGGAGACAAGTCGAACGCTGCATAAATATATATATATATATATATATATATATATATATATATATATATATATCAAGTGTCCCTTTTACAATGATACTGCATACTCGGCTTCACGCAGTGCTTCCCTATATCTTTCTCTCTTGTACGTGTCTACTATTTATTCTTTTCTTCTTCTTGTACAATAAATCATGTAAACTAAATTATACAAAGATAATTAAGAAAATTTTAAATCTGAGATTTCTTAGGGATTAAATTAATTCAAAAGGGTTTTTGGTTACGCTACAGATAAGCGATTTATATTTCTACTTCTCCTCATTACTTTTAGTATAATTCTAATTTAAAATGGTTTAAAGTCTTATCACTACAAAGTTACGTTTAATTTAAAACTTATGTGACATGAGGTGTTTTATTAATAGTTCTTATGCTGATGAAATGGAAGTAATATTTTTCGTCTATTTAGTTAAAGTAGAGATTGAATATTTTTTACACTAACAGTACTTCAATAAATCAACAGCACTGGATTTGAAATTGGATGTGCATGATTCTAGTGTTCTTCATAAACTGCACATGTTTTACATTGAGATTATGTGTTCCGTCTTTCACTCGGTATATAGTGATGCATATAAACCTGCTCTTTTTTATGGCAGTATTTAAGAAAATTACTGTGGTTGTTTCCTTAAAATTAAATATCATATATGTTTATTAACATATTTCAGATTTTTTAGCATGAATATATTTTAATCTGAATCATTTTTCTAAAATGTTCTGGAATTTACAGAGTAAAAAAAGGAACTGTGTGTATGGCTTTTTGTGTACTAAATAATATTATTGAGACGAAGGAGAGTAACCGCCAAATTAGTTATTTTATATATTTATTACTTTCTTCTGAAATTAGTATATATAATTTTTAGTAATTGAATAACACCTAAAATGCGCACCCACCACAAAAACGGAATAAAAATTCAACGTTAATTTGGTTTTTATACTAGATAACTGTGGTCAAAATCATAACATGTAGAATATAAACACATATATTTATAATTTAGTTAAATAAACATAATATATAAGACGAAAATAATATTAAACCGAACGCTAATTACAGAAGATTTTTAATTTTTTTAACGAATTGCAATAAGTTCCAGTAATACCAACAGCTTCTTATATTATTCATGGTCTTAAAATAAAATAATTCATAAGTTGCATTATTGATCAGAGGTTATTTTTAAATCACAATTTCAAGGAAGTAAAATTATTCTGTATGAATTACATGAATCAAACTACATTATTGAGATATGTTACGTTTAAACAACATTCATTAACATTAACGAATTTGGTCTCCACCTAGTCCTCCTTAACGTTCTGCAGGATTACGTCCTGAGGCTGTTAATTAAGAGGGCGTTTTGATCCTGGCTTGTTAATTACCTCTGCTTCAAAAATCCAACAAATTCACAATCCCAAATTAATTTACTTTGTTATATCTTCGCCATTTATCAGACTGTTAATATCCCTCTCAATTAGGATCTTAATAAAATCTATGTTTCTCTTGTTAAGATATTCAACAAATTTATTTCTTTTATTGTAATTATTATTTAATTGTTTGTTAGGGATAAGTAATTGTTTATTATATATAGAACCTTCCATTTTGTTTTTCTGACCTCAGTATATTTAGTATTTTTTATATTCACTAAATATCAGAGTGAAACTTGGCTCAAAAAAAGTATGTAGATTGAGGAGAAATGTGGGGATTATTATGTTACAAGCTCTACAAGTAGGGTTTCTTTGGAAATATACTACGAGTCACACATGTCAACTTATTATACTTAGTCCAATTTCTTTCTGGAGGTTTGAAGATAAAAAAATTATTTCCTTAACTTATTTTTATTGGTAACAGCGATTTATAAATAAAGTAGTTAAAAGTTATATGTTTGATCATTAATTTTGTTTTCAATTATTGTAGTTTTAAGATAATTTGTCTATTGTTTTAGTTTTAAAGATGTCTATTTATAAACCGCTGAAATGTAACTGGAAGTTTGGTTTTAGTTTTCAAATATGTTTATTTTTATTGTTTGAAATTGCATGTAGTGTCATATTAAATATTTTCCTAACCTAGTTTTAAATTTTACTTAATAAACCGTAAAGTGTAAAACAGTCTGGCTGTGTCAAATATAATTACAATAGAATTACATTATGTAAAATACTACAGCCTATAGTTGTTCTAACTTTAAGATATTTAACACGAAACGGAAGAATTATAATGTTAAAATATCTTTTGGGAATTATATAAAATAATTATTAAACAATAATCTGTTATTTCACAGCCTTTACAAATAACTACTCTGTAGAGATTGTATTCAATGTCTCCAAAATGCTTCACGCTGGTGAATAAATGGTTTAATTAATTGTTTTGTCACAGTCTGTTTCAACCCTTATTATAAGTAAAGTATGACACAGCCCTAAGGGATGGTCTGACTGAAAATTGAATTTTCTTTGTCCTGCTTTACTGTTAATATGATCAAAGTATAATTTGCAGGAAAAAATTGAAAAATTAAAGAGGTGATAAGATATATTAAGTTATAATGCAAGATCCATTCAAAAATATAAAACACACAAAAACAACGAACTTTTACACAACTGCAATCAATCTTTCCATCAAAATACAACGGACACCATCTTCTCAAGAGTAAAAATCGAAGCTTAAGAGTTTCAAAAAACAAAAACAATATTCACGCTTTCATGGATTCTAACAAATAGTACTCGTATTACTTAAATAAAGTATTTCTACCAATTTTAAACGTATATAAAAGCCTGTTTGCTGCTGAGGTTTTTGCCGTGTCAAGCCACTATTAATTTATTAGTTTCATCTCTGGGTTAAGGTGAGTTTCTGGTTTCGGTAAAATATTAATCATGAGGGTGTTTAGAATGGACGTTCATCAATAAAACAAAAACACCAAAACATCCTCCCAGAGACAGACGACGGTCGACAGATTCGGAACATGAATAAAATGAGTAACCACAAATAAAATTATTATTCTCTCTTTGAATTATTCAAAATAAACTTCATGCGATCATAAAACAAATATAATCGCAACGCAAAATCCATTAGACTATAACGGCAGCTGTTTCCACACCTTTTTACCGTAATAAATCGTGAAGGATAAAATTCTGAGGTTGGTAATTAAGTAGGCTTGTTAATTAACCTCTTATTTACAAATACAATCTATATCATTTACAAAAAATGTATTTAGTGTATTGTATTACTGTGAAACGATTTTATTTTTTAATTGAGGTTGTAAATGAAATTTTAATAATGAAAAAGCTTCTCCTACTTAGTTTAACTTGATTATTTTAAGACTTTTGTAATGAAAGACGTGAGTATATTTATATAACCAATTCAGTAAATTTTTTTTAATGGTTACAGCGAAACTTGAAAAGTTCCTAAAGTAACCTCTGACTGAGATTAAACCACACCTCATACATCTTATTGTCCTTTATTCTTTAAACTTTTTATAGAGGTTTTAGGACAGAAAGCCAGGTTTGTTTAAGTGCGACCATGTAGCGTAATTCTGAAGGGTAACTGGGTAACATACCTCCGTATGTTTTATACATTTCTACCTATTATTAGAGAAAGTCTAATTAAATGTTTGCTGATAAACTATTTAAGTTTGTAATCCCTGACTTGGGCACAAATAACATTTTTAGAGGGGGGGGATAACAACTCTTGAATGTTGTTTTAACAATATATCGGATTGGATGTGCGACAGACTGACTGATTCATTGATTTAAAAAGCCCCTATCACTTCAAAACTTCAAAAACAAAATGAAACTGGATAGTACTATAAAAATTAGTCCACCACATTTTGTGATACGAGAAACAAATAAATATAGATAAGTAATTATCCATTTTGGAAACAAAATTGGCTCCAAATAGTCAAACTTTCTCCAATGTTATTCATAAGGAATGCATTTGAATCATATTTAATTCACTGCATCTACAATTTGGGTCCACACAGGGGCTCACTCTAGTGAGTGCGGGTTGGCATTATCGAGGGCCCTAGCTGGAACCTACAACTTTATCATATGGTTTCGGGATAAATCTCTCTCTTTCTTGACCAAGTCTTGAGCTTTTCCGATCTAGGTGCTATTAGAATATTGGAGGGATAGGGTTCGTTATTTTTTATCATTTCTTCTTTCTTCTAAAAGGTGATTAGGACACAAATGCAGCAGAGAAATAGTGAGATAACTCAAGGTGCAACTTGAAATAATAGTATCTAGAGGGATGATTTGTATGCCAAAATGAATACAACAATAATTACTTTATCTTTATTTGTCAGATACACTCTGTATACAATGCTATTGCAGACCTGGCTTACCTCAGTAGTCACTCTTATATTTTATACACGTATTTCTTTCATTCGATTCTCTTCCTTTTTAGCCGCTTTAGTGCGAGTGCTATTCCTCCATTACGTCATGCAAAATAACCATACAAGGATAAGAACACATTAAAACTGAGTTTAAAAAATTATACAATTAATTAAAATCTCAAAGTAGATTGTGAACAAACTAGATTGAATTGTACTAGTAGTAGATTGATTTCTTTATCCACTTATGAAATACTTTAGCAACAATTTATATTTAAATGTTTGGAAATCTTAATATATAAATAATACAGTATCAACTATAACTTTTTGTTATGATAATTAACAATACGTACCCTTGTTAAATACTATTCCTATAAAATGTAGAAAATTAGTTTTATTACATTAATGGAAAATAATTTATGAAAAAGATATTTCTACAAACGATTTTTTTCATAACTCTCCTGATTGGATAGTTGTATTTTAATATAATAGAGTATCGTTTTATATTTATATTATTTTTTCAATTCCAATAATATGTTAAATGTTTTTAAATGTATTAATTAAAACACAACATATTAAGTCCAAATCAAGGAAAACAACATTGAGGGGAAAAGGATAGGTGATAAGGAAAAAGAAAAAGCAATCCGTCCACTATATTGGATTTTAAACAGATAACATTTATATCTTCATTAAAAAATTATAATCTAATACATTTTCGAAATTTTCCATAATTTAGTACATAGCCATATCAAAAACATACTAAATACTCGCCAATACAGTGTATTCCATAAGTAATTAGCATAGTTCGTGTAATTAGACCATGCATTCAAACAATTAAAAATTTATATACATTGTGCAATGTTAACAACATAATACTATGTTATGCAACAAATCAAATTATTCACATTATAGTCAGACGGTATCAATATTAATATCTAAATGGAAAAAAAGTCTTTACGGTGTCAAATGTAATACCAATATATTATTTAAAAATAAGACAACCCATAGTTGTAACTCATTTAAAAATTTTAACACTGAAGAAAGCGCGGAGTTATGTTGTTAAACAATTACAAGGCTTAAGGAAATTATATAAAATATGGATTAAACAGTTACTTCACAACGTTTCCAAGTAATTACCCTGTAGAGTTTGTATTCACTGTCTAACAAAATGTTACACGCAGGTGAATAAATAAATGAATGAATTGTTGTGTCAGGAGCTGCTTCAACCCCCTTGTTATAATTAAAGTATGACACAACCCTAGAGGATGGTCTGACTAATAAATAATTACAATTTGGTTTGTGCTGTTAATGTGAAAGACATAAAAGTTTACTTTGTAAGATTGGTTTCGAAAAATTTAGAAATTCAAGAAAATAATTTAAGTTATGCTGTGGAGGTTTTGCTAGAACGTTTTCTAATATATTGCACTATCTGTCTCACAGAAAAAAAAATTTAAAACGACGAAAATTTTGTATTGGTCTCCATGGAAGTGCATATATCTCAAAATCACAGTTCTTGTGGGTGTTTTCCAAAAGTAAATGAACCCTAGAAAAAAAAGTTTATAATACAAACGCGCCTCAACGCGTCAAACAGTTTGTAAGCCTCTGTTAGACTTATAATTTGACTGCCCGGTTTACTGAATGATTGATTTAATTTACGTAATATTTGGTTCAGAAATTCAGAACAGATACAATAGTAAAGGTATTCCTAAGCAATGTACACATTTGTGGCTACTATTTTCAACGCGTATAGTATGCTATAGGTCTTCTTTTTATTCTTCAATTGGGCTGTCTGTCATTGTGTATGTCAAATAGAAAGAAGGACTTATTGCGCTACTAAATCGAAAATACAGCAGTTTGATAGAGACCCATAAACATCTTCAAATAGATCTATAAGCTGTAGGAATTTCTGAATCCTCCTGACAAGGCTTCTTTGAAAGATTATTTGTCAAAGAACCAATGATCTCGTTTATTTCCCATTGAAACATTCATATTTGGAGTACATTCACTTTTTTCTTGACCTACATAGAGGCGTTTCTGTCTATTCCCGTCTCATGCCTATGTTTTATCATATGGAAGTGTTTTGCAACGAAACGTTCCATTTTCCCTTATACGGGCTATATCTTTTATTGCTTAGAGGTGGAAACAGTAAGAGCTTGCTCATACTTAAACCTGATTTAACCCTATACCTCCTCTCGTAATTTTTCACAGCTCAAAAATGTAGATGACATTCTCCAGGATATATCACAAAACGGATTAGCTTCTATGAGTTTCGTTACCGACTCTTTTTAAATAGTACTTCGGAGGTATTACTTAAACCTAATGTCAGCAATGACGAACATTACCTTTTTATATTCACATAAAGTGTATTGTGCTTAGTAATTTCAGTTACAATACAATGTACTCAGTAAAATATACAATATAAATAATAATTAAGACACAATTATACAAGCATGCGTACATTAATGTTTCACGATCTTTTATAAATAAGTTTTTATTGTTATTTAACTAAACTATTGATTTTTGACAGCTGTTGAATCGTTCACATATATACTACCTGTTAGTGACTTTGGTTAACCTGTTCTTTCTCTACAATTGGAATCCTAACAATCTTTAATTTTATTTTGTTAGATTCCATGAAATATACCATTATTTCTGCACCACAGAATCTACAACTCGTTCCTTCTCCACACATTTATCTATAAATTATAACAATTTTATTCTGTTACTTAAACTATACCTATAATACTATACTAAATTTTATTACTGATTTTTGCTTTAAATTTGTCTAAATATATGATTCATGACTTTATGAAACAAATTTATTATACTTGATCATTTCTACCTTACTCTCAGAGAATTCTTCAATCCATATGAATCAAGTAATTTTAATTAACATCACTCTCTTGGTACATAGATAGATTATCGAAGATGTAGGCCTTTTTTTCACACGTACTTATGAGTTTGAAGTTTAAGAACTTAACTAGCTTCGAGGACCTACGAGGGTCGACCCACTTGGAGCTTTTCAGCACAAAGCCACACCCTCACAAATTAACAGATTGTAGATGCTGGGAACAATCTACCACTAGCACACCCTACCACTACGAAACCTTTCCTCAGTACATGCTAAGCTACTTCCCATAGTACTCGCGTCGGTAAGTTTCCCCATGCCACGTTTGATGGGTCGCTAGCGCGATACCCTTACCGAGGGAAGCGCCCGTTATCCCCCTACAAGAGATAGGGTAGCCCACCAGCCAAAGCTAGAACTCATGCTAGCAATGTTCCTCATTCCGTTCACGCAATATTTTACCTCACACCATATACCGAGGGCGGTGCCCGTTATGACCTACATTGGATAGGGTAGTCCATTAGCCGACCATAATAACACATGAAATACTTAATGAGTTTCATTTGTTAAAATTAACAATGATTAACTTAATTAGTTTTGATTGATGTTTTTAAATAGTTCGCCAGCTAGCAATATTTGAATTACATTAATAATTCAGATTGACTAATACGATTCAAATGGTAATAGCTAATATTCAATTAGAGAGAAGGTGAAGGTGAGAAGGTGAGTCACATCTTTTAGAGAAGGTGATAACGATTTTGTCACTAATAATCGTCTAATTTAAATAAAAAATAAATTATTTAAATTGAGAAATTTACACCTTTTTAAGTTGTTTATCTATTCTTTAATTTATAACTTTTGTAAATAAATCATTTACAGTCTGCATAAATTTGATAGTTGAGAGGTGGGAGAGAGAGGGGAGAGAGAAAGAGAGAGAGAGAGAGAGAGAGAGAGAGAGAGAGAGAGAGAGAGAGAGAGAGAGAGAGAGAGAGAGAGAGAGAGAGAGAGAGAATGCTCGTTTGAAGTGGACCAAGATATTTAGGTCAAACAGATCATATAGGGGGTACTGCGGCATTTAGCTTGTTTGTACGTACATACATAGAAATATGTATGATTTGTTTTAAGCTGTTTCAATGCAGAACATCATTTGTTTGTCATTTGATTTAATTTTAGCGTAATGGCTAAAAATGGCTAAATTTTTACTAATGGAATGTATAAAACATTTTTAAATAAAATGTAAATAACACACAATGAACTTGCAAAACAAAGGAAATACCTTTATTTCATAAAAACAAATGAACATAAATTACACACTTCTGAAAATGGAATTCTGTGATGTTTACTTTCGAAAACAATTACTGTGTATATTTTTGTTTTACACTACCGAATAGAGTTTGTTGATTCGCGTTAGAAATATCAAAAAACGAAAGTGTTCGTAAGAAAAATCTTATGAATACTGCGAATTTGGGGCTTGGATATGAAGCATTTTTTTACTCATAAACAGAAGAGAGTGGAGTCTAGCTACAACGCATCACTTGTATGTCCTTCGGTGCGTTCAGTCCCCATCTTATAAGCCAAGATTAAAAACATTAAATAAAAGAAGCGAAATCATACGTCAAACCTTTTAGGGCCTAAAAATAGTTGTTCTAACTAGACTTATTTACTGTATTCCATGTTTTAAGCCTTCCGAACAAATTGATTTTCAAGACACTACAATATATTTTATATAATTTTATGGGTGTTTAAAATAACCAGCTCATGATTTTCCATTAATTTACTTATGTGAAAATCGTTTCCAATTTTGAAGATAGAATTATAGAAATTAGTTGATTAATAAATTAATAATTCTTTATTTCACTTTTAGGACGTTTACAAACTAGGTGTGTAAAATCCAATGTAAAATTCAATTTCGCGCTCCAAAGTATGTTTATGTTATATAAATCGGACAAAGAATAGAAATGATCACACGTTTAAAAACTAATGCCTAATATGATTTGTAGTTATAGTGTAATGATGAATTGTTCATATAATACTTATGGTTTAATCGGACATTGGGAAACCTTTTTTTATTATATAAAAAAATACGTAACTTTTGTATCTCGTCTGAGTAATTGTGACTGCTCAGGCCTATCTTCAGTCTTGGATTATTTCGTAAATTATAGTTTTAGTTTTAACTTCTCACATTTCATGTTTTTCGAATATCTCGTAATGTAGATTTTCACTTAATACCTGGCGTTGTTTGACTCTCTCGAAACGTAGTGAATGATTTTTACGTACACAAACAATTGCGAATGTTCTATCAAAAAACCAGTATTTCAATATTATTCACCACCTCCACTCCTTCCATTTCTAGAAAATTTATTATTTCATCATCTGATAGCTATAAAACAAACTAACTTTAAAATGTATGGTCAAAAGGAATACTAATTTTCGCCCTCTTCTCTTCACCCTTACGCAATTTGTCCATAAAACCTTTTTTTCAGCAGTACACACCCCCACATCAATTTGAAATTGTTTATTAACTTATATCCTCTACCAGTTTAAGTAATGCTTGACAAATCTTCCACCACCAACGAATGACAGAGATCTTTTACAAAATATGTCAGGTAATCATTTTCCTGAACCATTAATTAAAAACAGGAAATCTTATTTTTCGAAGGACTACGATACTTTTCATATTATTTTAATTGTACAGAATATCTGTACAGAAATTTACGCTAAGGGCGGTAAGTACTTCGTGGTATTCCATTTTAATAAATAAAAGCCTTTTTTTTAGTATAACCAAAAATTTAATAAATTAATATAATAACCATAAATTTGTGGTTATACTAAAAAATAAAAGTGTTTTATTTATTAAATAATACAGCTTATTTTGTATGCATGTATGGAGTCGACTAAGAAATTCAATTGTTCCAAGAAATGACAAAAGTCATAACATATCCAGTGAGAATAAACGGGGCTGATCGTATCATGTCGAGGTCATATGCAATATTGAACATCTGCACACCCATCAGAGCAGAACTGAAAAGAAGAGATTCTATTTTAATATTTTATTCGACTTATGATGTAAAATCTGAGCAATATTTCTGCTCAATTTCTTTCCTGAGTATTAAAATACATGAAAGTGATTATTTTTAAAACGATGGATTGAATGAAACACATTCTGTCTCACATGTATAAAAATATGAGTAAGTATCAATATAACTTTATACATTTGAATATAAACCATTTTGAGCCATATGCTTGTTAAATGTATTTTTTCACCTATGTACAGTGTGTAGAGTATTTATTTTATAAGGCTCTTGAGAAATATGGTCTTAAAACCACATCCATTACACTTTAACGAACTTGGTCTATACCCACTTATCCTTAAAATGTCCTGCTAGGTTATATTACTGGTGCTGTTAGTTAAGAGAGGGCTATGACTTGTTAATTATCTCTGCATTAATAATGCAACAAATACATAATTCACAGTTAGTTTCAGTTACATATCAGACTGATAGGTTTGCCGTCAATAAAGATCTTATTCATGTCACTGCCTATATTGGTAAATACGTTCAATAAATTTATTTCTTCTGTTGTAATTCCATATAATAACTTCTAAGTTCAATATAATTTTATAATTAACTGAGATGTTTTGTTATGATTGGACTAAGGTTTTAATTATGTACCTTAATCCTTACTGAATGTAACGTTTCAAACTAGAAAATACTGTTTTTGCCATTTAAATTGTACTTACTTGCTTACGTCTTTCGAGTATCTCATAACTCAAGTTATAGATGCTGTAATAGTTTAGGTCTGTGTTCTGATGTCCAAACCTAAACTGACTTTGTATGTTCATTATTTCAGCTTTTTTTGGTGTTAATGATGAAAGCTGATTGAAGGAACGATTAGAAAAAAACCCTAATCCATCCTTGGACCCTTGCTTAAAAATGCAATTGTGAATAAAGATAATGACACGTGAATAATTGTATATCCTCTAAAAATGAGGGATTATTGGAATGACAAAATGTCGTTCTGGAGACTCAAAACAATAACCATGATCACGATTTTTAATGTTGAAAATTATCTCTGATTTGAAAGTGCATTATCCCTTTTCAAATACAATCTCTGTAATATCTGACAGGAAGGAATGGTTAAAACAAATGAAAACTTTAACAATCCGTAATCGGGAGTGGTTCATAGACGGCTCTAAAAGAAATGGTGAATGAGAGGCTAGAGTTAAAGGTATAAACCTGAAAACTTGCGCAGGAATATACTCAACGATGTATCCGTCAGAATTACAACGGTAGTGGAATGTAATCGAATAAACGCTAGATTGGGATACATGAATAAGGGTTTGTATCTACACAGATAATCGGGAGGTTTGAAAGTCCTGTATTCTAACGAATTCTGGATAGCGTTTGGTGTAGAATTTAACAAGAGCAGATTGATTTAGGAAGAACATGAGAGGAGGTGGTAAGTAACTGAGGTCAAGGATGATCATACTCTCACTTTGTTCTTCCTCTGAATAAATTTTATATTCAATTCTTTCGTTGGGCACGGAAAATATAAAGAAGGCGGTGTGATTCTTTACCAGACACTCCTACTTGAGAAAAATACATATTTACAGGATGATTTACCAGAGAAACTGCAAGGTACCTACCTGAACTTCGAATACTAATAACTTGATCAGGAAAGGACCAAACATTTTGTATCTTTCTTAATGGGACTGATAATTGCACAACTAACATTGTCAGAAATATTCGGTTTATAAGTTTATGGAGCTTATGAGTGTTCGTGGGGATGTTTAAGGGGATCAAACTCTCTATATTCTGTTTAGGAGCACAAAAACCCCAGGTGGCTGAGTTGCAAAAGTGATAGACCAGACAATTGAAAAAGAAGATGATAGGTATTTCGCTGCTCTAAGATCTTCTCACAAAAAATGAAAAATCGTCATTACCCATATCGTTGATTGGTTTAATAAAATTGAATCAACAGAATCAATGATTTCACTCCTACACTTTACTCAGGAAGTGATTCTTACCATTTTCTCTACTAGTATATTTCCAATATGATAGCTAACATTGTTCTATCAGTGATTTTGGTAATTTGGTTGGTATTATGCTATCTTGAACCATAATATATTAATATTGTGATACTCAACGAATTCTACAGCAATGTCATTGTTTTGGCTTAGGTTAGACTTACTTATATTATTTATCGTAGTTTTTAAATGGTGAAAATTGTTATGAGCTGTATGTGTCATTTTTTTTATTACAGATATTACTCACATTGAACTTTTTATTTGTGAAAATTGTCTTATCTAAATTAAAGAAACACATATTATTCATCAAAATATAGTCACTATATAATAGTGATTAGATTATTATTCGAAATCTCAAAATATCATGAAATATTTACTTTTCTTATAAACGATTTAGAAGCAATTTAAATCACACAAAAATTATATTAACGTTCTATAATAATATAACATTTGGAAGTTGGTAATAACATTCAAAATGTGATATATGTTTTTTTAGGAATTGGAATATTAATTGTTCAATGCTTGCATGTGAATTCTTAGCACCAAAACACGATCATTTGTTGACAACTTTTTACGTGTGTAACTTGAACACACATCAAAAATTCAGGGAGTAGTCGTTAATAATCACCACATTCACCAGTAATGCAACGTCACTATTTAGCTCCAACCATGATCACTAATAACTGTTAAAGGGGAAAAACTTGTACGGGTGGGGGTGGGGGTCTGTGGATCCATATTCATACCTTATAACCACTCACCCTACAACACTACTATACTGATGGATTGGTTGACTAAACTGTTAATGATTCACAATAAAATTGTTTCAATGGCGGCAATTCGAAGCCTTTTTTTCATTAAAACCTCAGAAATAGTGTTATGATTTCGGAGAATGAGTATCCCCTCAAATCAAAATAAAAGAATAAAAGAATAAACTTCAAGTTTATTGACACCTACAAACAAAACTATTTATTTATTTACATTTCGATACAAAACATTTGTTGTACGTTTTAATTGATGCCCTGCATTTAATCGTAAGTTTGTTTTGACAAATGTAAGAAAACGCAATTGTCCACAACACTTTATTTGTACAAGAAAATGTTTCATTCACTAAGACACCATCATCATCAGTTGCTACTATTAAGCTGTGGAAAATTGTGTTTTATTGCATATAGTAATTGAAGTTACCAAAATTGTTACTCATTTCAAGTGAAAAATGTTGATTGTACATTGATTTTGTGTAACACTAAAAGAAAAGCTATGTAATACGTTTTATTGTATATTTTATTTGAATATCTCAATTTTTGTTCCGTTTAGAATAATACTAGTCACGAGTTTGAGTTCAACAAATCATCTTTTGAGGATACCGAAATTCATCAAAATCGTTTAAGAAACGTCACAAAATTAAAAGGGGAAAATTTCCGCACATTAATCATGGCAATAAATACTTTTTTTTAGATATTTTCATAAAATTAGTTTTAAATATCATTTACTAAACAAAACGTTATATTAAAAACAGTGTAAATTAATTTGGTTCTTAACTTTTTTTCAAAGTTTTTGGTTAGAGAAATATAGAAATCAATTTCATTTACAAGAAAAAACTTGTTTCGATTTTTGTAAAAATATCGTTAAGAGTTGAATCTTTCAATTCTATGATCTATTTTAATGTTATTTTATAATTAAAGCCGAAAACTACATTTGAAATGTTTCAAATTTGAAATAGATTATACATATAAATGAATTTCAGAACACGTATGTATAGTACTGAAATACCCAAATCCGAGAGATGTCAACAATTTTATACTGTCGTAATTGCGCATGAACTGATTTCAATATGTCAACTTAAATTGTTCTAAATTTGGAATGTTTATTGACGTGATTGGACACAACGCGCGAAGTTTAGCCTAAACATTCTCTACTATAATTCTAATGTCTAATGTAATAAAAAAATAAGTTATGTAAAACAGTAATTTTGTCAATTTTTTATACGTATTACTTACAGAATGATTTTATTATTGGCATGCAATAATCAAATTCAGTTCTGTCTACCTCGAACCCTTATGTTTATTATTTGGAGAAATATTTAAGAAATTGTCGGAATTAAAATTTATAATTTTCTGCAACTATATTGAATTAGTTGCAGTTATTAAAAGCCTAAATAAATTACAGTATAGAATATTTAAAATGAGAAATAACAAAATTATCTTTATTAGTAAACCATCAAAACAGTCATAAAACGACTACATCTCAAGTAATAGCAACAATGATTTCGATCAAATTTTTATGATAGATGACAGTAATAATCTATACGCAGATTCGAAACTGTAAAAAAAGTACATCACGATTTGGCAGTACTTACATAACAACGAAAATAAACTTGGAATTCGTGATTAAAGATTTGAATTAGAAATTTGCAAAAATAATTGCAAATTTTTATACTGCAAATGAGTATATTTTTGTAAAGTGATTTATAATGGATATAACTAAAACAATATTTTATTAACTGTAACTATAGTAACACAATACGTTACTGAAAAAGTGTACCTAAACTTCAAACCTAAAGAAGAAAAAAACTCTCAAAACTATTCATGTTGACAAGTAGATAGTCCCAGTGTTGTATAAAAATAATTGCCTGCAGAGGGATGTTTTGGTTTCGTATGAGCACAATATTATTGCCAAAATGAATACAACATAAATTTATTTCATATATCAAGTGTGTTATTTACAATGCTTCTACAGACTCGCCTTCATGCAGTGCTCCAATCTCTCTCTCTCTCTCTCTCTCTCTCTCTCTCTCTCTCTCTCTCTCTCTCTCTCTCTCTCTCTCTCTCTCTCTCTCTCTCTCTCTCTCTCTCTCTCTCTCTCTCTCTCTCTCTCTCTCTCTCTCTCTCTCTCTATCTCTCTCTCTCTCTCTCTCTCCCTTGTACGCGTCTTCCAATCATTCTTTTTTTATTCTTGTACATTAAATCACGTAAAGTAATTATTAAATAATAATAAAAACACTTTATGTCTGAGATTTAAAACTTTAGAATTACATTATTTTAAAAGAGTTTAATTATTAAGGTAGGCTATTTCATTGTTCACTCTCGTCGTAGTTTTAAATACTATTCAGGTTCATGAAAGTCTTATCACTAAAAAGTATACTTTTATTTTTATAAACACTTCAAGCAGAATAAACATTAAGAAAAATAATTTTAAATATATATAAGAACACAGAACATAAATAACATTTTGATAATTACCTTTTTTTCAACAGATCATATATTCTTCCTTGTGTCTGTCAAAACAATATTTTATTCTGGGTAATGGGAGTTAGAGAAATCTCTATAAATATGATTCCCTTGTAAAAATAGTAATGTCTCACATTTAGTAATGATATAGTACCGTAAAATATATACATGTGATTTTCAATAATTTATTTGCACAATTACTGACGGAAGCATAAACTACAAAACTTTTAACAAAAAGGTTAACAAATACCTTAAAATATTTGTTTCTTTAGTTTATTTACTTAAATTTTTTAATTAAAATTTTGAATGACCACTTATCGTAACTAAACTGACAACTATAATAAATGTACGGATAATATTTGTTTTATTTATAATATAAATATAAATTTTTATAAATTACATATTATTTTTTGATGAAATAGTTAAAACATTTATTTTATTATACAGCATTTTACATACTAAAATAGTACTTTAATGATTAATTTTATAACCTTTAATGTAAATTGATGTTAAAAATTTCTCATTAGAGGTAAGTTTGATTCATAAAAATCTTCTCTTTTGTTATTCTGACCTCCTGTATTTATGTACTTCTTATCTTCACCACGTAGCAGAGTGACACTTGGCTAAAAAAAAGTATGTTCGCTGAGGAAAAATCTGGGGACTGAGATGTTACAGCTCTAAGAGTAACATTTTCTTTTAAATTAAACCACGAATTTCAAATACCATCTTGTTATACTTTGTCATATTTCTTTCAGGATTTTTGAAGATAAAAAATTAATTTCTTTAACGTACCATACTCATATATGTGGAAGAGTAAATAGACCGTCATCCTAGGTTAGACATACAGTAGGTAGAACACATATAAGTAATTTAGTACGGATACCTTAAAGTATCTATTTTCGTTATACTATTTCACTATTTTTAGGTACAACCTGGGTCACAAATAATAGTTGATGGAAGAAAACTATGTCAAGTGTTGCAGAGGGGTTGTACCCCCCCCCCCCCATACACTGAAGAACATTGTAACACTCCAAATGAGTATTTTTCTTTTTCAAATCTTGTTTATAAAGACAAAATTGAAGTCATATTTCATTACTTGAAACTGTAGAATGAATACATAAATCTCAACCCTAACACAAAAATTGTAAAATAATACGCACACATCTGGGATTACTAGCAACGCTATAAACAAATAATTACCTTTAGAGGGATGTTTTGCCCTCTTTGAGTACAATATTACTGCCAAAATGATTTAAACATAAATGAATTATGTCATTTTTTATGGTATCCGTTTTACAATGTTACTGCAGACCCGGCTTTGCGCAACACTTCAGTATTTCTATCGTCCCCCCTCTATCTTTCTGCCTCTTGTACGTGTCTTCAATTCATTCGTTTCGTCGTCTTCTCCTTATTTCTACTTGTACTTAATATCACAAAAGGTAATTTATGTCGTGGTGATTTAGAAAACCTAAAACTGAGATTCAAAACACATAGTATTTAATTGATTGTGAAAACAGTAGTCGATTTCATCCACCATTCTTGTAATAACTTCACTATTATTTGTGTAAAATAATGTTTAATAGATTTAACATTACAAAAATCGCATGAGTTATATTAACCATTAAAAGCAAATCTATGAAAACGTTTTATATTAGGCTATAAGAGATTACCTTATTGATTAGGGGTTTTTATGAGAGAGGCGATTTTAAAATTACGTAGTTGGAAGTTATAAATGTTAGACCATCATTTTATTTCAGATGTATTTTTTACATAATAAAGGCGATATTTTTGTTTATTTTTGTACACTAGTACAAAGTTTTTTCGAAAAAAAAAATCCTGGACTAGGTCTACAATGCAATTCTAACTCAACAGTTATACCAATCACTGCATTTTTAAAGTGTAAAGTGTTATTGTCCGAGAATGGCTGAATAGCCGAAACAACTCGTAATCCTTACCCCTCAACACTTGAACGCATGTCGGATTATCTATCTACATAATTGACTAATTCACTGAATTAAAATGCTCTGTCATTTAAAACCGAATAAATGACACCTCGAAAGTAGTTTTTAATGTTTTCAACTACAGTTTAATTTTAAGGCTTCCAAAGAAGAATATATATATTCAGCATTTGTAATGTGTATTCCTTTTTCAAACTAGTTTATAAAGATAGCATCGTAGTCATCTATAATTAAATGGAAACGTAGAAATTTGTTTTACACAAATCTAAAACCTAAAGAAAATTTAAATAAAAATCACACCAGGCAATATCTCTCAATGCTGTAGACAAATATTTACCTCGAGAGGAATGTTTTGCCTTTTTCGAGCACAATATTGCTGCCAAATTGAATACAACATAACTTATTATATCTTTTTTATATTGTATCTTTTTTACAATGTTACTGCAGACCCGTCTTCATGACCGCAATCTCTCTCTCTCTCTCTCTCTCTCTCTCTCTCTCTCTCTCTCTCTCTCTCTCTCCCTCCCTCTCTCTCCCTCCCTCTCTCTCTCTCTCCCTCCCTCCCTCCCTCCCTCTCTCTCTCTCTCTCCCTCCCTCTCCCTCCCTCCGTCCGTCCCTCCCTCCCTCCCTCCCCCCCTCTCTCTCATACACACTCACTCATGTACACTTTTTCCGTTCATTCGTTTCTATTTGATTTTAGCATTAGTTGTACTTCTACAATAAGTCACGTATAGTTAATTATACGAGGATATTTAAGAACACTTCAAAACTGAGTTTAAAAACTTCAACATTTTAAAATCTTAAAAGAAATTGAGATCAAGACTTGACGATTTTTAAATATTTATGCTCTATTTTTTTGTAAATTGTACGAAAACCTTAACATAAAAAATATAGTATACAATAAGTAGGCTGATAAATAATATTCTATAAAATATTGAAAATTTATTTTATTACATTGCACGAAATTAAATTATGGAAGAAGATGTTTTATAAACGACATTTTTTACATAAATACCCTAATTAGAAAGTTGTATTTTCAACAATCACGTATCGTTTTATATTGATATTGTTATTTCAATTCCATTAATGTTAAAACCATTATGGAACAGTTGGATAATTTCTGAGATAGCTATATCTAAAACATACTAAATACACCTAAATACAGTGTTATTTTTACATATGTTATTAGCATAGTTTGTTTTAGCAAACCATGACTTGTACTATATAAAATTATTACACATTGTGCTATGTTAACGAGATTATAATATATTATGATATACAAATCATTTTATTCAGATTATTGCATGTGCTATAAATGATAATGTCAAAAAGCCAAAACACCTTTAGAGCTTCAAATGTAATGCAATTATATTGTTTAAAGTTAAGACAACCTAAATTTTATATTAACTTAATGATAAGTTAACACTCAACGAATCATGGAGTTATGTTAACCAATTAAAAGGGTTAACGAAATTTGTTAAAATGTGGATATCACAACGTTTCCAAGAAACTACCCTATAGAGTTTGTATTCACTGTCTCACAAAATGATACACGCAGGTGAATAAATAAATAAATAAATGCATTCTTTAGTCAGGAGCTACTTCACCCCTTTCTTATAACTAGGTATGATACAGCCCTAGAGGATGGTCTGACTAATAATTAATTAAAATTAATAAGATTCGTCCTGTTTTAATGATAAAGTAATAAAAGATGACTTTGTAAGGTTAGTTTCGAAAAATTTAGGAATTGCAGAAAATTAATTAGGTTATGTGCTGGTTTTGTTATAACGTTTTCTAAAACACTGCACTGTCTCATAGAAAATAATTTAAAATAATCCAGTGTTGTATTGGTCTAAATGGATGTGTATATGTGTTAAAATAATAGTAATTGTTGGTGTTTTGTGAAAATGAATGAACTATGTATGGTAAACAGATATAATATAAAGGTTCCACAAAAATCGAACTGTCTGAGAGCTTCTGTTAAACCCATATGTTTTTCACTGGGTTTTGGTCCTTTTAGTAGTATAAAGTATGATTGTTAAAAATCATTTAAAAAATACAAAACATTTAAAAAATAATATCTAATCTTTCAGTCCTATATACTTTACTACAACTGCCGACTGTCAGGTTTACAAAAAACTTTTAACTTTTTTACCTTTAAAAACATTACAATTAAATAAAACCGGTGTCTAATTGCATAATTTCTTTTGAGAGTATTTTTTAAAACTAAAATTTAAAACATCTTATTAGTGCCAAATACCTTATGCTGTCATATCAACAGCACATGCTATCAATATAAATAAAATGTTTTTTTTTAGATACATTATGAATTTTTCTCCTTGCAACTCTAATAGGTTAATAAAATTAATTACAATTTAATTAAATTTTGTGGAAAATATACATATTTTTAAAATGTTTGAAAACCCAAGAAAGCAAAATTCCTTGTCCATTTTGTTATTAATTATGATGATTTTTTAAAGTATTTTTACCCACTTTTCGAAAAAAAATAATCAACTTAGTTACCAAATCACTATAATAATATTTGTGTTATCCGCTTAGAAGCAACGTCACAAGAAATAATAATTCCGAAACCCGAAAGTTAAAACATTGTTTTATACAGCTGTAAACATGGATGAGTTGGAAAATCGACACAAATTTTACATTTGAATATATTTTACTATACACTCAAATTACCCATATTGTGTATGGCTTCTATATATATATATATATATATATATATATATATATATATATATATATATATATATATATATATATATTTTTTTTTTTTTTTTCAGTTTAAAAAGTCAAAAACTTTGTGAACGGTTACGTAGGATGTTTTACATCACTCGTGTCAACTCTGAGGTTAAAACAATTTATTTTTACTAATCCTACTGGCCTAAAAGACATATTCAAATGACAATAATAATCCCTTCATCATATACTTTGAATTACTGATATTACTAACGTGAGAATTCTTTTGGTACTTATGCAAATTGTCATAATGGATATTATCTTGTATCTATCCTGTTCTTTATCTTTTCTTTAAAATCCATAATGAATTAAAATGCTTCCTATATCTCTTCAACAAAATGAACTTACGTAACATCCTTTCAATTAACGAATACCGTCTCCTTCCCTTAACAAGTCCTGTAGGACAATATCCTGTGGTTGTTACTTAAGTAGGCGTTATGATCTTGGCTTGTTAATGATTTCTTCTTCAAATTTCAACAAGTACAATATTTCCAATTAAGTTCCCTTGTAACATTTCATACAATTTAATTTCTTTAATAGATGAAATCTACTTAAATCTACTTGTTCTATTTTGATAATCGATTAGTAAAATGTAATTAATTTATTGTAATAAATTAAAACTATTTTTCAATAGTCTTAATACAAGTTATTTTATTGATTGAATAAGATTCCCCTTCTACATTCGACTTAAAATTACATTTCAACACTTGTGCTATACTAGAGGCTTGCGTATATAATTCTAAACTTTTCCGTAAGGATGTGGTTTAATTGAAACATATGGTGCACTAACTTTTCTCACACTCCCGTACATAAACATAACAATGTTCTGTTTCTGTAAAAAATTAGTACAAGTGTACTAATCATCGATAATTTGATATAATAGAAAGTATCTGTGAATGATTTAGTTTTAGTGGTAATTCAAATTTACATAATGTATCTATGATTATTTTTTAATACGTGGCAAACTTTGTTTTCTTATTATAGAGTCATTATTGGCCAGTCATTATTATACAGCATTGTTGATGTTATTCTTCAGGTAGGGAGGTAGATTAAAGAAATATATATATATATATATATATATATATATATATATATATATATATATATATATATTTGTAAAATCAGCTGTGTGCATTAACAACAATAGCTGAACGTTTTGAGTGTTACGTTTCCTAATTACTATTGAAGTTTTAGTTTTCAAATAAAATGCTTTTTTAGGTTTAGTTTTGGCGTGGTGAGTTTCAAATCCTAGTCGCAGTTGGCATTTTTAGATAGCTTTATATTATGCGAATTAAATGTTGAAAGCAATGTTATAGTGCATTTTAAGGAGATCGGATTTTTAAGCCTTCTGCACCCGAAGTAGTGATTGCTAACTAAAACATTTAAGCCTGCTCATTTTCTGTTTTGGTTGTATCCTATAACACTTGAAGATCTTTTTTCTACTTAGAAGGTAATTGGTTCTAATTTCAATAGCCCAAGCGGTGAGATAACCACTTTTCCATACCAAAAAACTACTTCTCTTCAGAGATACCCTTAAGGATTTTAGCGGTGACAATGGATTGGGATTTATGAAAGAAATTAAGCAGACACAGCATAGCGACTGAAGTACAGTATTCATAAATAAATAAGTGCCGGAGATTCGTTGTAGGGAACGGTATACATAAATTAGCATCTGTGGGAACGTAGTAATAAGGCCATGTGAATTAAAAAAAAAAAGATAGAATGGATACGTACGGGCAGAGGAAAAATTAGACCGAAATTATTACAAGAAGGTAATGGATTAGAATCCTGGACAGGGAATAAGAGAAGACCCAGGATGTCCTGGATACAGGTTGTACTGGGAATTAAAATGTGCTGGATTGTCATGGGATGGGTGAAAACGTTGGCTTCAAATAGAATGAGCTTAGGGGATTTGTGGCTTCCATATGTTCTTCAGAGAATTTCAGGAGAAATGAGGAAGATGAAAGTAGACTTGAAAACCAACTACTATATTTATTGCCATAAGTATTTCATTCCTATAAACTCTTAGTTGAGTTCCAACTTTCATTCCTAGAGTGACCATAAAAACTCATCTCGTCTGGCGCCTGCTATGAATTAAAACTTCAAAATTGAAGTCAATCTGACTTTGAGTTAATGTGGCTAACATTGCTTACTCTTCAAGAAATATTACCTATCAAAAGATTGTCACAATATATATTTTTTTCCCTGCGAAACACATCGATTATATATTTCAATTGTTTGACTCAACCAGGTTAGCTGAAACAATTGAGAGAAAAAATCCACAAGACAAACAGGAATACATGCGATATAGTTCATTTTAACTTGAGTGTCGTTTTCTCTTTATTGCTAATATTTGTTAATTAGAACAGGGTCGATTTCGAATAAAGTCATAATATATTTTGTGAGAATAAATAGATATAAGCGTATCATGTGAAGGTCATATGCACCATAATAGAAGTTTCGGATAAGACCGTAGTGAAAAGAATCTTAGTATTTAACATTTATAGTGTAAAATGTGAGCTGGGTATTGCTACTGCCTTTTTCTGCTACACGGAATTAATCAAAAGAGCTTTGAATTAAAAAAATAAAAATAAAATTAAAAAATAAAACTTTCTCAATACCACACACGAAATGAATAGACTAACAAACATAAATATAATATACAACATTGTAATTAAAATGATAGAAATTCCATATTGACTTATGAATGCTTTAAAATAAGTTTATTACTAAATTACTTACGTCTTAGCAATCTTGTGTTTAGTATTTATTTATTAATATTTCATTGCAGCTGTTTCGGTATAACATATACCATCATCAGATGAAACAACACGTTTACACAACACACCGATACACACACTGATATTTTTGTGAAATGTGTATCAGTGTGTTGTGTAAACTTGTTGTTTCATCTGATGATGGTATATGTTATACCGAAACAGCTGTAATGAAATATTAATAAATATATACTAAACACAAGATTGCTAAGACGTAAGTAATTTAGTAATAAACTTAAAATGATACCATTCGCATATTTTTATTATATAGTTAAAAAAAAAAATATATATATATATATATATATATATATATATATATATATATATATATATATATATATATATATATATATATATATATATATATAAAACCATTCGTGGTCAATTACAAAAGTTTTATTACCTCCTTTATAAAGTATAGAGAATGAATAATTATGGTAATATATATATATATATATATATATATATATATATATATATATAAACATGTTTTTCAGGTTTACGACTCGTAGAACGGAAACAAAATGACCGGTTTTAATAATGTCATACATACATACTTTTTATCTGCACTTTGAATTTTGCCACAACTTTACCTTTATCTCAAATCTAGTAGTATCTAGATAAAATTAAAAAATCATTTCTTTAAAATAACGTTTAACAATTTGGATTAGGAGTTTGGTTGTTGGTTAGCTGTTGGAATCTGCACGTAAATCGAAGTTATCAGGCAAGTAGTGATAATATATTGAAAATAATCGTGTGTATACACAGTAAATTTAATAATAATAATATATTTAATTGAAACAATTAATTATTATATTATTTGAAATCTAAAGAAAGATAAACTAAATAATGAAATGCCTAAGTTTGAATCTGTATCGCTATCCCCATCCTTGTCTGATAGAATGTTTTATTTTTTTTTAATAAAGGTGTTTACGCGTTATATCTACATAAAAATTGATTATTATTTTTTTAAATATAAATATGAATAATTATATATTGGAGAATCTGCAGAATAAGGACTTTTTCCAGTTATGTAGTTATTTACAACTTAAGTGAAATAGTTTCTTAAATAATGATTAGACAGTGTTATTTTAAACAATGTATTTACTTTTTTGTAAATACCTCCCTAATTTACAATCCCATTTGAAAAATTTGTTTTATTTTTACATATTTGGAATGTTTAAAGTACATGCTAGATTGCCTCTAAGAATATTTAAATACAATAATTCGTTTACTTTTTGTTATATACAAACTAAACTGCTTCGCTCTATTTTTATCAAAAAGACGCAACATCCATTATATATTAATTGCAGTCTTTATCGCTTCTTCATCCTGTAGGATAATATCCTGTAGTTGTTAATTAAATATCAGTAATGATTCTGGCTTTTTAATTCTCCTCTTTCAAAAATACAAAATTCCTAATTAAATTGCCTTGTTAATATTAAACAATTCACAAACAGTTAATTTGTTCTCAATAGTTTAAATCAGATATCTCTTTGTTATATTTTGGTTTTAAGAAAACGCATTCTATTAATTTTAATATTACTATAATTTTAAAAAATATGATAATAAAACTGATTATACAGTCACTTCTAATTCTTCAAACGTTTCTTCCTAAATTAAATTTGATTAAATCTATATCCATCATCATTAAAGAATATGTATTCGGTTTATTAAATGAATACTATAACGTCAGAACACTTCTCAGAACATTTCAATACATAAGGTATCGAGTGGAGTAATGTTTGAATAAAGAAGACTTCCTTTATAACATTCACAATATATACGTTATTTTAATTTTCTAATGTTTCTTCATAGATTTACTTACGTTCTATGTAATTTCTGAACCAAATAAATGTTACTAATCAATTATAAAGATTTTCCACCACATGTTTGCTTAAGTAAACAAGTAAAAACACATATCACCTTAGTACGTCAACAAAGACAAAACACATCGACCAACTTTCATACAATTTACTCGTTTTCATGCACCTTTGAGTTTTAATTTGTACATAATAAGAGTTGTTATATGAAATCTAGAAGTATCTGTATAAAACCAAAATTAAAACCACAAAAATTCTTTAAAGTAGGAAATAACGAATTTTAGAAGGGATTTTTTCTTATAACATAAAAAAAACTTACAGGTTAATCATAGGGATCTGCTCGAAAGTTAAAGTTGTTGCTATAGCAGTCAACCTGTTTTACGAATATTGGAAATTAAATAAAACAAAATAGATTATTTTTTTCAATAATTTAAAGAGTAGTTATGGAAACTACAGAATAAAATGTCTTAAGTTGAATTTTTACCACTATTCCCAAAACTTTTATGGTAATGATATTATTTTGTAGGCAAGATATTTAACTTGTTACACGTAACATAGTTTCCTAACAATCTACTAGCTATTTAAAGAATTTATATTTTATAATATTTGTATGGTTAGAGCACATAATAAATTGGGATTATGTCTATTTATATTTTATGATATACATAGAATCAAACTGATTCATACTGCTTTTAATAATATGGCGTAACTCCTTTGACTGTCAAAAGTGTCTTCATAACGCTGTCCTGTACGATAATATTATACTAAGTTTGCTAATTAAGTAAGCATTATGATCCTGGCTTGTTAATTGTATCTCCACCAAAAACACAACAAATGAATAAATTATTATGCTTTAATCGGATATTTTCATCTTTTTATAGACGCTAATAATTGAAAATGTCCGGTTAAATCATAATAGTAACAATTTATAAATTCATCCTTGTCGAATAATTTTAAACCCAGGAAAAAAATACATAATACCAAATTAATTTTCTCTGTTACTTTTCAGCTACTTCTCTGACATTATATTGCTTCTCAATACAAATCTAATAAATCTATTTGTTATATATCGTAGTTTATAAAACGCATTTCGTATATTGTAATAAATTTAAACTATATTTAATTAAATTAATAAAAGTGATTATTCAGCTCCTGCTTCTTCTTTTAAATTCTTTTCTAAATTAATACAAATTTAACTTATTTTTATGATCGTTTAAGCGTCAACACATGTCTAGAAACATCGAACACATGAATCTATGATTGGAGTTATGTTTTACATGTGGATAAACGTAGCATTTATATTAAGCCATTTTGATATTTCTCTAAAGATTTCTTTAATTTCTAAGTCAACAAAATAGTAATATCCAATATAAATGGTAAATAAATGTATTCCACCAGTACAAAGATAATTAAACCAAAAATACGTCTCGCAATAGCAACCGCAGCCATTGTACCAGAAACTATTAAAATGATATCTCTACTAGTTTATTTTAATATCCAAGAGTCTCTACGCGCTTTAAGTTAGTTTTAAAATTTGAATGATTAATAACTAATGTTAAATTAGAATGATAACATTTTTCCTAAATCAAATTATATAATTATTGTAAGGGAGGAATGAGAATGGAAACGTTTGACCAGTATTCATTAATTGGTAATTGTATTACGAACTTTTGAGTTTTTTATCTATGCAAAATTAAAGTCTTTATCTCTAAATCTAGAAGCATACACATAAAATCAACAATAAAAAATATATAATGTCTTTAAAATCATCAATAATTTTATGATAACTTAGGACAGAAATAAAAACCACTATAAGTTAGCCATGCGAATGTTTGCTTATATATAAATAAAATTTAAAAAAAACAGTTTTAATAATATTATTGTAATATTTAAATAACAATAAATATTTCAGTTGTAATTAAAATACAAAGTGAAACCCAAATCCCCAAAATTACCAAATCCCCAATACTGTTTTGCAGTGATTGTTTAACCAACCACACTGACGTAATACATCATTATAAATTTAAAATTGTTACTGACATGAAGTTTGTTAATGACAAGTTTCGACAAAACAAGTAAATGTTAAGACACAACAGCTGGCAAAATGATAAGAACAAAAGTGAAATAATGTTAAAAGGGTATTAGTTTGATTAATATAAGATCAAAAAAATTATAAAATTTATACTCTATTTAGGTAAATCGAACTAAAATAACGAGTAAAAATAACAAAAAAGTACATACGGTACTGTAAAACTGAAAAAAAAGAAGAAGAAAAATCTAGATCCAAACATTTATTTCACTATTTAAAGAACTTTTATCATTTTTAATACGGGAAAGACTAAGACGTAAACTGTATATCTGATATGTATATATATAATCAAACTGTAGTTTTTAACAACATCCATTTGACTATAACTCTACCCCCCCCTTCGCATTATAATAAGTCCTGTAGTTGTTAATTACTTCACTTCAAAAATTATAAAAATAATTAAATTTTATTATTTTTTCTGTAACTATTCAGTCAATTTTCATGCATTTAATTTCTTTTGCGATTAAAATCGTATTTACTCCACTTGTTATATTTTAATGATCATTTAGAAATAGGTATTTCACTTATAGTAATAAATTGAAACAACTTTTATTTTAATTGTGTTAATAAAAAAATATTATCAACCACTTCCCTTGCTTTTAAATTCCTTTCATAATTCACATCTGATTACATATATTAATACGATTCATTAAGGAAATTATTTAATATATTATGGTGATAAGAAATCATTTTACTTTTGAATTGTAATAATAAATTTTATTTTATTTATGGAAGAAGATTCCCCTTCTGAAAATAGCTTATACTTATTTTAACAACTGTGTAATATACTAGTCCCGCGTATAGATATCATATACGTAGTATATTTGACGTATGAATGTGTGTTTTCCCAATATCAATATTTTGAGAATTCAATTAACATGCGAATATTTGATTTTATCCACAGATAAACAGTGAATAAATTTACAGATAATAAATATGTTGAAGTTATTATTTAGGCTATTTATATTTGAAAACATTTGTCACCACGCAAGGCTTTATATTTTTTAACAGAACTCTACATTGAAGGTGCTTTACTAAGAAAACTTTATTTTAAAATTAATGTATAAATTATTGAATAGTGAAATATTGTTAATGAGGTATATAGTTTCATTTCAACTGTTGACGATAGGCACGACTCCTACTGTAGAATTATTAATTGTATAAATTGATATTGCTAATTTAAAACTAGGTTAAAAAGAAGTGATTTTATTGGATAAATCAGTTCAGTGTCTAATGGGAAGGACGGATATGGAGGTTAGATAATTGGGAGGGGGGGGGGGGGTTAAAGAGCTGATCAGTGAATATCGAAACTTAGTTAACAAAGAGTGGTTCGTAAACAACATGGATAAAACCTTTTTTTAATCTTGCCTCGGAGATAGATTGCTAAATTGGGCTGCATTTTATAATGATACACATTACAGTGAATTTACTAACACTTAAGGTAATACCAAATAACAAATTGTAATTTTATTGTTTTAGTTGCTACTTTTAAAATGATATGTGTAGTGTAATTTAATTGATAAATTGTTTGAAGTTTATTAATTTAGTTATTATATTTTGCAAGAACTTCCTTCTTTGAAATTGACAATATTTTCAATTTTGAACAAAAATAACTACAAGTTATTTTTAAAAAATATGTTATATCTATATTTTTATGATTATTTTAATTAATTTTTATAATGAAGAATATTTTTACAAAAGTTTTTCTGTTCATTACTTATTCGACAAAACTAAATATCCTAATTATTTAACGTTTTTTAATATCCAGCTTTTATTAAAAATTCAATCATTGCCCTCTAGAGAAATTATAAACTACATACAAAATTATTGAATTTAATGACTTTCTATTCTATACTTTTTGAGAGCAAAGCTATAAAAATGTCGGACGATATTCAGAAGTTCAAAGTTCAACTGTCAAAACAACTAAAACAATTTTCGTTTTAGCCAATCTATTACTACTGAAGTCTAGTTTTGTATTACGAACCACAAATTTTGTTTTTATATCTAAAAACTAATAAAAACACCTCATTATATTTCAAAACAAACACTTCTACACCTATAATTCTCTTACTAGAATGAAATGACTAAAAATAACAACATTTATAAAGTTAGATATACTTTCAATCATCGGCACCGTGAACAAATATTTGTCACTAACCCCCACATCTCTTTTAGGAGTTATTTATTTTAGGTGATCTTAACGTTTCATTACATAAAGAATATACTTCTTTATATAATTTCCCACTGCATCTCTTTAAAGTTATTGATTTTACCGTCTATCTGGAATCTGTTAACAGCCAGAAAAACAAGATAGATTTATAATACGTTGTCGGATGTGTAATTACAGACACAATATAAATTAGAACGTTGTTTAAAATCGTTAACCGCTCAGCAGTCGTTTTAAATGATAATATTAATTTGTAGAATTTCTTGCACTGTTTCTAAATTTGATTATATATATAATCTACATGTTTTCTATGTAATTTATTAGAACATATTCTGAATAACAAAAGACCATGAATATTAATGATATTTCAAAAATGTGGATCATTGAAACCGGTAAAGTCGAAATGCCTTTTAGATTATAAAAAAATATATATGCTTAACTACCTTAGTACAGTTAAACAGGCATAATGAAATGATATCTTACTAAAGTAGGTTCTTTTTTTAAAATGTCCTTGTTATTTAAGTTGATCCACTAAGTTAATTTCTAATAGTGTAGTAGAACATAGCATGATAGAGTTACATCGACGTAAATATATTTCAGCTAAAGACAAAAATAATATACTATTACTAAAAACTCTATTGAAAGAATTATATCTTGACGTTTGTAATCTCAGTTTTAAATTGATCTTAATTAACCCTGTAAAATTACTTTGCGTGACTTAATGTAAAAACCACAAATCACGTGGAGAAAAACCCCGACAACCATAAGAGAGAAATAAAAAGATAGTGAGACACTGCGTAAAGCCGAGTTCACACTAGCATTTTAAGCAGGACACTTTAAATAAAAAATAATAATTAACAAAGCATGTTCTGTTGTATTTATTTTGGCAGTAATATTTTGCTCAAACGATGGTTAAATATCTTTCTAGAGGTGATTATTTTTCGAAGAGCTGTGAATTATTCTTTCCTGAGTACGAATGCTTGTTTTGTTTTATTTCATAGTGTTTGTTAGATTTTAGGTTTTTTCGGTATTTTTATTAATAGATTGCATTCTGTAATTGCAGTTAATTAATAGAAGGATTTCAATTTTTTCCATACAAACATACAAACATTATTGAAAGAATGTATTTTTGAACTTTCGGAAACGAAATCGAATAATTGTTAATTACAGCTCCCAAGATTCATCAACGAATTCATGTAATTATTCTAAAACATAATGTGTTTTTACATGATGTTTAGTACATTGGTTTCTATACGATCCTTTCACACTAGTTCTAAATTTGACAGAAAAAATGAATGCCCGTTTATTATTTTTTATAAAAGTTTGTTCATGGTTTTTCCATGGTTCATATTTTTAACTATATTTATACTTAAGATGAAATTTCCAAATATATAGTGACCTATATTTTATTTTTAGTTCTAGGGTGATTGTTTGAGTCAAATTTACTCAATATCATGTAAGCAGATAGGAAGGCCTGCTACCACAGGATTCAAACAATCAGCAGAAAATTGATATAATACAAGTTTCGATGGATAGGAAAATGAAATTGAGATTCAGGATCATACAAACAAGTTGATTGAAACCAACACGGTTCTTACACATCTCTATCATACATGGTATGCTGCCAGATCTTAAATTGACCCCCATTTTTTTCATTATTGTTTAAAAGCAAAAAAACCTCTCGGTCACCATCGTCTTATAAAACAAAGAAGAAAAGAGCATAAAATATCGTTAGGTCGGAAAAGAACAAGAATTGTTCAAGAAATGAAAGATGAAAGCGAGGAATTTAATCTAAGACGCGTGAAGAAAATTATTCCTCAAGCTAGGTACCTTCTGAATTGCCAAGTCTAAAGTGTGCCCCTGAGGTTGTAATGCCCAATTTTGATTTCTTGGGCCTTCTAGAAAATGTTAAATTGTATTTGTATATCAAAGAATCTTATCCAGTATCTAGTATTCATGTTTTTTTATAAAACAGTTGCTAAAGTGTTTTTTCTGAACCTCGTAATTGTATACATCACTAGTCTTTTGACGTCTGCTTGACTCCAATGGGTCTTGTAGATCTGTAAATATTAAGAAGCTTCTCAGCGTCTCAGCTTAACAGGTCTCACAACCATTCGTATTTCCAATGTGAAAATTGTTATCTAATTTAGTGTGTTGAATGTCACACGAAATATGAACAAAGAACGTATATACAGTAATTTACATTAAGGTAAGAATTATGATTACCAAAGAACGATTTATTATGACTGCCATTTTAACATTTATAATTCAAATTTTCTTAACTTTATTAGAGTTCTATATGAGCAGACTGTAGTTCCCTATACAAAATTACATGTTTTTAATTTTTATTGCAACTATCGTGATAACGACGACGGATGGACGAGATCACTTTTTTGGTTTCGTGATCATGAAATATGAAGATAAATAAAACAACTGATTTAACCCTTACCAAACCTACCCTATAATTCGTATACTGTGTAAATAAAATAATATACAATTGATATAAATTTTGAAAATTTTACACTACGAAAACAGTGAGACACTAGAACAAATCCACTTTTATAACTTCACTGAAACCATTGTTACAATTTCTCTTTTATGCAACATTCATCTCTTAACATTTACAAAAAAAAGAAATTAACTTCATACTTTAACGATTTTACAAATATTACACTGTCCTCTTCTTCTGTCCACTTGTCTCTGTCTTTTGCCAGCTTCCATTTGACATATCAAAATTCAACACCTTTACACTCACTTGAGACAGTGTGATCTTGTTGGAATTTTCCTTTTTTATTATCATTTCTGCATAATTACTTGTAAGAAGGTAGGTTTACATTTTGATCGGACTATTTAATTAAATACTTTCTAATCAATTGACAATATACAATATACAATATTTGGTAAATTTTTTCATTTATTAGACCACCGTTGTTAACAATCTTCATTTAACTGGACGTTTTCAGAATTAGTACAGAGGTAACTCACGATTTAAAAAAAAGATGCTTGTGATTGACATGTCATTTTAAATAACTATTGAAAAAAAAATTACAGCAGATAAATTTTCGTTTGTTCCCGAGAAAGTTTGTACCCTGTTTTTTCACCAGTTCTTTCTAAACAGAACGAGTAATGTAACTTAACTTTTTCCCTGCCTAAATTTTATAAAACCAACACTCCGAGGATAAATTTGTTATAATTTAATATTAAAGCACAACAAACCAAATGCAAGTCTTTGTCAGTTGATCCCTAAGGGGTGTGTCATATTTTACTTATAACAATAAAGTTGATATAGCTCCTGCCAAAACAATTAATTAATATATTTATTCACCAGCGTGAAACATTGAATACAAACTCTAGGCGGTAGTTGTTTGTAAACGCTGCGAAATAGCTGTTTCATTAATTCATACAATTTCTACAAGGCTTTTGGTAAACATCTTAATTCCGTCTTTTTGTTGGGCGTTAAGTTTCTTTAATTGAGTAACAACTGTTGGCTTTCTTATATTTAAATTATATACATGTATTACACTTGACGCTTCAGAGGTGTTGTGTTAATTAACTATGAATTATTATTGATTGTATTATAAATTGTATGCTACTATAAAACATTTAAACATTTTTTTATTGTGTATTACATTTATTTAAAAGGTATTAAATTTATTTACTATCAAAAGTTTTTTCCTTATAAATTTATGGAACCACGCGTCAGTTTGGACAATTTAATATATTCAAATATTTACTCTTACATTAAAATTGTTTTGTTTTCACAAACCTATATTTAAAAAAATTGAGATTGGTTATAAAATTAAGAATTGTATTAAAATTCATTTCTGATTGTGAAATAGAAAGCGTTATATAATATTCATCAATAAAACTTATTACATACATATGTACTTCATAGACCCACAACTTGTACCACTTAAAATTTAATAATATTAAACACTTTTCAATATAAATTGTATTAACAGTTTTACTTCCGGATAAAAGGAAATCTGCTACTTTTTTTAAACTCTTTTGAAACATCGAAATCTTGAAGTTTTGATTCTCAGTTTTAAAGTGGTCTTAATTACAATAAAACACGAATGATTGAAAGACAGAAACAGAGATAGAATCACACAAGAGAGAAGAAATGTAGAGAGAAATAGTGATGCTCTATACAAAGACGGGTCTGCCGTAGCCATTATAATCAGGGCACTTGATAAGAAAAAAAACAGAGTAATTATTTATGTTGCATTCATTTTGGCAGTAATATTGTGCTCAAATGAGGACAAAACATTCCTCTAGAGGCAATTATTTTTATACAGCGCTGTGAGTTATTCCCTTGTTAGAATGCACGCTTGTGTCTGTTTTATTTAAAGAGGTTTATTAGGTTTTATAAAATGTTTAGTAACATATTGCATTACTGCAATTGCAGTTAATGAAAGATGATTTAGTTCATTTTGAACAAACAGTGTTCTAATAGTAATTATCATCTGACGTACCACATACGAGTTGCTTGTATTTCTGTAGTGCAAATATAGTGTATATCTTTAACTACGCATCTCAAGGTTTAATAAATGTATTCTAGCAACATAAAGTAATATTCATAACGAGTATTATTGTGTAAACAAATTGTTAAATCTGGGTAATGCCAATTGTGAGATAACGAACTCCTTTGTTAACGGCGATTATTATTTCTGAGCAATATTTCAATCTTCGGTATTTTAGCAAATATTGATATTTTATTTGGGTTTAAATGGACAATAAGGTCCTAATGCGTCCATGGCGTAGCAAGTGACTGTTTTCAGTGTGAATTATCAATTAATTTAGAACAATTACGCCAGTATATACGTCACGTAGAGAAAGAATCACCGAGTTAGAGTAAGGACCTTCATAGTACTCCAACAGGACTTTCTCTCATTTAACCTACGTCCCTAAAAACATAATAGTTGAAGGGCAAAACTTATTGTATGCACTAGTTATTACTAAACATATTGTACAAATGTGTAAACGAGTATGAAAGCATGATTCATATTACACTAGTAACAATAAAAACTGTCATTTGTGTAGCAATACTCACTGTTCTTTAATCACATTTTTTTTACAAATCCATGATAGAAAAGATGAAATTAGTTGATTTTTAGGATACGAACTTGTATTTTATCAGAGTAAACGAACTCGATTTAGCCTACACTTATAATTGTGTTGTCCGCTTATGATATATTTGTCTTCAAGTATTCTCATCGCTTCATGTGCCTAAACAAAATGATGATTACTCGGTTCACATTTCACCTCAGTAGCAAGTGATAAATATATTCCTTTATATCAATAAGAGCAAATCTTCAGCGGTGCAACTTCATCTACAAAATGTCTTTGCAGGAATAATTTAAATTAAAACGATTTGTATTTTCCATGAATTATGCATTACCGAATTTTATGCGATTTATATATATTTTTTAGACAATTTAATAAATAAATACAAAATGGAAGGTTCTGTGTTAATGACAAAATCCTGTAATAGAATGTTATTATACGGAAATACAATACCGAAAATTGGTTTTTTGAACGTCTTTTAAAGGAATGACAAAGATTTTAATTGAATATTAATTGAGAAAGAAAATAAAAGTGCTATAAAAAGCGGAGATTTAACAGAGGAAATTAATTAAGGGATTCTATATTTGTTGGATTTTTTGTTTGGAACCGAGGTAATCATCAAACGTCGATCATAACGCCCTCTTAATTAACGTCTCCGGATATTATCCTGCAGGGAATTAAGTGGAGGTGGTTGGTGACCAACATCGTTGACGTCTAATAGATGTTAGTATGACATAACTGTTCATAATAGCTTCACAATGTAGTCGATTATTAATTACTCGTGATCGTTGATCGGAATCTAGCATTTCGTAAATATATATGATTAGTTTTAATATGCGTTTAGTGGTGTTGAACTCAATTCTCTATAGTCAGAGAGAGCGGCGTGGGATATCTTAGTTTCTAGATAACTCCCTTATCTTGTCGCAGATCATAATAGTTTACCATCAAAGGGCAGGGTATTTTGAACTCAGTTACACAACAGTGTTCCTAGTTGTTAAGGTTGTTCCAAAACCGTTTTCGAAAAGCATAAAATAAATATCAACAAAACATTTCATTAAGAGAGAGAGAGAGAGAGAGAGAGAGAGAGAGAGAGAGAGAGAGAGAGAGAGAGAGAGAGAGAGAAATACAGATAGACAGACAGACAACCATAGAGGGAGAGATTGAAGCACTGCGCAAAGCCGAGTCTGCAGTAATATTATACACAGAGCACTTGGTGTAAAAAAAGACAGACTAATTTATGTAGTATTCATTTTGGCAGTAATATTTTGTGCTCAAATGAGGGCGAAACATCCCTCTAGAGGCAATTATTATTATACAGCGCTGTAAGTTATCCTTTTATCAGTATACTTAGGTTTCATTTTAAGATTTTTTTTTTTTTTTTTTTTTTTTAGTTTTATAAGCTTAAAACTAATGAATTTTGAAGGAAATACATTTGTTGAATATAAATAACAATAAAAACAAAGACTTGGAATAATCGATTTTACTAGTCACTTACAAGAGTGAAAATAAAATATATTTAACAAGTGTTGGTTACGACACACTCCTTATTAGCAACCCCAGGTTACATTTCTACATGACTTTTTAGGTAGGGGTAGGTGGAGACATCGTTAATGGATGTTATGACGTCACGTTGATCTAGAGCTTCGTTACGTAGTTTGATCTTCAATATAAATACAACATTATTGTATTTATATTGATTTATTATATTATTATTATATTATATTATATTATATTATTATTTATTATATTATTATATTTATATATCGGGGAACATTATTGTATTTGACCATGATTTTTCAAAAGGTAGACGAATCATTGTGATCCTGTCCACAGATATCAATAGTTTGTCTCAGGTTATTATTTTATTTTTTCCAGAATGAGAGTAATAGAAGTAATGTTTTTCTTTCTTTTTATTTTTATATAGAATTACCATTTTAGAATTTGTAGGAATATATTTGGTTTAGGATAATTATTATAGCATCAGATATTTCTTGTATTATTAATAAAATTCTTGTATTATTAATAAAACCGACTTTAATATCTTAATCGTCTTAGTGTAGTGACTTTGTGAAGCAAACAAAATTCCATTTGGATAATTTTACTTATAATATTGTTTTCTATTCCACTATTCCCAACAAATTATTTTGTAAAGCTTTTACAAAACATTTTTGAACTGTTTTTTTTTTTTTTTTTTTTTTTTTTTTTTTTTTTTTTTTTTTTTTTTTTTTTTAAATCAACGTTTTCGTTCATGGGTTGAAATCTGTCAGAATTATGGAAATCTCCTTTTTCTTTTTTTTTACTTAAGAATCTTTATGTAGGTTAGTTTTTACTGAAATTTTTAATCTCTTCAGTTAATACTTTGAAACAGAATCTGCTCTATGGTTTATATGAATCTTCTTCAACTCCCTAATTTTGTGAAATCAACGCTCTAAAGTAACCTCGTGTAGATCATATATATTGAGGTGTGACGTTTGTAAAAATAAAGGACATTAACCCCTCTTTAAAATCCTCTGTTATTGGAAATACAAAATAATTGAAAAATTAATATTTTGTTTTACATCAGTGTGTAATTCATATTTACCTTATATTATAATTTGAACCATTAAAACAAAAATATCATTCTTTTACTTGACTTAATAGACGCACAAAACATGTAATATAAAAATTAAATTAACGTAAATTTGCAATTACGATTAATTTAAAATAACAATTCGTATATCTACACAAGTTATTTTGGGGTAGAATAATAGAACAAATTTCATATTGGTACCCAAAGTTGCAATGTATACCTTAAATTGAATTAAGATGATTACAGCAATGAAGAAGTAAATCGCCTAATATTTATACAGCTTCTCTTGAAACCAGTAAATGATAACAAATGCCAGATAAAAGCGTTCTTAATTATTGTAATATAAATTACTTTTCGTTACTGAATGTACAACTAGAAAATAAATGAAGAAGAAGCAAGGAATGAATGAAAGACACGTACAAGAGAGAAACAGTGAAGCCCTGTGCAAAGACAGGTTTGTAGTAGGGCACTTGATATAAAAATAGCCAGAGCAATTTATGTTATATTCATCTTGGCAGTAAATATTGTGCTAAAATAAGGGTAAAACATCCCTCTGGAGGCAATTATTTTTTATACAGTGTTATGACTTATTCTTCTTGCTTGTATAAATGCATGTGTATTTTATTTTACAGTATTTTGTTAGAATTTATGAAACTTTTTCAGTGATAAGTTGCATTTATGAAATTGTAGGTAATTAATAATTAAGAATGATTTTGATATAAAAAATATTGTAAAAGCGATATAAATTAGAAGTACCTAACATCCAAGATTTTTGAACGTGAAAGTTCACCCTGTAAAGACATATACATCAACAACTCTACCCTCTTTTTAGTAATAATAGAAGTACCTTCAAAACGTAATGTAATTTTCATAACTTGTAAATATTTGGTCGAAATCGTTAGTTTCAATTATGAAACTACAGCCTTTATGTGGCACCATTATTGTTTTAACGATTACTACTGCCACGGAACATATATTATTATCGAAAATTATTGAAATCTTCTGTGGGTTTGGCCTAATAGACAAGTCCTAATGCGTCCATTGCGTGCACATAGTATAATAAACATTACAAAGAACAGAGTAAAATTGAGTTTATATGTTGTACAAATATATTTGATTATCCTTTCACTAGATTTTTTTTTACTGTTTCAATTTAGTCGAAAAACTAATTATAGTTTGAGTAGAGAACTAACTATTGGCAAAAAATGTGGTCTGCAAATTCAGTTACTAAATAACATCACACTTTCAAATTCTTTTGTCTGTATTTAAGATTTAATATAGACTAACTTGATGTACAGATTAAAATATTGCCAACGTGATCGATTAACATTTATGATATTTACGAATTTTAAGATAGACATTTCTATCTAACAAACGTTTCGAAGTGGTGACATTGTACATATGATTTTTGGAACAGAACTAAAACCAACAATCGTAAAAGATCGTTTTAATTATAACAGTGCTTAGCACAAGAGTTATTAATTTTTGGAATCTCTACTGCTTTACGTAGTTTAAATTTGGGATGTATGTTGATTACCTGTATTGCGCGTTTGCATTTTTTGAAGGAGAATAGAGGATACTTTTTGATAATTTCTGTGGATCAAAAATTTATTTATCTAGATTAGAAAATTTCCTTCCAGTTGTTAGTGTTTCTTGTTAAAGCAAAGAATAAAAGTTCTTGTATCTTCAAACTATCTGTGACTCAAGACCATTGAATGGATATGAGATAATTTTGGTTAAGATGTCATTAATTATATTTAAAACATGAGTATATCGGTTAAAGGAAATAAAATTATAATTACATGTATTTTATGTTGTGTATTTATGTTCTCAAAGTTACCAAAATATATTTTTCGAGATAAAAAATATAGTTTCCCTTCAATTAATAACAGGTCATTCAATTTTTGCTTTTTAGCTCTACAACAAAGAAAAGAACAATATGGTTTGGAAAGAGAAAACATGTCACCGAAAACACTTGACAGACAATGGGCCAACAGGAATGAATAGTGGGGAGGACTTGAGGTTTGTTGTTTTGTAAGTTGTATATTTATAGTTTTTTATTATTTTTCTTCCTCCTATTATACCTCTAGAATTTCTTCTTTTCCTTTAACAGAATTTTGATATATGTGTCATTTTGTTTTCTACATGTAAATATTTTTAACCCCTCATAAATGAATCTGGTAGTTCCAATCACATTTCAAAGTGTCCTCTTTATCATATAATTTACTTTCTATCTATGATTATAAATTAAATTGACTAGTAAATACTTCTGAATCCTATATTGTACATATAAGTTAAGGAACACTATACAATCATTTGTTACTTATCTAGTATAAGTAATATGTATGAAGTTTTGTAACATAAAAAATAATCTTAAAAACAATTTTTTTGATATTGATATTTCATATCATAAATTCAGGGAACCGAAAACGTTATTAACAAAATTCGTAAACACAATAGTGGGCACACAAATAAAAACAGGAACATGAAATTCGGTATAGTGTGCTAATATAGTACCATATAGAAATTTAGAAAAATGCTTTAAAATGCAAAATGGAACTGATTTAAAAAAGTTTTTTGTTCATATCTAAGTTTGTAATTCAACTTAGAACTTACTGATTAGATAACATTTTGCATATTTAAAATCCGCAGGTATTTTTTTCGTTGACATTTTTGGCGAATATTAATTACTATAAGGCTAGAATGGCTGTACTATTTCTACATGCTTTACTTTGGTTTATTTTCTGTGATAAAAAGATCAGTCATTCTAATATAATATAATATAATATAATATAATATAATATAATATAATATAATATAATATAATATAATATAATATAATATAATATAATATAATATAATATAATATAATATAATATAATATAATATAATATAATATAATATAATATAATAGAATACAATACAATACAATACAATACAATACAATACAATACAATACAATACAATACAATACAATACAATACAATACAATACAATACAATACAATACAATACAATACAATACAATACAATACAATACAATACAATACAATACAATACAATACAATACGATACGATACGATACGATACGATACGATACGATACGATACGATACGATACGATACGATACGATACGATACGATACGATACGATACGATACGATACGATACAAAACAATACAATACAATACAATACAATACAATACAATACAATACAATACCGTACCGTACCGTACCGTACCGTACCGTACCGTACCGTACCGTACCGTACCGTACCGTACCGTACCGTACCGTACCGTACCGTACCGTAACGTAACGTACCGTACCGTACCGTACCGTACAGTACAGTACAGTACAGTACAGTACAGTACAGTACAGTACAGTACAGTACAGTACAGTACAGTACAGTACAGTACAGTACAGTACAGTACAGTACAGTACAGTACAGTACAGTACAGTACAGTACAGTACAGTACAGTACAGTACAGTACAGTACAGTACAGTACAGTACAGTACAGTACAGTACAATGCAATGCAATGCAATGCAATGCAATGCAATGCAATGCAATGCAATGCAATGCAATGCAATGCAATGCAATGCAATGCAATGCAATGCAATGCAATGCAATGCAATGCAATGCAATGCAATGCAATGCAATGCAATGCAATGCAATGCAATGCAATGCAATGCAATGCAATGCAATGCAATGCAATGCAATACAATACAATACAATACAATACAATACAATACAATACAATACAATACAATACAATACAATACAATACAATACAATACAATACAATACAATACAATACAATACAATACAATACAATACAATACAATACAATACAATACAATACAATACAATACAATACAATACAATACAATACAATACAATACAATACAATACAATACAATACAATACAATACAATACAATACAATATAATGTAATGTAATGTAATGTAATGTAATGTAATGTAATGCAATGCAATGCAATGTAATGTTGCTCATACATGTAATTTTGTTGGTTAGTGAGATTTTCTTGTAATTATTTGTCATCAGTTATTTTTTTGCAACAGAATCTGCGTTATAATTTAATTAATGTAGTTCAATTGTGTAATTTTCTGAAACTAACCATCCAAAGTAAACTTGTATTATTTTACATTAAAGCACTACAAACAAAATGAAATTCTCAGTCTGACCGTCGCTTAGGGCCATGTCATAGTTTAATTATAACAAGAAGATTCAACAGAGCTTGACTTACAATTAAGTACACCAGCGTGAAACATTTTGTGAGACAAAGAATACAAAATCTACAGAGCGCTTACTTATAAAGGCTGTGAAATAACTGTTTAATTATTATACATTATAATTTCTAAAAGTCTTGTGATTGGTTAACAATATAACTCCGTGCTTTGTTCCTTCTAACATACCTTCTCCGTTCCTTCTTTCGGAGAGTAACAACTGTAGGCTGTAGTAATTTTAAATTGTATAATGGATTTTCACTTAACTCTACAAAGGTATGCATTCCATTATTTATTTTAAGCCACCACTCAAAACCTTTAAATAATTTGTGTTTATGTAATTTTATTGAACGTCAACGATTTCAAAGGTGCTTTTTATTTTAGGTTTAAAATTAAGTATGATCAAACATCAATTACAATGATTTACGATACTAAGGTAATGTTAAACTTTTGAGACCACAATTTTACATAATATCTTAAAAAGATTATAATTTCCTTATCTACCCCTATATATCTAATATAAAGTCTTGGTTATAAGATACATTTTGAACTCTGAGGTGTCGTAATATTTCTTTTGTAATCATTTTATACAATTATATATTATATTTTTACCAAAATTGTATTTTTTTATAGCGGGAGATATAGAGAGAAAGACAGAAAGAGAACGAGAGAGAGAGAGAGAGAGAGAGAGAGAGAGAGAGAGAGAGAGAGAGAGAGAGAGAGAGAGAGAGAGAGAGAGAGAGAGAGAGAGAGAGAGAGAGAGAGAGAGAGAGTGAGAGAGGGAGTGGGGGAGGGAGGAAAAGAGTGAGATAGAGCGAAGAGGAGAGAGGAGAGAGTGTTTGTGAGATAGAGGGTAGGTTATTACATTTCATGACCTAAAGTTTGAACTTAACAACTTATGTTAATGATATTAAATAATTTTCAAAATAAATTATTATTGCCTAATTTTTACACAAACTCCTTTGAAAAACTCTATTGGTGAACTTTTGCAACTAGCTTTTAAAGTGTTCCTAATTATCTCGACACATTACTTTATGTGACTTATACAAGTAATAATCAAGTGGAGGAGAAGAAGGAATGAATGCAAGACACGTACAAAAGAGAGAGACAGTGTAATATTGCGCAAAGCCTGAATTGCAGCAGCATTGTAAACAGGGCCCTATATATATATATATATATATATATAAACACAGAGCAATTGTTGCATTCATTTTGGCAGTAAAATTGTGTTCAATTTAGTGTAAAATATCTCTTTAGATGCAATTATTTTTCTACATTGCTGGGAGTTACCCACTTGGCTGTATGCACGCTTATATATATATTATTTCAAAAAAAATTATTTATACATAATTTTAGTAACATATTGCATTAATGTAAATGCAGATAGTTTACTTAGAGTGGGTGTCATTTTCTGTGTAACAAGATTGTAAGAGGTTTTCTCATTTGGAGTCAGCGTAACCGGTGATTTGTTTTGGTCAGAAAATTCAAACTGTAATAGATATATTTAACTACAACTACTTATCTCCATTTTAGAGTAAGCTGTTGTGATTTCACTTTGTATATTTACTGGTTCAATGAGTAAAAAACTAACTATAGATTGAGTAAAGAATCTCAAGAACTATTAACAAAAGATATGATCTGCAAAATCAGTTTATAAATAACTCCGAACATTGACATTGTTATGTCATGTCTGTACTTAGGATTTAAAACAGGGAGTTAGTATTTTGCCAACTTGAATGATTGACATTTATGATGTATCAACACGAATTTGAAGTTTTATTTTATGGATTTATGGACTGTAATGTTGTGTAAAGTTTAACGAACAATGTTTCCAAATTGTCATATTTCAAATATTATTTTCGGAAAACAAAAAACAACATTGAATTCCTCTTTTTGGTTGTTTCTTTTGTCATTGCATGAGTTTTAATGGTCCTAAGGAAACTTTTTTTTTTCTGCAATTCACTCTTTTAATTTTGATAGCTCTTTTATCCACTTATAGCTTTTCTCGTTATAAGACGTAGTCTTTGAGAGTCCAATGGTACCTATTCCCCACTACTTTATATACTTCTATTAGTATTATACGATAGCATCTACTAATTTTTTTGGTAAATAAACTATCTACAGCCTCCAAAATATACATATACAACAATCATTGTAATTACATATTATAATTATATAAATTATTATTGTATATTATTATTATATTATAAATTGTATAGTTTATAAAATAAATCTAGATAAACGTATTTATTTATTTAATATATAGTTATTTATAATAACTATACGCAGAGTGTTTCACGGCACTCTCAGAGATCATTATTAAAGTGAAAACAAAAGAAAAATGTCATAAATTATTTGACCGGAATAGTCTCGTTTTCAGGGTCGTCGCAACCTTGAAAAAAAGTTGTTACTTTTGAATTAGATTCGATATAGAGTTCAAGTTTATGAAACGCATTGTTAATGAACTGTTTACGTTTGTACCAAAAACAAAGACATTATTTCAAATATTTTCAAAATTACGGTCGTTTAAAGTTTAAATCTTTTTCGAATTTTAACGACGAAGATTTTGTTTTTCTATAACTCAAAAGATAGCAGAGATATCTTCAAAACGCTACAAATTTAAATACATAGTAGTTGTTTACAACAACAAAAAGTAAATAAATAATGTTGATAAATAATAATCAATCATTTTAATAACTGTCAAATAATGTTACAAAATACAAAAATTTCACTTAAATTAAAGTAAAATTAGAAATATTATTTTTGAAATGTTTATTTCATAGGTTACAATTTAGAAATAACAGCTGATGAACAATAAAATTTTATGAATTGTATCTTAGGTGGACTGTGCGTAATAATTATTTTAATTTGAATCATTTCGTTATGTTAGCTACAGAAGTTTATCTGGTACTGAGTATGATTTGTATTGTTACTGTTAGCAGTGACAATAATCTGTGAATTTATGTTAATTTAACTGTGATTATTGAATCATTGTAGTAATGCCGTACTACCTGATGTGGTTTTTGCGTTGGTTGTGTGCAATGGTCATGCTGCAGCTGTAGATTACAAAAGACGACGTTATCCCAACTGCAGAATTCCAGAAACAGAAGAAAACTTCAGTGTAAAAACTTCGGATTACTAGCACACTATCAAATGTTTATACCAGCTACAAACGTTCGGTACAACACTACTCTGATATTGAAGAAATAATATTTGTGGATGTTCAACGTTGTCACGGTATTAGTAATCGACGTCTTTCAAGAAGGGTCGGAGTTTCAAATTCTATGGTGTGGAGAACACTTAGTAAAAACAAGTTTTATCGTAATTCAGCATCTACATCTAGGAGACGTTATACGACGTTTGGTGTTCTGTATTTGGTTGAATATACATTCTCAGCTCTTTAATAGAATTTTGTTTACCAACGAATCACATTTCACCGGGGATGATTATCAACAACTTACTCAACGAACACACTAGTGCAGAAATCAATTTGAACATAACGGTGGTACACAACTTTTATAACAGACTAGCTGACATACCCGTGCTTCGCTACGGAATACTACATTATCTATTTAATTCAATTAAAATCTTAATACAATACCTTTTGTATGTTTACTTTTTTTAATCTTTAAAGTGTATGGCTCTTAGCGTTACCCGAGAAACACCACAGGGAGGTGGCCATACGTCGTTTCTCATGTCAAGTCCGGGTCAGGGAGTTTTCAATATTAGGCAGATCCCCTAGCCTACTGCCGTAAACATTAAGTTGGGAGTTTTAATTATTAGGCAGGCCCCCTTGCCTACTGCCTTCAACATCAAGTTGGGGAGTTTTAATTATTAGACAGGTCCCCTTGCCTACTGCCGTCAACACCAAGTTGGGGAGTTTTAATTATTAGGCAGGTCCCCGTGCCTACTGCCGTCAACATCAAGTTGGGAGGTTTTAATTATTAGGCAGGTCCCCGTGCCTACTGCCATCAACGTAAAGTTGGGGAGTTTGAATTATTAGGCAGGTCCCCTAGCCTACTGCTGTCGACATCAAGTTGGAGAGTTTTAATTGTTAGGCAGGTCCCCGTGCCTACTGCCGTCAACGTAAAGTTGGGGAGTTTTAGTTATTAGGCAGGTCCCCGTGCCTACTGCCGTCAGATGGAAATGGTAAACATTATGATCTCATCCTGAATTTGATAACTGGCCTATTCACTGCAGCACTTCACGGTAAACTACATTGGAAGTTTCACCTTCCGGTTGCAAAATAAATAAATTTTCATGTGAGCTGACTCTGGAGCAGGCGACATACAATTGGCCGTGGGAGAAACAATCATTCCGCAAATCAACACCAGCTATCTTCAAAGTCTGACCTTGGGATTTACTGATTGTCATAGCAAAACATACTTTGACAGGAAATTGTAGACGTTTGAATTCAAAGTGGTAATCCGATGGAATCAAAGGGATTCGCGGAATGAAGACAGTTTCCCCCTGGTCTACACCAGTGATGATTGTGGCTTCGATCACATGCTTATGGAGAGTCTTAACTTGGAGTCTGGTGCCATTGCACAGTTTTGGAGGATTGATGTTTCGAATCAGCATGATAGGTACTCCCACCTTGAGGCGGAGGCTGTAAGGAGGAATCCCTGGTGGGTTTAGTGTGTGGAGGAACTCTACAGGGTAGTTGACTGTTTCCTCTAACTCAACAACACAATCAACTGATTCATACTTCATCTCCTCTAATGGTAGCAGCTCTAAGAGAAAGTTGTTATTATTTGTTGCTGACTCATTTGTTGGTGTAAGTATTGCCCTTTGTTTTAACCAAGATGGATCAATGATGCTCATACTTTTCAAATTAGGATAAATGTGCTCAGTGAAGGATTCTATTTGGCTATCAATAGTGCAGAGATTGTGTGGAAGTTTGACTTTACCATCGTTTTCCTTTAATTGACCATTTCCTATTTGTAGAAGAAGATTTGAAAATTGTTCAATCTCTGAATGACCCATCAACTGTACCCTCATATTAACATTCAAATATAGAGTTTTTACTCTTGGCCATAAGTACGATGACTTAAGACATGCCTTCACCTCATCGGCGCGAGTTCCTCTTGGAACGATAGGCAAGGTCTGTCTAAAGTCTCCTGCTAAAAGTACAGTCACTCCACCCATCAAGTTGTTGTTATTTCTTAAGTCCTGTAAGGTTCTATGAAGTGCCTCCAACCCTCCCTTGTGTGCCATGGTAATCTCATCCCACACAATCAACTTACAAAGCCTCAAAACATGGGCCATGTCACTCTGTTTAGAAATATTGCAGGTTGGAGTTTCATGGCGGTTGAGGTCCAGAGGTAACTTGAAAGTGGAGTGCGCTGTTTTTCCCCCAGCAAGTAAGGTAGCGGCAATTCCAGAAGAAGCGACAGCTATTGCAACATTTCTGTCTTTTCTTATTCTAGCCAACAATAAGTTAATGAGGAAGGTCTTCCCAGTGCCTCCCGGAGCGTCCAAGAAAAATAGTTGTCCAGTCTCACAGTGAATACGGGTTATCAATGTATCATATACATTCTTTTGTTCACTATTAAGTTTAGGCTCGTTTTTTTGGACCAACTCTGATAATTCAGCTATATCATGGGAAACCTCCCTCAGTAACTCACGGTTGACTGAGTCAACAGTTTCGTTGCGAGAAGGAGTAGGCAGGCCATACTGGAGTAGGTGGTGGCCAGATATAGCAAAAACCATATCCTCCAATAGAACCAAGGTTTTGTTATACACCACAGCCACATCAGGCAGCACTCCCTCTTGAAGCTCCTTCTGAAGGTTCATGGCTACATCCTCCGACATGCTTTCTTTGTAGTTTTCCCAAAGTTTGAGGGCATCAGCAACTTGACAGAACACTAACATCACTGAAAACAATTCTCGAATCTTGTGTGGAAAGTTGGAGATGGCGGCTTCTTCGAGAGTGTGATGCCAGTGATTGTCATCCTCCAGTAATCCCAGTGCTCTGCAGGCTGATTTAAAAGAGGGGTGAACTACTCCATCAACCATTTTCAGATCACTGTAGCATGTGGGTCCTCGAACCTCATGGAGTAAAATACGGAGATAGTAGCACTCTCCATTCAAAGGGTGCACAGTGTAAACCCTACCTAAAACATCGTCCTGTTTTACTCCAGAGTGTCCGGGAACGCTCTTACCCCGCTTTCTTCTGGAAAACTTGTTATTCTTCCATACATAGAAGGCTGGAACTTCACTGTACAATAGTGTCCGAGCAAAAGAGTCTAATTTACAGAGATTAAAAAATGCCAATAAAGTTGTCTTAGGTGGATTTTTGGCTTTATCTCCAATGTTGTCCGGGCTAAAGTACACTCTTTGGCCGTTTTCTAGGTGGACTGAAAGATGCATGACGGGTGGATACCTTTCATGGATCGGGAAGCAGAATATCCGCCAAACAGCCTCTGAACTACTGATGTAGCGACCCGACTCGTACCGTGTAACCTCATCAAACTCGTTCTGTAGACCAAACGCTGCCTGATCACTGCCCTTGTTTACGTACTTACATATATATTTTATAGATTTTATGGAGTTACATATTTCAACGTTGATGTGAGCCTCAAAGGTGCGTGACAGAACAGGGTTGTACGGCACTACCCACCTGTTATCCAAGTCAACGTCTTTCACCTTCACTGTAAATCCCCCGTCAGTGGGAGAGCGCCTGCGATACAGTGGGTAACCGTCTTCAGCAGTCCGCGTTTCCTTGGTGAGAGGGCGAGGGTATCGCTTGCTGCAAGAGCCGTTCACCATACACGGAGAATTTCTGTTGAGGTTTCCACAGGGGCCATGTACCATGGCTGACTTCACTATTTCATGCAGTGTGGGATCTAGAGTAGGGTCCGGTATTTCAGCGCTAATGACATTATCAATTTGGCTGGGTGTAATGTTATTGGTAAGCCACAGTAGGATGTGAACGTGAGGCAGCCCACTCTTCTGCCATTCTACTGTATACATGTAACACTAAGTTGGCCCGAAAATACAGCCTTTTCGAAGTAACTGGACAATTTTTTTTACTTTTATATGAAACACTCGCGCTATTACGTCGTGCCTAGAATGAGGAGCCTGTCCAACGTGTAATTGTTCCTGTATTTCAGACCACTTAGGGTTACATGTAAAGGTGATAAATAAATCAGGTCTTCCGTAATGGCGCACGTAAGTCATAGCGTCTTGTGTCCTCTCGTGCATGTAGCGAGGCCCCCCGGTAAAACTGGAAGGTAAGACCACTAATTTCCCTAGCTCTGACACTTGCCCATCACGTTTATCGACTGCATCTCGCAGATGCACATACTCCTCAACTCGTAATTTACTCTGGTTATGTCTCAAGAAGTTCAATCGTTCAGTTTCAATTTTAGCAAACATATCAGTTAAAAACTGATTTAAGAGACTGCGATAACGTAAAATTAGGTTTTCTTTATCTTCTCTTTCCATAAGTATAAATGCATAGAAAGTGGAAGCCGATACAGTTTTTTTCAAAGCAACTTTGGTGGTCGGATCAAGCTGAGGTATGTTAACGGAGTAACCATCTTCCCCACGGCAGAATATGAGTGGATACTGTAACGCATCGTAAGCACGGTGAGTCTCACTTATGCGCACCAGTCGTGTATCTCGGCTGTGGAGTATGATGTCTCGCTTTTCAAACATTTGACCTACGATCACCAAAGCCACTTCTTTTGTTGCGGGTTTGTTGTACCGACCTCTATGTGCACCTGCGGGTTTTCTGTCAGCTGTTATTACCACCTGAAACCCTTCGTTTTTTGGTGCAATCTCCATCGCCATTTTAAAGTCCCTAATGTATGGATTTGTCTCATGTAATATTTTCTGGAGTTCGCTCACTAACGACGGTTTTACAGAAGGTGCATTATTGCACCGTAGCTGACACTCTTTATCCTCATCACCAACAAAGTATATTTGTAAAAATGCTGGCTCCCGCTCTGAAGAAGGTAAAAGACTCCCGATTAGATGATACACCTGCCCCTGAACTTTAAAGGTTGGCATAAAGTTGCCTTCTTTAATCTCTTTTCCTCCAAAGGAAGTCATTTGAAAGCAGTTATTGTACTGCCTGATGTTTGAGAGAAAGTGTTCAGAAAGAGGGTGATTGTTTGTCAGAAGAGCTTGTAGGAGCTCTGGCATTGGCTGAGGAGAGGGCAGATGGACTTTTCCGTTAGCACAGCACAGACCAGGACTTTCATCTTTCCATTTTCTAGCTTTACACCACTTACATGTTGTCATGCAACCTAAGGCAACAGTCTTACCTTTGTTGTAATCAGTATCGCTATTGTATTTGAATCCCGACATTGATTTAACAGACCATGGCAACAAATTTATTTCACTTCTCTTGACACTGTATTTTTTTACCGCACTTATGTTTACCTCGGGATTTTTCTCACTATATCTTTTTACAGCCGCCTGATTTATTGTAGGATTTTTCTCATTGTATTTTTTTACAGCCGCCTGATGTATTGTAGGATTTTTCTCACTGTATTTTTTTACAGCCGCCTGATGTATTGTAGGATTTTTCTCACTGTATTTTTTTACAGCCGCCTGATGTATTGTAGGATTTTTCTCACTGTATTTTTTTACAGCCGCCTGATGTATTGTAGGATTTTTCTCACTGTATTTTTTTACAGCCGCCTGATGTATTGCAGGATTTTTCTCACTGTATTTTTTTACGGATGCGCGATTGACTTCAGGATTGTTCTCACTATATTTATTTACTGCTTGCCTGTGACGTTTTGTACGATTAATATTGGAAAATCGCTTACGCCTTTTCTTCCCCCGTCTCTTGTTTGTTTTAGAACAATTTACGGAGGGGTGATCTGAGACAGTAGTATTAGATATAGTAAGGGAATTTACTGGAGACGGGGATGAGGAGTGTGGGAGATCAGTGGGTGAGAGGTTGGCAGGGTCCTGGATTTCCCCAAGATTAGCCTCCACATTCACATTGTCAGACGTCAGAGAGGAATCAGGATCTAAGGGAATAAGGACGTCAAAGTGGCCTGCTGTCAGTGGCCCAGTAAACCTTAGTCTTTTTATTCCCTCAACCGGCTGCCCGAAACTGGTTAACAGAGTTTGGTCTGTGTAAACCTGCAGCTCATAGGGGAATATTTCAGAGGCTGCTTTTATTTCACATGTTGTCCCAAAAGTTCCCGGTTTGCTCATATCAGCCATATATTCTGCCTTTGTTCTGTAAATGCCCCCCGTCCGATTTAAGGTGAATGGTTTAAATCGGCACCAATTGTTAGTAACGTGCTGTACAACACTGGTCCGAACTTGGAAACCTTGTGAATCAGTGCCGTATACGAAGTAAGCCAAAGATGAGAATAAGCACTGACCATCAGGATTGATAGGCAATACATGGTGGGGAGTAGGCACCCCATCCACGTTGATGACTTCCATAGTGAGAAAGTAGAGATATATAAATAGAAAGACAATAGAGAGAAATATAAATATTATATGTATCAAGTAAAAGGGAAAACGGAATCAGTCTTGCCTAAAATGATCAAAATATATTGACGTATAGAACAGAACTGAAGTGAACAGAAGTGTGTAGAGGTTCAGGAAAAAACAAAGCAAGTAGCAAAGTCTGTAGCTAGACTGACTGGTAGGGGGCAATGTAGACCCCTTATCAGCTGATACCTGCAGCCTACTGATAAGGCCACTTGCAAACTGTGGCGTGCAGTCCTAGGCCTTGTCATGAGTGTTCACATTGATCAAAAACCGCTGCAGTTGTTCATCTAAATAACAGCCACCGAAAAAATGTATTAATAACAAATATATGCGTTTGACTGAAAATATTGTAATAGGGGTGTTAGCTACCCTTCGAGTAAAAGGTTTTCAAACCCTTTCTTAGTACGCCTCTAAGAACTTACCCGAAACCATGTACCGAATTTCAGAACTCTAGGTTTCGTGTTTAAATACAGTGAGAATAATACATGTTTGCCGAATTTCACGTTTGTACGCTTCATAGTTTACAAAAAATAATGTATTTTACTTTTCGCGGTTTTTTCGCGATTTCCGCGGTTAGACCTGGATTTTTTTTAAAAACGTTTCTTAGCGAGGACCTAGACGCCAGGAGGAACATGTTTGCCTAATTTCACGTTTGTACGCTTCATGGTTTACAACAAATTATGTATTTTACTTTTCGCGGTTTTTCGCGATTTACGCGGTTAGACCTGGATTTTTTTTAAAAACGTTTCTTAGCGAGGACCTAGACGCCAGGAGGAACATGTTTGCCTAATTTCACGTTTGTACGCTTCATGGTTTACAACAAATTATGTATTTTACTTTTCGCGGTTTTTCGCGATTTACGCGGTTAGACATGGATTTTTTTTTAAAAACGTTTCTTAGCGAGCACCTAGACACCAGGATGAACATGTTTGCCGAATTTCACGTTTGTACGCTTCATAGTTTACAAAAAATAATGTATTTTACTTTTCGCGGTTTTTTCGCGATTTCCGCGGTTATACATTGAATTTTTCAAAACCGGTTCTTAGTGCGCGTCTAGGACCTATGAGGAAGCTGTGTACCAAGTTTCATTGTAATCCGTTCAGTGGTTCCTGAGATTTCGTGATCAGTGAGTCAGTCAGTCAGTCAGTGAGTGGGTTTTGGCTTTTATTATTATAGATGAAGTGTGAATGTGGCTTTATTCACAATCATCAGATCGGACTATGCATATATTCTTAATATGTTTTCATGAAGATTTACCACAGATGCTGAAAGACGTTCCTCGAGCAATGAGAGTCGAATGTACTCCCAATACGATGGCGTGTCTCTCCATTTTTCATTTTTAACCACTTAGTTTGGCGTTTCCCTGAGCAGTGGATTTGTCGGGGAAGTCCAAACTCCTAATCCTTACGTTCATCAGATCTAACACCATTAGATGATTGTGTAAGGGAATGGATGACCAGTTTTTGGTTGTCTACAAGAATAAAATGAACTCCCGTGAAGTATAAACCCGAATTATAAATATTGCTGCCCAAATAAAGAACAATTCATCAAAAGTAAACAGAGTAAGGAAAAGACTTCATAAGTGTGGAGAGAAAAATCAAATAATATTAATGGACTTATTTTTTAAAAATTGTTGTAATTTATAGTATTTTGTATTTTTGATTTGGCATTAATTTTGGTCCTCTTTGTACTTCATAAAGTCAAAATTTTCTAACACATTTTCCCTCCATTGTTCATTACCATCAATTTGGAGGTTAGCGTTTAATACGAAGCGTTTCCAGACATATGTTTTAATGACCTTTTTTCTTTGTATTCGCTCAGACTCTGAGAGTGCCGAGAGGAATCGTGAAACACTGTATAATTTTTTTAAAAACACATTTTTTTGAAACTTTTACTCCTTAAAAATGTAAACCTGCCAATTTACAAATGTAAAGTTTTGTTATTCCATTCCACACACAAAGACATTTCCAACAAAAGAAATTTTATGATGATCTTAATGTTAACTATCGTCGATATTTTCCCTCTTGGTCTCTGAACTAGGTGACTGATAGGATGACGGTAACAATACATTTAAAATATAAGCAAATTAAATAAAATTTTAAAAAATTAACACATTATACCTAACTAATTATAAAGGTAGTATTTTTATACATAGTGAGAGTTATTGTAACAACAACTAAAGAACTACTAAATGCAGGATCTGTCCAAATTCAAATTATTTGTAATAAAAAATAATAAAAGATTACATCGAATTAAAATAGATGATCTAAATTTATTGAACGTCTTAACAATAGACACAAAGAATTGAGTCAGATCTTAATTAATTAATAAATTAAAAATCCGATAATGGAGGAGTTGTAACAGAAGAAATTAGTTAACGATTGCGTGGTTGTTGAATTTTTAAATCAGAATTATTTAACTACCCAGGATCATAATGTCCTCTTAATTAAAAATTTAAGGATATAATCTTGGAGGATTTTTTAAGATTTTGGTAACACTAAATTAAAGTCTAATGGATGTTTTCAAATGTTATATTGCTTTCGAGCTTCATGAGCATAGTTTAACTTTTGGATTATAGTATTTCCTACTTAAATGAATGAGGGCAGAGGAAGCTTATGATATTTTATAGGGATAAATGTTGTTCATTATATTTCAATAATTCGTTTAAACATTTTTGTTTCATGACGAAACAAAAATATGTTTGTTTTCTATCTATCCTTTAATTCCCCGTGACACTCCTTAACTGAAGAAATAATGAACGGATACTGGTATATATTCAGTTTACATGTAGATGGTCCTATTTAAAATGTATATACCTAGGATAACAATTAAGGGTAGATAAATTTAAAACGATGATATATTTTTTAAAATTCTCTTATTTGTCTCAAAGAAACATTTTATCTCACTATTTTTAATGAGGAAAAAAATCCTCTGAAGAGAATGCCGATAATTTTTGTCCTTTAATATTTTTATTTGTTATTTTTTTACGTTTTAAAGTTATTTTCATAATCAGTTCCCCAAGGCAATTTGTTTGTATTGGAGAACGTAAGGAGTTTCCATTTCTTCAGAACGTCGCTTTTGGAAAGTATGTTTTTCTACTGGTTCCATGGTTTTACATACAATCTGCGTTTCTACCTACTGTTGGTTAAATATAGGGTATTTAATTGTCTCGCTAATGCTTCATGTACAATTAAGATGCATTCTTTTGTTCCATATACCTAATGAGTTTACATACCTAGAGAAAGTTTGATTGGGTTGGTACAATGACTCATAGAACTTTACCCTTGAAGTCACTGTCCATTGATAATGGTCTCTAATTTATCCCATATTCTCAAAACAGTTCTTTCTTCAGTTTTGGTTATTCATCAAGCAGGTTCTGGTGCAATGACTCTGGTTTATACCCATATCTTTGCTACTTTATCACCCCTTTTATTCTCCTCGAATACTCTACGAGCAGGAACATTAATATCTTTTTGAGGATTGAGAGATTAACAAAGGTGTAGTGTCATTCCCATATGAACAAGTTATTAATTGTACTCTTGTGAACGTATAGCTTTAATCGTATTCTGGCTGTCCAACCTAACTGTGATACCATATCACAGTTATTGGTACGTTCCAGTTTATCCCACATTGCATAGTTACACGTATGGCATAGTTATATAAGGTTTTGCTAATTGCCATATTAGCTGACAGCTCTACACACTATCGCCTTCTCCTTGAGCATTACGAGATACATCCACAACAAACACTCTACAGTTGTTCACTGAGTGTTCTGCCTCTACCATGTCTCCGTTTTGGTATAGTTATCATGACACTCTTCACTATGTTAGTCGTGACTCATAGCCATGTTTTTATATAACATAGTAGGAAGAACGTTTTGTGACTAAAAAACAAATTGGATTTAAATTATTGTAAAAAATGTTCGTTTTCAGGCCTTACGGATTAATACAGTTTATTCTTTGAATGATGATGTCTTCCATATTTGCCGCTACATATTTAAAACCATTATTTCTTTTACTATTTCATGTGTTTCATCCCATAATTTATACATCGCATTTCCAGTTCTTAACAGGAAAAACAAATTTCGACACCTTTTAATTTATATTTACTCATTTAGGTAGTGAATTTTTCTAGATAGCGATAACATTTATTGACTTTTCTTTATTTTATGTAATAACGGCTTATTTTCAACACGAAATGATATTTATTTTACCATACTCGTGCATGAAAAGTAAAGACGTGCTCTAATATAAGCTGAAATAAAAGTCGTCCTTAAGTGAAATTTCACCTATAAAATTATAGGTTTCTTCTTGAATGGTGGTGTGTGCGATTACGGACAAATTATTTTGACCTTGATTAAGAAATGTTATTCCATTTTCTGCTTTCCTTATACATAATTCAAGTGTTTTCGGCATCCTATTTTCTAACACATTATACATGATATGAAAAATGTTAAAAACAAATTCAGATCTTTTTGAATCTATGATAATAAGAAGTGGTTTCGAAGAACGTATGACATCTGTAGATATTTCAAATGAACAGTGACTTTTATTTTCCCAATATACGTTGTAAATAAAAACCTAAGTAGGTAAAAAATCGTTTTTGATGAAAAACCTACATGCTTTTTCTGAACTCAACAGTGGTTTTTCTAATGACGTCATTCTATTGTATGTGTAATGTTCTACTACCTAAAAGTGTAGACAAATGTTAATAAAACCTTGTTTACGATTATATTTTGGTCATATTACGAGATTTGTTAATTTCACTTTTTTTCAAAATCAGTTCAAATGATATTGATAAAGTTTTGCTAGATTGTAGCTTTTAAGAGCAATGTCTCTCCTCACAAAGCCGGAAGAGTGTTCCACAAATAAACAAATAATAATTGTCAATAGAGCTGTTATAAAAAACGTAGACGTTTTAATGACGACGTAGAAATACATAAAGTTGTAGATGTGTGAGGAAGTTGGTGTAACGTTTTTCGCTGTTTATATGTGTTTGTAATAATTTATAAACTAGTATAACTAATACAATATGGTGAAAGTCAATTAATAGATTAAAATTTTATACTCGTCATTTGAAATTGATAAAGATTTTTTTTATTTGTGTTAGAATTTGATAAAAGTATTTTTTATCTGTTAAAATATTTTTGTTCAGAGTTAAAAAGTTTTGGAGTTTCTAAAGACAATATACTTATAGACATAATAATTTACCTAACCAAATATTTAAGGTAAATAAATACCTTACGTCGTCGTAAGTTAACTTTACATTAAGAACATTTAAATGCATGCGTTTTGTTGTTTGTGAATATTTGTAACAAAGTCCTTTCTACTTTTTTTGCGCCATTTGTACATCTTAAAGTAGAATATTCATTAAAACTTAATCACTTTTTTACACATCTCAAATCCACCTTCCAAAGTCAACTTGTAAAGTACTACAAACAAAATGCAATTCTCAGTCAGACCATCTCTTAGATCTGTGTCATACTTAAATTATAGCAAAGGGACTGAAACAGCTCTTGACAAAATAATTAATTAATCGGATTATTCACAAGCGTGAAACATTTTGTGAGACAGTGAATACAAATGTTAAGGCTATGAAATAACTGTTTAATTAATATTTCATCTAATTCCTACAAGACTTGTTATTATTTAACAATATAACACCGTGTTTTGATCCGCAATCAATATCTTTGAGGGAATAACAGCTCTAGGCTGACGTAATTTTGGTCCATACAAGATATTTAATCATATCGAAGGTGTTTTTTTCCTTCGATATTTAAATTTTAAGTATTAAAAAAAGTGTATAGTATAAATTTTTAACGTATGTTAATATTTTATATTATCTTAAAATTATATAATGAAGAGTCATTGAATTTCAACAGAAAAATTATTTAATATTGAAAGATAAATAAAATGGATTTACAATTTATTTTTTTATTGATCTTTGTTTGAAAGGTCATAGGAAGGTGTATTTGTTCATGAAATTGTTTGCATTCTACTCTAAAATAAAATATACGTTTATCTGAAACAATAATACAACCTCAATGTATCTATATGTATATATGACGTATATATAAATTACATTTACTGACCTTCAAAAGTTTTTACTTTAGGAGCTAAATTTGTGCCTCATAGCCAATATATAATCGATTAAATATAAATATTGTTAAGTCCTTCGGCTTTCCTATACCGATTGAAACTCGGTTGTCCATATACTTTCTATGAATAATCAGGAAGAAAGTAGAATTTTTAATAATTGAAAAGAAAAACATCGATAAATCCAAACATCTACAGTTGTTAATATCATGTTTAAGAACGAAAAATTCTGATATATTGAAAGGTTAAGTTTTACAATACCGGTGTAAGAAATAACATTGAGATGTTCATGGTTAAAAGTTTGCATGTCTCAGTCAAAAGTTTGCCAGCCTGGGCGTCGCGTGCAGACTAACTTTGTGACCTTAAGATAATGTATTAAGTGTTGGCTGATGGAGTCGGGGTCGAATACATAAAACTTACATGTTTAGTTGAACTTATTGAACCGACTATATTTAACTCTGAATTACCTCCTTAACAGACTGAAATAAGATACATTTGTGTTATTTTTAGGTTCTTAATATCAATATTAAAGTACTAGCACCTTTTGAAGACGGTGTTGTGACCCCATCACAGCAAATAATGTTTTGTTTTAAATGGTCATACTCCTTCCTTCCCTAATTGTGTCCGTTTCTTTTTATATAGTCAAACCCCATAAATTAAAAGCAACATCTATTTTTAGATGGTCAAACCCTTCCAGCTTCTATTTAATTATCAAACCCCTTCACTAAATGCTAACGTCCATTTTTAGACAGTAAAATTACTTTACTGTATACCACCTTCTATTTTAGATCGTCGAATTTCTTCTCTAAATGTTTACTTCTGTTTTTCGATAGTCAAACTCCTTAAATATACAAAATCTTCCTTAGAATAGAAGTACAGAAATGCTTCATTGGGAATCTGATTATTTGTGCCTTTAATTCAATATAATTGATCTATGAACCGAATGTAAATATTGAATTCAAATTGGTATAAATATTCGATAATAAATTTAACGTGAATATAAAACAACATAAACGTTTTAAAATAGCATCTATATAATATATATATAATATAACAAAACATTTTAAAACGTATTTAAATTTTGTATTTAAAAAAAAATCCATATCTCTATTAGAGGTTGTAGATTGAAATATAAATGAATTATCGATTAAATATAATTATATCTTCGAAAATGACTGTGTGGTTTTGGAATAGGCCATGTATAGTGTTTGATTTGTTTTGACAAACACTTCCAAATTTTAAGAATACAGCTTATTATTATTGCAGTAAAATACAAAGAAATGATTTTGTGTGAAGGACTTAGTTACCATACAATATACAATAAAATAATTATCTATGAATAAAGATATCACTCTTTTTTTAAACTACAATTGATCTTGTAATTGTAAATTTTTTCGATGTTAACACAGGTTACTCAGGCATAAATATTTCAATAGGGAGCCATGGTTAAACAGTTTGGAAAATAAGTATGTTTTATAGAAACCAGAACAAAAATTATGTAAGCGAGTAAACAAAATTACTTTACAATATGATTTGCAAACATGATTTTTAATATAATAAATCGTCTATTCAATTTTGGACGTTCATGAACAAATTGGTTTATTTGAACTATGTAAATCGAACTTTATCATCAAAAATATACGATACCATATAAATCTATTTTGTATTCGCTAATTGAAACCACAATAAATTTCATTTATACACCCCTTGAAGTTATTCTAATACTCTAGTATTCAAGGGCTAGGATATTTTACTTTTTTTTTTAATAAGGCGATAATAACCAAGAGGTTTTTTGCCTTTATGTTTACAATGAAAAAATAATACAAGTATTCTTAATAAAATAAAATTAATAATTAAAAATTTTAAAAAAATAGTACGTAGAGTGAATAAATTGCTGTCAATTGGTATTTTTAAATTTTATTTTTTGTGGAAAATTTATGGATTAATGTGCCATGTGGACACCACATCTCGGTAAGTAACTCGAAACACGTAAATACTATAATACCATTATTCAAAATATAATATCTTTAAATTGAGTTTATCAATTTTGATAAAATTTTCCAAAACCGGAGCCGAAAGAAAGATAGTGGCCGACTTCTAGAAAATACCGGTTTTGGTAGAATCAAGAATGTGGAAACGTTTTATGTCTATCCAGAATGATACAAATAAGACTTATCGTATTCAATAATACTTGTAATGTGTCTTCTTTTAAAAAGACTAGGAGACTATGCCGTTAAATATTAACGAGGCCAACACTTTGTTTACTAAATGTCTACACAGCACTACTGTATGTTTTTTTTAGATACCATAACTTTAAGCTGACTCAAGTTCTCTTTTTAAGTATGTGTTTACTTTACATTTAATTTCCTCACATATATCTAATGTTACCAAAGATAAGTTAACATAAGCAAATCGATCTCCAGACATTTAGAGAAATAGCCGTTTCTTTGAAAACTTACGTTATTTTATTCTACGCTTCAAAATATTCTCAATTGTAATGTAATAAAAATAGGTGGAAATACCTAAAATAGGTGTGGTATGATTTTGGCAATACTTATTAATACTTACTTTTGGCAGTACTTTCATGTTTTATAATAATAATAATAATAATAATAATAATATTATTATTATTATTATATGAATAAAACTATTTTGTTTTAAAAGTCTGAAAATATTTATATATTTATTAAAAATATTTTAAAAGTTTCAATTGTGCAACCTACAATTTTTTACGATTTATTGATAAATCAAATTATCTCAATTTGTGTGCGCTATTGTTAATTCATTGAATAACATCTTGATAACGTTTAATAACATTTAATTCGTAATGACAAATTAACTGTTACAAGGATGCTGACGATCCAAAGTTAAAAACTAATTATACATTTATTGAACAAATATCGTTGACTAAATGCTGCAGGAAGTTAATATTTAGACAATTTACTACTTGAAAATTGCAAATTATCTTCTAAAATCCCAATCATTGTTATTGTGATTATTATTATTGTTGCGATTTGAAAAAAAAAAAAAGTTGCAACTCTCTAGGACAGAAGGAAAGAAAGGATTACAAAGTGGAATGCTGGAAGAATTGTTTTATCCTATAACAAATAGTTCAGGATTAGTGATTTTTTTGACTCTGTCTTTTTTAATGACAAGCTTTCGGAATTCCACTCCCATCCAATTACTGACTGCTTGATGTGCCAATTTCAGTGTTTGAATGTCCGGTTCATTCTTTCCTTTCTGAACTCGTCGGGAGAAAAATGTATTATTGCAATGCATAGATCTCCCGATCTACAATGAAGAACCCTTTTATCAGTGGCTACTTGAAAAATAATCTACAGATTGTTTGAGGTACAATAATAATCTGGTCGTTTAATTCAACTGTAGCAACCCTTACTACCTACCCCACATTTTGGTATTTCGGGGATAGTTTTTACTATTCTGGTTGTAACGTTAATGGAAAATTATGTAGAGTTATAAAATAATACACGGATTAACTCTTGTTATCAACAAGTGAAACTCGTCCACTATCGGAGTTTCTATAGTTAGTGTTACAAGTTACAAGTCCTTCATAGAATCTAATGGGAATTAGGTTGACAGCTTAGCTTAAGTTAAAGTTCAGTGAGTTTTAAGAGTATTAAAGATAAATGTCTGTTTGTACTATTGCTTCCAGTTGCTTCTATTTGCTCCCAGAGAAGCTATGTAAAAAAAAAATAAAATTGAATCTCAATCATCTAGAATAAGATATCAGAACGAAAAATATTGAAATTTGGGATATATTATAGGAACATAATACATACATTTAGTGATTAAAAAAACGAAAACAATTCTTAACAAGTATCATCTGGAATAGACATTGTCTGTCAACTGTAAATGAATTACCAAGTTATCGCCCACTATAACAACATCGACATCTCTGCTTGAAGGTAATCTGACAAAAGACCAAAATTACTCTAGTCCATTACACTCCCGATTTTCTAGTCACATTTCCTCTCGAATTGACTCCCATTTGTTTGTGGAGATACTCTTGTGAAATTTGAATCTAAAGTTGTTAAATATTACTGTCGGACGAGTGTCATGGACAATACCACAAACTGCATCAAAAAATCGATTATTTATACCCAGTGTCATATGTTACCCCCTTTGCTTGTAAAAAAAAAGAAGAAAAAAAAATTAAACTCATCTGCATTACATAAGAAAACATTTAATTTTAGTAGCATGACAATAGTTTCGAGGTTGATCCCATTACCAAGTCCATATTTCATAAATATTACAATTAGTATACTTCACATAAAAAACAAACAAATTCACAAAACAATCAATGAAAATACATATTCTCACAAGTACACTGATTTTCATAAGAATTGATACCTATCAGCTGTTTGAAAATAGACTGAACGTTATAAACGAGGAAAAATAAACGCAATTGTACACTTTTAATTAGAGACTTGTGGGAGTTATTCTTATGTAGAGTTGTAATGTGATTAACCCCAAAATGTATATTACGCCATATATTATTTGGCCATGATATATCTGTCCTTTTTATACTCTTTTATTTAGCTATGTTTGCCATATCTACCTTTTTTAAATAGAGTTCTAACCTACTGCCCCGATGTTCAATCTACTTAAACTTTGCATATTTAACTATATTGGACGGAAATAAAATATATTATCAAAATTGAATTAAACCCTTAGTCCTTCACCGTCACCTACATTTCAATAATGTTAGAAAACCCAAGCAGAATGGATATCTATGGAGAGTTTTCAGTGAGTAGAGTTCATATTTGATATAATCTATATTGTTTTTAACAGCTCTTCTACGATTTAATGTTGGGTCTACAACACCAGTTGGGTATCTTCTGCGAGATTTCAGTTAGTCGAGTTTAAACTTGAATAAAACCTTCTTACACCTACTTTACAACCATTAAAACTATCAGAACCCTCACTAATATTGGTATTTTCGAATGATCTCAGTGAGTAGAGTTCAGAATCGAGTTGATGTTTTTTGTACTCTCCTTAATCCTATGATTTCAAATTATTAGACAACCAAATCAATATCCGTATCTACGGGTATAGCAGGGTCAAGTTCAGATTTGAGTTCTTCTTCCTTCCTTATCGTTCCTACAACTTCCGGATTTTCATATTTGTTGGACAACCCTCGCAATATGGATATCTATGTAAAGGTTTTATTGGGAATCTGTTACTAAACCATGAAAGGTATTTGGGTACATCATTAACACCAAAATGAAATACTTCAAAGACTAAAATTTTAAAATTAAAAATAGATTATAAACCACGGTTTTATTTCAAAATGCACAAACAATTATAAAATAAATGTATTTTTACAAGTAAAACAATTGCATGCACTTGAATAATATATCAGGTTCTTCGCTTTACATTCTATTCCTTCCTAACTCCTAATTTAGTCTAGTTTGTTGATTACTACTGACAAGCAATTATTTTGTTTACTTTTTAATGTATTTGAAATGAAAACCACATTAAAAAAGTTCTTTTAATTATATTTTTGTATCTATAGAATAAACCACAATAATGTTGCATAATATCAACTCAAAAGTCTCATGTACTTTTTAATTATCAAAATTATCTGAGACATAAATACTATATAAAATTCAGACTCTTTAATATAAGTTTAGTAAATAATATATTTTTAAATATATCTGGACCATTCATGTAAAAAAAAAAAAAAAAAAAAAAAAAAAAAAAAAAAAAAAAAAAAAAAAAAAAAAAAAAAAAAAAAAAAAAAAAAACTATTATAAAACATTATTTTAAAAGCTTATTTCCTCTGGGTTTAAATCTGTAGTATACAATATGGACGGTTGCCAAGCTTTTGTGTGGTTCAAACAAATAGGTTATTATATAACTGCCTTGTTACTAGTAATTTTGTTATTAGCCATTTTAGTGTTTTAATTAATAAGTGTTACATTTATTTAATCAAACTGTATATTATAATTATAAGACGTATCTCATCTATTCAATCTACACAAGAGACCATGAACTGGTCATCGATCATGAGCCCAAACCAGAGTTTGAGGATCGTCCCATTGATGCCTAAGTTTGTTGAGGATGACAGAGGGTTGAAAACGAAATGTAAAAAGCACTGTATTTCAAAAACTATATAACCAATCGTGATGACTTTTTCACAAATAATTAAAATACAACAACTTTGGACATAACAAAGGTAGATTTTTAATTTTTGAACTGAGAAATAAATTCTGATTATCAAAATATTTCAACAATAAACTTTTCACAACTTACAAATCGTGAGCTGTCTGTTTACACCTTTTCAGCATTAACTACCATAACAACAAAAGATTTCACATCAAGCCTATGTTCCGTTAGTCATCTTTTTCACAAAAAACATTGTTAAAAAGATATATATATTCATTAGGGCAAAAGATATGTGAGGTGTGCATGATACTGGGTACTTAATGATAACGGTCAAGGTTTCAATTAATTAAGAAATGTGCTTTGTTGTAGTCATTTAATAGCGATATAATTATCGTACTCAGAAATATCTTTTTGTGCTAAACATCAGAAGTGCAATTGTTGGATAAAATGGTTATTTCAATAAGAAATTTACGTTGTACTTTTCTTGTCGACCAAATAATCTGAATCAGCATTAGAAAAACGTTCAAATACCACAACCAAACGTTACCCCAATTCCTATAATTTAGAGTTTATATATTTTTTAAATGTTAAGACTATATGAATGTGCGTTTTTTAACTGTAATGCACATATAAGTAGTTAGATTTTTTTTCTTAGGAAAATTCTATTAGTATTGTAATATTTCACATTAAAATGGATTTTTTTCTATTATATTATAAATGTCGGTGCTATTAATTTCATTTATACAAATTATGTATTAAAAAAATATGACGAAAAGTCCCTACAAAAATTCAGCGTGTGGAGATTAACAAGCTCCCTAGATTCAAGAAAGATATTATTAAAGTGAACATATTAATTTTATAAAGTAATAATACTAGATGTATTCAAATTATTACATCGAAAATGTTTAGTTTAGAAAAAAGAAAGATAGAATAAAACAAAGGTTAAAGATTTTATGAACCACCAAAAAGTTTAAAATGTGAAAGTTTAATCAGATTTATAAAACGACTTTCCCCGATCAGGCAAGACAGTTCCTTCTTCGATATATAATAGGTTTTCAGTTTACTAATCACATTGAGTTAACTGCGCCATAATAACAGTTTCCCCATGTCAATAGCCAATGGCTATAATTATTCTGAATTACCGACCAGATGTACGTCTCACTTAACTATCTGCAATCAGCATTAATGGACTGATGTAAACGAGTTTAAATTAGTGCACCAAGCTACCAATCAGTAGAAATTATGGGGTCGTTCATACATAAAGCATTGAACAACAAATTTTTGAATATATTGTAGATGATATGCAAAGATTGGAGACGACAAGTAAATAATTTAGACAAGAAGCAAACATTGTAGACAAGTAAGGATTTTGGACTGTAAGGAAACTTTTTGGAAGACAAACAATGATTGTAGACAACCAGCATTAATTGTAGACGATAAGCAAAGTTGTAGACGACTAGAAGAGATGTAGATGACCAATAAAGAGGTAGATGATAAAGATTATGGATGACAAGGAAAGATTGTAGCCGTCCAGTAAAGATTTACATGACAAGTTCAGATTGTAGATAACAAGCTTAGTTTTTTTTTTATTGTTTTTGTTTATGTATGTGTATTCTTAATTTTTGACGACCTCAGAGCAAAATACTGAAGATATAACATAGATTTCAAAATCCGTAACGCAACGGTACAACTGTATAACCCTAAACAATGTCCGTTCATTTTCAACTTTTTCCTTGGATAATATTCCAACTATGGAATTCCAACCCCGATTCTGGAGTTTTTGTTTTGAATAATGAAATCTTCGCAATAAAATGATAAGTACCCATCTATGTGTTTTTCTCTCTCGAACAATTCTCTGTCAGCAATAAACTAAGGAAATATCCCCATAAGGGTGTTTTTTCTCTTTTAATAAAAGTTGTTTGTACCAATATTGTTGAACAGTTAAAAAATGACTTCCCGAAAACTTTCATTTGTATTTTATTTCTACTGGAATATATAAACGCATCAGTAATTCTTGAATTCACTTCATTATGGTTCTAAAACTAAGGGATCAGAAGCAATTAATAAATGTTTCATTTAACTCTATCTATCTGTACAGAAGAAATATCTCTACCCGTCTACATACAGATATAAAATGTATTCAGTTGAAATTATCTTCAGGGTATTTGGAACGAATGTTTGTGCATATATAATATTTTGTGTTTACAATTATGCTGAGGCTATGTTTACAATTAGATTTGGTTATCAATTAAAGCTCTCAGAATACTCTTAATAATGTATCTTTGTTTCTATATTTTAGATTACATCAGTGAAATGATATAGGGATTATAACATGTTCACATTATTTTTTTATTTTTTAAGACAATAACATTTTTTATCAATCAGTTGACAAATATTTTTATTTTAAAGTTGAGTGTTCTATTTGTCAGTCTGAAGAACAGAGGAACCCAGAACCTCTAATCAATGACATAATTTCCACGCGTTAGTTTTGTTTTAAAATTATGGTACAATGGTTGAATTTACAAGCATTTTAAAGCTATCATTTAAAAAACATGTACCCCACAAAGGGGTGGTAAAATGAGATTTGCTCGGATAAATAGTTGTAGAGACTACAATATATTTTACATATTTCGAATTTTTTTCTTTTACTTATTCAATCTTGACACATAAGCAAATCATCAATTACTATAAAACTGAAAAATTACTAACTGACTATAATAAAGGATATACAAAATACTTTGAAACTGCTTCCATCTTAAAAATGTTAGACCATTTAATCAGTTATATTGTAAAAAATACTAGAATTGACAAACAAAATCCGTTATTACGACGAATTTCCTCTAATATAGAAGTAATGTTTATAATAATTTTCATTTTAGTAATAATTCTCTCATACATTATCGTAGAAAACATATTTGTTTATCATTGATTGTTGAACTGAATGTTGCTCGAGTGAGAAATTGTGGGATGGAGTGCAACGTACAGATGAAACAATATCATTTAACCAAAAACTGTTTTTGCAATTTTAAAACACCATTTTAAAATTTACGATAATTTTTTTCTGTTTGACGAACCAAGCCAACTTTAACGCTTTCCCACTTCAAATATCCCGTTTGAAAATTACTAATACACAAATGTTTAATTTTATAATAGTTGGTACTGGTGTCATTGTGATCAACTCCTTTTTTAAAGTGATAAACGTAGAACACTTAAAACGTGAAAAATCCCCATATAACTTTTAGTAGCGTAGGTAAATTTTGAAAATTAAAACTAACAATCTAAGGAAGGAAATGTTACAGATATCGTATGATCTCTATAAAAATACTGGTACGTGAGTTATCGGGTAAGCATAGAAATATGACATGAGACTGTTATAACATACGTAATTTATCATAATCGTCTCTATCGGTTTCGATCAACTTTTTTTTTTTTAGTTTTAGGGATGGGAATGAGTTTGTTTGTGCAATTTCTTTGTACCGTTTATTAAATTCTAGAATATCACAAGTATAAATAATTGGAAATCTTGAGCGTTTTACAAATTTCTATCTAATGCTTGTGGTTTTGGAAACAGTACCATATAAGCGAGTGAGAAAAAAACTTTTATGTTACTCGCAAAACTTAAGTTGTAGTATATTTATTTATGATCGGTAAGTTGAAGTTTTCTTATTGATTTACATGCCGTTAATATTCACACAAATGTATAATGATGAGTTTTAATGAAATTTGATCAAATTATTATTTTACTTATTGTATGAAATTTATATAAGTTTGAAATTATAACATTAATGCTTTGTTTTACACAAGTAATTTGAAAGCTATTTCTTGCTATATCAACTTATTTCTTTCTCGTCCCATATCTTTGTGTTGTCATGAATGCATCAGACAAAATAGTTATGTCGGTGACTGTATCGGGAAGTACAGAATGTTCCCGGTGTTTATCCCTGAGGGAGTCCTGTCAGGACAATTATCGACACTAGCTGTTGTCCTCCTCAGGGAATTGTATGTTATTACAGCCATCGGTCCCGTTTAGCCCAGGCTAGGGTTTCCTGTCTTAACAAAGTAACCTTTACTGGTTGGCACTGGAAGGATAACTAGTCGGCAATACACATAAATACAGGATGTATGTGTGACCTGTTGCTACCATTTGGAAATTTTAAATTTTATAACACAAAAATATAATACATGAAACGCAAAAACAAAAACAAAATTTAATGAAATAAATATAGTTGTCGTTTTCTCACCAAAAATCCCGGTTCGGTAATCAAACGTAATATTACGGTAGGGACATTTTACCCAACAAATAAACTGTTTGTTTCAATCCTTAGAAAGATAATGGTTATATAGGGGTGGACAAAAGTTCCGCATACATTGCAACATCTCAACTTCTAGTTGGCTTAGGGAGGAGAATAAACACATCAATGGAAAGCATGGATTGGAGTTATCTACAAAGTGTCCCAAAACCCCAGGTTCCTAATACTAGGTGCTAAGAAAAAAAATCGTTTTCTCCTCTTTTGAAATGTAAACATTATCAACAATTTAATACATAAGTTACTTCTTAAAACTCCCTTTATTTTGGTGAAAATAACTCTTATTTTACTTAGATACTAAATTCAAGGAATCAAATTTGACAGTCATATTTCACTATTACTATTTTTTGGCAAGCTGTTTACATTTTCTATCTGATGTTGTACTATTATTTTTCAGTACAGAGTGTTATTAAAAAAAACACTACATTATAATTTTATTTTAATTCGTTTTCAATACAAAACTTTAAATTAAAATAACAAAAACCATGTTAGACACTGTAGTAAAACTGTTTATCTGAACAACTTTAATCATAGACGACTTAGGAGAGTTTATATTGATCAAAATTACCACTAAGAGTAATGTCCTAAATGAGTATAAAATTCATTTTTAGCATTACTTTTAATTTCGTCAATAATTTGCTGTATTGCTAGTCGTATTTTTTCTTTCTGATCATTCAGATTTGTAGGACTATTTTCGTAAATTATCATTTTCAAATAGCCCTAATTTTAGAACTGTTTTTGGAACACTTTTTGTAGAAAAAATATTATTTTATTATATCATCAGATGGTTAATGTAATCAGATAGTTAAATATAAACATCTATAAAAAGAGTTGACACTTATCGTTTTTTTCTTATATTATGGATGATTAATAAGGAAATAAGCCTGTTATATTTGATACCTCCTAACTTAGTATCTAAATAAAATTTAAAAAATTCTGAGCTCAATAAAATGAAGTGACTTTTTAAGAGTGACTTGAGGGAGAGGACATTGATATGGTTATATTAAAAAAAGGGGAGAAATAGGTTTTATATTTATTCGGAATGCCTAGTGTTTGGAATCTTAGTTTCGGCACATTTTGTAGAAAAACCCAATCAAGAGATTTTAATTATTATGTCTGTCATCTTCCTACACCAACTAGAAAGTGTGATATTACAATGTATGCCAGACTTTTAGACAAATTTGTATATTTTTTAACACACTGAAATTTATAATAAGAATTAAACAATTCATTAATAACATTAAACATTTTATGTAAATCTCTTCGTGTTTTAAAAATTGACATTTCCGGAAATTGAAATTTGTTGTGTTTTGGCAAAAACTTCAACATTTGAATTTTGTACATTGTTGTAGGACAATTTATTTTTAGTGTACTTACGATCGACACACATTTTTCGTAAACCAATTCTTTTTTAATAAATAGAGAATAAAACGATTCATTCCAAGGATACTTTAGTAGGACTAACAATTTTCTGATACTATACTATTTATACGTGAGAAGGTATACAACATTATTATTGCATAGTTATAAATATAACCGGAAACTGTTTTGTGAAATTTATCAGTTTAAATTAAATTATCAGTGATTTTATTATAATCTTTTTTTTTAAACAAGCTACTGAACGAATAGATACAATTGGTAAAAAATTAGTTCAAAATTTTCTAAAAAATCGGTATAGAGACAGTCGTTGCTCAGTTTTGTTTACCCATGATCTGACTTTGTACTAGTCTATATGAGAAATTAAATAATCGTAATTAGTGGACAACTACTACTATATAACATAACCACATTCATTTAGTTAATTTTATCAGTTAGTTTTATCAACTATTCAAAGATGCTATACAAGTTAATTAAAACAACGCTCCACTCCTACTCGGTTTAATAATGAGTAAACACCGATATTTTACGTGCATAAATAGGAGCTCATAAATACAGATAAGTACCAACTTTGTCTAACGGTTTTTGAAGAGTTAATGGTGAGATATATAACTAGTAAAATTATTGTTTTGTACACAGAATATTCTGCAACGTACATATCCTTCTTCATAATGATTATCCTCTCTATTTAGATTAAGAAAGTAAAAACTTGAATATCATTTTTACAAATCTTACATTAAAGAAGGATATATTCCAACCCTTATTCTTCCTATTTACTATTCATCCCCTTGCATGCTATTACTTACCTCTGCAACCCCTCCCCTTCCAGTGTATGCGACATACTGTTGATTATAGCATTCATTAACATCACAAGTATAATGCACCCCAGTATAAAATATTTCCTAAGACTTGAGACATTCAAAATAAAACTTCACTTGTAACAAGACATATATATAATTATATATATATATATATATATATATATATATATATATATATATATATATATATATGTGTGTGTGTGTGTGTGTGTGTGTGTGTTTGTGTGTGTGTGTGTGTGTGGGGGTGTGTTTGAAAAATTTAATTATGTTTGAATATCAAATGATATAAAGTAATATAACGTTTCATGTTAAATAATTTCTGTGAACTTCATATTTATCTAGAATATGAAAATAAAATAATAACTTACACATTTGGTGAAGTTTTTAACAAAAAAACCAAAATCACAGCAGGCAATGAATGGACGAAATTACCTCAATATGGTAATTGAGACAGGTGATAGCAGGAAAATACTGAGAAACCACCAGTTGGCTCTGAGGCAGTTATTGGCATCTCAAGAAGTTATGGGGAAGAAATAGTAATGAATGATGTTCGATCTGTACACTCTCGCAGATGGAGGAAGATGGAAACAGCCCAGAGACAACCGCATGATGTTGCCGGCCTGGCGTGGTTAGGCTTCTGACTGTACAGATCGTCATCACAATTTCTATGAATACGATGTCCTACCATGAGACAGCAGTGTTTAGGTGAAGTTTATCTTGACATTAGCAACTAAAGGAAGATCAAATTTTTAATATGTGCACTAAGCTAAAAAGGCGTATTTTTTGTGAGCTCTTGGTTTATTCATGGAATTAAAAGATTTTTATGGTTTAGGTGCCAATATCATGGCTGTAAGTCTCACAACTCGGATATTATTAATAGTAATATAGAAATCTTATGAGGCCTGTATAACCAGTTCGAGGGAAAGCGGAAAACAGTTGGAACAGTTACTTAATTTACAACTTATGTTGGAACAGGTTGTAGGAGAACAGGTTTTGTATCACAAGTCAATTATTTAATACCATATGAGTAGAGTGGTATCGTTAGAATACAGAATGTCAATCTGCTCATAAGGAAGTCATTTTAATGTACTATAGTAAATCATTTTAAGATTCACAAGTTAGCTGAAGATAACAATTTCAAATAGAGTCTCCAGTTGTGCCCTCGCTTGGTGTCTAGAATATCCCGGGTTCAATCTCTGTTAGGCAAAAACAAATTTCTGTGTTGATGAAGCATCGTGACAGAAGGAGGAAAACGTCAATCACTAGGGAATTTTAGTTGCGAAAGGTAGAACTATTTCGATGGGAACTCGTATTGATCACGCATATAACCGGCTCAGCAGAGTCAGACAAGGTGTTATTATTATAAATTGTAATAACATGTTGATAATTTAAAAATTCATTTCTGCCATTGGCCAGATGTCCCGATATCCAGTTAACTGTTTATACTATCAGAAAAATGAAACACAAAACGGGCATGAATTTTTTTTTTTTTTTTTTTTTTTTTTTTTTTTTTTAACGAAGTCGAACATATATTATTTGTATTACAACGTTATCTCATTTTATGAAGAAAAAAATAAAATAATAATCTCCTTTATTTTTTGTAATTAGTTAGACCTATCATATCTTTGGACTATAGTTTAAACAGGAATTGCTTTAGTTTTTAATATAGATTTCAATATTTCTCTCTTACGTGTCCCTAAAAGCCATTAAAATGTTTAAAAAATAACAATAACTTATTGGATAAAACGCAATTCTAGTACATCTACTGCATACTACTACTGTAATTGAACTACTTACGTATACACCCCCAGTTTATAAGATGGTTTCCAAAAATAACATTTGTTGTATATAGGCTAAACCTATATTTCGTTCGTCCTTCCAAATATATGGGATGGCAGTCTTATCATAATTCAACCATGTATTTATGGATATGAGTTTCTAATAAATAATTTAGAGGGTGTATTTTATATACCATTTTCTATGTAGTTAAAAACGTAGATATGGAGTGAGACATATCTACGTTAACAATTAACTTTATGACATATCAATGTCATAATTAACTTTTTTCTGACATTGTAGTTTCTTTGGCCCTCTATACACTTTTATTGGGCCAAAGTTTATTGGTAAATTTAAAATGGTTCCAGTTTTAAATAGTTTGAAAAACAAAGCATTTGTAGAATGAACGAAATTTTCCCATTTATAAAGCTCTAAATACTAATTAAATTATATCCATATTTATTTCATAATCATAGTTGTCGATAATAATAAAGAATTTTAACCTCGGAAACTTAAAATAATAAAATATGATTTGTAATATTATCTTTAGCAGTCGTGAGTAAAGATATATTTTATTAAGGTTGGGCTCGTAAGCAAGTGTTACTATTAATCGATATATTTTTGTAATATTTACTTCTTAAACCAAAAAACGAGGGACGGTAATTGTTTATGGGAACGGAGCCAAACAGAAATAGTAAACGTGTATGTTGTGGAAGGGAGCTCAATCACATAGCTATGACATCGATTTAATGTAATTTAATTTTATAAATTCTGTATTTTATTATATTGTTATTTATACATTACAGTGTCGTTTCGCCCAACACTGTCGTCTTTCTCAGGTGTAACACTCTACATTTAAAACGTATTCATAATGACTAAATACAAAAAGCAATATATTTGTTTAAAACAAACAAACAAAAAATTTTTGATGAGGCTACCTAATTGCATGTACTGTTATAATTTATGAAGATTCTAGCAGTGAAACAGCTCTATTGAGAATAAATAACAATGAGTTACTAAATGTTACTTTTAAAATGTGTTTAATAAGTTATAATTATCTAGATTTCACAGATGAGTAAAATTTGTATTTCGTGATTTAAAATTACTTTATTTTTATACTTTTTGCGGTTTGTTTTTAAAAAAAACAAAAAACTGTATTTTTTACACATTTATATTTATCATATTTTTGAGTTACTTAAGCTTATAAAAAAAAAAAAAGTAATCATAAAAACTTTTTTAAATCATTTGATAAACCTACTTAAGGCACTGTGCAATAAAACTTTTCCTTTTATTACTTTGTGAAAATATCTCTGGAACTTTTAAAAGTCAAATTAATTTCTTTATACCAATAACCTATAACTGCAAATTTTCATTTATTCTGTGATTCTGATGCAATTTTATAAATAAAGAATTTTTAAATTGTAAATTTAATATTGTTCTGCGGCTGAAAATTTTAATACACTTTAACTTTATTTAATTTTAATAATTTTGTCATCAATATATATCAAATCAATTCTGAATTTAATCCAGTAACATTAAATGGGTATGAAAAATTTTACTTTTATTCTAAGGTAATTGTAAATAAGAGAGGTGTTTCTTCGATAGGTGACGTTAATTTTCAAAGGTCTTTTTCTTTGATCAACTCATGTACCAGATATTACTTATTTTACACTTTATTCTTTCAAAGGTGTTGTAGATTTTGTAGACACCTTTTGCATTAAACATTTTCACAGATATCATTTATTAATGAATGTAAGGAGAAAAGTTTTTAAAAGAAGAGCATCGAACGATCTATTATTTTAAATTGATAATAAATAACCACTGACAAAAGATATTTTTAATACCGCTGTCAACGAGAGAAAAACTATAGGATTCGTATGACGGTAAGATACATATATAATATTAAAAATTACTTTTTAGAAACGATTTTGGTAAATTTCCTCTACGATGTAGTCACAAAGAATCAAAGCAAAACGTAATGATTTCAATTTTATGATAAAATAAAATTCGACTCTACCGATTTCGTGCGAATCTTGATGAAATGAAGGTTAAAGACAAAAACCAATGTTTCAAATAGAAAATAAAGTGAATGTTGGTTGACAACGAAAATGAACATTGACATCATTATAGAATACATTTAATGTCAATACGATTTACGCTTAAGATATGACACATGCGAAGCAAGCTTAAATGTGTAAATTATCTTTCAACTTCTTCTTTTTCAAATTCACAAAAAATTAATACAGTGGACTCTTCTTTACGAATTTGTTTCTATAAAATACTTGAAGAAAACTGAGTAATAAAGAAATTGATATATGTTTTTTATCCTCACGTATAAGCAGTATTGGAGATATTTTTTGATGAGATAGCAACTTATTTATATGGTTTTATGTATGGACGTGTGAGAAAGTTAGTGCAATGTCTATAATAATTTATTTCTCAAGCAGCTGTAATGCAAATAATGGAAAATGTGATAGTTTTTTCGACACGATATAAATCTAAACTGCCTGTATATAATACCGTGCTGTCATTTAAGAAGATTTCCTTTATTTCATAAACTCGGAAAGCTTTGAACATTTTGCAAACATGTTGGAAAGCCCGGGAGCGGGACGGAAGGGGTACTTGCAGTATTGATTCAGCTTCAGTATGGGGGGACACTATCTCGCTCGGTATTCAATTTCAACTTTGAATTTCAAATCATTAAAAGCCAATTATTTACGCCGATATTCCTTAGACCAAGTGTGGCTTATGTCTTGACCTGACAAGGAAATTTTTTATGATTAGCAAATATATAATGTTAAATTAAAACGTTTGAGATAATATTTGATTTTTTTAAATGTAGTAGACACCTTTTCCCGTTCGAAAAATCTGTTTTTGTTTCACTTTCTTATATGTAACTGTATAAATTTATTTGATTCTCAAAAAATCGATGACAAATTTTTAAATGGAAAATTCGATTGCAGGTCCCCTGAGGAAAATCAAGTTTTGAATGATATTAATTTGTCGTCTGTGCAGTGGCTCTACAACACAAACAAGGAGATCAATTTTGAACAAACTTGATAATGGGGGGGATATTTTAGTCATTTTACTGCCATAAATCTTAATAAAATAATTAACCTTATTCCCAACGATTTTACGCCTAAGATACACTTTTAGGTTACATAATTCAATGAAGTGGTTTATTGACTGATTTTATTACGGTGGTCTGCCTTTTTCATAGCTAAAAAAAGGTACAGATTTGAATCACATTTTGTATTTTGTATATTTATGCCTTATCATTTATTTTTTCCTTGTTCGATCATTCTAAATTTGAGTTGTGTACAATAAGATCAAAACTCATCATTCTGATGCTCTCAAAAATAACTCTAACGATTTTGATTAAATTTCGATTAAATGTATCCTCTAGGGTTTCAAACAAAACCTAATGGTCATCATTCCTAAAAACAAACATTCTTTTTTCGAATATTATCGATTAATAACATGGATGTGTATCATTCAGAAACATGGTTGTAGTTAAAAAAAAGAAAAACGAAAGTCGATTCCCTCAAAAGCTAAAAAAAAGCTAAAAAAACAGTTATTGTAGAATAAGAATATTTATAACAAAAATTAATGTGTCAAACTTCAAATAAAATAAGGTAGCTGTTGTGGGTAACTTAGAAAATACCAAATTGAACCCTGAACACTAATAGGTAAAAACAAATTTATTATATCGTAATTTTGTTTTGTAATCTTATGCCAGCTTTCCCCTGAAATTGAGAACTTGACTTTGTTTTTATGTGCGAGTAAGCCTTTAAACCGTTCATTTATTTTTATAAGGATCTTTTTCGTGTACACCAAAACTAAAAAGAGGATTTTCACCCAAACATCAGGTGATACAAAGTACCGTATATAATTTAGCAATGGAGACTATAATAACTTTCTCAGTAAATTTTTTTGTCCATAAACAATATAGGTAATCTTTTACTCTTAAAGTTTTGTATCACTCAAAGGATTGTTTTAATATCTTCCATATTTGAGAAATTTTCAACTTGCATACATCAATACCACCCAACCTAAATAAACCCACTTTCTTAGACACCCATACACAAAACAAAGATACGTAATTATAAAAAAGTTAAATTAAATATGGTATCTGTAGCTTCCAGGACTGTATTTGTAATATTTAGTTATTAGGTTATTTACCTTATTATCTCTATTAAACAATTATCAACATATCCAACTACTGGTTTCGACAGTATTGTAACAACATCAGGATCTTTGTTGTTTGTAATTTTTAAAATCACCAGATACTTCAAAACGGCCATTTATGCGTAAAACGTGACATCACTTTTTGTACCAATTACATGACTTTTTCCATACTACATGCTGTGGAAACCTATAAAGAAACGTAATTGTAAATTATTTTTTATGGGTGTAATAATTATGAAAAACCTGAGATTTCATAAACATTAATACCGAGGAAAATTGTGTTTTTAAAATGTTTTGATCCCCTTGTATTTATTTATTTATTTACTGTAGGCCTATGTGTATAGAAAGAAATTGTAAGTATAAAAGATGTATCAATTTTGAAGAATTTGTTTGGAAGATATAGTCGAGGCTTAAAACAAAAAGTTGAAAGTAGGGTACTAGATTACGTAGAATTTATTTAAAAAGGCATGATAATCGTTTCTGTCGTTTAGATTGAACTGACTATCAGATTTGTAGGTGTACTTATATCGAGGCACCCATTGATTTCTATATTGAATCCTCTTTAGAAAGATCTGAACCGAGAAAACCCCTGTATTGATTAAAAATTGTAGCTGTGTAAAACAACCTCCATAAATTGGAAATATAAAACGTTCATAAATTTGCATTTAGAAGCACCTAAAATACATACAATTAAGAACATGTTAAAATATTTAAGAAACGTTTTCTAGATTTTTCTCTTCATTTATGAAGAATCTTTTATTTCCTTCGGATTTTGATTTAATTAGTTTGATAAATTCATTGTAGTATTTGAACTGTTCGACAATTGAAACATCATTTCAAAAACTAGTTCTCAAAAAATCTTAAAATAATTATTTCCGTAAAAAAAAAAAAAAAAAAAAAACTTTAAAAAAATATGTTACATCATAACTCCCACCCTGATACTTTTCTTTGAAAGTAAATCCCTCCCGATATTTGGATATACCCAAAAAAGAAAAGAAATTGGACATATAACTACGCTGGAAATACTGCATTGATAGGGAGGCTTTTTATTGAACTTCCCTTGGGAAACGCACCCACTCTGGGGGAGGGGTAGAGGAAATCAGGGAGTGCTATAGAGTCGTAGGAGAAGAATTTGAAGATTAAACGTATAGACTTCGGTTTGTCAAACTTTGCTTTGTGGGAAGACGTTTTTCAAAGGGTTGACAATAATGATTAGAGTTACGTTATATTTCCATGTAAAAGTGAAGAAAGAAAAGAAGTTTAAGTAACTTTCATTAGTCAATATCTAATTAATGAATACAACATGTCATAACATGTTCAATGATCCAAATATAAGAGTTATTTGTTACCATATTTTCAGTGCATATATAATAAGGGGCTTTCGTTAACTAAGCTTTTCGAGTCGTTGGATATGTTAATAATAGTGAACCACAAAATGAAGCTACTAAATTTCAAAATAGCTATACATTTCACAATTTAATAAATTGATCTTTCTGGAAATAATTTCAATTGTGGTGCGAAAAGTCTCACAATACCTAATTTGTTACTGCTTTTAATTGTAATCCAAAGATTTTTACATTTCTTACCTATGTTACAAAATGTAAGAGTAAAAAAGAAGAAAATGTCAAACGACAAAAAAATAAGTACGTATTCATTTATTGCGATTATTAATTAAAAAATAATAATAGTCACAAAATTAATTGTAAAATGGCGTTGGTTTGAAAAGGTTCATCCCAGGATATATTATCTAATTTGAATAGCTTTGCGGTCTGAATATACTTATACCAAAGTAGAGGTGGAGACACAATCTAGTGGAAACACAAACAAAAATGATTAAAAAACCCATCCTTATGTGTGAACTTATCAGCTGCGGTAAGTGAAAAACTTGCTGCTGACAGATCAAATCTTTTTGATCTTTGCTTATTCATTGTGTTGTTTTAATGGAAAAATGATCAGTATTAGCCGACCTAGTATAAAAGTAAAACTAATTTAAAAAATTACTGGTTAAAATTAAAAAAATAAAATATAATTTTGAAATGACTAATTTGGCAATATTTTCTTGTAGAATTAAAAAAGAAACAAAAACGAAACTATTAATAATTCCTTTTATAATATCTTTAGACGTTTGATCAAAATATACTAAAAATATGGAATAAAATATATGTCCAATAAATTTTGTTTTCTCCATGTATTAATTATAGACAAAAACAATTGTACCTTAGTAAATTGTATGGTTATTTTTTAATTTTTGTAAAGAGTCAAATGAAAAAAAAAATTGTACATATTTTTCTTATCTAAAAGTAATTAGTTAATCCTTTAACTAAGGAAACATTAAATATAATTACAGTGCATCACCGCTGTCGCATCTATAAAGACATAATACTAGCACAATAAACCTAAAGAATAAACTGTTTGCTCTTTTTTTTTACGCATTGAACTGTGGTGGAAAAATGCCAAGCCGACTTACAGTTCCGGCAATACGTCAAGCGGTTGTAAAAACACTGCGGATATGAACCCGTCATAACCCTGTGATTGTTGTGTAGCGCTTGGTATTTCACCTTTGTGGGACTATCATTTTATCACTACAATATATCGTAAAGTATTACTATTGGTTCATTAATGTTAATAAAGGTCTTAAACTGTGTTAGATTTACTATCCCTGAAATTCTTTTAGGTTCTAAGGACATTTATTTTCCTTGAAACACGCAGAAAAATGTGTGGAGGTGTTGTAATAAATCATCGGACTCTATAAATATTTGGTTAGTGTGTTCTATAATAGTTGAGAGTTTCGGTCTTTGATTAGCATTAGATAATCTACATAATTAAACAAAAGTTCGACTAAAACAAACTAACCAAAATAAATGAAAGAACAGTGTAGGTACCTTTGTGTCAGTGCATGGTGAATGTTTCTGAGAATTTCCGTTAAACAGTAAATAAAACATGTTTCATTTGTTTGTATTTATTAGCAATTTTTTTAAATACATAAAATCAATCTGAATAAAATGAAGTCTTTTATACTATACAAAGTAAGAGTTATATTGAAAAACAATAATTTCAAAGTTATCAATAATAATTCTGGAACAATGAATTTTAGTAAAACTCCGCAAGTAATCTAAGCTTGAATATGATTGACGAAATGGTCACATAATTGAAAATAGTTTTTTATGAGTAGATTCTGCACTTCTTTATATTTCGGTAGTTTAATAGTAGATAATAGTTTCCTAACACGTATAAATCATTTGCAATTGTGCGATCTGAATATGTCGACGCGGAGGAGAAGAGCGACAATCGATCGATGACAAAAAACAACAACAAAAATTATACATGAATTTCGCGCCTTCGAGCTAGTGTATCAATTGCTTACCTTTTTTCCCCTTTATTTCAAAACGGAATGAAAAGGGAAACCAATAGATTAAAGATTATATGTAAATTAATATTCAATTTATGAATAACCAACTACCCATATCACAACCTTTACTGAATGTGTAGGTAGGACTTGTTTTTCCATTTATCTACGGAGAGAGGGATGGGATGTAGTTTCAATGTCTAGTGTTTTCTCGGTTTCTTTCATTTTAAACAGACCTGCAATGGAAACAGCCCAAGCCGACTTAGGGTTCCGGCAATACGTCAAGCGGTTGTAAAAACACATTGCTGATATGAATGTGTCGCAATGCTGTTGTTGTTGTTGTTGTTGTGTAGCGCAGGTTACTTCAACTATGCCGGACATTCATTTTCTCACGACAATACATTTTACGAATTATTCATAGTTCATTGGTAGCAATACAGCTCTTTAACAATATTAGATTATTATCCCTCCAATTAATTGTTTTGAGTTTTAAAAACAATATATATAGGCACCTTATGCAATCTTTAAAGATTATGGTTGGATTTTTAAAATGTTTATATACGTAATTTTGTTCTGTTTATACCGCCCCTATATCAAAATTAGTATAGTTAGTACATTTAAAGGCCGAAAAACAATACGTGTCTTCAATTTAATTAATTATAAGGATGAGACCCAGAACCTCATTTTAAATCATAATTAAATCACCTCGTCCCCCCAAGAAAGTGTACTAGACACTTAAAGAATAAAATATTAACAATCATATGGAAATCAGATTAGATTTACTTGAAGAAGTATAGGTGTAAATTCATTTTCTAATAGAAATTTAAAAGTCGATCTTCGTAACGCACAATTTAACTAATGAAAGAAGGATTAAAAGGGATGAAAATCGGTCCAACTAATTTGATCGGAAAGGGCTACTGAAGATTTCGAACATCATGACAATTCAAGTTTCTTTAAACAATTGTAGAATTATTAATTAAATTTACTAGACTCACTTTTGTGCAAGTTTATCATTTAATTTCATTATATTTCTTGGCTAGTAGAAAGTTTGTCTGTTATTTTTGTATAAGAACGAAACGGAAAACCTTACATAAATAAAAATATTGTATCATTTAAACATATAATCAATCGTCTAATAAACGAATATTAGAAGACTACAAAGTATATAACCATTGCTGTGTTTATTGTTAGAGGATATGTTTCTTCCTTAATGGTTGGGGGGGGGGGGAGTAGTTTCAAAGTGTTTCCTCGCATTCTTTCGCATTAAACAGTTCAGTGCTGGAAACATGCCAAGCCGACTTATGGTTCCGGCAATACGTCAAGCGGTTGTAAAAACATACTGCGGATATCAACCCATCATAACGCTATGGTTGTTGTGTAGTGTTATTTACCTTTGTGGGTCGTCCACTTTATCATAACAATTAGACTGGTTCATTAATTGTAGTTTACTGAGTTAGATGTATTATGTGTATATTAGTTTTGCGTTTTAAGTATCCTGTTATATAAAAAAAACCAGTTACAATAATTTTATACAATTTGAAAAGAGTGTAATAAACAATTACTTGAAGGAGGTATACACAAGTAGTGATTTTATTTAAATATATACCACATATCGTGTTCACCGGTGATACAGGGACAGTCTTTCCTTTAGGCGTAACAATTTTTAAGGGTCGTTTCTCACAGGTGGCATCTTCAATTTTATGGTATTTTTTTTGTAACACAGATATAAATATATTAAATACAACAATGGATGGAAAACATGCATCTCTTGTATTTAAGTGGTGTAATTAAGTTGAATGGAACAAATTTAAAAAAGAGTTTTATGAATTTAAATTTTAACATAATGCGTTATAGTTTATAATATGTACTAAGGTTCATTTTACGATATAATAATATCTAACACAGATGTTGAGATAAGTAGTGAACACTGTTTTTTCTTTTTTTAAACGTTTTTCACTATCAAAAAGCATTTCTCCCCAAAAGTCCTTCAATTTGGTATACAGATAGTAGTCATTGGGGACCAGGCTGTGGTGTAGTTTGAAAGATCGAAAAAATTCTCATTACAAATTGTCAATTAAGTGTTTTGTTTTCACAGTGGTGAGAGGCTGTACATTATCACGAAGGACCAAAATGGCGCCACACAATAAATTTTAATGATCCAACGCAAAGTTTTTAATGTTTTGCAATATGCTTCAGATCCACGGGGGTATAGGCCTAAAGTAGACAAGGGTTGGTTCTTTTCGTGCTCAAAGGAAGTCGCTATAATCTTTAGACTTAGATTGTTTTTCATTTTTTTTTTTAAATTTGAAAGGTAAAGTTAGACGAGGGACCGACCAGTTCTTTCATTATCATGGACGTTGTCCCTCCCTGCAATACAATTTGTTTAGCGTCACCGTACATCCTTCATATCTCCTTAAACGTTCTTGGTTTGACGATGCATTACGAAATCAAATTACAACTTTCAGTTTACATCCGGTGGCTTTGCTATTTTCTTATGCATAGTAAATAAGCTCGAAAACAATAGAAGTGTAAATTAAAAGCATTTACACAGATTAAGTAGACAAGTGACAAAAACCGGGAGAATGGGAATAAACAAGTGGAGCACCACAAAACTAATTTCACAAAGGTTCGACTGAAGTCATCGATATCACGATGTCGATACAGGTAAATCCTACTGGATTAATTGAAGCTTGGTCAAATAAGATGATAAGGTAAAAATAAACTTTAATTATTAATTATGATGTAATACTCGTTTGTAACATAACTTTATCCATGTACAATTTTTAGAGTTTGAGAATGTTCCACCGCTAGATTCTTTCTTATTTTGATGCCTTTAGTCAGAAATGTGTGAGTGGTTTTTGATAAACCCGCTAACAGAAACTAACAATATCATAAGTTACAGTTTTGGGAAATATTAATTAATAAATATTGGTCACAAAGTCGCTCCTGCCCCAGACATTAACATGCTTTCAAGTAAATAATGTGAGAAGATTCTGTCAGACAGCATCGAAAAAGATCTATATTTATAACCTTCATGAACATGAGTAATGTTTTCAATAAAAATATTTGTACAAATTTATAGTTATTTACTGTGTTTAGTATAGTAAATATAGTTCATATTAAATTATATCCCCTAATTTCTATCTTCATTATAAATGTGCATATGTGAAACATTGAATCCTAAATTAGGTTGCTAATGGTCTCAGTTTTATTGATTTCATAGTATTTATTATTCACTGGACAAACAAACATAGTCACATTATATATTTTTACATTGTATGTCATATTTATATAATATTATTAAGACTGAATATGTCCATGTGTTAGAACAAGTTATTTTTGTTCATCACTGAACACAACATTGATCAATGATACAAAATAGTTTTTGACTTTCTCTCAAGCGTATATCAAATACCAGAAGCTAAGGCGTATACGTTTAGGTCAGATAATATAAAGATGTGTACCATCGGTGTATAAGAAAATCTGTAGGACACTAGACTTGAGGGCAAGAGTTATTCGTACTACAAGAAAGACCACCCGTTTGCCACCGTTTTTCACGATGAAATAAAACCTAATCTCATAGTGATACCAACCACTAGAATTAACCAACATACTGATTAATCAGAAAATGTTATTCTCAAGTTTCATAATGACGGTTATTCAAAACTTTCTGACCTCAGGATTTTTTAAATTCTTTGAGAATACATTTGCCTTATTATCGTATATTATAATCTATATATCTTATTCTAATTAATTTTTAATGAAACACATACTTACTTCTTTAAAAGCACATTAATAATATTCTTGAATACAAAATAAATAATGTGCATACTTGTAGTCTGGGAGACGCACCCCACTGCCATCAGGTGACAACAAGAAGCTTTATGGAGCCTGAGGTGTACTACAAAGTAGAAAGTGTGTCGGGGAAAGTGGAAAGTGTACGGGAAAAAATCATTCACAGCAGTGTATAATGCAAAGCACGTTTGGTATATTTCTTGAATAAAGCAACAAATCATACAAAGGTTAAGCAGTACAAATAACAAATAATGCAATAACAATTTAGCATTCAGATCACATTTTGTGCTACATATTTTGATATTGGTTTGTTTGCATATTTGCTCTTTTTAGCACTATTTTAATAAATGGTTTTCAATTATTCAAGCTCAAAGTGTATTCATTAGAATATATTAAAAATGTATAAATAATTTATCGTTCTATTGTAATCAATAACATGTTTTATTAATATAGTCATCAGTTGTTAAATGATATTTCATAATATGTAGTTAATGGTTTAATTATTTACTTAGTATAACTGTATATATTAAAGTGTACCATGTTGATGAAGGGACGGTTATTGGAGTTTCAGTGTAAATTGGGGCATTTTTTAACATCACATTAAAACACGTTTTGTGATATTTGATTGTTAATATTATTTCATATAGTGTTTTTTTAAGGGAAAATGATTATTTTTTTAAATAAATATCTTGTGATGCTCACAATAAAAAGTAACATTGTAACTTCGTAAGTTAAACTTTATTGGAATCACAGCTATAGCAGTTGTATTTTTGGTAAGACCTATACTTTAGACTGTTGAGTGTGCACCGACCATGATTCCTATAACATGATTTGCTATTCTTATTTTATCAAATACACAAAATATAGCTTTTCCAAAGCTCGCAATTTATTGTCCTGATTTTTTCGATTCGGGTGCACATATTTGCTTTTTATCGTGAACAAGTTCGATATCCACATAAAAGAAAAGAATACTGAAAAATTATGCCAATAATTAGTAAAATGGTTCCGAGTTTTATAACAATACTTATTATCATTTATTATTAGAAAACAATTATATTTTGTATGTTTACTTTTTTTAAACTCTAAGGGATTAATAAAATGAAAAATTATGAACAAATCCGGAAATTCCGTAATTAAAAGATCAGTTATTAACGTAATTATCGAGAATAAGTTTATAAAATATTTTAAAGTTAATTTAGTTAGCAATATATAAACATAAATGAATAACAAGATTTGGAAATGATAAAATGAACAAAAATATGTTCTTGTGTAAGGAAGAAACGAATCCTGGATAAACTAAAATCATAAATTCTGATATATATATATATATATATATATATATAACTAGAAAACTAAATATGAAATTAAAAGCACGTTCTCTAGCTCATAACAAGATTACATTTTATTGTAATTTGTTCAATGTGTCATAAGGAATATCGGTTAACGTTTAGAATAAAGAGAGAGAGAGATAAACAAATTAAGCTCACAGACCCCATATACATTTAGTTACATAAGAAAAAATAGAAACTAAATTATATTATTACAGTTTTTATAGATCTAGGTTAGTAAGTGTATGATAAACTCAAAGTAAAGAGTATTATTGGCAATTCAATAAACACAATAAGTTCATTGCTTTTATGTAATCAAGTTGTTTATTTCTAAAATACTTTGATCTAAAAGTATTTTAAAATTTTTCGGAGTATTTATATGGATTTATTAAGTGTCGTTTCTTAGTAATAAAAGGAACGCTGTTCTTAAGCTTTATAAGAATATGGCCGATTTTTGTCAACACATTTAATAATTTCTTTTCCAAATTACGTAGCAAGGAACGTACTGTGAGTGAGCTAAAATTTGTATATTTTATTCGAAATTTCAACAATTAGAGGAGAGAGAATTAATAGAGTGAGGGTGAAATTGTGATTTTGAAGTAGGCTACTATGAATCGGTGATCGAAATAACTATACGTTTGCGATAATGGTGTTTGTTAGGTAATTCACAGAACGATTAAGTTATAATAAAATTGTTTAAGGTTAAATTAAACGCAGGTCGCTAAATATAATTTTAAAATTAAGATACTATTTGATGAAACTGACGTTCTATTTATGTATCTCACAGATATAAATCTATAACAACCCCATTACTTTCTATACAATATTTAAAGTAAAACTTATTATTTAAGTTAAATTAACATCACGATTTAATAATATCTCTTGGCAGAGTCAGGTGAAATTCATACGTTTTAGGTGTTGAACTCAAATTTAATACACGTAAGTATTTGGAAAATCTTGTGCTTTTCACTTCTGTTTTGACCCTTTTATACTGGATTAATGATTAATTGACAACGGAGCTCAATACATGTTTTCTCGCCTAAGATAAGAATTATATATCATTATGTATTTGAAAAACGAATTTGACCTCAAAAATTTAATTGATTGTCACACTTTTTGAATCTGAAAATTGTACTTATATTTAAAATTCATTTTTTACATTCCGATGTTGCCTGTACCAAATAATAGGTACAACAAACAAGTGATTGGGCGGGACAAGTCTCCCTCCCCCCTCCATGCATTTCCTATACCATTATTATTTCTTGTAGGCCAATGGAATTTGTTACCGCAGTTTCAAACACATTTAGCTTCCATATTATTTGAAGTTTAGAATAAGTATAATTTATTCTAATATTTAATGAAATTTTATTTTTGTGTGACAATTTCGTATGGGGAAATGAAACTTGAACTGCTCCCTTGAAGATGCAGGCCTACCAAACATCTAAAACTGTAGTAGCAAATTCAATCACTAATAAAAATAACCATTATTATTACCGTTATTGCAACGAGTTAAAATGAAAATCTAACAAATGTTAGCTAACAATTTTTGTATCTTAACTAATACAAAAAAGATAGTTAAAAATATCCTATTATTGAAATGGTTTATATTTAAAGAAACAAACAGCTGATTTCCAAGTTCCTATCAGCTTAATGTATTTCACTAATCGTTACCATTACTACCTGTTTTCCAAACTTAACAGCTAATTTCTTCCAATAACTGTGAAATCAATTATTTGAGGTTAGGTTAACAAATTAGTAATAGAGTCATTATCTTATATATATTATATTTGTGTATCTCAAATAGGGGTTTAATATATTTTCTTATTTTAGTTGACAAAATTACCCAAAAATCTTTCTGGCATACATTTTTACAAGGCAAATAATTAGTTAAAAAAACAAAACAAAAATATGTAGATGTTTGTAAGAAAATGTGTTCTTTAGGACGAAGGTAAGGTTGCAATATGTATTAACTAAGAAGCTTTCTTCGTTCCAATATATGTATTTTGAGAAGAACTAATTAATAGTATGGTTTGATTTATACGATAACAGACCAATCTAACTAGGCTTGAAATCTGAAGCTAAATTGGTAAGTAAGATAAAGACTGTAAACAGTAAGGAAGTAATTGATCACCTAAAAACCCTGATTCCTAAGGCAGAACGATATCTCAAGTTGTAATTAGCATACGGTGTATAAAGATGTATAAGAATGAAAATCTAAATTTACGGTACTGTTCATATCCGTCATTATTTATTCCAATGCCCCACCTACAGAGTTGCTTAATGAGCACTCTACTCCATCGATTCACCCTCCTGCATTGTTTCTCAAGAACAGGTCTCGTCCTTACCTAACGATTATTAAATTGAGTCTCGATGTATTCTTTGACTCGACAGTTTTCATTCACTGATGTCGGTTGATTAGTAAATCCACGTTATTTTAAATATCATCTCGAAATCTATCCTTAACCGTATCTTTACGACAAACATACAGAGCGTATAAAGACTGATGTACCTGGCTTGACGCGTATCATAAAATAACATATAAAGTGTGTGATTTTAAATATTTAACCAGTACTTGATTTGCCAATCTACAAATTTATAATTTCACATTTTAAAAATCATGAATTGTTTTCCTTTCGAGTTCAATATATTCCTTTTTATAAGTGAAGTCATTATTGGAAAATTTGCTTGACTTAACAAAAATATTAATTATTTTTAAAACGTTTTAGAGTATATTACAACTAATATATTCACACTTGTCGCTGTCGGAAGTCATACATATTTCGATTTTTGATAATTTTTCGTCTTTTTCCGATACAATTTTTTTTTAAAGCTCGACATTCATAAGTCGGATAAGGACGAAAAATATTGAAATTGTTCTTAATTGCCGTCTCTATAAAACTGTGTAGGTGACAATTATTTGTTGAACTAATTTGTTAATAGCTAGCCGTTAACAAAAAATTATAAACCATTGTCACACGTAATTTTCTGTTGCATTGCTTTACTAACTTTTTACTGAATGTGGATAAATTTCGTGCATATTTTTTTAAACTAAATATGGATCCACCTGTTGATAATAATTTAAAGTATATATTGTACAAATTTGTTTTAAAATATACGCATTAAAACCAATGTTATTAATATAAAAACAACAATAAATACTAATGACAGAATTTTATAATCCATTTAAACCATCCTAATCAATAAATCTTTACAAATTAACATTTTTATTATTTCTCGTCCGGATCCAAATGATAAAAAACAAAATATAAATTTTTAAAAAACTGAACCGGAAATACAAATACAGTATATGTATACGAAAATTTACATAAAGATTTCAGTCAATCCCAGATGTAACACTTTTATTTATAGCCATCCAACGGCTAAATTATGTTTAAAAAAAAAATGGCTTTTCCTAGAATGTCCTTTGATATTGAAAATTTCCCACTATTAATAGGAATCGTTTGAAATAAAATATATTTTGCAGCCATTGTTGTAAACACAATATATTTGATCCAATACTTAAAGAAATCAATTGATAACAAAAAACACTTTAATTTTCAAACACTCCAAAAACTCGTTTAAAAAACGTGTTTCGTTATACAATGTTCCAATAAGGAACTTTAAATAATTGAAAATATAATATAAAATATATTATAACGATAATAATATTTTATTTATTACTCTTAACTTTATCATATCTTTATGGATTTGATCTGAAACAACGGATACTTCACTTTAATTAGGGAAATTAAAATATATACACAAGTAACGTAAAAAACCTAACATCTAAGAAAATCTAAATCTAAATTACAATATAATTGTTAAATTATTCACTTTCGTGTTGTATATAATGAAATGCCGGAATTAAACGCTCTAACTTGTTTATTTTCTTTGTAAAAACGGAATTTGAAAAAACTGAAAGTTTGGTGTTATTTCTAAAAGAAAAAAGATACTAAGTTTTACATTATTTATCACTAACTCGTTTTTTTATTCTGAACTTTTGTTTTATGATCCACAACCAAGTACCTATTACTAGAATTTTTTTAATTTATTTTTTTTTTTTTTTTGTGGATTTAGGTAAGAAGCGAGAAGTTATCAGAACTTTTTTCTAAATTGTAAATGACGTCTTCAAACTATGAAAAATTCTACGACGTGTATTCATTTGAATAAAAATAATATTAACATGTTTTTCAGTTTGTTTCGGGAATATTTATCAACCGATTTTAATTAATCAGACTCAGTATTCATATTGTCTTGATAAGATGAATTCTAATTAATATGTTTTTTTAAATTTATTTTTTAATACAACCAGAAATTGAGTTAAAATCAAATATTTTCAAGCGTTTTAAAGATTCCAATTCACTTCGATGATATCGATTGTTTCTGTTAAAACAAAGTTGAGATATCTACTAAGTTGTGCAGATTCACACTATTCTAATACTAATAAGACAAGAACTGTATCAGATCGCAATAAATAACAGTCGGACTCGCAATTTATCTGTTACTTCTCGGTTTGCCAAGTTGCAATGAATGGAAATGTCTTTGCCAAGTTATTTCTCAAGCAGTTAATATGATAAGCATGTTGCCTATACACGTTACACACTGCAGTGCAGTAGTGTACAGTCACCCCCTGGAGGGACGCCAAGGGGTTGGAATGATTTAATGTAAAATAATTGCCTTACAACAACGTTCTATATGTATAAGATGATCTTCTGGGGACAATTAATTTCGAAATAAGCAATACGGATATACAGTGTGTTTTTTTTTTGTTATTGTGCCTCCATTGCTATGTCTGCATCTGTTAAAGATACTCTAAAGTGTCATGCCGCACTTAAGAATAAAGTTGTGGTAGACAAATTATTATAGATAACTTTAACTTTGGGTTGGAAAGGGTGAATCGAACATGTAATTAAATGATAAGTTATATTTCTAATGAAATAAATCGATTCAAGTGTTACATAGGGAGTTTAGAAGAATATATATGTTCGGTTATACATCATCTGGCGTGAACGTTATTTTATAAAAAAGTCTATCTTTGGAAACTGATTTAGGTAATTAACTAAAATTAAATATACGCGGTTGGATAATGTCTTTTAACATGTCTATACTCGTACAACTAATATAGTACATCACTAAAATAATAATTGAAGAAAAAAATATAATTGGAAAAATTTTTAGTTCTTTTACTGAAATATTAAAAAATATTGTATTTAATTTGATATGTTGTGGGATAAGAGAGATCTAGATTTAAAAAAAATAAAAAAATTCTCCTTAATTTATTATAATATCCAGACGTCAGTTTGAGATTTTAGAAAAAGAAGGTCTGTAGGATTCTTTTATACGTTGTGACAAACATTACCCACTATTGTAAAACATGTAAAATGTGTGTAAACTATGGGTTTTATAGTAAATTATTAAGGCAATATTTTTATCTATAATTCAATTAGTCTGTCGTACTAACTATAATAAAAATACAGATTTGATTCTATTTTCTGTTTTAAATAAATATATCTTGTGTTTGTAATTATTTTGCTGTTTTCCAGATATTTAATATTATATATTTGAAATGAAAGCGATTTTGAATTGGGCTTCGTAGAAAATGATAATGTTTTGTAGACATGTTAGAAGTAATTGTTTTCTCATCTTAATTGGGAGGGGGGTATGTAAATGTCTCAAATTTTGTGTTTAATGATGAATCGTTTATATAAAAAAAACCACGCAGGATAGTTTGTGAAAACAAACTGATGGCGACATCATACTGTGCCTCATTATTCAAGGTAATACAAGCAGATTATCTAAATATAACGCAAAAGAAAACTTGATTTCTTGGTCCTTGTAGGAAATGATAAATTATATTGTTAGATTTAGTAGGGTAAGTGTGTTTAAACCAGTTGTTATACAGGTTTTCTTAACTTCGTAATTATGTTTTTGACGTCAGCTAGTACCTAATGACCTAGTTAATGTTTATATATTAAAACACCTTTACTCTCTACACCCGTGTCGCTAACACGGCCCTAACTTACTTTATATTTCGTTTACTGGGAGGGTACTAGGTACTAGGGAAATAAATAATTTCAGTCGGTATATCATTCTCTCACGAAGTAAGTCGATGTGGGGAAATATCCGTAAAGAAGATATAACTCAAAACACGTTCTTCAAATTCAACACCTTATAAACACATTTGTACTATAATTTCTCATCAAAATAACTTATGAAAATAACCCATATTTTAAAGTTTATTTTGATTTTCTGTGGGATACAAAGGTTAAATGTTCTAAACCAATTTAAAAATTTAATTCAGAGATTCAATATATGTAAACATAGTTAGTTCCATTATCATCAAACCATTAATATGTCTTTCCATAAATGTAGAGCCAACTATTATTTTTAATGTATCTTAAACAATTTTGATAGATAATTAACAATTACGTCGGACATCGACTAAATACTAAATAAAAAAATTGAGTTAACATAAACATCCATTCTTAAAATATTCCGTTAAGAATCAATTTTCACCCACATTCTATTTTTACTCGAGTAAATACATAAAATATTGCAATTTGATTATTTTAATTCACTGAAATTGGCTACAGTCCCGTTAAACGCTTTTAATTCATAAACGTATTTATGGGAAATCGTGTTTAAGTTTAATTTTAAATACATAAATATAATAACTGCCTAAATACGTCAACTGTAAATTTGATTTTAACATTTTAAAGTTAGAATACCTCATTCTTAAATCGATATAGGTCAAAACAAAAACATTTAGACAAAAATAGTCTAAACGTTGATCCAAAGGCTAAAGTTGTTGAAAATTATCGACAATTTTGTATAATACTTGAATTTTTAAATAATTTAAAAGTAATTTAGAACCTAAGACACCGAAATAAAAATTTAATATATTTTTAACTAAATTGCGAAAACTAATAACAGAATCGAAATACACCTAATTGAATAGAAAAAGTTAAAGGTTAAAAATAAATATGATAATAATAATGTTATTCTCAACTATATTTTTTTAAATAATAAGGGCCTGCTTAATTACACAAAATAAAAGGGTAGAGCAAATAAATATCGAGAGTGCTGTCACTGATAAAATCTTATTGAGTTAAAGCTAGACTTAAAATAACTCATAGATAATTTTAATATATTGCAGGATAGTTTGTGCAGTGTCTTACATTAATTATTGTCATTATCTGGCAGATAATGACATTTCTTTGTGCAACTCTATGATCAAAAATTGTTTGTATTTAAGTCAGATAATTACACAACTTACTTATTAAATTGGTTTTTACAAGACTTCCCTTAAGGTTCTAATAAGTAATATCACTAAACATAACTTATGTAAAAATTAGATCTAAGTAATTCTAAAAATGAGCTTGAATAACCTATTCAATGACTTTATTCTAACAAATGAACAGCATCTTAGTCCTGTTCATCAAAAAAAAATCTGTTTATTTACAAATGTTATTTTCAAACTATCATTTCTTTTACCTAATATTGTTAGGATTTTATTGGTAACATTCAAAAACTCGCTCGTAGATTGAAATTGAGTGAGGATGATTCAGTGATTAAATGTTTCAGTAGATGCTCTTCACTTTTATAAAGCTTTCATATAAGAAATAGTTCATAATTATTATGTTTTTCTTTCTCTACTAGTAGACTGATTTAAACGAAATGTTTTTCTATTTGGGATAGTTTTTATATTAAAATTTAAATTACCGTATTTCAACCTACAAAAATAAATATGGGGGTAAACTTTCTATATGTTTTAAATTTTTTAAATTACGTAACTGTCTTCTCCATTTTTTGACATCTGGATACATTTTTTCACGTGAGACATTTCAACGTCTATTTTTACGAAAAAAACTTTATTTTAAGGAAATAGCCTATAATTTTTTATTCAAATTTGACACATTTATTTGACAATTATTTAAAAATATGATATCGATTAGAATAAACTTTTACCAGAATTTGATAGTATTTTCTCGTGGTTCAGATTGTTCATTTGATAATTGTTTTCTGTTGAGTGAGAAAAAATATTACTATTTTATAACTACACAGAAAACAGGAAAAATTACTTTTTTTTTTAAATTCCATTGTTTTGATAAACAATAAATTTAAAACAGGTGTTGGTAAAAACGCACGGACTGCATGAATTTTAAGTGAATTTCTCTTTATAAGTTTTAAATTAATGACGTTTAAAGAGCTCTAGGGTTAACAAGTGTAACTTACAACGGTATAGTAATTATATGATAAAGAATTAGAATTTTGAAATGTTATATAACAAAGTTAAGATTGTTTTAAATCTTAACAATTTGAATGAGCAGTTTAATCCATATGTTCCAACTTCAAAACAATAGAATATTCGATAGACATAAAATATGCAAAACAAACAACATGTGACCACATATCTGCAATACTACATGAAGCATACAATGCGTAAGTAATACATTATGTAATGCGTTTAATTTTCCGTAGTTCTTCTTGAAAAAATATATTACAGAAGAAATAACACATTGTATCTTGAAAATACACGAATAAAGTTGTCAATATAACTTCCACCTCATTTTCCTTGATTGGGATTGTGAAGACATCTGTACTTGATCTTCATTTTGTGTCTTTTCTTATTAAACCTTCAGTTTCATTAACGCTTTTTTATTTATTATAATTTTGAATTATTTTATGCTTTAATAATGATAAATATAGGTTTTATTATACAAAATAATTTATTGAGTAAATAAAAAAATAGCAGCTTTTAGAAACAAAGTAGTGACGCTCACTATTATTAACAAAATTAATTACAAAAAATATATTTAATATAAATATATTAATGTCCTATGTATAATGAGAAAAGAGAAACATAACAAACAAGATTGTGTGTGAGGTAAAAAATGCATGAAATATATTCATTTAAATTCAATTTGTTTTTTACTTCATGATGATTTTTCCTCTTTTTCCCAAAGTTGTTCAAATAAATTTTCATAAAATACATTATTTTGTTTATTTTATGTAAGTTTAAAATTTTTCTGGCACGATGTTTCAAAAAATAATTTATAACCAATTTTAAGAAAACTACTCTCATGAACCTAATGGAAGCAGGAAACGTGCCAACAGCTAATGTTCAGTAAAGCGTAATTATAGTTTAGCGTCACAAAACGTTACTTGAACTTTTCTTAAGACATTGTAAACTTTTACTTTTGTTCCTTTACCATAGTTTTCTCTTTAACAAATTGAATTGTTGTACAAACGTCATTGATTGTAAATAGTTTTCTTAAAATTATTAATAAATTAAGCTTTTGAGTTATTACAAGATATTTGTTAGGTACTTATTTTGTATTCCCCCCGACAATACCGATATCTCACAACAATTCTCCGCTTATCAACAGCAGTTTTATACAGGTTTAATAAAGCTATTTTTTCTGGCCATTTCATTGGTCTATGGCTTTTTAATTAATTTTTGTATTATAATAAAATAATAGTATAATAATAAAAAAGCCAAAGACCAATCAAATGGTCAGAAAAATAGCTTCATTAAACCTGTATAAAACTGCTGTTGATAAACGGTGAATTGTACTGAGATATCGGTATTGTCGGGGGGAATACAAAATAAGTACAGTACATAACTTTAGCCCATCGGACGGGATATAGAAATAGTTGTAACATATAATAATAAAAAAAGTATTTTTATTAAAGACTAAACTTTACTGTTTTTAGGTACTTCTAGGATCAATTTTTCAGGTATTTTCGAGTTAGTTTCGAAAATAATCGAAACAATTTTTATTTCCCGTTTATAAAAAAATTCTCGTTTATATAGCTTTATTCTACAACTGCAAGAAAAACTCATCTTTCATGTACAATGTTTTCTGTTTACTAGCGTGACGTTCGATTTAAATTTGATTTTATAATGAATTGCATTCCTCGCCAATGTTATAAAACAGACCACTCTTTGTTTCTTTCTTTTAAAGACGGTCATGAATATAAATCAACACGATAGTATACAACACAGATTGCGCACACACTTGGTTCTCTAGAAATGTAATTAGTTCAAAGATAAAGCAATCAGCTGTTTCAATAACAGTTGGACAGAACTAACAGACCTAGCCAAAATATTCAAAACTAATTGTGGATTTTTTGAGAGTTGATATATTGGTGTTAAAGTTGTTTTTTTTCGTGTATGAGGTTGAATAATAAACTATTTTTGTTTTTTGATTGTTAAGAGGGCCTTGTTTGATACAATTATAAAATTCCATGTCGACTAGATAGTTAGGTATTGTTATAAACTATTTGCGATTATGTAACATCGATTATAGGTCCATTATTAAAAATATATACTTGAATTTTAGCGTACTGATTTTTAATTTGTTATATTTGAATCTAATGTCTTGTTTCATATAGACTCCTAGCTTAATATAATACACTAACAACAGAAAGTTACTACATGTAAATTAAAACAAAAAACACATGGTTATGAAAATGCTCACCACCGTAAAACTGTAATACAATTGATCACCTATTTAACCCAAAACCTATTGTAAATATAACATATTTGGGTAGGACTATAGTAAAACAATATAGAAGACATCTAAGAATATGTACAAATAAAAGAATTTATTGTGGATATAATATGGATTTTATTAACTTTAAATAGTTTATAAATTTCCTTCGAATTTATTAAAGAAACAATAATACGACTATTGAGTTTACAAATCGATATTGAGACCTTAACCAGTCGATCAGAGGCATGGCCACTAAAAGAGAGACAAATATTTATAAGAAGGAAATTTATGGAGTAATTAATGAAGATTATATTGAGTACATGGTGGAGTGGTGAGTTGAGTGAAAGTTGGAGAAGAGTTGTTAGTGGAGATTAAAAAGTACCGAATGTGGTTTGGTCATTTGCAAAACATAAAAAAAATATGATAACTAAAGAAGTAATCCAAACAAGAACAGGAGAAAGAATGAGAAAACATAATGATCCGGAGGAAGACTACAGAAAGTTGGGGTCACGAGATGGATAGCTGGACAGGAGTGGCAGCTAACTAAGACGACGAAGAGTGGACAATGCACTTTATTGATTGTATTGTAAGACTAGAATCACATAATCTTTAAACTGAAATATAAAGACTGTACAAATCTCATTATATACGTCAAATAATAAAAAGTTTTAAAATAAGATGCACTCAAGCATAGTGATCGTGATGAAATAAACATACAATTCCAACTATTCCAATCATATAACTAAATAAATAATTACATTACAATAAATGTATTATAGATATTGTAAACATAAAAATAGTAATAATATTAGTGTTAAAGTGAGGATTTAAAAGAACTATGAAACAAAAGCCACCTAACTTTCTAAACTCCAATACAAGTTTATAGTCTAACATTATATACGATTGGGAAAAATAAAATAAAAAACTTCCACATTAATATGCAACACAATTATTCATTATTTATGTAACTTTTAAGTTGCTACCATTTAATTTGTATTCAAACAGCTGATTTCTTTCAGGGTTTAATTAATTAATTTTTTATGAGAACCACGTGTGTGCGTAGCCTGTGTTAGACAATTTTCGTATGTATTCCATACTTGTTAAATTATGGTCTTAATAGCACTAAAAAAAAGAACAATGTTTGGTGTTATGTTTTATGTAACGTGAGGATTTCGATCGATAATGGGATCATTTCGAAAATATACGGCACGTTAGGAAACAGAAACGTTCTTTGTGCATGATACATAAACCCTTTGCATTTATACATACATAAATTTGATTTTTATGAATTGATCTGAATGAGAAAGATCTCTTTATACATACAATTCTGAATAATAAATATGTTAACACATACAATTTGTATTGTTGTTATTATCGCAACTACAAGTTTTAGAGTTTATCCCTTACATAATCGGATAAGTTAAACATCCTAACTAAAATTATTACATTTTTAAATGTATAGTTAAAATTTTACTTTATTTTATCTGTAAAGCATATCAAATTAAACTAAAGAAAAGTAAAATAAAAACTGTTTTTAAAATATTTATTTTACGTAGTGGGGTACCCCTGATTTCAATATGGCTTTTAAAAAGATATTAATTGTCTGTCTTTATAATTACCGTAAAACTGATTTTACATTATGTATATATGTTCTTCCAGGATCACTTTTTAGTGACCGAAGACCCGATTCAGATTAGTTTTGATTCATTATATAATGTTTGTTTTCATGATAATTTATAGCCTTATTGCAACATTTATTATAACAACTACAAATATCCTATATGTATTTCTATAACATTATTCATATTAGTAAAAAAAGAGGAAGAAAAGGTAATTTGGATGTGTTATTTATTATATCTAAATATGTAAATAAGTTTTGCTAGTTTTTAAAGCTGAAAAGAATAATAACAAAAATACATTATATTATTTATTTTATCAAACTGTGAAGAAAACTTTTGGATAAATTTTAGATGAGAGCAATTTTTATAAATATTAATTATAATCAAATTGCGTTAAATTTTTTTCCCGTCAGTTAAATGGTTATTATAGATTGGGAAAATAACATTTCAAAAAATCCATTTCTTATTTTTTACAAAAAAATAATATTTGTTTTTGGTTTAATAAAAACTCTACATAATATTTATATTTAAATTTCTTCAAACAAAATTGTATGCCATCCGCAAACATTTTGAAATATTTTTAACAGTTTTTGTCAAAGTAATTGATTTTTTTAAATGTCGGTAACCTCAAGTCCTTGAGAATCAAAATAACTGATTAATTGCTTTTTTTGTAGAATATAATAAGGTAATTTAATATATAAATAATGAACGTTTAGGGAGGAAAAAGGAAATGTACGTTGATGAATGACAGTCATTATTTAATTATATTCTTACAGAATACTAAAGAATGGGTATAATATGAGCAATTATTTTAAACAAGTTCAAGTATATAAATAAAAATGTATGTGTCCTTTCTTTCAAATTTACTCGTTACTGCTATGCATTTATTGATACTTAAAATACCAAAGCAATAGTATTAATTATGAAAATAATACTTATTACATACACAATTTAAAAAATCAAAAACCTTTTCTGTTACGCTGGTATATAATTTATTTATTAAAGATAGGATAAATATACTATTTCTGAAAGTACAACTGTCATTAGTCAATATCGTAGGTAATAAATCAGTGCCCCTAGGTAAAGGAGAGCACGCCATCCCCCAAATTATAGTGGCGGGCTGCGGCGGCCAAGGTCGAAGAAAGGAAGTTATTTGAGTGGAGGTCAGCAGCTGATACCATCAACGCCAATATTGCGCACCACCCAATTTGCACAAATCTTTTGTGAACATTTATTTATCTTTATCTAAATTATCTACAATTTAGAATATTGTTGAATAGGTTATTTTTATATTTGTATAAAATTTATGAAATATTATTAAAACAGACTATTGGAAATATGTTGCTTGTTATTAGCAATGATTATTTCCCCGTACAAATCAATAAAACTTATAATTTTCTTATTCCTTCAAGCCTACACTAAATGATTAATGGAAATTGTATTATATTGAACAATTAAAAATGAATTACATTGTATAATAAAATGTTGAAATTATTTTAATGTTGAATTTATTTGAATTATATTTTGTAAAGATGTTTAATACATACATTATACAAACATTTTCCCCCGACTGAACAGTGGTATTTTTGTTCGCTTAAATGTTACTCTTGCAAACGATTTTCATTTAATATATAATAAATACACATTGCTGGGCTTTAAAGGCGTAAATCATCGTTACCTTGAGTAATTTCATTGTTTTAGCAATTCAGTCAAAAAATTAAAACCACGTCTGTTTTATTCATATGAATTGGATAAACTTATTTTGATATATACATATCAATTAAAATTTCAAAATTATAAATACACTAAAGTCCTAATATAAAGTATTATATTCCTGCCTTATTTAGGAGTACGAGATCAAGACTCAAAAGGGGGGAGTGAGAGAGAGAGAAAGAGATATTTGGAGGCGTGTATAAA